>CM077078.1:176479164-177079164 GCA_039513925.1 Platanthera zijinensis
ACGGGGAGTACCCCAGTACTTACCCCCAAAAATAGAATGCGTAATTGCTCACCCTCGGGCCAAAGCCGTGCATAGAGTGGACATTGACTAATCGAAGCAAATATAGCTGATTACCAGTAGAAATGTAGTGGATGAGTAAAAAAACAGGTCCAGATTAGTCTGAAAAACCCTATAAATATTGGAATCATCATGGACCTCTCCCAGATGTTTCTCTAGACGGAGGAGAAAAAGGCTCCAGTGCAAAAGTTTTAGGCTTCTTTTTCCACCGACGATACCCAGACTTTGTAGTACTAGGTACATTGAAATCTGGCTTCTTCCCTGCCCAATCATTCTTACATTGCACGTGATTTATTTAGAGCTCGAGGGAGCGGGACGTATTGACCAAGGTAAGAAAACCATGCACGATCGGTCCTGAGAGAAGCAATCGCAGGTCATCTCTTAGCCCTTCTTAGAATAATTTGTCTTTCATTCCTCATTTGTAAACGTAAAGCCTGCATATCTTCCCAATCTCATAAACTCGTGCAAGTAGTCATCCACCGACCTCTCGCCTTGAGTTAACCTTTGGAATTTGTTCTCAATCGCAATCCGTTGTGCCGATGGAATGTATCTTGCCAGGAAAAACCTTGAGAACTCCTCCATTGAGATCTCAATCAACGTCTGACCAGCAAACTGGTGAATCTCTAGATCATCCCACAACAATCTTTCCTCACCATCCAACAAGAAGCCAGTCATAGTGACTTTTTCCACTCTTCTATTTCAGCTGTCGTCAAGACCCTCTTTATTCTTGAGAGCCAATCTTCGGCTTATATAGGGGTTCCAGTACCCATATGTTGGAACCCTTGTTTGGATTTGTGCTAGGTCTACTCTTAGGATGTCTTGACCCCCCTATATAGCTAGGGTCTTTGTCTAGTCTTAGTTAGGTCCTTTTAGGTCAGGTTTGTGCTGACCAGCATTGTAGTGTACTTAGACATAGACTCAGAAAGATTCTGTGGATTATCTATATCAGTTCGACTATAGTCGAACTCAGCTCGACGATCGTCGTTCTCCCATCTTTGATCTCAGAGTCTTCTACTCTGAACTGAGCTCGACGATCTACGAGCTCAGGTCGATGATTTGGTGTTTCTCAGCAGTGATCTCAGTTCTACGATAGTTGTTCTCAGGTCGACGATCCTTTAACTCAGTTCGATGATCTATAAACTAAGTTCTACGATTTTATGCTGCTTTCAGTTATCAATTTTTCAGACGGTTAGAAGAATTTATTTTGGTTATGATAAATTATTTATTGACAAATATATTCTAATAATTAATGCTGATACTCTCAATCCTGATAGTCGTATTTCATGAAGCATTAATTATGGTATTCACAGAATATTTTATTAGCTTATTTTATACATATAGTTATGGAAGTGCATTTATGTTGCCAGCCATTCTAGCCGTTTGGACTCCTAAATTCTTGCAGAGAATTATGTGGTGCCTTAAGAATTCAAATTGATGCCATTTTTCATTCTGATTGAATATATAACTCAGAAAATAAAAGAGAAGAAATACAATAAAACAATCAGAGAGTCAGTCAGGAATACAGAGAAAAACTTTCTTCAGCTATACACAATTTGTTCTCAAGGACTGTTGTATTGCTGTAAAAAGGAATAAGAATAACTTTTCAAAAACAATTCTCTCGAGTCTTCTTCATTCCTCATGCTTCAAAGATCTACAGAGAGATCAAATAAATATCAGTGTACACATCTAAGAAAGCTCTACAATAATACTTTGAAGTCCTACACCCAGGACCAAACATCCTCTTCCTGAATCAATACAACATCTCAGGGGGAGCTTGGACTTTCTATCTCAATCTACACAGTCTTCTCATTTGATTGAGAAAGAGAAGATTTTCATATACTTTTTTCTTTTACCTCCATTTGTAAAGGGTTATCTCTCCCTTCAAAAGTGAACACTTGGTGATAGGGCACCTGATCAAAAACCTATTATATTTTGGGCTTCTGATCAAAAGCTCAAAGGGTCTCTAGATATACCTGAAAGAGATCTTGTGGTGGCAGGTCACCTGGAAAAAAACCTGTAGTGGATTCCTACCTGGGTGGTAGAAGAGTGGATGTACCCAGATTTGGGGAACCACTATAAAATTTCATGTGTGGTCTGGTTGCCCTGTGTTTTCTTTTTGTGTTGTGCTGTGTTGTGTTGGTTTAGTTTATTTTACCCTCTTTCATATAAGTATCAATATTTTAATTCTGCAATAAAGCTAAAAAAAATTTTAATACTTTATTCACCCCCCCCCCCCCCGCTAGAGTAAATTCTATCTATCCCTCACTTTCAATTGGTATCAAAGGGTGTGTTTTTAAGGTTGTACGGGCTAACACCTTAACCTAAGATCTCTGATAGATATATTTTTACTTTACTATTTTTTATTATACCATGGCACAGTACAAGGACTTTGCAAGCACCAAACCTCCAGTTTGCAACTTGCAAAACTTTGGAATCTGGAAGGCAAGAATCAGACTTTATATGAATTCTATTGATGAAGAAATTTATGCTTCTATCTTAATAGGAGTACCTCCACCAGCTGCCCTACCATGTATTTCCACAAACATGACTGCAGTACCTCCTCCAAACTATAATGAGGCATACAAGAAAGCAAAGATTGCTGACACAAAAGCCATGAACATACTGTCACACACAATGTCTGATGATATATTTCAGAAAGTAGCTGAATGTGAATCAGCTAAGGCCATCTGGGATTCCTTTAACCAGATGGTTGAAAGATCAGCAGATCAAAGGAAGGATAGGAGAGCTCATCTAATCTCCTAATATGAGAACTTTAAAAAGGAAGAAACTGAGAAAGTTTCTGAGATGTATAATAGACTCAGCATCATTTTTAATGAGCTGAAAAACTCTTGCCAAAGACATCTCAGTTATATATATAAATGACAAGATTCTCATGTTCTTCTCCAGCTCATAGGACTCTAGAATATGGCCTATCAGAGAAACCAGAAGCACACATGAGATGACTACAGAATCAGTCTTAGGAAAGTTGAAATCCTATTAACAGCTACTGAAGACAAGAGAAGCTGAACAACAAAAGACTGCTACACCAACTAGGAAGGAGCAGAATATAGCTTTCAAAGCTTCAAAAGAATCAGAAACTTCTCCATCAAATAAAGAGTTGATGAGTCTCTTTGCAAAGAGATTCTTCAAGATGAGGGGAAAAGAATTCAGAAGGAAATCATCAAGAAGTGATGATAAACCAAGTTATGATAAAACCCCTTCTAAAGAGATTATCTGCTTTGGTTGCAGGAAACCTGGACATATTCTTCCAGAATGTCCAGAAAACAAGCATAAGGAAAGGAGAAAGAAGAAAGAATCCATGAAGCACTCCAGCAAACCATCCTCCTATAAGCACAAGAAGAAGGCGAGAGGGTTTGTTGCAGAAACATGGACTAACACTAAAGAATCATCTTCCTCTAGCTCTAGTAAAGATGAAGAAGAAGCAAAGGATAGAGAAATTTTCTTAATGGCCATCAATGCTTCAAGGCATGTTTCGGAATAAGGAGAATCTGAAGAATGTTCAGATTGTGATCAGGTATTGGAAGACTTTGACTTTACCTCTGAAGATTTTAAAAAATGACTAAATCTATGTGTAGTGATCTGATTAGATTTGAGAAGGAAATCAAACTTCTCAGAGATAAACAATTTAATTATGATAGCTTAGTATCAGAAAATATTAAATTGAAAAATGAAATAGACATGTATAATGAACAAATCACCTTTCTGAAAGTTGAATTAATTAAAGCAAAATAACTAGAGGAATCATTGAATAGAAGAAGCAAACAACTAGTAGAAATTACCAGCGCACTTAATGCTAGGCTTAATAGAAGTAAGTTAGGATTAGGTGCATCATCTAGTGAATGACCAATCATTTAGAAAAACCACCTTTCGCAACCTATAAAGTTCATTTCAGATAAGGGTAAGAAGAATACAGAACAAATCAAAACAGTTAACAAAGTTTTAAAATAAGTTGAGATAAATAAAGAAAAACAAAAAGCTAAGTCTGAACAAAAATCATCGAACCAAGATTTACGATATCAATACTGGTCCTCGAACACAGATCGACGATCTCAACACAAATCGTCAAACCCAAAATAGTTTCATCAATACTATAATTTCAACAGAAATTTCAATAAGAACTTTAACTCTAATCCTTTCCATCCCCTAACTAACTGGATAATCCCACCTAGGAGATTTCATCCCTTAGGTTATAAAAGTCAACCTGAATACTCTTATATTTCAAGTTTTAAATATAAAAAGAAGCCAGGACCCAAGGTTACCTGGGTCCAAAATATATGAGTTGTTATCTTACAGGCGAAGACCTATCATACCATAAAGGATAAGTGGTATTTGGATAGTGGGTGCTCCAAGCACAAGATAAGAAATAAGGCCAATCTATTTAACTATAAGGCAAAGCTAGGTCCAAAGGTTATATTTGGAGACTCAAGCTTTGGTCAGATAGAAGGTTATGGAGAATTTACTCTTGGATTTGTCACATTCCGGAAAGTGGCATATGTAAGTGGCCTGAAACATAACTTAATATCCATAGGTCAGCTATGTGATACAGGTTTTGGGGTATGTTTTACTGAATCAAAATGCAATATTTCTTTAAATAGCAATACTGTGTTATCAGGTATTAGGTTAGGAAATATCTATATAGTTGATTTTAATTCTACTTGTTCAGAATCTGCTTGTTTAACCATGTTAGCAATAATAATACATTGGTGCATAAAAGGCTAGGACATGTAAATCTTAGAAACTTTGCTAGGTTATCTAGGGACAACCTTGTTAGAGGATTGTCCTCTTTCCCCTAAAAGAAGGAAAGCCTTTACAAAACTTGTCAAGAAGGCAAGCAAACAAAAAATAATTTTAAATCAGTTAATAAGAGTGATTCACCTAGGATTTTGTATCTGCTTTATTTGGATCTTTTTGGACTAATTGTTATACAAAGCCTGGGAGGGAAGTTCTATACTTTAGTTATTATAGATGACTTTTCTAGGTTCTCTTGGTTTTTTTTAAAAACAAGTCTGATAACTTCAAAGTTCTTACAAACTTTCTAAAATGCATAAAGATTGAGTACTCTACTCTAGTTGCATTGATCAGAAGTGATCATGTCACTGAGTTTGAATCTCTTCCTATGCAAAAAATTTGTGAGAAGGAAGGTATCAGGCACTGCTTCTCTGCTCCCAGTACTCCTCAATAGAATGGGGTAGTTGAAAGGAAATAATCGAACACTAATTGAAACTACAGGCACATTGCTTGTTGTTGCTCACATGCCTCTATCCTACTAGGCAGAAGTTGTAAGCATGTCAAATTATGTCCTGAATAAAAGTTTGATACACAAACTTAAAGGCAAGACTCCCTATGAATTACTCAAAGGGAAGAACCCTAAAATAGACTACTTTAGCATTTTTGGTTGTATCTATTATATACATAATAATAACAAAGATTATCTTAGAAAGTTTGAAGCTAAAGCTACAATGGGAATCTTTCTAGGGTATTCCAAAGTTAGCATAGTATATAGGGTTTTCAATAAATCATCCTTGAAAAGTGAAGAATCTATACATGTTATATTTGATGAATCTAATATGTTTTACAAGGAGAAGGAAGCTTCTACCAGTAATTGTCTTCAGGTACCAAATCTATGTAAAAAGTTAGATGACTTAAATCTCACCCACAAGGTGATATCTCATCCCTCTCCACAGATTGATGAAGATAGTGAAGAAGAATCACTAGAAATTGCTGAAGCTTCTCCAACTGCAAATTTAACTCCACAAGAGGAATTGGTTCATAATGTTGTTGTTGTTGAACAAACTCCACCTCCTGACTATGTTACACTTAGAGATCATCCCATATCTCAAGTGATAGGAGACATGTCAGTTAGTGTGCAGACAAGGCATCAACTCAACCAAGATGATATGCATGCCTGATTCTTATCTCAAATTGAGCCCTTATCCATTAAAGATGTTGAGCAAGATCCACACTGGATTATTGCAATGCAAGAGGAGCTCAATCAGTTTGAAATATGCAGAAGTTGAACTTGGTTCCTAGACCAAAAGGACATCAAGTTATTGGAACTAAATCGGCCTTCAGAAACAAATTCGATGCTCAAGGTATAGTTGTTAGAAACAAAGCAAGACTAGTGGCACAAGTCTATAGGCAAAAAGAAGGTATTGACTATGATCAGACCATTGTACCTATTGCAAGGCTTGAAGATATCATAATTTTCTTGACCTTTGCTGCCCACAAGAAATTCAAGGTATATCAAATGGATGTCAAAAGTTCTTTTCTCAATGGGGAACTCAAGGAAGAAGTATATGTGGAACAGCCACCAGGTTTTATCTCTTCAACTCACCCCTCTTATGTTTTCAAACTGCATAAGGCTCTCTATGGTCTAAAGCAAGCTCCAAGAGCTTGGTATGAAACCCTAGCTAGCTTTCTTTTAGAGCATAAATTTTCAAGAGTCATTATAGATAGGACTTTATTTATAAGACATCATCATGATAGAATTCTGTTAGTTCAAGTATATGTTAATGATATTATATTTGGATCTACTGATTCTAAACTTTGCAAAAGGTTATCTGACCTTATGCATTCCAAGTTTGAAATGAGTAGCATGGGTGAACTCTCTTACTTCCTTAGTCTTTAAGTGAAGCATGCTCCTGATGGCATATTCATATCTCAGTCCAAGTATGCTAAGGAATTAGTAAAAAAGGTTTGGGATGACTACTGCCTCAGCAATTAGAACACCCATGGCTTCTAATGCAGTAATTGATTCTGATGAAAAGGGTAAACCTGTTGATCAGAAAAATTATAGGGTCATTGTTGGGTCCCTACTATATCTTACTGCAAGTAGACCAGATATAATGTTTGCAACATTTCTTTGTGCTAGATTTCAAGTCAACCCTAAAGAATCTCATTTAATTCTCCTCAAGAGAATTTTAAGATATTAAAGAGCTTTCCTAATCTAGGACTTTGGTATCCTATAGAGTCATAATTTGAATTAACTGGATATTCTGATGCTGACTATACTGGATTCATAGTTGACAGAAAAAGAACTTCAGGAACTTGTCAGTTCCTGGGTGAAAGATTAGTGTCCTGGTTTTGCAAGAAATAATCATCTGTGTCTACATCAACTGCAGAGGCTGAATATATAGCAGCTGGTAGTTGTTGTTCACAGATCCTGTGGATTCAAAATCAGCTTCTAGATTATGGGTAATCTCTCAAAAATACCACCATATTTTGTGCCAGTGCCAGTGCCATATCAATTACACAAAATCCAGTCCTGCATTCTAGGACCAAACATATAGAAATAGTGCATCATTTTCTTAGAGATTGTGTTGACAAAAACAAGATTAATCTCAAGTTTATCCCCACTGATTTTCAAAGAGGAGATATTTTTACCAAGCCTTTGGATGAGCAAAAATATCTATTCTTTTTCAATCATCTTGGAATGATAAATGGCATGGATTAAAATTGAATTTTGTCTTTGTGAAGATTTGTTCAACGATCGTCGAACAGAGATCAACAATCTTCGAACTCATCTTGAGCTCAATCGTCGACCTGAGCTTGACGACAGCCCTGTGTGAAGACAAAAATCGTCGACCGGAGTTCGATGACTTTGCTTCAGTAAATTAATCATCGACCTGAGCTCGACTATCTATTTACGCTACTGAGATCAGAGACAAACGATATTATTTTTTTACAAATTAATCGTTGACCTAAGATCAAAGTTTGTTATTTTGTCGTCGGACAGAGGTCGTCTTTTCATATTCCAAAAACATATATGTAGGTTTCTCTTCGATCTCTGACCCGTTCTTTCATATTTTTTTCCCTTGGCACTTGATCTCTTCTCTCTTGAGTCTACAAATCTTCCATGGGGATTTCTGTAATGGTCCTTTCAGCGATGAAGTTTGACAATGGTTTCGATGTTGATTTCGAATCGATCAGTCACTGTGATCCTATTTTTCAAGAGATGTTGCAGTTATGCGATGATCATGCCTGAAGAAGTTCATGTTTATAAGGATCAAACAATCTATTGCAGAGATCAAAGAATGGGTTTAGTCTTCCTCAACTGATGACTCTTCAATGATCAGATTCATTTCAGGACAGCAGGTGATTCTAAACCCTACAATTCTTAATGAAATTTTTGAGTTGAAAAATGGAACAGACGAGCTGGAACAGGATAGTTCTGAGTACAGCAGGATGTTAATAGAGATGGGTCATACTGAGGGCATCACATTTAAGCTCTTGAAAAAGAATTTATCTGTTGGTTTTAAGTTTCTTGCTGATATTGTGGGCAAGGTACTGCTTGGTAAGCATTCAGCTCATGACAACATCAATAGGCAATAGTTTGCCATTATGTCTTCTCTAGTTAATAAGAAGTCCATAGATTGGGCTAGTTTGTTCCTTGATTTTATTAAGAGAAAGAACAATAAGAAGGAAGTTTGCTTAGGAAGGAATCTGGGAATGTTCCTATAGAAGAAAGCTCTAGAGCAACTTGTTTCTACAACCATAGCCATCAATGCAAGCAAGAGGTTAGACTCATCTCTGCTTGGGAAGTCGGAGAGGACGATTCAAAAGCCCTCCAAGGCTAGAACTTCCTCCAAAATATCTGAGGACATAAGGGATGCAACAGCCACTCCTCACCCTAATAAAGATGTTCCTCCTCCTCCTCCTCCTCTACCTCCAGCTTCCCTAGTCATCCTCAATGTTTCTTCTCTTCCTACCATTATTGTTCAAACCACTCCTTCATCCCCAACTATCTCTTCTTCTCCTACTCAGTCACGATTTCCCCACCATTCTGTTGAACCTCAAAACCTCCAAACCATATCCTTTCCCAATTTTGACCTACTCTCACCTCTCATCTCCTTCTCGTCAAAATGATTCACCCATCAACATTGATGCAACACCACCAAATTCTCCACTCAATTCTTCAAGAAACTCCACTATCAAGGATGAAATCATGAATGATTTTACTCCTCCTCCCTCTCATCATTATGTCTCCACTCAAACTCCAACTGAGTTTCATCTTGTTGATCCCTCTTTCCTCTCTCATTTTCTGGAGCTCGTAACTCAAACTCTTAAATCCTTGATAGCAGAGTCTATTTCACCTCTTGCTCACTCTATCTCCACTCTATCTGCTTCCCTTTTTGCTTCCACTGTCCCTTCTTCATCTAGGGGCCTGGTTCCAGTTTTAACTAAAACCAGGCAGGGGTAAATTTCTAATGAAGATGCAGTAGGTTTAACCTCAAAAGAACTTCAAGCTCTGTCTCCTCCAGCAGTGCAAGAAGTATAAGTTTTTTAGAAGTTTTGTGCTGATATAGTTTCTTATTCCGATTTGCTAACTTCAGATGAGGACATTGATGTGTCATTTCCTGACATTTCTACTGGTGATTGTTTTATAAATCCCACCATTGATTTACAGTTTCTTTTGCATTCTTTCTCTGTATTTAGAATAGTTTTGCGTTCAGTTTAGATCAATACTTCCAAGGCCATGGTCTATTATACCAGCTCATGAGTCCCTTAGTTGTGAAACAGCTCGTGCAGATTCAGTAAGTTCCAATTTGTACAGATATTCAGTCAGTTCTAGTTTGTACAGATATGCCATCTGCTATGGCTGTTGAGCCTATGCCTGTTACAGAAGATAAGGATGAGCTTGATGCTCTCTTAATTGCTGATGAACTGATTTGTCTTATGGCTTCCAGAAATCTAAATTTAGCCCTAGAGACAATGTTAATAAACATTTATGAGACAAGTGCTCCTCTTGCTGAAATATCTTCTATGGATATTGATCCAGTCCCAAGTCCCCTTGGACCTTCCAATCCCATAGATAATACTCCTCTTCCCTCTCTGGATGATCTTATTTCTCTTGATATTAAGGAAGAAGCTAAAGAGAAACTTGCCAAGAAGATTGCTAACAATCAAATAAAATAAAATAAATGACTTGTATGACAATCCTCCTGATTCATTTAATGATGATGAGGATGATTATTTAGAGGATTCGAATTCTAAGAGAAAGAAAATGTCAAAGAAAAAAAGGCTGCTACCAAAGCTGCAACCAAGCCAGACAATACAAATGATACCCCTTACTACATCTTAGAAGGGATTACTCCATACCCAGGCATGGAAAGCTGGATGTGATTATCTAAAAATGAACAGAAAGCCAGGAAGAAGAGCAAGAGATACTCACCTCCTCCTCAGAAGTTCAGAAGACGTCCTCCTCCTCCTCATCCTCCTATTGTTGGTTCTTCAGGAGTTTTTCCTCAAGTTTCTTATGCATCTTCCAAGCCTACCTCTTTCACTAGAACTTATCAAAGGCAGGATAGATCATCCAAATCTCATTCCCAAGGAAGCAATAAGCAGTAAAGGAATCAAAGTTCCATAGAGCAAGTAAAAGAAGTTATTTATCAGAACCCCTCCTTCTCTCCTCCTCAACAACAAGTTTTACCCAAGGTTCAGAAGACAGCTACCTATCAGTCTAGAATACATGATGAATCTCATAAGCCCAAAGGAAAGTATAGTGAGAGTGCTCCTCCAAAATCTCTTTATTCTCAAAGTAATGAACAACACAACACAACAAGTTTTCAGGCTCAATCCACTCATTTCAAACTGATTGGTCTTTCTAAGATAAGAAAAGCTGGAGAAGAAGGAGAAGATCCTTCAAAGTTTACCACCATGTCATCCTACAGAGAAAAAGAGCTGGATAAACTCCAAGTTAGCAAGAAAGTTTTTAATCCAGCCGAATATATGGCATTGCATCCAAAAGCAATTGTGCTCAGGACAAGTACTCAGAGAACTCTTAGGGGACAATACCTGATGATTTCTAAGAAGGATGTACCAGATCCAAACAGAAAGATAATCTTTTCTAAACCCTCCTCTGGTCCTTCATCTAATAAATTATAGTTTGTACTCTTTAATGTTTTAATTCTTAACTGATTATGTACAATGCATTGCTATAACATATTTGCTGATGTTATTTCGTCCCTACAGATATTTATGGTCTTTGTACTTTTATTTCTTTTTAGTTTTTTTAGTGACCTCACACAAATAGGGGGAGATTGTTGGAACCCTTATTTGGATTTATGCTAGGTCTACTCTTAGGATGTCTTAACCCCCCTGTATAGCCAGGGTCTTTATCAAGTCTTAGTTAGGTCCTTTTAGGCCAGGTTTGTGCTGACCAGCATTGCAGTGGACTGAACTTAGACTCAGAAAGATTCTGTGGATTATCTATATCAGTTTGACTATAGTCGAACTCAGCTCGACGATTGTCGATCTCCCATCGACGATCTCAGAGTCTTCTACTCTGAACAGAGCTCAGCGATCTAAGAGCTCAGGTCGATGATTTGGTGTTTCTCAGAAGTGATCTCAGTTCTACGATAGTTGTTCTCAAGTCGACGATCCTTTTACTCAGTTCGACGATCTCTGAACTAAGTTCTACGATTTTATGCTGCTTTCAGTTATCATATTTTCAGAACAGTCAGAAGTATTTATTTTGGTTATGATAAATTATTTAATGGAAAATATATTCTGATAATTAATGCTGATACTCTCATGGCTGATAGCCGTATTTCATGAAGCATTAATTATGGTATTCACAGAATATTTTATTAGCTTATTTTATAAAGACAGTTATGGAAGTGCATTTATGTTGCCAGCCATTCTAGCTGTTTGGACTCCTAAATTCTTGCAGAGAATTATGTTCTGCCTTGGGAATTAAAATTGATGCCGTTTTTCATTCTGATTGAATATATAACTCAAAAAATCAAAGAGAAGAACAACAATAAAATAATCAGACAGTTAGTCAGGAATACAGAGAAAAACTTTCTTCAGTTATATATAATTTGTTCTCAAGGACTGTTGCATTACTGTAAAAAGGAAGAAGAAGAACTTTTTCAAAAACAATTATCTCGAGTCTTCTTCATTCCTCAGGCTTCAAAGATCTACAGAGAGCTCAAATCAATATCAGTCTACAGATTTAAGAAAGCTCTAGAATAATACTTTGAAGACCTACACCCAGGACCAAGTTTCCTCTTCCTGAATCAATACAACATCTCAGGGGGAGCTTGGACATTCTATCTCAATCCACACAGTCTTCTCACTTATTGAGAAAGAGAATATTTCCATATACTTTTTTTTTATCTCCATCTGTACAGGGTTATCTCTCCCTTCAAAAGTGAACACTTAGGTGATAGGGCACCTGATCAAAAACCTATTGGATTCTGGGCTCCTGATCAAAAGCTCAAAGGGTCTCTAGATCTACCTGAATGAGATCTTGTGGTGGTAGGGCACCTAAATAAAAACCTGTAGTGGATTCCTACCTTGGTGGTAGAAGAGTGGATGTAACCAGATTTGGGGAACCACTATAAAATTTCTTATATCGTCTGGTTTTCCTTGTGTTTTCTTTTTGTGTTGTGTTGTGATATGTTAGTTTAGTTTATTTTTCCCTCTTTCATATAAGTATACATATTTTAATTTCGAAATAAAGCTAATTTTTTTTTTTAATACTCTATTCACCCCCCCCCCTCTAGAGTAAATTCTATCTATCCCTTACTTTCACCATAAACACAGGGGGATTGAAACACATTACGTGTTTCAGTTGCTTCTCCGTCGCTCTCCTTGAGGCCACCTGCTTAGCAGCCATGTGTCTCATCGGTACGCGCTCAACCACGCCAACCGGTTCCTCGACCATCGTAGGAATAGGAGGTTGTCTCTGGCCCCTTGGTTGCACATTAATCATTGCGAACACGGCTTCCACAACCAACCGTATAGTTTATGCAAAAGGAGGAGGTGTTAGCACCTCATCTATTGCACTACTATCCACCGAGCGTTGGGGTTCTAGCTGCCCCCAAACCACTTTTAGTTGCCTACAATGTGAAACTCACAATTAAGTAACTATGAATATTGCCAAAAGCAATTATAGGAACATACTAGTTCCTCAAACATGTGTATTTTCATTCCTAAGTGGACATTCATGGGTTCATTTATGTTATCAAGGTACCGCACATGCACGTGCTCCCTACCCCTTAAAAGAATTTGGCCATGAATTCTAAGAAGGAAGACTGTGAATGAAATTTGATACCAATTTTGTAACACCCCCATCTGTCATATAACCTATGACAGAAGGTCCTGCTGAGGCTCGATGCCATATGATATGGACAGATAAGGAGGTTACTTATTATTTACAAACCAAATACAAATATTGATGCATCCTAACTTAGTGCATTCTAACGGAATCATTTTAAGTTAAGGACCCATAACAGCAGGAATCTCCACTACAAAAGCTTATACAGGAATGATATATATACAAATCTAACTTATGTTTTGGCTTTTAATCCTTACAAATATTTCATTTACATCAAGTGACTTCATACATCGGCACACAGGCTGACCACATATGAAAACAGTAAAAAGTTTTCCATTAGGCCTTCAAGGGCCAGCCAATCGCAGCACAAGGGCTTTAGCCCCCTACTTCCCACTTGGCTCTCCAGCACCTGTATAAACGTCCCACATAAATGTGGCAAACAAAGCAATGGTCAGCATTTTGCTGACCAATTATAATGACCTCACCCTATACTTAGGGTGGCGGTTCTCCTTCCCTGCAAACAGCAGCATATATATATATATATATATATATATATATATATATATATATATATATATATATATATATATATATATATATATATAGTGGCAACAGCAAAGTGTATTTAAGCACCATTCACCATAGATGTAGGCTCATCGGACACATGCCTCGTGCACTCAGGGCAGATTTTTGGTGTACCAGACTTCCCGTGTATCACTACTGATGAGTATAAAAATATACAATTTTGTATACTATTAATCGAAAAAAAATTTAGAAATAAAACCTATGTTTTTATATATATAACTAATTATATTTGTTATATTTCATTTTTTATGTTTTTCTAAGTTTTTCTGAATTTTTGCATTTTTTTCTTAGGTCACGCGCATAGTCACGCCCGTGACCTAGGGCGTGACAGTCCTTTTTAATTCCTTTTTGTTTGTTGTTTTGTTGTACAGGAAAACCCCAAAAAAATGATGGACACGCCCGTGACGTCATCCAACACGCCCATGACAATTCGACACGCCCGTGTTAGCTAGTTTGTAAGCAAAATACCGCGCTATCGCCACGGCCCGTGCCGCCTGATGAATCAGCTGCCTGACACGCCCGTCACGCCCGTGACCTGCTCAAATCTTATCCAAAGTTCCAACCAGCTCAAAACCTGTCCCAACACGCTGGCAGTCACGCCCATGACCCTGTCACGTCCTACCCGACACGCCCGTGTCAGGGGGCGTGTAACTTGAAATTTTTTTCTATAAATAGGGGGGCAGGGCTGAGTAGAATTATTCGAACACCAGCAGCTTCCTTAAGAACTGTTAGGACTCCCTAGCTCCTTGATAAGGAACTGGTAGTAGATTTCAAGTATTAAAAAGTTTCGTAAGTTGTAATATTTTTGCTTTCTTTTCAGCTTTTTAGAAAGTTGTAATAATTTTTCGGACTTTATAAAATAGACTCTTTCAAATCCAATTCTGAGTACTTTACTGCTTTATTTTTAGTTTTACTTTCCTTTATTTTTTCATACTATCCCGAATGAAAGGCGAAGCTCTATTTATGTCCTGGATTAAGATAGTGTTAAACTTCTTTCAAAATTATTTTCAAAAACCTTATTATTTCATACTATCCTGAATGAAGGGCGAGGCGAAAGCCTATGACCTGGATTAAGATAGTGCGAAAGCTCTGCAAAATTTTAGATTTTACTACCCAATCCCAATTGAAAGGCTGAGCGAAAGATTAAGTCATGGATTAAGATAGATAGGTAGATATTATTTTCTGTACTCTATACTGCCCCCATCCTGAGAAGAGGCTAAGAACCCTTAACACTTGGTCAAAATGAGCTCTGGGCTGGATATTATTTTCAACTATTTCAACACTACTTTCTAGTTATCCTAACTTGGGTTTTCTGTTAATTGATCATATACCAGATGAAGAGACACTACGTTTATGTTAACCCGTTTTAAACACAAGCCTCCCTGGTCGTGCTTTCGAGTCAGTGATGCTACCAAAGGGACCCTCTCGTTAAGTTAGGTAATAAAGAAATAAAGTTGTTTTTTAATAGCTGAATTAATATTCTCTCAAAGTAATTCTGAAATCGAGGACTACCTTCTAAGTCCCTATCTTAATAAAATCACGTATATATATTTTTCTATCTTTGGTTTTTAAATATAAACTCCACTCCGTTCGTTCGATAAAATAATAGTCCGTTCTAAAAAGTAGAATAATTAACACCGATCCCAGGAAAAATACGACCTTGATATTTTCTACGAAATACTATACTCTTGGGCAATATGTACTCTTGCCTTAATCCACAGGATATTAGTAAGTAAAAAAGAGATAGACTTATATATGTAAAAGATTATATATAACCAAATCTATCTTCTTTAAAACAAACTTTACTTATCAAGCTTTTTGGCGACGTTGTCGGGGACTCGTTTATTTGTGTTAATATTTCAAAATAAAAAAACGCTATTAACTTTATCTTTTCTTTTTCTTGTTATTTAAAAACCTTAGTTTTTATAAAAATAAAACAAACATAAAATTCCCTGAATATAAAACTTTGTTTTTATAAAACCTAATTTTTTTATTAACAAGTTTATTAACCACTAACAAATTTTAACAAAAAAAACCTAACCTACTATTTTAACGTATTTTATATAAAATGTTTCTAATTATAAAAACTAGTTTATAATAAACACTGCTTTTTATTATACAATCTGTTTTATATAAAACCTGTTTTATATAAAAAACCTTTTTTTGGTTATTTTCTATTTTAAGTCTTTTCGTGTTTTTGTATTTGTGTGTTTGGATATATTTGTTTGTAACTTAATTTTTTACTTAGTTTTTATATATTTGTTTTTTTTATTTATAAAAAGTCTTTTTTTGTGTATGACCCGCAGAACTCCATCTGATTTAAATCTGGATCTTGATCCTGAATTCGATCGCACCTTTCGCAGGATCCTCCGATCTCTGAATCAAGAGCTTGTATTAAATCTGGAAGAGTCCGTAGGCACCGCACACGTTCAAGAAATGGCAGCAGAGCAACAACAAATGCCAGAGGTAGTCCCCCAAAGCTCCATGTCTTATTATGCACGACCCAATTTAGATGACACTGGGTCTAGTATCGTTCATCCACCAATTGCTAATAATTACTTCGAGATTAAATTGAGTATAATCCAAATGATTCAAAATTCTGTTCAATTTGATGGATTACCCGATGAAGATCCAAACACGCACTTGTCCAACTTCTTAGAAATATGTGACACATTTAAGATAAATGGCGTCACTGATGATGCCATCCGTCTTCGTTTATTTCCTTTTTCGCTACGAACGAAAGCCAAACAGTGGCTAGGTTCTCTCCCCAGAGGATCTATTACCACTTGGGCCGAAATGACCGAAAAATTCCTTACAAAGTATTTTCCACCTGCAAAAACTGCACGTTTGCGTGCGGACATTTCTTCCTTTGTACAAGGCGAGTCTGAATCTCTTTATGAGACTTGGGAACGTTTTAAGGAATATCTACGTCGGTGTCCACATCATGCACTGCCAACTTGGCTCTAGGTACAAATATTTTATAATGGTTTGAATATTCAAATCAGACAAGCCATTGATGCTGCTGCTGGGGGCACGCTCAATAACAAAACCCCCGAGGCCGCTCAAACCCTCTTTGAGGAAATGGCCATGAACGCGTACCAGTGGAACGTACCAAGGTCACGCCCTAAATAAGCTGGGATTTATGAGCTCGACACTTCTTCTACTTTAGCACTCCAAGTAGAAAATTTAACTAAACAATTGGCTGGAATATCTGCTTCCTCCGCCAAAACTACTTGGAATCCGAATAATAATGTAATTGATGAAATCGATTATATGGGGAACTCTTATAGACCTTCCTATAATCCTAATATTAACTTAAATAATAATTCTTATAATCCAGGATATAGGAACCATCCTAATTTTTCATGGGGCAACCCCAATAATGCTCAACGCCCTCCGATTGTAATTCTAGTGGATTTGAACCGCAACCCCCACAACCACAAACACACCCACCACAACTGCACCAATTTAGGCCAACCCCAATAGAAGACATATTCACGAAATATGTCAGTATTAATGAGTCAAATATCCAGAACCTTACCAGATCAATTAAAAACTTAGAAACACAAATTGGACAAATATCAAAAATGCTATCGGAACGCCAACCTGGTAATTTGCTAGGAAATACGGAACCAAATCCGCAGGAAACTGTCCATTCCAGTAACCCACCAAGTTGACAAGCCGTCAAACTACGAAGTGGCAGGGATCTACCACCACCCGTTAGGGTAGAAAAAGAAGCTAAAGTTAGCCTCCCTACACCACTTCCCGTTACATCTCTGCCTCCCCAACCCCCACGAATTTCTTCCCCCACATGTTGTTTTACCTTATCCATCTAAATTAAAAGATGAGCGAGAAGATGAGTAGTATAAAATTTTTCTAAAAATCCTCAAAAAAATTCAAATCAATATACCTTTCTGCGAGGCAATTGCACAGATGCCTAAATACGGAAAATATTTAAAAGCGTTACTTTCAAATAAAAAGAAACTCAAAGATATTTCGAGAGTTTTCCTTAAAACCGAATGTTCAGCCATTTTATTAAATAAATAACCCCCAAAATTAAACGATCCGAGACGATTTTCCATCTCGTGTCTCTTCGATAATCTATTAATAAAAGATGCGTTAGCAGACTTAGGTGCTAGTATAAATTTAATTCCCTACTCGCTCTTTCATGAACTAGGATTAGGTAACCCCAGCGCAACTAAAATGAGCATCCAGTTAGCAGATCGTTCTATTAAATATCCAATAGGGATAGTAGAGGATGTTCTGGTCAAAATATACAAGTTTATCTTCCCGGTAGACTTTATTATACTTGACATAGAGGAAGACGTCGATGTTCCAATAATTCTTGGTCATCCTTTTCTCGCAACCTCTCATGCGATAATAGACATAAGTAACGGTAGACTTCTCTTACAAGTAGGAGATGACGAGGTTACTATTGATATAGATCCCTCTATGAAAAATTCATTAATAAATGACGATTCCTGCTATCTTGCGGAAGCCTCTTTTGAGGAAAATGGTTTTCCCTATTCTGATTTACTTTCAATAACTGTAGAAGAATCGGACTTGTTAGACTTACCCCTTTCACAAGAAATGCTTACCGATGATCCTTTAGAACCTTTTATATCCTTAACTTCTATAACTCTAAAAACTCCAACTTCATATGAAAAACCACAAACCCTCGAGCTGAAAACACTTCCTGCACATTTAAAATACGTTTTCCTTGAAGTCGAATCTAAACTCCCTGTTATCATTTCTGCTGAATTAACCAATAAGAAAATGTCTGAATTAATAGAAGTGTTAAAACAACATTGCCATGCATTAGCATCGCAAATTTCTAATATCCAAGGACTCAACCCATCTTTTTGTACGCATAAAATATTTTTGGAAGATAACCCTCGTAAATCTATCCAGCCCCAACGACATTTAAATCCTAATATGAAGGATGTCGTAAAAGCTGAAGTAATGAAATTATTAGACGCAGGAATTATCTATCCAATCTCAGATAGCACATGAGTTAGTCCCATACAAGTCGTCCCTAAGAAGGGCGGTATAACGGTAGTGCTAAACGCTAATAATGAACTAATTCCAACACGTACTGTTATAGGTTGGAGGATGTGCATCGACTATCGAAAATTAAATGATGCCACCCGTAAAGATCACTTTCCACTACCGTTTATAGATCAAATATTAGAGTGACTCTCGGGTCACTCATATTATTGTTTTCTCGATGGTTGTTCGGGGAATTTACAAATTCCTATAGCCCCTGATGACCAAGAGAAAACTACGTTCACTTTCCCTTTTGGTACTTTCACCTAAAGGCAAATGTCGTTTGGACTTTGTAATGCGCCAACTACATTTCAAAGATGTATGCTAGCTATTTTCGGTCAGTTAGTAGAGTACGTTATGGAAGTATTTATGGATGATTTCTTCGTATTTAGAGACTCATTCCATTTATGTTTAGATAACCTCGCTCGTGTTCTTCAAAGCTATGAAGACACGAATTTAGTGTTGAACTGGGAGAAATGCCATTTTATGGAAGGTTTAGTTCTTGGTCATAAAATTTCTTCCCAAGGAATCGAGGTCGATAAGGCCAAAATAGAAATAATTGAAAAACTTCCTCCTCCAACAAATATAAAATATATTCGAAGTTTCTTAGGCCATGCAAGTTTCTATAGACGGTTCATTCAAAAATTTTCTAAAATAACAAAACCGTTAACTCATTTATTAGAAAAAGAAGCCCCATTTATATTCGATAGTGAATGCTTAGTAGCATTCAATATTATTAAAGACAAACTTATCAACTCTCCTATTTTAGTATCCCCAGACTGGTCCTTTCCTTTTGAGAACATGTGTGACACGAGTGATTATGCGGTAGGAGCTGTCTTAGGACAACGAGTAGACAAATATTTTCATCCTATCTATTATGCAAGTAAAACTCTCACATCCACACAAACCAATTACATGACCACAGAAAAAGAACTTTTGGCGATTGTATTTTCGTTTGATAAGTTTAGATCTTATATCACGCTATCGAAAGTTATACTATTTACGGATCATTCTGCTTTAAAATATTTACTATCTAAGGCAGATGCAAAACCCCATTTATTACGTTGGATTCTCTTATTACAAGAATTTGATTTAGAGATCCGAGCTAAGAAAGGCGCAGAGAATTTAGCAGCCGATCATCTTTCTCGACTAGAGAATGCTACAACAGATACACTCGTGGAAGCCGACATCGAAGATAAATTCCCTGAAGAAAGTCTCTTCGCTCTTGAAAAGGTAACAAACTCTTCTACTCCTTGGTTCGCAGACTTGGCTAACTATTTAGTAGCCCGAGTCCTTCCAAAAGGTTTTTCAATTCAAGAAAAGAGGAAATTCTTTTCTGACTTGAAAAACAACTTTTGGGAAGACCCGTATGTATTCCGAGTCTGTGCCGACCAAGTAATTAGAAGATGAATTTCAAACGAGGAAGGACTAAAAGTACTACGGCACTGCCACGAAGGACCAACCGGCGCACATTATCAATCCAACCGGACTGCATGTAAAGCCCTTGAAGCAGGATTCTTTTGGCCTACTTTATTCAAGTACGCTCAAAAATTGGTAAGCATTTGTAACCGCTGCCAACGGTCAGGTAACATTTCCCGTCGGGACAAAATTCCCCAAAATTATTACTTAGAATGTGAAATTTTTGATCTGTGGGGCATAGATTTTGTAGGCCCTTTACCTCGTTCTTTTAAAAATCGTTATATCTTAGTAGTGGCCAATTACGTTTCATGATGGGCTGAAGCGCAAGCTTTTACCACCGCTGACTCGAGAGTCATCGTTAAATTTTTGAAAACCTTATTTTCACGTTTTGGCACGCCTGGGGCTATAGTTAGAGATCGAGGTACTCATTTTTGTCACACCCAGATGGCTAAAGTGTTAGCCAAATATGGTGTTACTAATAAACTCGCTACCACTTATCACCCCCAAACAAGCGGCCATGTGGAGGTAGTCAATAAAGAACTAAAGCGCATATTAGAAAAGACTGTAGATACCAATCGAAAAGATTGGTCCCTCAAATTAGATGATGCACTTTGGGCCTACCGTATAGCATTCAAAACTGTGATTGGTTGTACACCTTATCGTTTAGTATATGGAAAGGCATGTCACCTACCTGTAGAATTAGAACATCGCGCATACTGGGCGCTAAAATTTCTTAACTTAGATCTAAACTTAGCTGCCGAACAACAAAAATTTCAATTCAATGAACTTGAGGAATGGCGTGCAAACGCCTATGAAAATAATAAATTTTATAAAGAGCGATCTAAGTTTTATCAGGATAGGAAAATAAAATTTCAAAAATCTTTTTCACCAGGTGATCTTGTCCTACTATATAACTCATGCCTTAAATTATTTCAAGGAAAATTAAAATCCCGATGTACCGGACCCTTTACTGTTAAACAAATCTGGCCGTATGGGACCGTTCTTATTTCTAACCCTGAACTCGGAACTTTCAAAGTAAACGGGCACCATTTAAAACTATATTTTACTTGGGACCCTTTTCAAAAATAACCTAAAACCCTAACACTACTCCATAACCTTGAAATATAAATTCACTTGTATATTTCCATCTTTTAAGCTTTTGTATATTCTGTACATATTTTTCACTTCATACCTATGCCTAACATAAGTATGGGGGTGCTTTTAGCTGCAATTGTTTTTATAACTTATATGTTTTCAATAAAAACATTGTTTATTTTAGTACTCATCCCAAAACAAGTCAAAATTTTCAAAACCATACTATGTATATATATTCCAAAACTCTGAGTTGATTAAAAATGCAATTTATTCAATTTTCAAATTTACTACTCCTTCTCATAACTAGATAGATATAAATATCCGGAATAAACTTGTAAACCCTACCTTGTAAATTTCATTACAATCAAAGTTATTATTTTAGCAAGCCTGCTTTAACATATCAAAAATACATATATATACAATAGAAGCAAAACATATTATGTTCACCAAACAAATTTTAGACTGTAATTATCATTACTTCAATCTTGTTAAAATATAGAAAATATCAAGCTATTACCATTGCTCTCAAAATCTTTTATTAAAATTTTTTTTACAACCCCCTACCTACTATTTCGCTTGGCATGTTTCTTTACGCATGCAAGCATCTAGGAGTATGTGCTCCTAGAAACGAAAAGATCTTATGTCCATGAGAATAAAAAAATTCCGTAAACATAGGCATCCAATAAATGTTAAAGGACCATATGAAATGGAGTATGTGCTCCTAAAAATATGCATTGGATTAATTCAAAGTTTAATTCTGCAAAGTTTTTTTTTATTTTGGAAAATATTCTCCTAAAATAGTTGTAACAATGCATGAATATGAAAAAAAGGTGAGAGGATAAAATTCATCACCTCCTACATTCAAAGACTCTGTATGGGAAAAACCACCAAGTTGATATCCCCTAAAACCACTAAAAAATTAAATAAATTTTACTTAAAATTTTGAGAGAGCATAATTAATAGGTTGTTATTTTTCAACATATCTCATGCAAGATATAGTAGTCATAAAGTCATTCTATCTTTGTTATATCTTATTTTAATATTTGCTTACTATTTGTTTTCAAAAAAAAATTATGGCTATAAATTCTAACTCTTATATCAATGATATATATATACGATAGCATTCAACTCTTTATCCACCGGTTGTTTATACCTATTTTATCTTGAAGAAATAAATTGATAGTAAATAGAAAATTTCATTACTTGTAAATATACTCAACTCTATTTTTGCTCTAGAATAGCAATATCTAAGTATAGGGGTATTTGATGAGTATAAAAAATATACAATTTTGTATACTATTAATTGAAAAAAATTTAGAAATAAAACCTAAGTTTTTATATATAAAACTAATTATTTTTGTTATATTTCATTTTTTATGTTTTTCTAAGTTTTTCTGAACTTTTGCATTTTTTTCTTAGGTCACGCCCATAGTCACGCCCGTGACCTAGGGCGTGACAGTCCTTTTTTAATTCCTTTTTGTTTGCTATTTTGTGGTACAGGAAAACCCGGAAAAAAAAAAGATGGACATGCCCGTGACGTCATCCAACACGCCCGTTACAATTCGACACGCCCGTGATAGCCAGTTTGCCAGCAAAATACTGCGCTGTCGCCACGGCCTGTGCCGCCCGATGAATCAGCTGCCTGACACCTGTCCCAACACACTAGCAGTCAGGCCAGTGTCCCTGTCACGCCCGTGACCCTATCATGCCCTACCCGACACGCCCGTGTCAGGGTGCGTGTCACTTGAAAATTTTTTCTATAAATAGGGGGGCAGGGCTGAGTAGAATTATTTGAACACCAGCAGCTTCCTTAAGAACTTTTAGGACTCCCCAACTCTCTGACAAGGAACTGATAGTAGCTTTCAAGTATTCAAAAGTTCTGTAAGTTGTAATATTTTAGCTTTCTTTTCAGCTTTTTAGAAAGTTTTAATAATTTTTCAGACTTTAAAAAATAGACACATTCAAATTCAATTCTGAGTACTTTACTGCTTTATTTTTATTTTTTACTTTCCTTTATTTTTTCATACTAACCCGAATGAAAGGCGAAGCTCTGCTTATGTCTGGATTAAGATAGTGTGAAACTGCTTTCAAAATTATTTTCAAAAACCTTATTATTTCATTCTATCCCGAATGAAGGGCGAGGCGAAAGCCTATGACCTGGATTAAGATAGTGCGAAAGCTCTACAAAATTTTAGATTTTACTACCTTATCCCAATTAAAAGGCGAAGCGAAAGCTTAAGTCCTGGATTAAGATAGATAGGTAGATATTATTTTCTATACTTTATACCGCCCCCATCCTGAGAAGAGGCTTAGAACCCTTAGCACTTGGTCAAGATGAGCTCGGGGCTGAATATTTTTTTCAACTATTTCAACTCTACTTTCTAGTTATCCTAACTAGGGTTTTTTGTTAATTGATCATATACCAGGTGAAGAGACACTACGTTTACGTTAACCCGTTTTAAACGCAAGCCTCCCCGGTTGTACTTTCGAGTCAGTGATGATACCAAAGGGACCCTCTCGTTAAGTTAGGTAATAAAGATATAAAGTTGTTCTTTAATAGCTGAATTAATATTCTCTCAAAGTAATTCTAAAATCGAGGACTATCTTCAAAGTCCTTATCTTAATAAAATCACGCATATATTTTTTTTATCATTAGTTTTTAAATATAAAATCCACTGCGTTCGTTCGATAAAATAATAGTCTGTTGTAAAAAGTAGAATAATTAACACCGATCCCAGGAAAAATACGACCTTGATATTTTCTATGAAATACTATACCCCTATGCGATAGGTACTCTTGCCTTAATCCACAGGATATAAGTAAGTAAAAAAGAGATAGACTTATATACGTAAAAGATTATATAAAACCAAATCTATCTTCTTTAAAACAAACTTTACTTATCAACCACCGTTCAGAGGTACTTAACTTGATGACTTTGTCGTTCAAAGGTACTTAACTTAACGGTAGCCCTTGTCGTTTAGAGGTACTGAACTTAACGACTATGTCATTCAGAGGTATTTAACGTAAAGATTAACTGCCCATTCAGGGGTACTTAACTTGATGAACCAATCGTTCAGAGGTACTTAACTTGATGGCACAGTAGTTTGCCTCCACGGTTCAACTCAATCACAAGCCATACAGCTTTATACCATTTCAGGCTGTCACCCACCATTGCTGGGCAATTTAAGCTCACAGCTCAACATGCACTTGCCCCCAATTATCTTAGAGATAGGCCACTCAAACTTTTAGCTCACTGGGAGCTATCTCCTGGCGACTTTAGCTATCATCTGGCGACTTTCACTATCGCCTGGCATTATCAACAGTTCCCCGAACTATGATCTTTCCTGGGTACTTTCTTGGAGTTTAACTACAGTACTTCCTGTTACTCTCTTTTCATAGGTACAACCTTCAGACTTCGTACAACTACATGTTTATACTCGGAGTCTTCTCCAGCACGCAAAATAAATAGCACCAACCTAGAACAACCCGTCTGGATGTTCTTCACACAACATGTCTATTCTGTACTCTATATTTCTGGATCTATATGCAATATTAAACGGGGATCATACTATTCTACCCATAAGAAACCACCTTTTCTTCACCTTTTAGTGTGAGGTTCCATGAAAGTATGTATATTGAGGACTTCACTTGTCCAAGGATAAAATAGTTGCCCTTATAATTTTCTTCGGAGCCATGACTGTGATCTTTGATCCGGATGGAATTGATCTTCACAACTTCCTCTCCGCGGATCTAGTGTCAACTCACGATTCCGATCACAAGCACACCTTGGATCGACTCCTCTTGAGTTCCTGGACCTTTCCACCTCTTCCCTCTCTAAAAGTAAGCAAGAGAGTGTGATGGAAAAATGAGAATGAAATCTCGAGTCCAGATTTTATATAAAAGCTACCGCCTCGCGGTAACCAAGGCGGTGATCGCTCTGACCAGCCGGCGCCGCTTTCCAAAGCTATCACCCGCAATAACATTCTAGCACCTAGCAGTAGATTGATTACTCGAGAAATCCTGCTCGATACTCGTCGAGAGGCTAGCACGACGCGGTAACGCCTATCGCCTGGCAGTAGCGCTCTCAATGATTCCTCAAAAGCATTGAGTGATTTGGCTGAATGCCTTTTCTAACGCGACGCGATAGCTTCCTATCGCTAGGCGGTAAAAACCCGAGCCCCTGGTCTTTTAATTGAATGAGCTATTGTCGGCGATAGGACTTGTGTCGCACAATAACTTTCATTGACCATATCTCATTTTGGAGGTGTTACAATCGTCCCTTCCTTACAGAAATTGTCCCGAAATTTTACGCATCTATAAGGAGAACCAGCAATTAATATGTTAAAACATATTTTCCTTTCACAAAACAAAGTTACAACTTCATTTTATAAATAACTCGGGATATTCTTCACGCATGGTTTGCTATCGCTCCCATTTCAGCTCTTCACGGCCAAAGTTGTCCCAACGGACTTTGACCATCCCAATTGTCTTGTTTCGCAGTTTCTTGATTTCCGTATACTTGATCTGAATGGGCCTAATCTTCGTCGTTAGCCCACTGTCGATCGGTACTCGATCATTTGCAATCAGTAAAGTTGTCTCTTTCACAGCTTTGCGCAGCACCGATATGTGAAACACATCGTGCAAGAGAATTAGCTCCGTTGATAGAGGTAACTGATAGGCGACCTCTCCAACTCGTTCCACCACTTCAAACGGGCCAAGATACCTTGGACTCAGCTTTTTCAAGCATCGAATCCGGGATACGCCTTTAATGGCTTGATCTTTAAATATACCCAATCGCCCACCGTAAACTCCATATTTTGGCGTTTGGCATTGTAGTATTTCGCCTGCCTATCTTTGGCTATCATTAACCGCTCTCGAATAATACATATGGTCAAATTTGCATCTTCAACCTCCTTACGTTTATAGAGCTTTGACTAGCCAATTTCCGTCAAAGCTAACGGTGTACGACACTTCCTACCGTATAAAGCTTCAAAGGGCGCCATCTGAATACTAGCTTGATAGCTATTATTGAAGGGGAACTCAATCATATAGAGGTGATCTTCCCACCTCTTCCAAAAATTCTGGGCGCACATACAGAGCATGTCTTCAATTGTTTTGTTGGTCCTCTCAGTATGGCCATCCATTTGCGGATGAAAGGCCGTACTGAACTTTAGCTTAGTCCCCAACAACTAATGGATTATCCTCCAATCATTTGATGTAAAATGCCCATCTCGATCACTTATGATGCTACGGGGTACACCGTGCAATCGTACGATATTTTCCACGTACAACTTGGCAAATTTTTCCACTGAATCATCCTTCCTATTTGGTATGAACTGCGATACTTTTGTTAATCAGTCAACGATCACCCACACGACATCATTTTTGCTCTGAGATCTCGGCAGCCCATGCACGAAATCCATAGAAATGTCGTCAAACTTCTATACCGGAATCGACAATGACTTCAGGAAACCTCTAGGTTTCTAGCATTATGCTTTCACTAAGGCACATGTATGACATTTTGCCACATAATGTGCTATGTCTTTCTTCAGACCTAGCCACCAGAACAGTTTCTTTATGTCCTTGTACATCTTAGTCCTCCCTGGGTGGATTGAGTACTTTATAAAATGTGCTTCGTACATCAATTCATCCCATAGTTGACCAACATTTAGGACGAACAAACGAACAGCTTTTGCAAAAGGCCATCCTCCCAGGAGAATTGGGAATTTGACCCATCTGCTGCATTGCATTGTAGACTCTTATCGTGTTCCGTTGCTCACCGAACCCTGTCCGCAAGGTCATACTGTACCTCCGTCTAGTTAAAGCATGCACTTGTAGTAGCATTCTTGTCCATACAAGAGATGTCTAAGTTCTCCAACTCCTGGACTAGATGCTCATCATGCATCCGGAACAAACTTTCCCTTGTCGGAGTCCTGCGACTCAAATCAACTGCGACTACCTTTCCCTTCCAAGGAGTATAATGCATTTGGAAGGTGTAGTCCCCGAGGAATTCCATCCACCTCCGCTGTCGCATATTTTGATCCTTTTGATCTAGCAGATATTTAAGTCTCTTATGGTCCGTGAAGATGTCAACTTTCAAGCAATATAAATAGTGACACCATGGTTTAAGTGCAAATATTACCGCCGCCAACTCCAAGTCGTGGATGGGAATGTTCCGCTCATGCACTTGGAACTAGCGTGAGCCATAAGATATCACTTTACCAAACTGAAGAAGTACGTAGTCTAAGCCGCACCCTGATGCATCACTATAAATTTCATAGCCATCTGAACCACATGACTTTATCAAGATTAGCGTCGTAGTCAGACGAATTTTCTGCTCCTTAAAAGCTCGCGCGCACTCCAGCGTCCAAATGAACTTCTGATCTTTCCTCGTCAGTGTGTTTAGAGGCAAGGCTATCCATGAGAAGTTCTCTATGAAGCGCCTATAGTATCCTGCAAGTCCAAGAAAACTCCGGACTTCAGCCATAGAAGACAAAACCGGCCAATCCTGTATCGTAACTATCTTCATCGGATCCACCGCAATGCCATCTCCACTTATCACGTGACCAAGAATGGCCACTGATGACACCAAGAACTCACACTTTGAGAACTAAGAATAGAGCTTGTTCCTTCTCAGGGTGTGCAACACCATTCATAAATTGTTCTCATGGTCTTCTTCTGATTGAGAGTACACTAATACGTCGTCAATAAAAAACTATTACAAATGAGTCTAAGTTCACTCTAAACATTTTGTACATTAGGTCTATGAAAACTAATGACGTATTTGTTAGCCCAAATGGCATTACAGTGAACTCATAATGACCATAGTGTGTACCAAACGCTGTCTTGGGAATATCACATTCCCGAATACTAAACTGATAATTGTCAGACTTTAAATCCAGCTTCGAGTAGATAGTTGATCCCACTAACTGATCGAACAAATCATCAATCCGTGGAATCAGATACTTTTGTTTTTCCGTCAGCTTGTTCAGCTCTGGATAGTCAATGTATAGCCACATGCTTCCGTCTTTCTTTTTCACAAATAGGACCAGAGCGCTCAAGGGTGACATACTTGGGCATATAAAGCCTTGCTCCAGCAGCTCTTGCAATTGAACCTTTAGTTCTGCCATCACCTTTGGCTCAACACGATATGGACAGCGGGCCACAGGTTTCGCACCAGGCACCAACTCAATAGCAAATTACATCTCCAGCTGGGGCGGTAACCCCAGAATCTCTTTAGGAAACACATCAGCATTCTCTGATATGATAGGAACATCACTCACTCTAGGCCTCGGCTCAATAGCCTCCAACAGCGTGAAGAACAATTTTGTTCCCTTCCAAAGTTCCTTGACTACTTAGTTAACAGACATTAATATCTTGCTCGATCCTCACATACCAGCGCATTTGGTCTCTTGTTTGGTGTTCTGTCCCAGTGTAACTCCCTTAGAGTTGCAACCTATATAGGCACGCTGCTCTGAGAGCTAGTCCAATGATTACATCAACCTCTGATATCGGTAGAACAAATGTTTCCAATCCAAAATCCCAACTTCCTATCTGCACTACAACACAGTAGGCTCGATTTGCATGCATCAAGCACCCATTAGGTAGCATCACACTCAATTGACCTGTCGGCATAAATGAAGGCCCTCTAATACGCCCCATGAAGTCTTCCAATAGAAAGGAATGAGAAGCTTTTGTATAGAATAGTTGTCTCGCCGGACACTCCGATATTAGGACAAAGCCTAACTCAAACTGATTATGCACAAGCAACGCACAAGGTACTAAGTATGGAAAGCAGTAAAAACTGTATCTTAACTCATACCAGTCACGACATAGCTTTGTTTTATGGCCTCCTATTGGCCAAGATTATAGTCTCGGATTTGCACTTGAGATACAGTTTATTCCACCACTACCTTTCCCTTTTCAACAAAAGAAACACCCATCTTTTTCTCCCCATTTGGAAGGCCACTTCAGCAATCTCGAGCCTTATGCCCCACTTTGCTATATGTATAACATTTGAGCAGACCTCTCCCAGATGTTGCTCTTGACCGAGGAGAACAGGGAGACGGCGCAGAAGATTTAGTCTTCTTTTTCCACCGTCGATTCCAAGACTTTGAAGGACTAGGTACCTTAAACTCTGGCTTCTTCCTTGCCCAATCATTCTTACACTGCATGGGCTTCATGTCCAGCTCGAGGGAGTGGGTAATATTGACCAAGGTAAGAAAACCCTACGTCATTGATCCTGAGAGAAGCAATCGAAGGTCATCTCTCAACCCTTCATAGAATCGATTTGTCTTTTGTTCCTCATCTGCAAATGTAAAGCCTGCATATCTTCCTTATCTCATAAACTCATGGAAGTAGTCATACACTGACCTCTCACCTTGAGTGAACCTTTGAAATTGGTTATCAATCGGAATCCGCTGTGTCGATGGAATGTATCTTGTCAGGAAACACCTTGAGAACAACTCCATTGAGATCTCAATCAACGGTCGACATGCAAACTGGTGCAGCTCCAGCACATCCCACCACAATCTTGCCTCGCAATCCAACAATAAGGTTGTCACAGAGACTTTGGCCACTCTTCCATTTCAGTTGCCGTCCAAAACCTCATTATTCTTGAGAGCCAATCTTCGGCTTGTGTAGGGGTTGCAGTACCCATAAAAATAGGGGGATTTAAACTCATTACGTATTTCAGTTGCATCTCCATTGCTCGCCTTAAGGCCACTGCCTCAGCAGCTACGTGTCTCACCGCTATGGGCTCAGCCACACCAACTAGTTCCTAGACAATCGCAGGAATAGGAGATTGTCTCTGGCCCCCTGGTTGCACATTAATCATTGCGAACACGGCTTCTGCAACAAACCGTATAGCTTTCGCTAAAAGAGGAGGTATTGGCACCTCATTTGGTGCATTACTCACCACCGAGCACTAGGGTTATAGATGCCCCAAACCACTTCTAGTCACCTATAATGTGAAATACACAATTAAGCAACTAAGAATATTGCCAAAAGCAATTATAGGAATATACCAGTTCCTCAAACATGTGTATTTTCATTCCTAATTGGACATTCATGGGTTTATTTATGTTATCAAGGTAGCGCACATGCACGTGCTTAGCACCCCTTAAAAGTATTCATCCACAAATTCGAAGAAGGAAGACCGTGAATGGAATATGATACCAATTATGCAACACCCCCATTCGCCGTAGAATTATGAACGCGTCCAAACTCCGAGCATTCCAACGGAAGCATTTTAAATTTAGGACCCATAACATCAGGAATGTCCACTACAAAAGCTTGTACAGGAATGATATATATAAAAATCCAACACATATTTTGGCCTTTCAGCCTTACACCTGTTTCATTTACATAAAGTGACTTCATACATTGGCACACAGGCCTGCAACACATGAAAATAGTAAAAATTTCGCCTTTGGGCCTTCAAGGGCCAGCCAATCACAGCACAAGGGCTTCAGCCCGCTACTTCCCACTTGGCTCTCCTGCACCTACACAAATGTCCCACATAAATGTGGCAAACAAAGCAACGGTCAGCATTTTGTTAACCAATTATAAAGACCCTACCCCTTACTCGGTGCAGCGATTCTCCTTCCCTACAAACGGCAACATATATATATATATATATCTTTATTATATAAGCAAACCCTTAAACGTCCAACGGTGTAACATTTATATCCCGAATTGCCCTCAGAAACACATGCTGTTGGGGTTTAGCAAAGGTTCATTTTGGTCTTTCCACTCATTAATTGGAGCTTTAGCATCCAAAGCAAATCTCTACACAGTCAGCCAATTAATTAGCCCTTTCCCTCTCTCAGGTACCAATCAGGACAATCCCGTATGTGTTCACCTCCTACTTTAATTCCTTCTTCAATGTGGCTTCTTCCCGCACAATCAGCCCAAAGCAAATCTCTGCCTCACATTTCGTGGCCACATCAACTGTCGTCTGCCAGCGACCGTCGTGCCGTCATATCCGCCGAAAGAAACTCCAACCACGACTGCCACCCGCAAAAGATAGTCAGCGATGCTCCTTCTTCGTGTCGTCGCTTCCAGCCTTGACTCCTTCTGCATAAAGGTATAAGCCCGCAAAAACTCTCCTTCTCCTACCTCATATCTCCACCACGATGCTCGCCCTTCATCGACAGCTCATCTCCTCGCGGTAAGCTTCTCCTGGATTTTGCTTCGTTTTCCATTTCTGCTTCGCTTCTAGCAACATTGAAGAATTGTTTTCCATTTCTGCTTCGCTTCCAGCCACATTGAAGAACATTTTCCATTTTTACAGAGCTTCCTATTTTATTCTTGCTTTTTTAATTTCCCATTTCTGCTTTTGCCTCATTTTCAATTTCTGCAGAGCTTCCTATTTTGTTTGGATTTTTCCCCTGTTTTGATATTTACTACTACTACAGAGTATGGAGTAATAGAGAGATGCTGTGAAAGGAATAAAATCTCAACTTAGAACCATTTTTTCAGATATAGAAAGTTTTTATGAATATTCAAAATCTGAGCTGTTTGATTTGAGATTTAGAAGGTTTTTATGAATATTCAAAATCTGAGCTGTTTGATTTGAGATTTAGAAGGTTTTTATGGATATTCAAAATCTGAGCTGTTTGATTTGAGATTTTGGGCGGAAAATTGTTTCTATTCTTGGTTTTACAGGAGGTTTGTTTTATAAGATACCCAAACGCACCATTCAAAAATGTGAAAAAGTTACAGCTTTAAAAAGAAAAAGAAAGTGAATTCATTTTCCATTCTTGGCTTCTTCTGCTAAAAGTGAATTCAAAAATGTTACAGCTTTACGAATGATATGCTGTAAAAATGCATGTTATAAAACAAACCTCCCATTATTTATCTAAAAATTGTTTCTATTCTTGGCTTCTTCTTATTTTTCTTTTTAATTGAACCTCTCCATTTCTGAATTAATTTTCCATTCCTGCTTTTGTTTTCTGCTATGATAACTGTTGCTGTAAAATTGCAGCTTTTGATTTCCCCTATGAAAACTGTTCTTCATTGATGCTTTTGATTTTGTCCAAATTTGCAGGTTCTAGGTGCAGAACCCTGTTAACAGCCTTTTCCTTCAGCAGGTTCCCAGATCATCACCATTTTGCCGGCCATTTGCAACCCTGTTACATCCAGTTTTTTAAAATGAATAGCACCCAAGCTGTTGGGGTTAATGAGACTGTTTTTTGATTAGAATAGCAAGCCTGTTAATTGTTTCATACTAAATCTGACTTTGTGTTTCAACAGAGCACGGTGCTCCTCCATCAATAGCTCATCTCCTCCTTTACAGCTCTCGCCGGTAATTTCTTCATGCTCAGCATTTTTCTATGCTCAGATTTTGCTGTCTCTGTGCTCCTGAAACAGAAATTGTTCTGTGCTCAGTTCTACGGAATGGATGGCCTGAACAGAGCATAGAGAGCTGCCAAACTGAAATTATTGAACACAAAATAACCCAAACAGAAATGATTTTAAGTTTTTGTGCTCTGTTCTGTTCTCAGTTTTTGTGCTCAATTTTTATGCTCTATTCTAAAAATTGAAACATATATGTTGATGGTTTGTTTGGTAGAATGCCCACTTTTTTTATCACAACATGCCCTCTTTTTTTGCTCAGCATCTGTTCAGTAGAATGTCCTCTTTTGTTCAGCATTTGTTCAGTAGAATTGTGCTCAGTATTTGTTCAGTAGAATGCCCTCTTTTTTTGCTCAGCATTTGTTTAGTAGAATGCCCTCTTTTGTTCAGCATTTGTTCAGTAGAATTGTGCTCAGCATTTGTTAAGTAGAATGCCCTCTTTTTTTGCTCAGCATTTGTTCAGTAGAATGCCCTCATTTATTTTGTGCTCAGTTCTGCAGAATGGTTTGTAAACCATTCTGCTGTTGAACAATGCACAAAAATTGTTCAGTCTCTGTGCTCCATCAACATCTCATCTTTAACAATGCTGTTGAATAATAGCTCATCTTTAACAACCCATCTTTAACAATGATTTTTTGTTTTTGTGCTCAGTTTTTTTGCTCAGTTTTTGTTATTTTCATATTGGAGAATAAATGTTCTTTCAGTTTTTGTGCTCAGACCTTTGTTGAAATTAATTTTCAATGTTTCTGCAGTAGCCGCAGTAATTGGATGCATCTTATGAAACCATTCTGATGTTCACTTTCACTGTTTCTATATCCCAGCTAAATGTTTATAAAGATATCAAATTGTTACTGTTCATTTTAGGTTCAATTTTATTAGTGATGTGCTTGCATCGTTGGCTTTCCAATCACCCTAATTGTAATGTCGAAGCTGACGGGATACTTATGAATACCATAGGGAAAACTAGGTTCATAAATGTACTTAACTAATAAAATCATATCTTATTTAGAATGGTAGGTTTATATGATATGTATCAAGTTTTTATGGTTCTTGGATTAAAACAATGAATGTTGCCTCCGTGACCAATGAATTAAATTGTTGACATATTTGGTAAGGCGAGTCCCGTGCACAAAGCATTCCCGCACAGCAAGAGTCAGGGGAAGTATTGAATGGTCAATAATTGAATGGATAGCTATAATTGTGCATGCAGAAGCTGCACAGTTTAATGTAATGCGACGACTTCCCTAATTCCAACCTTTTTTGAGAGCAGAGAAGGGCAACCGATGTCATTGCCCCGACCTTTGTCGTTGCCCCGACCATTATCACCACCCCGACCAATGTATCTGCCCCAACCAATGTCGCCTCAAACGACCAATGTCGCCGCCCACAACCAATGTCGCCGCCCCCGATCAATGTCATCGCTCACGACCAATGTCGCCCCTGTGACCAATGTCATCGTCCATGATCAATGTCATCGCTCACGACCATTGTCGCCGCCCTGACCATTATCGCTGCCCCTACCATTGTCGCCGCCCCAACCAATGTCTCCGCCCTAACCAATGTGGCCTCCAATGACCAATGTCGCCACAACGACTAATGTCGCCGCCCCCGATCAATGTCATCGCTCACGACCCCGTGATCAACGTCATCGCTCACGACTATTGTTGACACAACAAATGTTACCTACAACGATAAATGTCGCACATACCACGACAAATATCGCCCCTATGACAAATGTCGCACCCAACGACAAATGACGCCCCTATGCCAAATGTCTCCCCCACGACAAACATCGCACCCACGATAAATGTCGCCCCCCACGACAAATATCACCCCCTACGATAAATGTCGCCCCCCACGATAATTTTCGCACCCACGACAAATGTCGCACCCCACGACAAATGTCGCACCCCACGACAAATGTCGTAGCCACGACCAATGTCGCCCCCATGACAATTGTCGCGCCCACGACAAATGTTGCCCGCATGGGGTCCCCCGTGCACGACTGCTTGTATATATATATATATATATATATATAGTGGCAACAGCAAAGTGCATTTAATCACCATTCACCACAAACGTAGGCTCATCGGTCACATGCCCCGTGCACTTAGGGCACATTTTCGATGTATCGAACTTCCCATGTATCACCACTGTTTAGAGGTACTTAACTTGATGACTTTGTCGTTCATAGGTACTTAACTTAACGGTAACCCTTGTTGTTTAGAGGTACTTAACTTGAACATGCCTATTTCGTACTCTATATTTATGAATCTATATGTAATATTAAATGGGGATGATACCGATCTACCCATCAGAATCCACCTTTTTTCACCTTTTGGTGAGAGGTTCCATGCAAGTATGCATATTGAGGACTTCACTGATCCTAGGAGAAAATCATTACACTTGTAATTTTCTTCAGAACCAAGACCGTGATCATTGATCCGGATGGAATTGATCTTCACAACTTCCTCTCTACGAATCTAGCGTCGACTCGCAATTCAAATCACAAGCACACCTTAGATCGACTCCTCTTGAGCTCCTGGACATTTCCTCCTCTTACCTCTCTAAAATTAAGTAAGAGAGTGTGAGAGAAAAATTAGAATGAAATCTCAAGTCTAGCTTTTATAAAAGCTACCACTGCGCGGTAACTCCTATCGCCGGGTGGTAACCCAGGCGGTGACCGTTTTGACCAGCCGATACCGCTTTTCATAGTTATCGCCAGCGATAACATTCTAGCGCCTGGTAGTAGATTTATTACTCGAGAAATCCTTCCAGACATTCGTCGAGAGGCAAGCGCGACGCGGTAATGCCAATCGCCTGGCGGTAGCGCTCTCGATGATTCCTCAAAAGTGTTGAGTGGTCTAACGGAAGCCCTTTACCACTGTGGCGCGATAGCTTCCTATCATCAGACGGTAAAAACCCGATCCCCTGGTCTTTTAATTCACTGAGCTATCGTCGGCGATTGGTATAGCATCGCGCGGTAACCTCAAAGGACTACTTCTCTTTTTTGGGGTGTTACAAGTCAACTCCTCACCTTCCACCCCGAAAGGGTCTTAGAACCCACTAGACGTCCCCGATCTACCGTCCTCCTAGGATTATTTTCCACTGAACCCTTTCCAAATTCCGATGACCTCCCGGTCAATTTTCCTCACAAACACAAAAGGGTATGAAAAGAGAAGAATACAAATAGAGAAATAAAAGATAGAAACTATTGCTCCCACGAAAAGAGTTTCCTCTATAGAGCGGAGGGCAATTGATGCTTCTGAATATCGATCTTCTTACACACGATCAACTGCTGATGGTCGTTATAGACTTTGCTATTTAGAGATCTTCAATCTCTAACGGGAGGGAGATAGTTCTATTTTCATTGCTTGGAGATGGTGGTTCACTACAATATAGGTGGTAGCGAATCCCTAATCGTGTGTATTCTCTTCTTGCCAACTCCTTGGGAAACGAAATGCGTGATTTTATAGTTTTTGTCAGCTATCCATCACCAAATTAGGAAAAATCCAAAAATATTCTCTTGTCGCTTTTGGATAGTGTTATGTGGTTGCAAGCATAGCGTAGTTAGCTTGTCAACTATTTATTCTCGACTCTATCGACTCGTTGGTCGTCGATATGGCTAGCACCCGGTGGTAGGTCATAGTATCTGGCGTAGGTCATAGAGTGGAAACATGATGACCTTAACTTGTAAGCCTTCATAGCAAGTGCAGGCGGTAGTACTAGTGCCCGGTGGTAGGTCGCAGATAGTAGAAACATAATGTCTTCATACCTATAAACCTACTCATTAAACCCAACACAAGAATGATCAAATACAACTTGAGATTTTATATTGTCAAACTAAGGAGATGCAAAATATGGGTTCCAACAAACTCTCCCTTTTGATAATATTAAATCTTTTTCATGAGATATAAATCATTGCAAACATGGTATAGTGTAATCCATAATAATAATGAAACATGAACAAGTTTATGTATGAGAAAGAGAGGGGGAAAGTCATATAACTCCCCTTACATGCGCTCTCCCCCTATCAATGTGCATGAAAGTTGCATAACTTCCCATACATGTGATCTCCCCTAGGTGACTAGCATCTGAATAGTTTATTAACATTCTAATCTCCCCCGTTGATATTATCGAAAAGGGGTCAGGGAAGAACGTAAATGGTTCTATTTTAAAAAGAGAGATGCAGTTAGTACTAAGCATACACAAAAAACATGGGATAAAAATAAACATGAGATATATAGGAGTGACAAAAAACACATCAGAGAATTTAAACATTCGGTTCAAAAGTATGAGTGGAGCAAAAAGACTATAGAACTAGACATCATGAGAAAAAAATCATTTGATTTATAGACTGGCAGAGCATGTGAAAGTTTAGACATAACATGCGAAACTAAATAAACTAGATTTGTCGAACAATATCATATGATTTATAGAGTTAAATAATGGAATATTGTAAGTGTCGTGAATAGTAATCATGTACTAGTACAATTGTGCAATAAATAGGAAATGCAGTTTAAGACCAATTCTTATCCATGGAAGAGTTAGATAGAATAATAACAGGTGTACGTGTAACATCAAAGAAAAGTATCAGGTAAAAATAATGAGTAACAAATGTTATATCTCAGTAAATCTATATGATAACACGCGAGTGATGAAGTGAAAAATCATGTCACATTTTGAAAGTGAGGGGTTAGATCAGGTATACTCTAGCGGGGGGGGGGGTGAATAGAGTATTCTATAAATTTAACAGCTTTTGCTATAAATACAAAGTTGTTCCTAAACCTATATAGTTTATCACAGGCAAACAACAAATATAAGTAATCACAACCACAGCAACCTAACTAGCACAGCCACAGCAAGAACAAAAAGAAAAGGGCATCCAGACAACACTAGAATTTTATAGTGGTTCCCCACCTGGGTACATCCACTCTTCTACCACCCTGGTAGGAATCCACTAAGGTTTTTTATCAGGTGACTGCCACCAATGAGCTTTTGATCAGGTGCTCAAAAACCAAACCTCAAGTCTTTTGATCAGGTGACTTGCAACCAGGAATAATTTGGAAGGGAATTAAAACCCTATATACAGTGGGGTGAGAGAATGATTTTGTCTTCTCTTTCTCAAATACAACTGAGAAGACTTTTGTGGATATTGAATTTATCAAAGAGCTCCCGCTGAGATATTGAATGGTTTAGGAAGGTGGAGCTTTGCTGCAGGGTGATAGGCCTTCAGACTTTTTTATTTGACCAGAAGATCTGCAGGAACATCTTGACTGATGATGTAATTATTGTCCTTTGAAGAATCCTGAGATGAGGACAGAAGAAGACTCTTGATTTTTGATGGCTGTTCTTCTTCTTCTTCAACTTAAAGTTCTTCCTCTGGTCAAGCACTTGCTTCTCTCTATCACTTTGTTCTGTGTAATCTGCGTCTCAGAGTGCTGTTCAGAGAGAGAGAGAGAGAGAGCAGAAGATCCTTATTCATTGTTGTTGTTTTGTATATCTTGTTGTTCTCTTTTTTTCCTTATCAGAAAGAGGAAAATCCCTATTATATATTACATATAAATTTGCTTTTTGAATTTTTAATTCCTTCCTGCATTTAATGTTGACGGCCTAGAGAACGTTTGCATTGATTGATTTCCCCAACTGTACCTTTGAAAAACGGCAAGCAATAATCCTAATGAAGACCATAACTAATGCTCCATCTAATGGTAATATTCAGAGAATATTTTAGCATTAATTACTCAGAAATTATTGCATTATAATAGGGATAGAAGGATGAAAGTAACCAAGTCTGGATTCGTCGAGCTGAGATCCACGATCGTCGGCCTCAGAACTGCTGACTGCTGCTTGATGAATCTTTCCAATTCTATGCACCAAGATCGTCAAGCTAAGAACCAAGTTCGTTTACTAGAGTTTGATTCTGTACTTAGAAATATTGAGATGTTTTCAAGACTTTAGTGTTGAAGAAGATTATCCAAAAATCGTCGACCTGAGAAATTAGTTCATCGAGCTCAGCTCAGAGAATTTTTCTCTGATTTCGTCGAGCTGAGAAGGACTTTCGTCGACCTGAGTTCGAAGAACACCAAACTCTTTTTCTGAGTCTTGATATTTCTCTAAGTCTTGAATCTTTGGCAGACTGTTGATGGCTGGTCCATACATTGTTGACTCTAAGGACTTGGCCTAGACTCTAGGACACAACCATGACCCTTACTATACTTGTTAGGTCATATGATCCTAACTTAGTGAACCTAGCCCAAATCCAACTAAGGATCAAACAATCTCCCCCTATTTGGGTAAGGTCACTAATTACAAACTCAAAATCAAAAATGTACAAATCAAGAAAAACATATATCTGGCAGAAAAGAAAATAGCATATATAGCAGATATATATATATACAGTAAGCTTTGTATCATGAATGAGGTAATAGTTTTAACAATACCATAATCAAAGCAGTTCAAAATTTATTTCTTCTGCTTCTTCTCCTTATGCTTCTCCTCTTTGCTTTTGTCCTCAGGCTGAGTGAATTTGATTTCCCGGTTGAGATTGGCTGCTTCTTTATTTGACATATACAGATCTGATTCTCCAATCACAGTCAGGGTTGAGGTTCTAGGCACAATAGCCTCTAGGTGTTGTGCCATGTACTCTGCTGGATTGAATACCTTCTTGTTTACTTGAAGTTTGTTAAATTCCATCTCTCTGTAAGATGACATAGTGGTGAATTTTGATGGATCTTCTCCTTCTTTTATAGCTTTCTCTATCTGTGATAGGCCAATTAGCTCTTGGATCCTTGACATTTTGAAATTTGGATCAATATCCTGATTAAAAGTTGATTGATCATCTTAAGGAGATAGCAGGGAGACAGGTTTGAATTGTGTAGATTGAGCTTGAAAACTTGTCATGCTATGTTTTCATCACTTTGAGTATAAAAAGATTTAGGAGGAGCAGCTTCACTAAACTTCCCTTTAGGCTTATGAGATTCACTATGCCTTCTGGATTATTATTGAGGAGCTTGATGTTGAGGAGGAGAGAATTAAGGATTTTGGTAAACAACTTATTTTATTTGCTCAGTTGAACTTGTATTCCTTTGTTGCTGACTGCCACCTTGGGATTAATGTCTGGATGATCTTTCCTACCTTTGATAGGTTCTTATGAAAGATGTAGGCTTAGAGGATATATCTAAACTTTGAGGAGCAACTCCTGAGGCACCAGTAGTAGTAGGAGGAGGAGGAGGAAGAGGACCTCTCTTAAACTTCTGAGGTGGAGGAGAGTATCTCCTCCTCTTCTTCCTTATATTTTGTTCATTCGTAGATAGCCACATCCATGCTGGCATACCCTTATAGGGGGTAATATTTTGCAGAATATAATATGTTGTGTCATTTACAGGATTGGGTTTAGGGGCAGGAAGTGGAGGAGCTTTCCTCTTCTTGGAGACTTTCTTTCTCTTGGGATCCTCATCTGAGTCTTCATCATCATAATCATCATCTGACTCTTGTGGATTGTCATATAGTGCATCTATTTCTCTTATTGTCTCATCAGGTATTGCAGATTTTGCAGTCTTAGAGGGAGCTAGAGGAGGAGCTGGAGAACTATACACATCAGTGCTTTCAGCAGCTGACTTATTTTCTTCTTCTATGTTAACCATGATTAGTACATCTAGATCAAGCATTGGAGAATCATCCATAACAAAAATTTGTGCAAGAGGGGATGAGATAGTGGGGGAAACAACTCTGGGTGGAGACTCTGGAGTAGCAAAAGTGGCCTTGAGCCAAACTTTGGGGCTTATTGGTGTGGTATAAGGAATTATAGCCATGGATGGCTTAGTGCTGTCTGCTGGAAGGTTATTAAAAGAGACGGTATCTATTGGTTCTGCTGTTGCTGCTTTTGCTATTTTCTCCACTGCTTCTACTATTTCTATTGCTACTTCTGCTGTTTCTAGTGCTGCTTCTGCTGTTTCTGCTAGTACATCTGCTATTTCTGCAGGTACATCTGTTGTTTTTGCTGGTACATCTGCTTTTACTTCTTCATTGAGTATCTCCCCCTGCCTATTTTCAGTGGCAACTAAAGCTAGGCCCCTTCCTGAAGATGGAGCAGTAGAAAAAGTAGAAATTTGGGCAGCAAGGGTGGAAATGGATGCAGCAAGAGGGGAAATTATCTCTTCTATGATGTTCTTGAGGAGAGGTTTGAGAAGTTCAAGAAGTGGTTAAATAAGGGAGGGATTCAATTGTTGTGAGGCAGAGGTTGTGGCAGGGGGGTTTTGAATGGGGATAGTGGTTGGGATGGTAGTAGTTGGTGGAGTTTGAGATGGAGCATCTGGCATATGAGTGTCTTGAGGAAATTCATTTTGAGGAGAAGGAGTATTTAAGGGGGATGAGAGTATATTGAAGGTTGGTAGGGATGACAGGTTGTATAGGGGAATGTCAGCCAAGTGAGATGGAAGAGGAGATGAGGGTGGTGATGGTATTGATGTATCATGATGGGGGGAAGGAGTATGAGAGGGAATATGGGTTGGAGATGTTTGTATTTGGGATGATGGAGGTGTTGGAGTAGAGACTGTAAAATGAGTGGAAGGTGGGGTTTGTTGATTTGCTAGCTGAGATGGAGTTTGGAGAGCTAGAGGTTGTGAAGTGGTGGATGGAACCTCTTCAGTAGGGTGGGAAGTGGCTGGAGTAGCCCTTGTACTCTCTTATGTTTTGATGGAAGAGGAGGTAGCCTTGGAGGGCTTGATGATGGTCCTCTCCCATTTGCTAAAGAGGGCACAGGTGAGCCTCTTGCAAGCATTTTTGAATGTGTTCGGGGAGACTAGGGATTCAACAGCCTTTTCCTTTAGGAAGATCCCTAGGATCCTTCCAAAATAAACCTCTTTCTTTGTATTATTTTTCTTAATCAGATTAAACAGGATTTGAGCCCAGTTAACTTGTTTCTTATTCACCACTACACACATGACCAGGAATTGGTGGCTGGTGATATAGTAATGGGTAGTATACTTGCCCAGCAAGATTTTCCATACAATGTCTAGTAGAAACTTGAATTCAGCAGACAATTATTTCTCTAGCAATTTGTTAGGGTTATCTCCAGAATAACCCATTTGGCTGAGCATCTCAGTATATTCCTCATTCTCAATTTCTAATTCTTCTTTTCCATTATTCAATCAAAAAATTTCATTTAAAACTTCAGGAGTAAGGGAGATGGCATTACCCGATATAGTTCCAGTCATCGTATTCTCTTCTATTGTGGAGGATGTATAGACCCACTCCCTGATTTCAGTGCAAGGTATCTTAATCCTTGTAGAGAGCAGAGTCTTCAACTGGTGTCCTTCAAGCAATTGCAGGATTTCCAGAAAGATGGGGTTAGAATATTGAAACGACTCAAAATCAACATCAAATCCAGTGTCAAATTTCATTATCGCGAGAGCTCCAGCTAGAATCGCCATGAGAGCACCTGCAAGAGAAAAACGAAGATCAAGTGCAAGGAATTGAAAGCGCGGGATGGAGGTCAAAGAAAACCTAAATATAAGGTTTTTCAGAATATGAATCGACAGACTCCTTTCCACTAAAAGTAAATAATTCTTCGATCTAAGGTCGACAAAATAATTAGGAGTTAATCAATTCGTCGAGCTCAGTCTGAAGGTTTGAAGACATTTCGCCGAGCTCCGTTCGATGAAAGTTTTCTGAAGTAGATTCGTCGATCTCAGGTCGACGAAACTAACTTCACTAAGAGAGAGTTCGTCGATCTCAGGTCGACGAATATCTCAAGAACCTTTCCCAGTTCGTCGACCTCCGTTCGATGAAATTTGAAGAGCTCTTTTAGTGCAGACAGAAACGAAACTAAGTCTTCTCCATTGATCATTCAAAGCTGATTTACAAAGAACAAGTGATTTCTTTCATCCAGGGGTTTGGTGAAAATATCAGCTCTTTTTAAATCAGTGTAGATATAAACAAGTTTTATTTTGTTTTTGTCTACACACTTTATAATGAAATGATGCCTAATGTCTATATGTTTATTCTTACTGTAAAGGACTGGATTTTGTGCTATAGCTATAACACTAGTGTTATCACATAGAAGAGTTGAATTATTTAAGTTGAAGCCATAGTCCAGGAGTTGGTTTTTGATCCACAGCATCTGGGAATCGCAACTGCCAGCTGTAATATATTCTAATTCAGCAGTTGATGTTGACACAGATAACTGCTTCTTATATAACCAGGACACTATTCTCATACCAAGGAACTGGCAGGTTCCTGAGGTAATCTTTCTGTCCACTCTGTATCTAGCAAAGTTAGCATCTGAGTATCCAGTTTACTCAAATTTTGCCTCAGTAGGTTACCAGTGTCCTAGAGTGGGACAACTCTTTATATATCTCAAAATTCTTTTTAGAAAAACTAGGTGAGATTTTTTAGGTTTTACCTGGAACCTTGCACAAAGACATGTGACAAACATGATGTCAGGTTTGCTTGTTTTAAGGTATAATAGGGACCCAACAATGCCCCTATATAATTTCGGATTCACAGGTTTTCCATGTGCATTAGAGTCTATTACAGTATTTGTAGCCATGGATGTTTTCTTTGCTGAGGCATCAGCCATCCCCAACTTCTTTATAATCTCTTTAGCATATTTAGCTTGGGAGATGAAGATGCCATCAGGGAGCTGCTTTACTTGGAGACCAAGAAAGTAGGAAACCTCACCCATGCTACTCATCTCAAATTTTCAATGCATGAGGTCAGAGAACCTCTTGTATAATTTGGGATCAGTAAACCCAAATATAATGTCATCCACATATATTTGTACTAACAAAGTTTGGTCCTTATGATGTCTAGTTAATAAGGTTTTATCTACTATGCCTCTAATGAATTTAAGCTCTATCAGAAATCTAGCTAAGGTCTCATACCAAGCTCTTGGAGCTTGCTTTAGACCATAGAGAGCCTTATGCAATTTTAATACATGATAGGGATGAGTTGCAGAGATAAAACCTTGAGGTTGTTCAACATAAACCTCTTCCTTTAGTACTCCATTCAGAAAAGAACTCTTTACATCCATCTGATATACATTAAACTTCTTGTAGGCAGCATAGGCAAGAAAGATTCTGATTGCCTATAATCTTGTAACTGGTGTAAATGTTTGGACATAGTCAATCCATTCTTATTGCATATAACCTTGAGCAACAAGCCTAGCCTTGTTTCTCACAATTACACCTTGGGCATCTCGTTTGTTTCTATATACCCATTTGGTTCCAATGACTGGGAAGTCTTGGGGTCTTGGAACCAAATCCCAAACTCTACAACTCTCAAATTGGTTGAGTTCCTCTTGCATAGCAATGATCTAGTAGGTATCTTGCTCAGAATCTTTTATGGATTGAGGTTCAACTTGAGAGAGGAAACCGATATACATTAAGTCTTGGTTGAGTTGATGCCTTGTCTGTACACCTGCTGTTATGTCTTCAAACACTTGAGATCTGGGGTGATCCCTTATTATGACATGGTAAGTGAGTGGAGTTTGTTTTGCAATAGCATTTGGATTTAATTCCTTTGGTGGAATTATGTTTGTTGTTGGATGAAGTTCAGTCTCTTCAGTGCATTCTTCGTCACTTTATTCTTATTCTTGTGGAGAAGGATGTGTTGGAGCCTCTTGGGTGAGGCTTAGTCCATCCAAATTATCACACAAGTGAGGTACTTGCAAAGGATTATTGGTAGAAATCTCTTTCTCCTTACAAGACATGTTAGCCTCATCAAAAGTAATATGGATTGATTCTTAAATTTTTAGAGATGATTTATTGAATATCCTATAAGCTTTGCTTACTTGGAAATATCCTAAAAAGATTTTCTATTCAGCCTTAGCTTCAAACTTTCTAATATATTTAATGTTATTATTATGTATATAACATACACATCCAAATACTTTAAAATAGGAGAGTTTAGGTTTCTTCCCTTTAAGTAATTCATAGGGAGTCCTATTCTTTAGTTTATTTATCAAGCTTCTGTTCAGTACATAATTTGCTGTGCTTATAGCCTCTGCCCAAAAGGATAGGGGCATGTAAGCATCTGCAAGTTATGTGTTTGTAGCTTCAATAAGCGTCCTATTTTTCCTTTCAACTACCCCATTTTGTTGGGGGGTTCTAGGAGCTGAGAAGCAGTGCCTGATACCTTTTTCACACAGAACTCATGAATAAGAAGAGACTCAAACTCTGTACCATGATCACTTCTGATCAATGCAACATGAGTAGAGTACTCAATTTGTATGGTCCTGAGAAAATCTGTAAGAACTTTAAAGGTATCTGACTTAGATCTCAGAAAAAACACCCAAGTGAACCTTGAGAAGTCATCAACAATAACTAAAGTGTAGGATTTCCCTCCTAGGCTCTGTACAGCAATGGGTCCAAAGAGATCCATGTGTAGCAAGTACAACATCCTAGGTCAATAAATTTTATTTACTGATTTAAAGCTAGATTTAGTTTGCTTGCCTAATTGACAGGCCCTGTAGAGGCCTTTCTTCTTGTAGGGACCAGAAGGCAAACCTCTCACAAGGTTGTCTTTTGAAAGCCTAGCAATATTTTTAATGTTTACATGTCCTATCCTTTTATGCAATAATTCATTCTGATTACTAATTATGTTAAGTAAGCAGATATCTGAATTGACAGCATTAAAATCAACTAAATATATATTTCCTTGTCTATTCCCAATTAAAACATTTTGTTTTTCTTTATTTGAAATAGTACAAGATATTGAGTTAAAGTGTACCTGGTAACTTTCATCACATAATTGACTTATGGAGATGAGGTTATGCTTGAGTCCACTTACATAGGTCACCTTCTTGAATGTGACAGCTCCAATTCTTACTTGTTCATAGCCTTCAGATTGGCGACACTTTGAATCACCAAAGATTACCTTTGGTCCCAGCTTGGTATTGTAGTTGAGTAGATTTTCCTTGTTGCCAGTCATGTGTTTGGAGCAACCACTGTCCAGGTACCATAGTTGATTAAAAACTGGACATCTCTTTATCTGTAAGAAAAACAGTTAGTTGTTCTTGACTCGGGTTACCTTGGGTCCTTTATATTGTTGATATGAAAAGCTAGATATTACAGAAAATTCTGGTTCAGATTTGTATCCTAATGGATAATATCTTCTAGATGGAATTATCCAATCAGCTAATGGATTAAATGGTTTCCTAAATTTATTAGAGTTGTTGTTATAGTTATGATTATTAGCAAGTCTTTCTGAGTTCGACGAAATGTTGTGAGTTCGTCGATCAGAGTTCGACAAATTGGGATTAGATCATTGATCTCTACTCAGAGGATGAACAAGTTCATTTTTGTGCCCCAAGTTTGTCAATCTCTGCTCGACGAACCATACACAATTCATCGGTCACAGTAAGACAAATGATTATTATTGCAATTTGCATTCAGAGATCGTCGTACTGAGGTCGACGATCTGTTCATATATCGTCAATCTGAGTTCGATGAGAACTGCTGAACATTGTTACTTTTATTATTCTTCTGGTTTTTAAGTTTGTTCTTAGTTTCAATCTGTTTAAGAACATCATTAACCTTATTAACCTATTTAGTATTTTTCTTTCCTTTATCAGAAATAAAATTTGCAGGTTTAGAAAGATGATTCTTTTGGATTAGGATTGGTTCACTGGATAAAGCTCCTAACCCTAGTCTACAGTTATTAGTTCTAGCATTTAATGTGATGGTTATATCTAACAATCTTAAACTTCTGCCATTCAATGATTCTTCTAATATCTTAGCTTTGCTAAGTTTAGATTTCAGAAAGATAATTTGTTCATTATGCAGAATTTAGTTCAGCCTTTAACCTATTTTTTTCAGAAATACCATTTTCTTGGTTTCCTAGTATTTCCCTAAGTGTCTTAATTTCTTTTTTTAAATTTATTAGATCTATGCACATGGTTTTAAATTTAGATTGAAATGATTCAGAATTATAATCAAAAGAAGACAATATCAGATCAGCTTCAGATGTCATGTCTTCTTCAGTGTCTGATTCTTCCTCCTTTGAATGACTCCTGGAAGCATCAATGGCCATAAGGCAAACTTCTTTATCCCTTGCCTCCTCTTCTTCTTCACTGGAGCTGGAAGATGAGGATTCATCTTCAGTTTCACTCCAGCTTTCAGCTATAAAGCCTTTCTCCTTCTTCTTATGTTTGCTGGAGGAAGGCCTGCTGCTTTGTTGTCTTTTGGAGTCCTTCTCTCTTCTCTTCTCCTTCTTCTAATTCTTTGGACACTCTGAGAGGAAGTGTCAAGGTTTCCTACAGCCAAAGCACACCACTTCTTTAGTGGGGATTTTATCATACCTTGGCTTGTCATACTATCTGGATGACTTTCTTCTGAAATCCTTCTTTGCAATTTTGTAGAATCTTTTGGCAAATAGACTAATCCACTCTTCATTAACTGTTAGAGTCTTTGTCTCTTCAGTAGCCTTGAATGCAATGTTGTGTTCCTTCCTTACTGGTGGAGGTGTTCTTTGCTCAGTTACTTCTCTGGATTTGATAAGCTGCTCATTGGACTTCAGCTTTCCCAAAAGAGATTTAGTGGAAATCTCATTTAGGCTCCTGACCTCCTTGATGGGCCAGATCCTTAAATCCCATGAGCTTGGAAAGCACATAAGGATTTTATCATTCACCTCTATGAGGGTGATGTCCTTATCCAAGGTTTTTAGCTCATTGATGATAAAGCTTAACCTATTGTACATGTCAGCTACAGATTCAGCTTCCTCCTTCTTGAAGTTCTCATATTGGGATATGAGATTTAATCTTCTATCCTTCCTTTCATTAACAGATCCAGCCACCATTTGATTGAGGGAGTCTCAGATGGCCTTGGCTGATGTGCATTCAGCCACTTTCTGAAAAATGTTATCTGACATTGTTTGGGCCAGGATGTTCATTTCTTTGGCATCAACAATTTTTGCCTTTTTCTGAGCCTCAGTCCAGTCAGGTGGTGGAACTCCATTACTGCTGGATGTTGTTGTAGAGGTAGATGCTTGAGGGGGACCTGTCAAGATAGAATTGTAGATATCTTCATCAATAGAGTTCATATACAATTTTATTCTTACCTTCCAGATGGCAAACTTGTTTTGATTTCATACTGGAGGTCTGGTGCTTGCATAGTCTTTGTTCTGTGCCATGCTGTGTGTATAATTTAAATAGAAATGAAATGTCAGATCTAACTTAGGATCTTTGGTTCAAGGGTTAGCTTGTACAATCAAAAGAACCTCCTCTGATACCAATTGAAAGTGAGGGGTAAGATCTGGTATACTCTAGAGGGCAGGGGTGAATAAAGTATTCTTGAAATTTAATAGCTTTTGCTGTAAATACAAAGTAATTCCTAAACCTATATAGTTTATCACAGAAAAAAAGGATAATATAAGTAATCACAACCACAACAACCCTACTAGCACAGCCACAATAAGAACAAAAAGAAAAGGGCATCCAAAAAACACAAGAATTTTATAGTGGTTCCCCAACCTTGGTACATTCACTCTTCTACCACCCTGGTAGGAATCTAATAAGGTTTTGGATCAGGTGATTGCCACCAATGAGCTTTTGATCAGGTGCTTAAAAACCAAACCTCAAGTCTTTTGATAAGGTAACTTATAACCAGGAATAATTTTGAAAGGAATTAAAACCCTGTATATAGTGGGGTGAGAGAATGATTTTGTCTTCTCTTTCTCAAATACAACAGAGAAGACTTTTGTGGATATTGACTTTAGCAAAGAGCTCCCCCTGAGATATTGAATGGTTCAGGAAGGTGGAGCTTTACTGCAGGGTGATAGGCCTTCAGACTTTTTTCTTTGACCAAAAGATCTCCAGGAACTTTTAGACTGATGCTGTAATTGTTGTCTTTTGAAGAATCCTGAGATGAGGACAGAAGAAGACTCTTGATTTTTGATGGCTATTTTTTTCTTCTTCAACTTAAAGTTCTTCCTCTGGTCTAGCACTTGTTTCCCTCTATCACTTTATTCTGTGTACTCTGTGTCTCAGAGTGCTGTTCAGAGAGAGAGAGAGAGAGAGAGAGAGCAGAAGATCCTTGTTTACTGTTGTTGTTATGTATATCTTGGTTTTCTATTTTTTATTCTTACCGGAATGAGGAAAATCCCTTTTATATATTACATATAAATTTATTTTTTGAATTTTGAATTCCTTCCTACATTCAATGCTGATAGCCTTGAGAACGTTTGCATTGATTGATTTCCCTAACTGTCCCTTTGAAAAATGGCAAGCAATAATCCCGATGAAGACCATAACTAATGCTCCGTCTAACGGTAATATTCAAAGAATATTTTATCATTAATTACTCAGGAATTATTGCATTATAATAGGGACAGAAGGATGAAAATAACCAAGTCTGGATTCATCGAGCTGAGATCCATGATCGTCGGCCTCAGATTTGCTGACTGCTGCTTGATGAATCTTTCCAATTCTGTGCACCAAGATCATCGAGCTGAGAACCAAGTTTGTCGATTGGAGTTTGATTCTGGACTTAGAAATATTGAGATGTTTTCTGGACTTGAGTGTTGAAGCAGATGATGAAAAAATCGTCGACGTGAGAACTGTGTTCGTCGAGCTCAGCTCAGAGAATTTTTCTCTGATTTCGTCGAGCTGAGCATGACTTTCGTCGACCTGAGTTCGACGAATGTCGAACTCTTTTTCTGAGACTTGATATTTTTCTAAGTCTTGAATCTTTTGAAGACTGTTGATGGCTGGTCCATGCATTGTTGACTCTAAGGACTTGGCCTATAATCTAGGACACAACCATGACCCTTGTTATATATATTAGGTCATATGATCCTAACTTAGTGAACCTAGCCCAAATCCAACAAGGGATCCAACACATTTGTTTATCTACATAATACTATGAGTAGAACAATGGGCACTACTCATTTGATTATCTTTGAACAAGATCGAAACGATTCAATAGACCAAGATGCTCATTCTCACAATGCTCATAGAGGCTTATCAAGAGAAATGAGTAGCGCTTGAGTGGTATCCTTAGCACATATTTTGATAGCATATATATGAGTTTTCCCTTTTTTTACTTTCAATTTTATACTTTTTATTTTTATCTAAGGTCCCTGAATCAATCGAGATCTACCAACATAGATAGATACACTTTAACTTATATACAAAGGCCTTACTAAGATAATTTTGGCCCAATGTTCTAAGCTCTATATATGAAAATGAACAATGTGATATTAATTTTTCAGGTCATTTCTAACATGTTAGACACAACATCACGAGTTATAACATAAAATTTTTTAAATTTCTACATGAGTGAATTTTCTAGAGATGTGTGATAAGTGAAATGTCATTATTCTATCTAAATCCTCACACATACCTACAGGTATATTAAACATACACTATCCTATTTAGTTGCACATAGTAGCTAAATACGAATAGATTAGACACATCATAACAAATACATGTAATTTTAAAAGGAGTTTAGCAATCCTAAATCAAACATTGCACATAATCTTTATACTTTAAGTTCCTATCATGCATGCTAATTATTTTTTTAAAATAATTCTAAATAACAAACAAATGCAAATAACAACAAACATACAAAAAAAATCAAACACCATGCTTTTGTGGTTTTGAAATTTTCGAATTTTTATGTGATTTTTTTAAATTTTTTTAAAACAAACTGAAAAGCAAACTACCTATGGACAGACAAATAAGAATAGTAAAGAAATCCAAATTCGAAAAAAACAAAGTATGTATGACAAACACATACTGCTAGCACTAATAGTAATGCACGGTGATAGCTCACAAAGACTTGATATAACGAAAAAACAACCCAAATTTCGATAGTTTTTGCTTCCAATGATGCTTATATATGAATGTTCAATGAACTATCAATCTAATACAACAGAAAAACTAAACTAAATCACACAACTGTTACCAACCATGAAAATTAAGCAGTGAGATCCAAAACACCCAACTCTAATTGAAGTAGAGAAAATCAAGCGTCGGGGAAGGGTTTGGTGAAGATATTCGCAAATGTATCGTACGTGCCAATAAAGCTTACTCCCATGTTCTCCTTTTTTATATTATTATGAATGAAGTGATGGCATACATCAATATGTTTAGAGAGAGAGTGAGGAACTGGTTTGTTCGTTAAGTCTATAGCACTCTTATTGTCGAACCTAAGTCCAACGTTCTTAAAGTTTAGACCAAAGTCCCCTAACGTTTGTTACATCCAAAGTGTTTGAGTGCAATAACATCCTAGGGAAATATTCTTATCCTCAACAGTAGTGAGGGCAATAGAATTATGTTTCCTACTAGAACATGAAACTACTGTAACCAAGGAAGTGATAGGTATCACTCGTGCTCTTAAGATCAAGTGAATATCAAGCATTGTCCGAGTCATAATATCAATGGAGCATGATGTTGGTGGTATGTCGATACCAAAGACCAAGATTTTTGGTGCCTTTAAGATACCTAAAGATATGTTTAACGGCTTTTTGATGAGATTTTTTATGACTATCTTGATATCTACCACAAAGGGACACCACAAACATGATATCGGGTTTATATGCACTTAAATATAATAATAATCTGATCATACCTATAAATAATCTTTGGTCCACCAAAATGACACTTTCATCCTATCGTAGTTTGACTGATGTGCTCATAGGAGTTTTCGCTTGTTACAGATTCTCAAAACTAAATCACTTAATCATATTTTTATGTATTTCAATTGGCATATAAAAATTATGGCCTTTCTTTGAGAAATCTAAAAGTCTTTAATTTCAAGGATAGTTAAATCACCTATAGGGGGGTTAATAAGTTTCTTAGTCTTTGTGACTATCTTTTGCTTTTATCTATTTTAGGGTATGTAGTGATTTATTTATTTTTGCTTTCAAGACAATCACACAGATAACACAACAATTTTATAGTGGTTTCCCAGATTATGGGTACGTCCACTTTCCCTCCCACCTTTCTAATAGCTTGTTACCATTTTTGCTACCTCGGCTAGATTGTTTTCTGATTGATAGCCACTAACATGGACAACCCTTATTGCAAGTTCAGATGTTACTGAAACCTGAGCATACATTTCTCTTCTTATTTTTCAGACAGTTGAAGGTCAAGTTTCTCTTCCTTACTGCTCTCAAAAGAGCTACTTCGTATGCATTCCTCTGTGATGAGCACAACCTTTGTTTTCTTCCTCTAATTAGACTACTGAAGAGGTAGCAGTAATATATCCTACCACTCAGATATCTTGAACTTTAATGGATGGATCCAACGGTTCTTCATCCATTACCTATTTAGTTTGTCCCTCTTTAGGAATGCTCACAACATCATTTTTATCTTGGGTTGTAGGAGGTAATTGACGATCAATTTATCCACCTTTAACTTCTCAACTGCATATCTTAGGTCCATTTCCCACTAAGGGATGTTACTTGAGATAACTTCCTTGTTCTATTCCTAATTCTTTAACATCCTCTATCCAAGTACCATATAGAGGATGAGCACTTGGACTACCCAGCAAAACAGATTACTTTACCTTAGGACGCCAACTTTTATTGGGTCTTATGTTCTTGTTAGACTGAAACACATACTATCTTCCTGCAAGTTTTCTGATAGGAAGACTAATATTTTCTCGGGGTCCACTTAGATTGTGCCAGCAATCTTTGGCAAAATGCCCCCACTTTCCCATAGCACCAATACTCATGAATGTTATATCAACTTTTCTAAGCAGGTCATATAGTTTGGTTAACTGCTGACTGATCAGAAGGAAGAGGTACAGTAGCATTCTTCAAGATCCTCTGACCAAGGATCTAACTGAAGGTGAGACTTTTAGTAGACTTCCTTGGCTTGCTTTGAATGCCATTTACAGTTGCCTTCTTTATAGAGGACACTCTATATATAACACCAGAGATATCCAGATCTGGCCTACAGATAGACTTACCCTTTGTATGAGTCCTTACTAGAAGTTCTTGAGTGAAGGCCACTTCCTTATTCTTGAGAGTGGGGGCCGGGGTACCATAGATAAATGATACATGATGGGTAATTTGAATTTCCTCATGGGGAGCCTTAAAGACACTCATTCCCCTATTATATATTCCACTAAGACAGTTAACATTTTTGTTCATGCCGGTGGAACTATAATTCATCTAGTGACCATAGATACTCTCTTGGTCATACCTGTTTTATGGTAACATGATCTTCATAAAAGGGATGGGAGGCAGTGATGCCAGTGGCTGAACTGGAGCCTTGCCTTTTCCTTTAGGAAGGGCGACTCTTATGCTTCCCTTGAATCCCAACCCCTTCTTGCCCTTTTGAGAGGAGAAGGAGTCTATCAGGGGTAATACTGACTTGGGCTTTGAGAATTTAGCTACAAGCTTTTTCTTTTTAAATAGCTTCTCTTTAAGATCTAAGATGATCTTGCTCTTCTAACTTATGGTCTCAATCTAAATGATTGTGATGGCCTTTAGTTGGGTAGCTTCCCTAGCCTTCTGATCTAGCAGGGTTATTGTTTCAGCCTGCTGGGAAGCAACTAGCTAAAGGAAGGTAATCTCCTCAGCTTGCTTCTTGACTAACTTCTTACTTCTCTTCAAAGCCTCCAGAAGTTCACCATATTGGTTAATAAATTGATTGACATCTTTCTCTGATATAGGTCCATCATCATCACTTGATGTGAATGCATCAGAGTTTGGACTGATCTCATAATGAGATTCTAAGGATTAGCTAGATAGGGAATATACCTGATCTTGTTCGGGCTAATCTTGGCAAGATTCTTCTTCTATCATTGACATTAGCCCATAACTTTTGTAGTCATCTTCCTCATTATCATCATCCTCTGAATCACTGTCTGAAAGAAATAGAGGGGCCCTAATCTCTATCCTTTCATCAGGATTGACATCATCGACATCATTGTCACTGAACACAGAGGACAGTGGGGCTCTAATTCCTATCCAAGAAGCAGGATAGTCTCCATCTTTATCTTCAATAGCAGCAAGCAACCCAATGAGGGCTTATTCTTCTCTAGATACTTGAAGCTTCATTGAGCTCCACTCCTTATGGTTATCTCCTGAACCCATTAGTAAAAACCTTTTAGATATCCTTTCAAATCTACTCAGACTATTAAGTCCTTTTTGAGCAACCTCCCTCTAATACCATTTAAAATTCTTTAATTTCAAGGATAGCTAAATCACGTAGACGGGGGTGAATATGTTTCTTAGTCTTTGTGACTATCTTTTACGTTTGTCTGTTTTAGGGTCTGTAGTGATTTAGTTAGTTTTGCTTTCAAGACAATCACACAGACAACACAACAGTTTTATAGTGGTTCCCCAGATTATGGGTGTAACACCCCAAATACAAATTGGGAGTTCAGGCTGGGTGACACGGCCTGGGACATGGGCGTGTCCCAGGGCCTGTCCAGATCTGTATACTCGAGTGAGTCTCAAGTAGGACTCGAGTGGGCCTCGAGTGTGGCTCGAGTGAGGCACATAGACTGGGACACGGGCGTGTCCTTAATTGTATTGTCGACACGGTCTGGGATACGATGCGTCCCAGGGCGTATCCTGCTTGGGTAGGCAGCCGAGTTGTGTCGGGTAAGGAACATGGTCGGTATCCAAGGCGTATTCTGGGTGACACGGGCATGTCAAAGGTGACACACAGGTGTTTAGAACCCGTGTCCCTTTTGGGATTATAGGTCCTTTGTTGATTGAGGGATAGCCCCCTCAACACGGGTATGTACTGGTTGACACGGGCATATCCGGTACTGATACAGGAGTGTCTAATCCTATGTATTGGTCTGGCTTGAGTCGGTTGTGTGCCGCTTAAGGGACACGGCATGTGATACGGGCGTGTCACAAGCCATGTAAGCCCTGGAAAGATGCTTTTTAGAGCAAATCATGGCCGTTCATTTCCATATATTTGGATCTTGTGATCCAAGATCCTTCCTGTTGTTATAAGGCCGAGGATTTAGAGATAAACTCTCATTCTAAGTTGTCCATTCTCTTTCTAAAGAGAAGAGATAGAGGAGAGCAAGGAAGGAAGAATAAGAAGGATTCCGGCCACCACTGGAGCTTCAGCTGTCTGAATTGAGAGCCAAGTTTAGCGTTATGAAGGAAAAGCCGCTGTGGTTCATTCCAACCAGCTAGTTTGTCCATGGATCCAAAGCGATCGTCAAGGGTAACGATCTCCTACTTAGACAAGTGAAGTCCTACTTTATGCTTGTGCGTGGAATCCTCCACCAAGAGGTGGAAAGCGTAAGCGATTCTAGTGGGTTGATAGTTGATATCCCCGGTTCATTCTACATCTAGATCTAAAAATAAGTAGTACAGAATAAGTATGTTGTGTGAAGCCCATCCGGACGGTTAGTATTGATTGGTGATGTTTACATTACGAACTGGAAAGGACTCCGTTTATGTAACGAATAGGTTGCGGTGTTTGTGAGGATGCTTATGAGTTGCTTGTGTTGTGTGCTCTGCATTAGCTGAATGTGATGTGGCCATGAGAGCCATTCATTATGATTGTTGATACTTTGTGGCATTGGGATTGTACGCTCTACATGAGTTGTGAGCTGAATAAGAAAGTGGTACTATATAATGAGAGATTGTTGGTAGCAAAGCAGAGGGGGGTTTGCCCGGCTTGTTACAGTACTGTGGTAGGTCGATCTTGTGGTATTATGTACCTGTGGTGAGCTGTCGATTGGTAGTAATGCAGAGGGTTGGTTTCCCCGGCTTGTTACACTACGGGCGTAGGTCAATCTATAGTGCTCAATGGTTGCTGTGAGGTGAACACCTATGAGTGGTATGGGCGAGGATGTCTCCAACATGCGTATTGTAGTAGACTAGTTCCCAGCCAACAAGTTAATAACCTCTAATTAGTGGTGGTACCTGGAATGATTCGGTACACCGTAAGCATGCCCTGAGTGCACGAAGCGTTTGTCACGAAGGCCGGCATTTGTGATGATTTTGTGCGTGAGTTCACTTGTTGTGATATATATACTATGATTGCAATACATGCAGGGAAGGAACCGGTGCCCCGGGTAAGGGGTAGGGTCATTATAATTGGTCAGTTGAATGCTGACCATTGCTTTGTTTATCACCCATGGGGTGGACGTCCATATGCTGGTGTTGTGGGCTGAACTGGATTGAGCGGGTTAAAGCCCTTGCTGTTGCTGCTTGTAGGCCCTTGAAGGCCATGCGAAGAATTTGATTTCATGTGTGGTCGGCCTGCGTGCCGATGTATGAAACCACCTCTTATAAAGAGAAATATGTAAGGCCTTAAGGCCGTGAGCATTTGTGTGTTTGTATACATTTAAAGTGTTATATATAAATGTGACATTTATATGTTTAGTGGACATTCGTTGGATGAGTTATTATAAGCTTTAAACTTCCGCTAGAATGCTCTGAGTTAAGATACAGGTAGAAAGTATTTTGATGTTCACATGTGATTCCGTCATTTGTCTGTGAAATATGGCGTGGAGCCCCGACCGGTCCCTCTGCTATATTCCCTATGACGAATGGAAGTGTTACAAAGTGGTATCAGAGGTTAGGGTTTAGTAGGGATCACATGTCCACTAGGAATGTGAGCGCGTATATTAGGCATGTTTTCTATTTTGGAATGGACGTTAATGATATCTTGTTCCCATATAGGTAATGAGGAGTGGAGCTGGGCAGTCTGAACCCTGGCGCTTGGATGAGAGTGCGACACCATCTGAGGTGCCCACACCTCCTCCTTCTGCAGAAACTATATGCTTTATTGTGGAGGCACTATTTGCCATGTTTAATGCACCGCCTATTGGGCAGGAAAGGCGTGTAGTGGAGCAAGTACGGTTGGTGTGAGGCAAAAGCGTGTTGAGAATCTGATTGATGAGTAAGCGGCTGATGATCAACTGAAGTGGTTTATTGAGTTTCATCCACCTACGTTCGATGGGGCGGGTTCCCCAACACAGACCGAGGATTTGTTCGCAAGAGTGAAGAGGATCCTGATAGCAATCAGGACTGATGAGAGGCAAAAAGGTACTTTTGCCACTTTCCTGCTGAAGGTGAATCAAGCTTTGGTGGGATGAAGTGGAATTGCACCAATTGGCAGGCAGAGGCCTAGGAGCCATATCAATGGTCGAATTCTACAGATTATTTTGGGCAAAGTATTTACCAGTATCACGCCGAATTGCAATGGAGAATGAATTTAAACGTCTGGTGCAAGGTGAGAGTACTCTTGAGAATTACCTGCATGAGTTTACCAGGCTGGGGCGATATGCGGGGTCTACTTTTGCGAAAGAAGCACGGAAGATGAATAGGTTCTATGAAGGACTTTGTGATGAGCTGAGGTTGACGCTCCTGAGTTCGGTGAACAAAGGCTTCCAAGCATTAGTAGATACAGCCCGTGCACTCGAGAAGGATTTGAAGCGGGTGCAGGATAAGAAGAACTTGGCGGTGGAAGAGCCGGAGTTCAAAGTTACGCAGTCAGAACAATCTGAATTGATGGAACAAGATAGGAAGAGGTTCATGCCTGCTGAACAAACTTCTTTGGATGTTACTTCGGGAGCAACATACGGGCAAGGACGCGTGGAGACACGTGCATGTTTTAACTGTGGGAAGCAGGGACATATCGCCCGTTATTGCTGGAGTGGCCCTTCAAAGGGTGAGAAAAAGACTCGTGCATCCTATGAGGGAAAGGACAAGGAAGTTCTTGAGTCATCTGCATCCCGGGCACAGCCTCGAATATACACTATTGAATTGAAGGAGCCACAAAGTTCAAATCGTGAAGTACAGTAGCCTCGCATGTATAACCTTGAATTAGAAGAGGTCGTAAAGCAGATTATAAAAGATGCGGATGAGCGAAAATGAAGTAAAAGAGTGTAATGTTGTTGTAATGTAATGTTGTAATGATTGTTTGTAAAAAACTATTGGTTGTGAGATGCTGTGGGGTGAGACAAGCTGTGGCCTTTGAGCTCTAAACCCAGATCATTTTTGTTTATATCACCACTGAGTGGTTGTGTTGGTGTATATGTTATGCTAAATTTCGGGACGAAATTTTTGTTAGGAGGGGAGGGTTATAACACCCCAAATTCCAATTTGTAGTTCAGGCTGGGTGATACGTCCTGGGACACGGGCGTGTCCCAGGGTATGTCCAGCTCTGTGTACTCGACTGAGTCTCGAGTAGAACTCGAGTGGGCCTCAAGTGTGTCTCGAGTGAGGCACACAGCCTTGGACACGAGCATGTACCAGGGTGTGTCCTTCACTATGTTGTCGACACGTCCTGGTACACAGACGTGTCCCAGGGCATGTCCTACTCGGGTAGGCACCGAGAAATGTCAGGTGAGGAACACTGTCAGGATCCTAGGCATGTTCTGGGTGATACGGGCATGTCAAACGTGATACGGGGGTGTTGAGAACCCGTGTACCTTTCGGGATTGTTGGTCCTGTGTCGACTGAGGGATACCCCCTCAACACTGGCGTGTACTGGTTGATACGTGCATGTCAGGAGCTGACACAAGCATGTCTAAGCCCATGTCCTAGTTTGGCTTGAGTCTGTTGTGTGCCGCTTTAGGGGCACGACCTGTGACACGGGCATGTCATAAGCCGTGTCAGCCCTGGAAAGATGCTTTTAAGAGCGAATCGTGGCCATTCATTTGCTTCTATTTGGATCCTGTAATCCAATCTCCTTCCTACTATTATAAGGCTAGGGATTGAGAGATAAACTCTCATTCTATGTTAGCCATTCTCTTTCTAAAGAGAAGAGAGAGGGGAGAGCAAGTAAGGAAGAAGGAGAAGGATTACGGCCGCCGGTGGAGCTTCAGTGATCCAAATCGAGAGCCGAGTTCAGCGTAATGGAGGCAAAGTCGCTGCGGTGCTTTCTATCCAACTTGTTTGTGCATGGCTCCAAAGTGATCGCCAAGGGTAACGATCTCCTTCTTGGACAAGTGAAGTCCTACTTTATGCATGTATATGGAATCCTCCACCAAGAGGTGAAAAGCATAAGCGATTCCAGCGGGTTGATAGTTGATATCCCCGATATAGTCTGCATCTAGATCCGAAAATAAGTAGTACGTAATAGGCATGTTGTGTGAAGCCCATCTGAATGGTTAGTTTGGATTGGTGATGTTTATATTACGAACCGGAGAAGACTTCGTGTATGTAACGAGTAGGTTGCGGTGTTTGTGAGGACGCTTGTGAATTGCTTGTATTATGTGTTATGCATGAGTAGAATGCGATGTCGCCGTGAGAGCCATTTGTTGTGATAATGGAGCCTATATGGCATTGGAATTGTACGCTCTACATGAGCTGTGAGCTAAATCAGAAAGCAGTACTATGATATGAGAGATCGATTGGTAGCAATGCAGAGGGGGGTTTCCCCGGCGTGTTACACTACTGTAGTAGGTCGATCTAGTGGTATTATGTACCTGCGGTGAGCGATCGGTTGGTAGCAATGCAAAGGGGTGGTTTCCCCGGCTTGTTACACTACGAGTGTAGGTCGATCTATTATGCTCAATGGTTACCGTGAGGTGAACACCTCTGAGTGGTATGGGAGAGGATGTCTCCAACATGCGTGTTGTAGTAGACTAGTGCCTGACCAACAAGCTAATAACCTCTAATTGATGGTGGGACTTGGAATAATTCGGTACACGGTAAGCGTGCCCTGATTGCACGGAACGTCTGGAACGAAGGCCGGCATTTGTGATGATGTTGTGCGTGATTGCACTTATTGTGATATATATATTGTGATTGCAAAGCATGCAGGGAAGAAACCGCTGCCTCGGGTAAGATGTAGGGTTATTATAATTGGTCAGCTGAATGCTGACCGTTGCTTTGTTTATCACCCTTAGGGTGGACGTCCATATGCAGGTGTTGCGAGCTGAACTGGATTGATAGGGCTGAAGCCCTTGCTGCTACTGCTTGTAGGCCCTTGAAGGCCGTGCGAAAAATTGGATTTCATGTGTGGCCGGCCGGTGTGCTAATGTTTGAAACCACCTCTTGTTAAGAGAAACATGTAAGGCCTTAAGGTCGTGAGCGTTTGTGTGTTGTATACAATCCTAGTGTTATATATAAATGTGTCATTTATATGTTTTGTGGACATTCATTGGATGAGTTCTTATAAGCTTTAAACTTCTACTAGATTGCTCAGAGTTAAGATGCGAATAAAAAGTATTTTTATATTTACACGTGATTCTGCTGTTTGTCTATGAAATATGGCGTGGAGCCCCGACCGGACCCTCTGTTATATTCCATGTGATGAATGGAGGCGTTACAATGGGTACATCCACTTTCCCTCTCACCATTCTATCATCTTGTTAAAAAAGTCACTTCTATAATATCTGCTCCTAAGAGTTTACAACACAATTCCGCAGGACCACTCAGTATTCTCCAAGACCTACATCTCGGGCACAAAGCCCTACAACTCTATGATCCAAAGATCATCTACCTCAGACCCAAAGGCCATACAACTAAGGATTTGAGGGCAGCCCTACCTCAGAGAGAATGACGCTCCTATAGCTCAGGCACAAAGGCCCTAACTCAGATCCAAAGGACCCTATAACTCAGGCACAAGTGCCCTACAACTCAGAGAGAATGACTCTCCTACCTCAGGATCAAAAGCCTTACCTTAGATCCAAACTAGATCCTATCTCAGGCCAAAGCCCTACCTTAGGCACATAGGCCCTACACTCAGATCTGCAACCAGATCCTACCTTAGCCTTTATAAATCAGGCCTATAACTTCGATCCAAAAGGATCCTATAGGATGAAAGTAGGCTTGTGAAATTTGACTACAAAGATATGATCTCTGAGTCTACCTTCCTGGACTGAGTGAACTCAGCCCAATATTGACGACATAGAAATAGTTCCTGAGCCTATCGCTTCTTAAACTAAAAAAATCTCAGCCCTATCTCCTTCTTAACAGCACCAGAAATTGATCTTCGGGATTTACTCTACTTGGGTTGTGAAGTGCTACAGCTATGGCTGGACATTTACTATTTCTTCTTCCATGGAGATTTCCTCTGAACTTGTTGGTGCATGTGTGAATGCCACCAACTATCTTTCTTCAGCTTCTAGCTGTTGTAGCTATGGTAAGACCTTACTTCTTCCTGAGCTGAGATAAACTCATCCCTAACTTCTTCTCAGCTCCAGAAGTTGATCTTCTTGATTAAGCTTTGTTGAGCTGAGAAGTCGCTTAGACTTGCTTTTTTTCCTCTTCTTACCTCAGTGAGAGAAAGCTCACTGAACTAGTTTGTCTGAAGTTATCAGACTTGCACTACTATAGCTAATCTTGACTGAAGAAACCTAAAGCTCTACTTCTTCTTCTTTATCGGATCTATATCTGAACTTATTGTAGCAGAAGAAATTAGCTACAGCTTACTTGCTGGAACTTTCGAGCAACTGGTTGAACTTTTTGTTCTCAATCTTGGAAATAATGGCGAGGAAGATGAAGTTTAGCTGCCTCTTTTTGAAATTAATAAAACCCTAAAAGTTGAAGTTCTCAACTCCTGATCTTGTCCTTTTATCTTCCACCGATCAATGGCTCTTTGACTTGCAGGACCAACACAATGAGTTGGCATGTGTAACCTTGCTTTAACAGGCAAAAGCCATACAATAGGCCTGCAGTGCCATTTGTCACGTATTGTAACCATCCCGCAATATTTTTTATTTTGATTACGTTATCACCTGTGGACTTAGTGAAATTCAATAACATTAGTATAGGTGTTTAGTGAACAAGCTTCACTCAATGTCAAAAAACTTAGACAGATTTTTGTCTTACTCAGGCGTTGAGAGCGTTGAGTGAACAAGCTTCACTCAACGCTTTTGGCCTTAGCCAATCTTTTTGCATCTCAGACGTTGAGTGCGTTGAGTGAACAAGCTTCACTCAACTCTTTTGGCCTTAGCCAATCTTTCTGCATCTAAGGCATTGAGAGCGTTAAGTAAGGCTTCATCACTCAATTCTTTTTGCCTTAACCAATCTTTTTGTACCAGTAGGCATTGAGTGAGCCTTCATTACTCAACGATAAAGCACTTAGATAGTTTTCTGTCACTAGGTGTTGAGTGAGCCTTCACACTCAATGACAAAACACTTAGTCGCATTCCTGAATGAAAGCGTTGAGTGTAGCTTCTTCACTCAACGCTTTCTGCTTTATCCTATTATTTCGATAAGGCATTGAGTTGGTCTTCATCACTCAATGCCATTAATGAGTTGTAAATATTCGTATTTTCGAGTACTTTCTTTCGGTCATTTTAGTTTTTTTCGTTGTTTTTAGTTACTTTTGTTCAATAAATGTACATTTTTTGTATATTCTCTTCTAACTTAGCTTTATTTTTTTTTGAAATTTTTGCATAAATTGGTGAATTTTTAAAGTACACACCCGTGTCAATTGGGTCACGCCTTTAATCAGGTTGCGTCACTTTGATTCCCATGGAAGACTTCTGTCTGTAATTGAAAAATCAAGGCACTCTCATGACCTTTCCGACACTCCCATGTCTGTCCTTGATTTTTCAATCTGGTTCAAATAGTTGATGCCGACATCAAATTTTTGCTAGGGGTCCAATCACGCCACCCCCCTACACGTCCGTGACTGTCAAACACGCCCATGAATAATACGTGGACTTTCCAGATGCTTCCAAAATTTTGCCAGTCACCAGGTTTTTGGCTTCACCAGCACGCCAGCCCGACACGCCCCTGTCATGCTCATGTCCAGTGCATGTAATCCGAAATTTTTGCCTATAAATAGAACTTTGCTCTAAGGACCAAGGGTTCAGCTTTTTTGGACCCTTTTGGTGTTAGTGGGCTGCCTAAGTGGTATTTTTGTTATGTAAGGAGAACTTTCTCCCTCCCTCTTTATGTTTGTTTTAGCTTTTTGTAACCCTCTTTTTAGCTTAATAAAATGTATTAGTATTTGCCTCCTTACCTTGTATTGGATTTTATTTTAGTGCCTCACTTGTCTCTTCTTTTTATCCCTTGTTTATCTTTGTTTTTCTCTTTAAAATGGGTGTGTGTGTGTGTGTGTGTGTGTGTGTGTGTGTGTGTGTATGTGTGTAATTTTATGTTTTTCTTATGCTTTTAAGTTATCATTTTGCTTAGTTTAGTTTTAGGTTTTCTCAAACTTATTAGTTGTTATGTAAGCATTTTTTCTCTTGTGCCTAAGTTTTGTTTAGTTTTAGTTCTTTTTAAGTGCTTTTTATTCATCCTTATGAATTTATAAAAGTGTTTTTAAAGTGCTTTTATTTTTTTAACTTAGTCTTTCTTTTAATTTTTGTACAACTTTTTGTTCCTTTAAACTTTATTTCCACTTTTTAATCACTTTTATTAACTTATAAGAATGAATATCAAGTTGTTTTAATTTTTGGTAGACTTTGTTTTTACTTTTTGTTTTAAAACATTTTGCTCCTTTAATTTTTATTTCATCTTGTTATGCACTTTTATCAACTTGAAAAGTTTTAAAACAAAAAGAAGCAAAAGGTTTTAAAAGTGATTAAAAAGTTGAAATAAAAATTAAAGGAGCAAAAGGTTTTAAAACAAAAAGGAAAAAACAAAGTCTACCAAAAAGTAAAATAACTTGATATTCATTCTTATAAGTTCATAAAAGTGATTAAAAATTGGAAATAAAGTTTAAAGGAACAAACAGTTTTTCAAAAATTAAAAGAAAGACTAAGTTTAAAAAAAATAAAATCACTTTTATAAATTCATAAGGATGAATAAAAAGCACTTCAAAAGAACTAAAACTAAACAAAGCTCTGGTACAAGATAAGAAAAGATTATATAAAAACTAACAAGTTTGAGAATACCTAAAACTAAACTAAGCAAAATGATAACTTGAAAGCATAAAAAACATAAAATTACACTCATACACCCCCCCCCCCCCATTTTAAAGAGAAAAACAAAGATAAACAAGGGATAAAAAGAGGAGACAAGTGAGGCACCCAAATGAAATCCAATATAAGTTAAGGAGGCAAAAACTAACACATTTTATTAAGCTAAAAAGAGGGTTACAAAAAGCTAAAACAAACATAAAGAGGGAGGGAGAAAGTTCTCCTTACATAGCAAAAAACCAACTTAGGCAGCCCGCTAACACCAAAATGGTCCAAAAAACTGAACCCTTGGCCCTTACAACAAAGTTCTATTTATAGGAAAAAATTTTAGATTACATGCCCTGGTCACGGGCGTGACAGGGGGCGTGTCTGGCTGGCGTGCTGGTGAAGGCGAAAACCTGGTGACTTTAAAAAAATTAGAAGAATCTAGAAAGTCCATGTGTTGGTCACAGACGTGTTCGACGGTCACGGGCATGTCGGCGGCGTGGCTGGACACCTTTCAAAAATTTTATGTCAGCAGCAACTATTTGAACTGGGTTGAAAACTCCAAGACAAATACGGGCATATCGGAAAGGTCACGGGAATCTCTTGGTTTTTCTATTGCAGGCGGCAGTTTTCCACATGAATCAAAGTGACACGACCTGGTCACGGGCGTGACCCAATTGACAATGTTGTGTACTTTGAAAATTCACCAATTTCTGCAAAAAATTCCGAAAACAAAATAAAGCTATGTTTTAAAAGTATATACAAAAAAGGAACATTTTGTTGAACAAAAGTTACTAAAAACAACTAAAATAAAATAAAATTACCTAAATAAAGTACTGAAAAATACGAATATTTACAACTCATCAAATACCCTCATACTTAAACTTTTGTTATTCTAGAGCAAAAGTTAGAGATATACTTATAAGGAATTAAAAGAAATCCTAAATTTAGCTACCGCTTGAATTAATTAAAAGAGAGATCTAAATAAACATCAGGGGTATAAGAGTTAAGTCCTAAATCATGAAAATGATTTAAATAGAGGAAAAGTTTTGGCCATAAAGACTCTTGAAGTAGCCAAATAGCAAGCATAAATTGTATTCGTTATCTAACCAATATAGATTGGAATTATAAAAACTTTAGCTTATAAGAGTTTAGAGGAAATAATGCAATTTAAAAATTATGCTCTCAAAAAGATTTTATAGTAAGTCTAGAATATTGAATATGGCTAAGGGAGGTGTTTTTATTTATGAAGAGGGCTTTGGTTTAGAGGTGAGGTATTTTTTCTCAAACCTCTAATGAAATTTTTCTTTGAATGTGGATATTTTTAGGAATATTAAATCATATTTTTGATAACATTTAAATTTTGGAACAACTTCATATTAACCCAATGTATATGTATAGAAGTAATTAATTTTATCCTCTTACTCTGTAACATATAATCTTTTAAAAATATTGGACGCCTATATTTACGGAATGAAATCTTATTCCCATTGACATAGGTTTTTTAAGGATAAAAATTTTATCATGCTAAGTAAGACATGATAAATATAGGGGGATAGGTTTTTTCAAAGAGAAAACTAGATTTTAATAAAAAAATTTTGAGAATAACCTTGATAAATTGAACGTTCCTATGTTTCAAAAACCTTAAAGTAAATATAATTGAAGTCTAATGTTTTTTTTTCTAACATAATACACATGCCTCTATTTTAGATAAAGTAGAAGTAGTACCTAAAACAAGTCTCATATCTTAAGAAAAAAACATAAGAAATTCTTTAAAACTTAACCCCCGATATTTAAATCTATCAATCTCTAATTAATAAACGAATAATAAAGAAAGAATTAAAAGAATTTGATTATAAATAAACTCAAAACAAGATTTTTGGAGAGTAAAAAGGTTAAGAATGGTATATTCGATTTATTTGTTTAATAATAAAAAAAATTGGGGGGATTTTTTTAGTTATCATCTTTTTTTTTATTTTATTATCATTTTTTTGGAATTTTGTTCATTTATTTCTCTCTTTTTTTGGAATTTTTAAAGTTATTATCTTTTTTTGAAGTAATTTCTTAATATATACATACTAAAAATGCAAAAAAGATATATATATTTTTATAACACTTTTTTTTCTATATTTTTTGTTTTTTTAAGATTTTTAAGCTATTATCTACAAGAGAGGAAAGAGAGAGAATTTATTTACAAAGAGGAGAAAGAAAGGAAGAGGGGAAAGAGAAAAGGATATTTCTAAAAAATAATTACAAAAAATATTTACAAACAATATTTACAAAGAGTATTTACAAAGTAAAACTAAATATTTTTGTGATTTTTTGTTTTACATATTTTTTGAATTTTTGATGATAAAACAAAAAACATTTTTGGAGTTTTAATTTATAATTTTTTTGTGTTTTGTTTTTGTTTTCGAATTTTTTTGTGTGTTTTTAAATTCTTAGGAGTGCAGAAAATAGAAGTGCAGAAAAGAAAGTACGAAAACACCCTCATACCTAATTCTAACATTGTCCCCAATGTTGTAATGTAAGTACGTGGAAGAAATAAAATGCAATATATACAAAAATAGAGATCTGAAATGTGTTCGGGGAGGTCCATTTAGAAACCATGCATTGTTAAGAAAAAAATAGCAAAAAAATAAAGAAAGAGCAAAAAAAATAAACATGGGGTGCCTCCCAGGAGCGCTTTGTTTATAATCGTGTAGCTTGATTATTTTGGTAGGTTTATATTTCTAGGAGGGTTATTGTTTCGATATTACTGCCCACAGGATCGCCTGCTATATATAAATTTAAATAATGACCGTTTAATTTAAACGAGCCTTTTTCCAGTGGGAGATGAGCACAGTCCCATATGACCAAACCTCTACAACTTTGAAGGGGCCGGACCATCGTTATTTTCGTTTACCCGGAAAAAGCCTAAGACGTGAATTATAAAGAAGGACAAGATCGTCAGGAGAAAAAAAAATTTAGGGCATGATTTTTCGATCATGATAAAACTTAGAACGCTCCTTATAGAACTTATTGCTCTCATAAGCATTTGCATGCCATTCATCGAGCTCGTTTAGTTGCAATTTTCTATTTTGAACGGCTAAGTTAGAGTTGAGATTTAAGAGTTTTAAAGCCCAAAGAGCGCGATATTATAGTTCTACAGGGATATGGCATGCTTTGTCGTAGACTAATCGATACAGTGTACAACAAATTGTGGTTTTGTATGTCGTACGATACGCCTACAATGTATCATCGAGTTTGACATACAAATCTTTCCTATTAAGCGAAATGGTTTTTTTAATATACACTTTATCTCTCGATTTACTACCTCAACTTGGCCACTTTTTTGTGGGTGGTAGGGGGTCGCAAGTTTGTGTGTGACTCCATATTTAGCTAACATCTTAGCCATTTGGGCATTATAGAAATGTGTTCCCCTACCGCTCATAATAGATCGAGGCATGTCGAAGCGAGAAAATAGTTTTTTAAGAAAGGTAACGACAACTCGCGCATCGTTGGTGGGGAGAACTTGTGCTTCTGCCTACCTCGATATGTTTTCGACTGCCACTAAAATATTATTATTTTTAAAAGACAGAGGTAGGGGGCCAACAAATTTGATGCCCCACAAATCGAAGACTTTACACTCTAAAAATAAATTTGGGGGCATCTCGTAACTACGAGAGATGCTACCTGACCGCTGGCAGCTATCGCAAGAGCGCACAAATTTATGAGGATCTTTGAATAGAGTGGGCCAAAATAAGCCCGCCTCCAACGCATTCTGCGTGGTCTGGTTTTCTTGATAATGCCCACCAGCCAGACCCTCGTGGAAGTGCCTAAGAATTTGCATGCACTCCACACCCACAACGCATCTTCAGACAGCCCGGTCCGCACAGATACGAAAAAGAAAAGGTTCCTCCCAAAAGAAATTTTTCAAGTCAAAAAATAATTTCTTCTTTTGCTGGCTCGAAAAGTCTTTTGGGAGCACCCGCGCAACTAAATAGTTCGTGAAATTTTCGAACCAAGGCGGGGAAGACGAAATAGTATTTATGGCTTGGAGGCATTCTTCAGGTAATCTATCATTAATGTCAGATTTGACGAGCGCTTCCGCACTCGGATTCTATAAAAGGGAGAGGTGATTGGCGGCTAAATTTTTCGTGCCCTTCTTATCCCGGATCTCCAAATCAAACTCTTGTAGGAGGAGGAACCATCGAAGAAGGCAGGGCTTGGCGTCCTTTTTTGCTAATAAATATTTTAAGGCGGAGTGGTAAGTAAATACAATAACTTTAGATAGAGTTATAGACGAGCGAAACATATCGAATGCAAAAATGACGGCTAAAAGTTTCTTTTTTTGTTGTCGTGTAATTTCCGTGTGCGGAAGTGAGCGTCTTACTACCGTAATAAATTAGGTGAAAGTATTTTTTTTATGCGTTGGCTAAGAACGGCACCTACGATAATATCACTAGCGTCGCACATAATCTCGAATAGAAGGGACCAATCAGGCGCCACTAAAATTGGAGAATTGATAAGCTTTTGTTTTATAAAATTAAAAGCGGACTCGCATTCTTTACTAAAGACAAAATTTGATTCCTTTTCCAGGAGGAGAGTAAGCGGCTTTGTTATCTTAGAAAAATCTTGAATAAAACGTCTATAAAAGCCCATGTGACCAAAGAAACTCCTAATAGATTTTACGTTAGAAGGCGGGGGAAGCTTTTCGATAATTTCTACCTTGGCTAGGAACTAAACCTTCTCGAACAATAATGTTACATTTTTTCCAATTTAAAATGAGATGCGTGTCCTCGCATCGTTGAAGGACATGATCTAAATTCCGAAGATAGGTCGGGAATGAGCATCCAAAAACAGAGAAGTCATCCATAAAGACTTCTATAAAGTCTCCTACTAACTAGCCAAAGATCGCCAACATACATCTTTGGAATGTTGTTGGCGTATTTCATAGGCCAAATGCAATCCTTCTGTATACGAAGGTGCCAAACGGGCAGGTAAAAGTTGTTTTCTCTTGGTCATCAGGGGAAATGGGGATTTGGAAAAACCCTTATAAACCATCAAGAAAACAATAGTATGGATGACCGGATAAATTCTCCAGAATTTGGTCTAAAAATAGTAGTGGGAAATGGTCCTTACGGGTGGCATCATTTAGTTTTTTTTTTTGATCGATGCACACCCGCCAACTCGTAACAGTACGAGTTGGGATGAGTTCATTATGCTCATTTTCTACTACGGTTAGACCGCCCTTTTTGGGCACGACATGAACGGGACTAACACATGCACTGTCCGAAATAGGATAAATAATACCCACATCTAATAATTTTATTATTTCGGCTTTAACGATGTCTTTCATGTTTGGATAAAGACATCGTTGCGGCTGAATATTTTTGCGGCAATTATCCTTAAGGAAAATTTAATGGGTGCAGAAAGAGGGGTTAATCCCCTTTAAATCAGAAATTTTCCACGCAATTGCGTGGTGATGTTTAAGCAAAACTTCCAATAAATCAAAAGTCTCTGAATCACTCAAATGTGAAGAAATGATAACGGGAAGGGTAACATCTTTCCCAAAAAAGCATATTTGAGAGATTTTGGTAGAGGTTTTAATTCTAAGAAGAGCGGTTCTTCTAACGAGGTTTTAATTTTAATATATTTTGATCCAAATGGTTTGAAAGATAAATTTGTAGAGTCATCCTCTACACAATTAAAGTTTTCAAGTGCGAAAATATTATCGTTTAAAAAGATAGACTCGAAAATAGGAGAAGAACGGTCTCCGAAATAAGTATCTAAATTATAATAAAAATAATCGCTCGATGACGAGTTTTCCATTGAGGGATTAATAGAGAAAGTAATTTCATCATCTCCTACCCGAAGGAGGAGACGACTGTTACTCACGTAAATTAATGCATGGGAGGTTGCGAGAAAAGGGCGATCAAGTATAATTTGTACATCGACATCCTCCTCGATGTCCAAGATGACAAAGTTTACCGGAAAGATTATCAACTCGGACAAGAACGTCCTCCACTACCCTGATGGGGAACTTAACTAAGCGATCCGTTAGTTGGGTACGCATTTTAGTAGAGTCCGGAGTGCCCAAACCTAATTTTTGAAAAAGCGAGAACGACATCAAATTAATGTTCACGCCTAAATTTGCAAGAGCGTATTTTACTAATATATCGCCAAAAAGGCACGGGATGGAAAACCTTCCCGGGTCATTTTGTTTTGGGGGCAATCTATTATTAAGAGCCATCGAGCACTCTGCGTTGAGAGAGATATGCGAAATATTTTCTAATTTTTTTTATTAGATAGAAGTTCTTTTAAATATTTTCGCATACTTAGGCATCTGCGAGATTGCCTCGCAAATGGGAACGTTAATATGAATTTGTTTTAATAATAAAATAAATTTTCTATACTATTTGTCCTTACGCTCACAAAATAACTTATACGGATACAGTAAGGGCGTATTTAAAATAATTTTATACTTTAAATTGGTAAAGGTGACGTAATCGAAGAAGGGGGAAGAGGGGTCGGAGGAGAAATGTGTACCGGCGGATCGATCCGTTTTGGATCGACAACCTTCTTTCCTCTACAGAGGGTTATAACGTTGATATATTCACAAGGGTTGGGCTCCGTGTTCCCCGGCAGTGCCCCAAGCGCAAGCTCGGACATCATTCATGACAGCTATCCAACCTATAGTTCTAAGTTTTTTAGCGATCCGATGATGTTCCGGATATTTGACTCATTGTACGTAATGTAACTAGAAAAATTTTCCTATATAGGAGAAGGTTTTAGAAGAGGGGGAGGCGGCGAAAATCCGGGCGCAAACGAGTTGGGCGGGCGCTGCGCGTTGTTCTCATTGATCCATAAGAAATTGGGGTGTTTCCTCCAACCCAGATTATAGTTGTTATTATACTGATTGTTATCTGAGTTGAAGGAAGGTCGACCCGAATTGCCCATGTAGTCTACAAACTCTTAGACTACGTTATCATTAGAGGGAATTGCTCAAGGCGGAGTGGAGGAGGAATCAGACATCTCCGCCACCTACTTCATCAGCCTTTCAACTTGAAGGGCTAGGTGAGCAGTGGCATCCACTTCGAAGAGGTTGGCCTCCTACTTAGCACATCCCAGCAGGACATTCCACTGGTAGGAATTCATGGCCATCTCTTCGATAAGAGCTTGGGCAACCTTGGGGGTCTTGTTATTCAGAGTACCCCTTACAGCCGCGTCAATCATTTGACGTGTCTGATAATTTAGCCCATTGTAAAAGCTTTGGACCTACTGCCACACTGGCAGCGCGTGGTGCGGACACCTATAGAGGAATTATTTAAACCTCTCCTAAGTCTCAAATAGAGACTCGGGATCATTCTGTACAACTAATAAATATCTGCCCGCAACTTTGCAGTTTTTGCGGGCAGAAAATACTTCGTTAAAAACCATTCCGCAAGCTCGGCCTAAGTGGTGATACATCCTCGCGGGAGGGATTTCAACCACGCTTTAGCTTTGGATTTTAAGGAAAACGAAAAAAGGCGCAAGCGAATGACATCATCAGTGATACCATTAATTTTAAAAGTTTCGCAGATTTCTAAAAAACATGATAAATGGATGTTCGGGTCCTCATTCGGCAGTCCATCGAACTGCACGATGTTTTGGATCATTTGAATAACGCTAGATTTTAATTCAAAATTATTGTTTGCCACCATCGGGCGAACAATACTAGACATAATCTCATCCAAATTGGGTCGGGCGTAGTAGGACATAGTACTTTCTGTGGCCATATTTTTGGATAAGGTTAGCAATAACTACGACAGAGGGTTCTCCGATGGATTCTTCGAGGTCTAAAAAAGGATTCTGGTGTTGAGATCGAATACGAGCAAGGGAGAGTTCGAACTCAGGATCGAAATCAAAATTTTTAGACTCCGAGGGTTGTCCACGGGTCATACACCCTAAAACATATACTAAATAATTAACTTTTCTTTTTTGGGGTTTTAAGTAGAGTTTTTATGTTTTAAAATTTTTAGAAAAAAGGTAAAAGTAATAGTCTCCGAAATTCGAAATAACAATATGTGCTCCCCAGTAATGGCACCAAAAACTTGATGGCCCTCCGCGCCGCCCGACCTTTCTTTTAATTAGTAATACGGGGGTCGAGTTTCGTGGAGGGAATGAAAGGAGCCAAGTGCACCTATCGCTAGTAGTACAGGATATTCGGGGGGAATATCGAGGTCGTATATTTCCCGCGCGGGTTGATTATTTCTACTCCTCCCGGAGGGACTATTATCTTACTGAAAATAGAGGTGTCGGATTTACTAACTAACTAGGGCGATTAAAAGAAAAGGCTGAAAATAGACTTAGAAAAATTGATGAAGAAATAACTCTCGGTATCGAATCGATTAAGACTAAAATAATTTTCGTTAACTAGAGATCCTAGGTTTCAAATCAATTAAAGGGGCAACTTGGACTTGGAGGTTCTACAAGCATGACCTAATTTATCTCTAGGGCTATAACTCACCTGAACATTAAGGCTATTCGACCGAGCTCTCGTTTGTCGAAGGATTCCTCTTAATGTCTGATTTATGCTAAGAGCCCCGCTATTGGGGGGGAACCCAATCCGGAAGAATTCCGCTCCTCCTCTCTCAAGGTTTAGTGTGAATACTCTTTCTACCCAAGGGTGATCAGTTCATACGCACGCACTCTCGTCTAGCTAGCATATGTATAACGAAAATAGAGCCCATACATCGATATGTGGTTCTACGCATCGTATACCTTTGGTAAACCTTAAGTGCTTTAATTAAAGAGAAAAAGCAGACCTTTAATTATTTAAAAAAAATTTTATGTTTCAATGCTCTTCGATACGGATGTCTAAGAGCGATTAGCCACTCATCGGTATGGGGATGGATTATGAACTTGGTGAGGCGTGAGTTCGAAACTAAGCGCTAAAGGGTTTCAAAAAAAAGTTATAAAATAACCTAATAATAGAAAGAGAAGAGCTTATTAATAAAGGATAACGCACACACCACCAAAGCCATAATAAAGGAAAAAGGCTAAGATAGAAAAAAATACATAATTAAAATTGCAAGTCCTACTCAAACGAGTAGGCGGGAAATGAAAGCAATAAATGGCAAGTCCTACACAAATGAGTACGCGGGAAATGAATGCAATAAAGGGCAAGTTCTACTCAAATGAGTAGGCGGGAAATGAAAGCAATAAAGAGCAAGTCCTATTCAAACGAGTAGGAGGGAAATGAAAGCAATAAAGGGCAAGTCCTACTCAAATTAGTAGGCGGAAAATGAAAGCAATAAAAGCTAACTCATACACACACACTCTTAAGATTAAAGAAAGAAATGAAAGCCTAACTCATACACTCACACACACAACATAAAAAAAACAAAGTGATTGAAAAATAAAAACGATTACATTTCTACTCCTAGAATATCCTAAAAATGCATAAAAAGATGAAATAAAAATGAAAGAAGCAAAACATTTTAAAACAAAAAGGAAATACAAAGTCTACCAAAAATTAAAACAACTAAATATTAATTCTTATAAGTTCATAAAAGTGATTAAAAAGTGGAAATAAAGTTTAAAGGAACAAAAAATTTTACAACAATTAAAAGAAAGACTAAGTTAAAAAAAACACTTAAAAAAACCTTTTATATATTCATAAGGATGAATAAAGAGCACTTAAAAAGAACTAAAAATAAACAAAACTAAGGTATAAGATAAGAAAAGCTTGCATAACAACTAACAAGTTTGAGAAAACCTAAAACTAAACTAAGCAAAATGATAACTTGAAAGCATACAAAAAAAATAAAATTACACTCATACACACACACCTATTTTAAAGAGAAAAACAAAGATAAACAAGGGATAAAAAGAAGAGACAAGTAACGCACCCAAATGAATTCCAATACAAGGTAAGGAGGCAAAAACTAACACATTTTATTAATCTAAAAAGAGGGTTACAAAAAGCTAAAACAAACATAAAGAGGGAAGGTGAAAGTTCTCCTTACATAGCACAAATCCCACTTAGGCAGCCCACTAACACTTAAATGGTCCAAAAAAACTGAACCATTGGCCCTTACAGCAAAGTTCTATTTATAGGCAAAAAATTCATATTACACGCCCTAGTCATGGGCGTGACAGGGGGCGTGTCAGGTTGACGTGCTGGTGTAGCCGAAAACCTGGCGACTGGAAAAATTGTGGAGGCATCTAGAAAGTCCATGTGTTGGTGACGGGCAAGTTCGACGGTCACGAGCATGTAGGGGGCGTGACTAGACACCTGGCAGAAATTTGATGTCGATCGTAACTATTTGAACTGGGTTGAAAACTCCAGGACAGACACAGGCGTGTCGGAAAGGTCATGGGCGTGTCTTGATTTTTCCACTGCATGCAGCAATTTTCCACTGGAATCAAAGAGACACAACCCGATCACAGGCGTGACCCAATTGACACGGGCGTGTACTTAGAAAATTAACCAATTTCTGCAAAAATTTCAAAAAACAAAATAAAGCAAAGTTTGAAGAGTATATATAAAAAATGAACATTTTATTGAAAAAAGTAATAAAAAATAGCGAAAATAAACTAAAATGAGCTAAAAAAAAGTACTAAAAAATACAAATATTTACAACTCATCAGCCATCTAGACTTTTATAGTCTTAACTTCTTACGCGTCAAGTGATCCTTCATCACTTAATGCTTTTGGACTTAACCAGATTTCTTTACTATCAAAGATAAAGCTTTGACTATATTAGCTTTACTCAGTACTTTTTGTAGTATGGCTTTATGTGAACTGCCTCCACTCAACACCTGTGGTCTTAGCTACTTTTCTACCTTACAAATTGTTAGGCTTTGACAAACTTTACTTTACTAAACCCTTCTTGTTATATGGCGTTGAGTGAACTAGCTTCACTCAATGCCTATGGACTTAACCACTTTCTTGCCTTGCCAATGCTGAAGGGATTTGACTGTCATGTCTTCTCTCAGCATTTTTTGGCATCTAGCATTGAGTGAGCTTGCTTCACTCAATGCTTGTGGACTTAACCACATTTCTTTGCATTTGGCATTAAGTGAGCTATCCTCACTCAATGCCTGTGGACTTAGACAGATTTTCTATCTCTCCACCTGCCAATCTTGTGACCACCTATCACCATCACTTAGACAACCTTTATAAACTTGTTCCAAGGAACATCCTGCACATATTGAACTTGAATAATATCAAATACAATTATGCTCTTTGTATAGATTGTGATGCCTCTTCAAATCTAGGGAACATTGAGGGCAATATTCCCTAACAAAATCTGAAATCTTAAGAAATATGTCAATTCTCCAACTAAACTCATTTCAAATTAGGATTGTATTACTTTAATAATGATAAGATGGCAAATAGTAGTCAATACTCGCTCAAAAGCAACAACCATTACTTGATCCTAGTCCGTAAAGATAGTAGTTGGTTATTTATCACCCACACTATTCATAAAATCCTCGAGCAACAAGCAGAATGATTCGATAGTCTCCTCAGCGATAAAAGCTCCCCCGACAAAAAAATTCTGCCAGTGATGGTTCATGATAATGAATGGCGCGCAAGCTAGATTATACTTGTTTAGCTTATAGGTAGTGTCAAAAATAAGAACGTCACCAAAATAGTCGTAGTATATTTTGTTGTGCCCATCCATCTAAAAGAAACTTGTTAGTTTATTAAATTCATCCGTCCAGACTTCGAATGAGAATATATTATTTGTGAAATACTGGTTACATTGCCCATAATGTCCTAGATTTGAAGAATTCAATCATATCAATGGCATACACAAAGTATTATTTGATATATGCTTAAGTTCATGCATGCAGGTTAGTCCTTAAAACATTGATAGGATTGGTATTCCAAGTGATATGATTGGTAGTCATAAAGTAAAGATATAGAAAGAAAGAAATCTTTCTAAGTCCATAGGCATTGAGTAAAGCAAATTCACTCAATGCTAGAGACAAGGGAAGATGCTGGATAGGATGGAAATCGCTTAAGTCCATATGGATTGAGTGAAGCCAGTTCACTTAATGCCAGATGAAAAAAGCATTGAATGGAGTTGTGGATAGTCAAAACCATGCAATCAGCAAATCTATTCTATGGCAATGTCCACATGCGTTCAGAGATTACAGCTCACTGACCGCTATCAGGAATCATCGAGTATAGCTGAATCTGTCAACACCTAAGTATTGGGAGGCTGATTATTCGACAAAGTCGATAAGCATCGAGTGGGCACAACTCACTCAATGTCATAGAAAAAGCGTTGAGTTTTACTGTTGCAGTCAAAGCCTAAGTAAAAGAAAGAAAATGACTAAGTCCAAAAGGGTGTTGAGTGAAGCAAGTTCACTCAATGCCTAATAAAGAATAGGCTAAAGCAGAAAGAATTGAGTGAGGACATCTCACTCAACGTCTTCAAACAGGTGAAGAAATGGCTAAGTGTAAAAGCGTTGAGTGAAGCCATTTCCCTCAACGCTCTCAACGCCTATGTTGTAGAATGATTCAGCCAGATGACTAAGGATTGGAGTTGAGTGAAGTTTGTTCACTCAACGCACTCAAAGCCTAGAGTGAATTTGAGAAATTGGCTAAGTCCAAATCTAATGACGCTAGCCAAAGTTGATAAAGTCAATAGAGTTCAAATCAAGTACGGGAATGCTATAGAACATGACAAATACTGTCAGAGGTCTACTATATGTCTTCTTCCATTGAAGAATGGTGCAGCTGTTAGTTGTAGGTGGTCCCTATAGCTTCTTCGAGTTGTTAATCAGCGGAAGATATAAAGGGCCAGCTACTGATGTTGAACTGAACTTTTAGTGTTTTATTCAAAAAGAAAAAGAGCGGCTAGACTTCATCTTCCTCACCATTATTGTCGGAAAAAAGCTTGAAGTCGATGAGAAAAACTAAAAGTTCAGTTAGCTGTAGAATTTTCTTCAGCTACAACAAGTTCAGAAACACTTCTGTTAAAGAAAAAAGGAGAGCCTTCAGTCTTCTGTAGGTTAAGTAGCTGTTTGAAGAACTCAGACCTAACAGATCTTCAGACTTCTACAGCAAGTTCAAAAACAATTTTCAGAGATACTTCCAGTAGAGGCAACCATTTATTGAAGAACATTTTTCTACTGCTTTGAAGATAGTTAGAGCCTAGATAACTAAGCTCTAGTAGAAGACATAGAGAAATTTCTCTATATCAAATTAATTAAAACCACTTTATTTATGTAGGATTCTTTTGGATCTGAGCTGTAGGAGAGTTATACTCTCTGAGTCTAGGATCCAACTGGGATTTGAGGTAGCTGATCATTTGATCACTAAGCTGTAAGGATTTTGAGCTTGAGGTAAGAGAGTCGTTCTCTCTAAGTTGTAGGGCTCTTATGCCTGAGCTGTAAGATCTTTTGGATCTGAGGTAGGGCATTTATGCCAGAGCTGCAGGAGATTAATTCGCTCTGAGGTAGGATCCTTTGTTGATCTGAGGTAGGGCTGTACTCCCAGCCTGAGTGGTAGGGCCTTTAACCTTAGGTAGGTGATCAGTTGATCACTGAGTTGTAGGGCTAAGTGCCTGAGCTGTAAGTCTTTAAAGATACTGAGAGATCCTAAGGGATTTGAGGTGTAAGCTCTTTGAGTTTAGTTCTTGAGAAGTTCCTTGTCTAACTAGAAGTTAGAAAGGTTGGAAGAGAGTGGATGTACCGATAATCTAGGGAACCACTATATATTCTGTGGGTGCTTTTTGTTGTGTTGCTTCTTTATTGTAGGTTCTTGAAAGCAGATAACCAGTAAAACACTAAGCACTTAAAAAAGAAAATAAAAGAAACTCATAAGAGACCAAGAAAACTATTCACCCCCTCCCCCTCTAGGTTGGTAGTTATCTTGAAAACAATGACTTTCAAGTTGTATCAGAGGGAGGTTACTCAAAAAGGATTTAACAGTCTGAGTGATCTCCAAGGGTAGCTATAGTTCTATACTTATGGTTTCTGGAGAGAGCCATAAGGAGCTAGGTTCTATGAAATTCTCCATCTGTAGAAAGTAGTATTTTGGAATCTGGAAAGAGAGGGTCAAGCTTTTTATGGAAGCCTATGACCCCTAGGATCTTTGTGACAGTAAAGGAGGAACCCTTCATCCCTATGAAGATCTTAGTTCTGGATGCCAATGTCCAGACTCCTAAGATATATTTTGAGATGACAAAGGATGGAGTCATCTTAGCTACATTAGACAAGAGGGCACAAAGCATTATTTTTAGTGCCATAGATGATTCAGCCTTCGAGAACTTAGCCCACGACCAGACCTCCAAAGAGTTGTGGGACACCCTTATATTCTACATGGAGGGTACTTAAGAGGTAAGAGATGATAGAAATTTCATGCACAACCAGGAGTTTGAGGCTTTCGGGCAATCCCTGAAAGAGAACATAGCAACCTGCTATGAAAGATTTTTTAGGATTATAAATGAATTGAGGACCTATGGGAGGGTATTCAGTTATTATGAGATAAATGGCAAGTTCCTAAGATCTCTCACTAGAGACTGGGATACTAAGATTTGTGTCATAAGAGAGGTGACCAAACTTGCTTAGACACCTCCCCAAACATTATTTGGAAAGCTGCTCTCTTATGAGATGCAGTAAGCTGCCAGAAAAGAGGAGGAGGCCACCAGCAAATCCCAAGCCAAGGAAAATTCCTTGGCCTTAAAAGCAGACAGAACAAGGAAGTGTAAGGAAAGGATTACCTCTCCTCCAAGAAGACTAGCTGATTTAGACTGCTCAGAGTTAGATGCATTAGAATGCAGCATGTAAAATGAGGAGTTGATGCCTTCTCCAAGAAATTTCAGAAGCTGATGAAGAAGAAAAAATAGAAGAGCAGGCCTTCCACCTCTTCTCATCACAGTAGGAATCATTCCAAGGCTGCTAGGTTTAATTCTAAATCTAGTGAATTTAATTCCTCTAAAGTTATCTGCTATTATTGCAACAAACCAGGGCAAGTGATAGCTGACTGCCCAATGAAAAGGAAGGAGGCTGGTGAGAAGAAACTGCACTAGCATAAGGGCAAGAATGAGAATTCCTTCATTGCTAAGAAAGAGAAGAGTTATACAGACTCATCTTCATCTGAGTCTAAAGAAGAAGATGCATATATTAGGTTAGTTGTTGCTACTGCTGAATAAGAAGCTATAACAGTAGATGAAAACTATCCTTCTGCCAGGATAGGTATTAGGGACCCTCTATCACTGTTAGACAGTGATTCAAAGGTGGATGATGAGGATGACGAAGATTCCAACATCTGTCGTTGGCTGATGGCAATGATTGATGAGGAATCCAACAAGGATTAGCCTTATCAAAGCAAGGTAAAATCTCTATTAAGCTCTTCTTCTAAGTCTGGATATAAGACTAGTCCCTGTATAGAAGTTTCTTCATCTAGTGGTGAAGATGATTCGTAATCAGCAGGAGATGTCAATCATTTGATTCACATATATGGTGAACTTTTGGATGAATTTAAGATGAGCAAGAAGTTGACTAAAAAGCAAGGTGTGGAGATTTCCTCTCTTCTGCTAGCTGCTACCCAGTAGACTGAAATAACAACTCTACTGGATCAGAAAGCAAGGGAAGTTTGCCAACTGAGAAACATCTCTATCATTCAGATTGGCACCATAAAGTTCAAGGATAGTCTCATAAGGGACCTTAAAGAGAAAAAGCAAAGGGAGAATAATATTGTGGCTAGTTTTCATAAGCCCAATACAGTGCTGCCCTTGATAGACTCCTCCTCTCAGAAGTGTAAGAAGGGGTTGGGGTTTAAGGGAAATACAAGGATTTCCCCTTCCAAATGGAAGGGCAAAGCTCCTATTATGCCTATGGCTTCCCTGCCTCCCAATCCCTTTAGGAAATTTCAGTTGCCTTCAAACAGTTATGACCAAGAAAGCATCTTTGGTCACTAGATGAATGGCAGCTCCACTAGTGTGAACAAAAATGTTCACAGCCATGGTGGAAGTTATAGCAAGGTGAGTGCCTTTAAGGCTGCCCATGAAGAAATTCAAATGGCCTATCCTGGACCATTTGTCTTTGGTGCTCCAACCCCCACTCTCAAGAATGTGGCTGCAGCAAAGGTTCAGGATCATTCAGCAAAGACTCGGACCAAGGGTTAGTCATCCAGCAAGCCTGGTTTGGCTATGTCTTATGCTATCAAGAGCATGCTTTCTGAAAGAAACTTACGGCTTTCTGCATTCAGAGCAGGCCAAACAAGCCATCTAGAAGACTTACCTTCAATCAAATCCATACAAAAAGGAATCTGAAGAAGGCTAATGCACCTCTTCCTACTGTTCAGTCAATATTTAACCACACTGCAGGGCCAATACAGAAAAGATGATACAACATTCATGAATGTTGGTGATGTGGCAAAGTGGGCAACTTTGCTATAGACTGCTGGAACAATCCAAGTGTGCCAAGAGTAGTTGTTAGTCCACCAGTCAGAAATGCTGCTGGTAGACAAGTTCATTTTCAAACTAACATGCACCTAAACCCAATAAATATTGGGGTCCTAAGGTAAAATGAATTTTGTAATGCAGGTTATTCCAAGTGCCCATACCCCTATATGGTACTTGACAGTGGTTGTTCCAGGCACATGATTGGGATAAGGAGCAACTTAAAGGAGTGCACTCCAGTGAAATATGGACCCAAGGTTATCTTTGGTGGTTTAGATATAGGGGTTACTAGAGTCTATGGTAAGATTACCAATGGCATAGTCACCATCACAGAAGTGACTTATGTTGAAGGGTTGTAACACAACCTCATAAGCATAAGCCAACTCTCTGAACTTGGCTGTGTTATTATATTCAATAAGGATGAGTGCTAGATTAAGAGATCAAGTGACCAAGAGGTCATCTTGACAGGCACTAGGAGTGGAAATATTTATTGTTTAAACTTTCTTTGTCTAAATACAGACTCTCTTATTTATTTAGTGGCAAATTAGAAAGTCTCATATTGTGTCCAATTGCACAAGAGGCTAGTTCATTTGAATTATAAGACTATTGGCAAGCTATTTAGTCAAGAGATGGTTAGGAATGGTCCTAATGTGAAGTGCACTAAGGAGGGCATTTGCTCAGCATGCCAAAAGGGCAAGCAGACCAAAGCCTCCTTCAAGGGCATTGGGACCAAAGACTCTGTGAGGTGTTTATACCTTTTGCATATGCACTTGTTTGGTCCTATGCCAGTTCATAGTCTTGGTAGGAAATCCTACACCCTTGTGGTGGTTGATGATGATTCCGGGTATGATTGGGTTTTTTTTCTTAAGAAAAAGAATGAAACCCTAGACGTCTTCATATGTTTGTCAAGCAAATTCAGACTGCGTTTAATAGTACTGTGGTCAAAATTATAAGTGACCATGGAACTGAATTCTAGTCTAAAAGTATGACAAAGTCCTGTGAAGAGCAAGGGATTCATCAAGAATTTTCTTCTCCAAGAACTCCCCAGCAAAATGGGATTGTTGAGAGGAAAAATAGGACTCTCATAGAGGCTGGAAGAACTTTATTGAGTGACACATCTCTCCTAGAATATTTTTGGGCTGAGGTAGTAAATACTGCATGTCATGTTCTCAATAGAGCCTCCATAACCAAGAGCCACAAGAATACTATCTATGAGATCTTGAAGGGCAAAAAACCAAACCAAGGATATCTCAGAATCTTTGGTAGTAAGTGTTATGTTCTTCACAATGGGAATTCCTATGTGAATAAGTTTGCTGCCAAGTCCTTTGATGGGATTATTATTGGGTACAACAATAATAGTAAAGCCTATAGGATCTACAAATTGAAAATCCAAGTTATAGAAGAATCTATACATGTTGTTTTTGATGAGTCTATTATGATTAATAGTGAGCTGCCAATCTTCTCTTTTAGTACATCTGGTACAAAAAAGATGATGGACAAGCTGTCCATCAAGGAAGAAGCTCCAGTTATCCGAGATAAAGTTGACATTCCAGTAGAAGGACTGCAAGACATAAATGAGGTGGATAAAGATTAGCAAGAAGCTGCTCCTGTAGATGAAGCTGAAGCAAGATTGCCACCAGTAATCAGGCATCTGAGGGATCGGCTGCGACACCAGATCATTAGTGATGCCGACAAATGTATAGTAACCAGGAGCAGAAGTGTCAACACAGCACTATACTCAAGCTTCCTGTCAAAGGTTGAGCCAAAGAAATTTGAAGAGGCCAACATAGATCAGTTTTGGATTGTAGCAATGCAAGAGAAACTGAACCAGTTTAAGAGATGCAAGGTCTATAAGTTGGTTCCCAGACCACAAGGACATAATTTCATTGCAGTCAAGTGGATTTACAAAAATAAACTTGATGAAAATGATAATATAATCAAGAGTAAGGCCAGGCTAGTAGCTTAGGGTTATAGAAGAGAAGAATGCATTGCTTTTGATCAAACCTTTGCCCCTGTAGCAAGATTAGAAGCCATCATACTATTCCTTGCATATGTTGCACACAAGGGATTCAAGGTCTACCAAATGGATATTAAGTCAGCCTTCCTGAATGGTGACTTAAAGAAAGAAGTCTATGTTGAGCAGCATCGAGGTTTTGTTATTCTTAGCTCACCTAATTTTGTTTATAGACTTATGAAAGCTCTATATGGGCTAAAGCAAGCCCCTAGAGCATGGTATGAGACAATGTCAAGTTTCCTCATTGAGAACAAATTCTCAAGTGGGATGATAGACAAGACCCAATTCTTATGGGAATCTAAGGGTAAGATCATCATAGTCCAGATGTATGTAGATGGCATTATCTTTGGATCTACTGATGACAATCTTTGTAGGAAGTTTGCCAAACTTATGAAAGGGAAGTTTGAGATGAGCAGTATGGGTGAACTTCAGTTCTTCTTGGGTCTCCAAGTTATACAAACTGATGATGGCTTGTCTATATCCCAGTTTAAGTTCATTAGGGAGTTAATCAAGAAGATTGGTTTGGAGAATCCCACCCCCATGAAAACTCCCATGGGGTCAAGTATGCCTATAGAAAAAGATGAGGCAGGAAAACCTATTGATGAAACTTTGTATAGACGGATAATTGGTTCCCTTCTATATCTAACTTCAAGTAGGCCATACATCATGTATGCAACATGTGTTTGTGCTAGGTATCTGGCATGTCCTAAAGAATCTCACTACTTTGCAGCAAAGTGAATTTTGAGGTATCTTAAGGGCACACAAGATCTTTTCTTATGGTACCCTAGGAATGGGGAGTTTGAACTAATAGGATATTCTGATGTAGATTTTGCATGCTGCAAAGAGGACAGGAAGAGAACTTCTGGCACCTGTCAGTTATTGGGAGGAAGACTAGTGTCTTGGAGTAGCAAAAAGCAAATAAGTGTTGCAATCTAAATTGCAGAGTTAGAGTATATCTCAGCAGGTAGCTGCTGTGCTCAGTTATTATTGATCTAACATCAGCTCCAAGATTATAACCTCCATATAAGTAGAAGTCCCTTATATTATGATTCTACTAGTGCCATCTAAATTTCTAGGAATCCCGTCTTACACAGCATGACTAATCATATTGAGATAAGATATCATTTCATTAGGGAGCATGTGGAATGTGAAGATATCAACCTTGAGTTTGTCCCAACAGACAAGCAAGTGGCTGACATCTTCGCTAAGCCACTAGATGAAGCAAAGTTCAACACCTTCAAGTTTGAATTGGATATGTTGAACCTAGCATAGCTTTAATTGCTCCTCATGTTTTTGCAGGTTATACTATTTCTTGAAGGTGGAATTGTTCTTCAGTAGAATGAAGACTTTTCAAGAGGTATACCTTAAGTGGTATCATGATCAAGCACTATCCAGACTTGTTTAGACTAGAATATCTACCAGGAAGTATGAAATAGGATGCTTTAGTTGAGGTGTAGCAAGTCCAGTACTTTCAAAGGCAGATTCAAGTGGTTTAACTACTGCTAGAGTGGCTTATCTGTACTTAAAAAGGGGGAGAAGATAATCTAAACCTCTCTAACTATTTTCATAAGTCAAAAAGGGGGAGGAGAAAGATGTAAGTGGTAGCAGTAATTAAAGGGGGAGCAGGAGCAGGTGTGCCCTGCAGGCAAGGAAGTGTTGTAACTATAACTTGTTCTCTTGTTATATGCTTTCCAAGTTAATATATTATTAGTGCATATGTTAGTATATATCATTGACTCATTTGATTGAGGATTTTGACTTCTTCAAATAGGGGGAGATTGTTGGGTCCATTGCCCACAATGTCCTAGATTTGAAAAAGTCAATCATATCAATGACATACACAAAGTTGTTTTTGATGTATGCTTAAGTTCATGCATGCAGGTTAGTACTTATAACATTGAATGGATAGGTATTTCAAGTGATATGACAGGTTGTTTCAAAGTAAAGATGTGGAAAGACAAGAAATATGTCTAAGTCCACAGGCATTGAGTAAAGCCAATTCACTCAATGCTAGAGGCAAGGGAAGATGCTAGATAGGCTGGAAATCACCTAAGTTCACAGGTGTTGAGTGAAGCCAGTTCACTCAATGCTAGATGCCAAAAGCATTGAATGGAGTTGTGGACAGTCAAAGTCATGCAGTATGCAAAGCTATTCTGCGGCTAAGTCTATAGGCGTTGAGAGATTACAGCTCACTCAATGTAATATATCATGAATTGTAGAGTATAACTGAATCTGTCAACAACTAAGTATTGGGAGGCTAATTATTAGACAATGTCCAGAAGTATCAAGTGGGCAAGACTCACTCAACGCCATAGTAAAAGCATTGAGTCTTGCTGCTGTAGTCAAAGCCTAAGTATAAGAAAGAATTTGACTAAGTCCAGAAGCATTGAATGAAGCCAGTTCATTCAATGCCCAATAAAGAAGAGGATAAAGCAGAAAGCGTTGAGTGAGGCAAGCTCACTCAACCCATTTAGACAGGTTAAGAAATGGATAAGTGTAAATGTAACACCCCAATTTTCATAAAGCAGGAAATAGTGTTCTGGAGGTTATCGCTCGGTGGTAGCTAGATACCGTGTTGCGGTAGCTCGAGAGATAGCATTGTGAGCGTCAAGAGCATTGATTCAACCGAAAGCTGGAATTATCGCGTAGATGTAGTGTTACTGCGTAGCGGTAGATGGGAATTAATCTGGCAGAGCTCTAGGGAAGCTATTGCCCGACGATAGTGATACCGTCGGCGATAGCTAGGTCAATTTAGTTGACGAGGATCTTAGGATCCTACTGTATGGTGGTAGTCAATTGTACGTGGCAGTAGCAACGAGTGTCTTTTCATAACCGACGACGGCTATCGCGTGGCATTAGTGTCCTATCGCGCGGCGATAATGAAACTATAATGGCGTGTCCACGTGGCGGCCTATGGTTGGCTAGCTTGGGCGGTTATACACGAAATGAGGAGGTATCGCGCAGCGGTAGCTAGTTACCGCGCGGCAGTAGCTCGGTTTATATGGCTGTTTCAACCATTTTCACTTCATTTCTTTTGGAGTTGAGGACTTGGCCTAGGTTTCTTGAAGGAGGAGGAGCAACGTCAAAAGAGAGACTACGCCGCCTTTTGGTATTCCGAGCTATGATTCGCAAGACGAGTCCGGATCATTGAAGTCAAGATCATTGCGGCCGCATTCAACCATCTAGAATCTTTGGCATGGAACTGAAGAGAGTGCAAATGGTAATGATTCTGAACTTGGACATGTTATGTCCTCTTCCTTTTGCATAGGAAACCCTCTCCTGCGAGTATGTGGTGAGCATGAGTCTTCCTTCGGGTAGATATGGAGTATCCCCATAGTTTTTGCATATAGAGTTCGGAATCGAAGTACGAACATAGGCATGATGTGTCAAGCCCCCGTAGTTGCTGGAGAAGACTCTGTGATGGTTATTTTTTGGGTTTCTATGCAGTATATTGCAGTAGGGAACCTTGTGGACTAACTCCATGGAGCTCTCTAAAAACTGGGTAGAGTCGCATTTTTGACAGGTACCGTGCGGCGATAGTGCTACCGCCGGTGATAGCTCCTTGATAGCTTTGTTTGAGGCCTGTATTGTGGAGACCTAGGACTAGTGTTTGAGGCCTATGTCATGGAGACCAGGGGCCAGTGATGTGGGGCTGAGAGATTGGAGAGCCCAGCTTGGTGTCTTAAGAGCCATCCATATAACATAACATAGTTAAGAATTGATTGGAGAAATGGGAAGTGGGTGGCTGACCCCCATCGTGGATTTTTGCGCCCGACGATGTAAACAATGAGAAAGGGCCGAACCTACCCAGTAGCTATGTCGAGCATCCGTGGGTAGTGTTATATGTCGATGTCGTAGTTACGGGTCATAGGCCTTGGGCAGGCTGTAAAGACTACCAAAATGCTCATGTATTGTGCCATCTTGTGAACGGTGGTGAGTCCCTTTCTTTTTTCGGATACCGAGAATGTGCCATGAGAGCACGGGGTGTGTGGCCATTCGTGCATATGCCTGTGGTGTAGTGTGCTTGTATTGCACTTACATTACTATGTCTTGTTTTGCTAGAATACTGCAGGGAAGGAGAACCGCCATCCCAAGTAAGGGTTAGGATCGTTATAATATGGTCAGCTTTTGCTAACCGTTGCCATGTTTTGCGACCGTCTGGTGGATTGTTTGTATGTAAGAACATGTGAGCGAAGAGGAAAGTAGTGAGATGAATCCCTTGTTGCAGTGCTGGACCTTGAAGTCCAGAGCGAAGTGTTTTCTGTTACTATTTTCATGTGTGGTCGGCTAGCGTGCTGAAGTCTGTAAAATACTTATTGTTTAAGTAAACAGTTGTAAGGCCATAAGGTCGAGACACTTTGTGTATTTTTACTTTTATTCCTGTATTGGACTATAGTGGACATTCATGTTTATTGATGGGTTCATTCAACTTATTTAAAAGCTCTGCTAGAATGATCTGTGATAGTATTCGAAATCTCATTATAGTAATTTGGTATTAATATGTAACTCCACTAATTGTTCAATGAATATGGAAGGGGCCCTGGACGGACCTTCTGTTATATTTTATATGACGGATGGGGGCTTTACAATTTGGTATCAGACTACGGTGTCGGTCTGTATTATGAGAATTTGTGGCAAATTATTTTAAGGGTGGTGAGCACTTGCTTGTGCATCACCGTTATAACATAAAAGAACCCATGAATGTCCACTTTGGAATGAAAATACACAAGTCTGAGGAACTTGAGTGTTCCTATGATTGTCTTTTGGCAATCTGTTTATCACCTTATTGAGTGTTTCACGATTATAAGTGACTAGGATTGATGCATTGCAGTCATAACGTCAAAACTCTGTGAAATGAAGTGCTCCTTGGGACGTGTCTGCGACCCCTCCTTCAGCTAAAATCATACGAATGGTAGCTGAAGTTGTGTTCTCCATGATCAATGCCTAACATAGAAGACATGTGCTGCCCCCTGTCCCTGGGGTGGCCTTAATACCGGTTGGCGCTCTGGAGGAAATGTCAATTAGAAGATCAACGGATCAGTAGTTGTACATGCTTTTGGCATAGGGGACCCACTCAGTTGATGAGTATTGCATGTGTTTTTCATGATAAGGCACTACCCAGGGTTTAAGTTGTACGAGCAGACTATGGTCAATAGATTTTATAATGGTCTACATGATGCTTTACGACTTCTATTGGTTGGACCAAATTTATTTGGACTCTGAGCGTTGGTGGAGTCAGCTAGGTCTTTGGAAATAGATTTGGCAAAGGTCCACCAGACGCTAGTGTCCAGGGTACCAAACTCTGAAGGTTCTGCAAAGTCTGTATACTGCAGGAGGTTGAAAAAGAGGTCTAGAATATCTACTAGTCAAGCTCCTGATTGTCATACTTGTGGCAAGTTTGGTCACCTTGCCCGAGATTGTCATGGTGATGCCCAGAAGACAAAGAAAGCTAAGTCAGGAGTAGTTGCAGGGCGAGTTCCAGTTACTTGCTATACTTGTAGAAAGATAAGACATATCTCCCGAGAATGTCGGAGTGGTACTCCAGTGGAAAAGGAGTCTGGGTATGGAGAAACCTTCGGGCGAGGAGGTCCAATCCACTGTTATAATTGTGGCAAGCCGGGTCATAGAGCCCGTGATTGTTTGAGTGGGCATCCGAAGTCAAAGGAAACGGTAGGAGGCCATGAGCAAGGAGACGAGTAGACAGGTACAGTTTAAGTTTTAGCTCATATATCCATGACATGATTAGTTATTGTTTTATGTCTTGTGTATAGTAGACCTTATTCTACTCTTAGTTGTGGAGAGCACTATTCTTTGCATGGATTCTCACTCCTTAGTATCTAAGGTCTTTGTGTGGTTCGTCCTAGTGTTTTTCGTCATATCGATTATGTATATGCAAACCAAACGGAAGCATGGTTGTTAAAGATCGTCAGCGGTGTGACCTTAGGCATGGACTAACTCTCATAGAAACGTGCACTTGTGGGTTACAACACTAAGGGGGCACACTAGGACAGAACACCAAATGCGAGACTTAGTTAGCAGTGGTTGTGGGTGTAGAGTTGTTTTTCATCCTATTAGAGGCTAAGAAGTCCAAGCCTATTTTGGTAAGTATGTCGGTGGTGTCAGAATTTGCCGACGTGTTTCCCGAAGATCTCCCTGGAGCTACACCTCAGTGAGAGATCGATTTCACCATTGAGTGGGTGCTAGGTGCAAAGCCTGTGCTGCAGTCTCCTTACCGCTTAGCACCAAGAGAAATGGCTGAGATGAAAGTGCAGCTTCAAGGATTGATAAAGCAGGGGTATGTACGTCTGAGTACATCACATTGGAGCGCCCCGGTCCTTTTTGTGAAAAAGAAGGATGAAAGTCCGTGTCTTAGTATCGACTATCGAGAACTAAACAAGTTAATAGAGAAGAATAAGTACCTGATTCAAAGAATTGACTATCTGTTCGACCAGCTGGTCGGTTCGACGGTGTATTCGAAGTTGGATTTGAAGTCTGGCTACTATCAGTTATGAATTAGGGAAATCGTTATTCCCAATACAACATTCAATACACGTTATGGGCATTACGAGTTTATGGTCATGCCTTTTGGGTTGACTAATTCTCCATCCGTGTTTATGGACTTGATGAACCGGACATTCAGGGAATATCTGGATCGGTTTGTGATAGTGTTCATTGATGATATACTCGTGTACTCCTAGTTTGAGTTTGATCATGCGGAATATTTGCAGATTGTTCTGGAGACTTTGAGAAGCAGTTAGCTATATACTAAGTTCTTGAAGTGTGAGTTATGGCTTCCTTCGGTAGCGTTCCTTGGTCATATTATTAGCGGTAAGGGAATCGATGTGGATCCGGCGAAGACTGTGGCTTTACGGGAGTGTCCTATACTGTCTTTGGAAACAGAAGTCCGGATTTTTTTGGGGGCTTGCCGGCTACTACAGGCGCTTTGTGGGAACTTCTCGCGGATAGAATTTCCCCTCACGACCTTGACAAGGAAAGATTAGAATTTTGTGTGGTCGCCAGAGTGCGCGCAAGCTTTCGAAGAACTGGAAAGATGTCTGAACACGACGCCTATTCTATGTTCGCCATGAGGGTCAAAAGGATTTGAGATTTACAGCGTTGATTCGGGCAATGGATTAGGCTGTGTTCTACTCTAGTATAGGAGTGTAATAGTGTATGGCTCGTGCCAGTTAAAGTTACATGAGAGGAATTATCTGGTCCATGACATGGAGTTGGCGGCTGTGATATTCACTCTAAATATTTGGAGGCACTACGTATATGGAGCGAAGGTCGATATCTATACCGACCATAAAAGCCTGAAATATGTACTAGATCAGAAGGACCTAAACATGCGACAGCGGAGGTGGATGGAGTTCCTTGGCGACTACACCTTCAAGATTCATTACGTGCCTAGGAAAGGCAATGTGGTCGCAGAAGTGTTAAGTCGTAGAGTTCCCGCACAAGTCAATTGGTTGATGTTGCATGACGAGCGTTTGTTTCAGGATTGGGATATCTTGGAGATCTCTTGTGTCGATAAGAGGTCTAGTGCTGAAACTCAACTGAACTGGACAGAGGTATAGTATGACCTGGCTTATCGGATTCGGCAGGCTTTGGAGTTGGATGATAGAATAAAGCAGATCAAGGCGGAGGCTTTGGATGGGTCAAATTCCCAATTTACTGTTGATGATGGACTATTACGAAAGGATAGTCGTTTGTGCATCACACGTGTGGGTAAGCTACAGTAGGAATTGATGTACGAGGCTTATCATACTAAGTACTTGATTCACCCGAGGAGCACAAAGATGAGCAGAGATATGAAAAAGATGTTATGGTGGCCAGGACTTAAAAGACATGTAGCACTTTACATGGCAAAGTGTCAAACATGCACCTTGGTGAAGGCAGAATGCCAGAAGACCAAAGGATTCTTGAAGTCTTTACATATTCCAGACTGGAAGTTCGACGATTTTTCCCTGGATTTCGTGAATGGTTTGCCAAGATCGCAAAAGGGAAATGACGTCGTCTGGGTGGTCGTAGATCATTTGAACGAAAGTGTCGCAATTCATCCCAAAAAGGAAGGATGATTCAATGGATAAACTGGCAAAGTTATATGTAGATAGCATTATAGGATTGCACGGTGTGCCCCGTAGCATCGTGAGTGACCGAGATGGGCGCTTCATGTCAAATGACTGGAGGTTGGTGAATCAACTATTGGGGACTAGCTAAAGTTCAGCACAACCTTTCATCTACAAACGAATGGTCAGACCGAGAGGGTCAACAGGACGTTTGAGGACATGTTCGTATGTGTGCCCTTAATTTCGGTAAGAGGTGAGAAGATCACCTGTTAATGATTGAGTTTGATTATAATAATAGCTACCATGCGAGCATTTAAATGATGCCCTTCGAGGCCCTGTATGGTAGGAAGTGTCGTACAGTGTTGTCTTGGTTAGAGATGGGTGAGTCAAAGCTGTATAATCGGAAGGAAGTCGTTGAAGCAGCTTTGATTGTGCGGATAATCCGTGAGCAGTTCCTGGTTACTCAGGATAGACAGCCTAAGTACTATAACGCCAAAAACAGGAACGTTGAATTCGATGTGGGTGACTATGTATATTGAAGATTAAACCTTTCAAGGGTGTTTTAAAGGTTAGATGCTTGAAGAAGCTGAGTCAGAGATAACTTAGACCATTTGAGATACTGGAGCGAATTGGTGAAGCAGCTTATCGGTTGAAGTTATCGACGGAATTTAGTTGTCTACACAACATATTCCATATATCGGTGTTGCGCAAGGCTGTGCAAGAGCCTACACAAGTGAATGTTGATGATCAAGTGCATGTTGATAGGTGGGTGACAACAAAGGTCAGGCCCATTCGAATTGAGTATGTAGAAGTCAGGCGACTTCATAACAAAGAGATCAGGATGGTCTAGGTCCGGTGGGACAATTGTGGCCAATAGGAGCTTACATGATAGCTGGAGCAAACTGTGAAGTCAGAGTTCCCCGGTTGTTCGTTTAAGATACACATTTTAAATTTGATGTAATTCTTTAATTTCCCGCGTAACTTAATTTCGGGATGAAATTCTTTAAGTGGGGGAGATTTGTAACACCCCAATTTTCATAAAGCAGAAAATAGTGTTCTAGAGGTTATCGCTCGGGGGTAGCTAGTTACTGCACGGCGGTAGCTCTAGAGATAGCATTGAGAGCATCAAGAGCGTTGAGTCAACCCAACGCTGTACTTACCGCTTAGCGATAGTGTTACTGTATAGCGGTAGCTGGGGAATTAATCTGGCAGAGCTCTCGGGAAGCTATTGTCTGGCGATAGTGATACCGTCAGTGATAGCTAGGTCAATTTAATTTACAAGGCTCTCGGGATCCTACCGCGCGGCGGTAGCAGCGGGTGTCGTGTCGTAACTGACGATGACTATCGTACGGTGTTAGCGTCCTATCGCGCGGTGATAGTGAAACTATAACATTATGTCCACGTGGCAACCAATGGTTGGCTGGCCTGGGAAGTTATACGGGAAACCAGAAGGTACCGCGCTGCGGTACCGATTTACTGCGTGGCGGTAACTCGGTTTATTTGGCTAGTTTGGCTATTGTTACTTCATTTTTTGAAGTTGAGGACTTGGCATGTATTTCTAGGAGGAGGAGCAGCAGCGTCAGAAGAAAGACTACGTCGTTGTTTGGGATTCGGAGCTCCGATTCACAAGAAGTTCGGATCTATGAAGGCAAGATCGTTGCGGTCGCGTTCACCCATCTAGAATCTTTGGCATGGAATCTAAGAGAGCGAAAAGGGTAACGATTCTCTACTTGGACATGCGAAGTCCTCTTCCTTTTGTGTAGGAAACCCCCTATCGCGAGTGTGTGGTGAGCGTGAGGTCTTCCTTTGGGTAGATACAAAGTATCCCCATTGTTCTGCATATAGAGTTTGAAATCGAAGTACGAACATAGGCATGGTATGTGAAGCCCATCCAGATAGGTTAGTCCGGATTGGTGATGTTTTTCATTATGATTGTTATTACCGGAGAAGACTATGTGATGTTTTTTTCCGGGTTTCTACGCGGTAGATTGCAGCAGGGAACCCTGTGGACTAATCCAAGGAGCACTCGGAAAACTAGGTAAAATCACATTTTTTTCTAGGTACCATCCGGTGGTAGTGCTACCGCCGGCGGTAGCTCCTTGAGAGCATTTTTTAAGGACTATGTCGTAGAGACCTAGGGCCAGTATTTGAGGCCTACATCGTGGAGAACAGGGGCCTGTGATGTGGGGCTGAGAGATTTAAGATCCCAGCTTGGTGGCCTGAGAGACATCCGTATAACATAACATGGTTATATTTTGACTTGAGAAATGGGAAGGGGGAGGCCGACCCATATCGTGGATTTTTTACGCCCGATGATGTGAGCAATGGGAAAGGGTCATACCTACCAAGTAGCTATGTCGAGCGTCCATGGGTAGTATTACCTTTCACTGTCATAGTGATGGGTCTTAGGCCTTGCGCAGGCTATAAAGAATACAAAATTGCTCATGTATATTGCTGTCTTGTGAACGGTAGTGAGGCCCTGGATTTTGTCCGGACACCGAGAATATTCCCTCAGAGCACGGGGTGTGTGGCCATTCGTTTCTACGCCTGTGGTGTAGTGTGCTTAAATTGCACTTACATTACTATGTCTGGTTTTGCTAAACTATTGCAGGGAAGGAGCACCGCCGCCCCGAGCAAGGGGTGGGTGATAGAGAAAATCGTATTCTCCAATCTATACTCGATTAAGGCAAGTGTACCTATCGAAATATAGCATAGGATATGAAAAATATCAAGGTCGTATAAAAACTCGGGGCAGGCAAGTACTATTACTCACAATGACTCTATTATTCTACCGAACGATTAATGATATTTGAAAATTAAAATAAACTAAACTTAAAGAGAAATAAACTATTACGAGAAAAGAGTGCGCGATCGACGATTCACTTTGAAATAAAATAACGAAATAATTTAGTTTAACAATTGTAAATCTATTAAGACCGTGACGGATCCGATATTAGGAAGTAATCTCGCTAGAGCATTAAATCCCCTAACTTGTAGACGTTTTGACCGAAATCTCTTTACAAGTCAAAATGGCCTAAAGTCGCATTATCGAAGTGACCCGCACTATTGGATTTGACTCCAATTCGGAGGATTTACGTCATCCTATCTCTAGGGGTGCGTTCAACTCCTTCCTTCCTTGAGTGATCTTTCATATTCACGAGCCTCTCGGCCACTCGAATATGAGATCGGAATCTACTACCGTATACTAGAAATATGGAGTTGATATGAGATAATTCAAGGAAAGATCAAAAATAGAAAACTACAAGAGAAAACATAAAAATAAAGATATGATATTTCATTGCAAAGATCGTCGTGACCGGGCACAAAAATAACTAGCTAAGCATGATAAAGAAAGAAAACAAAAGAAAGGAAAATTGCATTATCATTAAACTAGAAATGAGAGTACATAAAATAACAAAAATTACTACACTATTGCTTGGAGAAATGAAATAAAACAACAAGAAAATAAATACTTGAAATGAAAGCTTGCTCTTTAACTCTCTACAAAATCTTCACTCAAAACTACTTTAGACTAAAACTACTTAACATAAACAAAGGGGGAGGGGTTCCTTTTATAGGAGAGGGAGAACATTCTAGATGGAAATGAAGAGGGGGAAACCAAGGGGGTGGCCGGCCATGTGGATGGAAGGAGGTTCATGCATGGCTTTAATGAGGGGAGAGAGAATGGCTACATGCATTGCATTGTAATAAATGGAAGTGAAAGATAAAAATATAAAATAAAGAAGGGAGATGAATGGAAGTGTGTAGAAGGGGAAGAAAATAAAAGAGGAGAGAGGTAGGGACATGAGGTTGAGAAAATGCATGAATGTCAAAATGTGGGAGAGAGAAAATGGGAGGTGCATGAATGGAAAGGTGCATGCATGGAATTTAGTGAGGTGGAGAGCATGAATGCAATGTATTATATTTAATGAAATAAAATGGAAAATATAAAATAAAGAGAAGGGGAGATTGTATGCATGAGAGTGGCCGGCCACATAGGTGGAGGATCTTGGTGGGCTCGGGTTGGGCTTAGTTATTGGCTGCTCCATGTAGGGGCTCGGGTAGGTCTTGGTGATGAAGTGGGCTGCTCCAAATGGACTTGGGCTCGGGTAGGGGCTGCTCCATATGGACTTGGTCTCGGGTAGCATGGGCTGCTCTAATAGTGGTCGGCCATGTAGGTGGGCTGCACTTGAAGAGGCTTGAGCATTGCACCTACAAACAAAAAGATAAAACACACATTAGCTAATTGATTATATCATAACATAAATGAAAATACATAAAAATAAATCATAATATAACATAACATTAACATAACATTAATTATTTAAACTTTACAAACATAACACATAAAACATTTATAACTTAAAATTAGACAAACATGAAACATAATACATAGCAAGTATAATAATATAATAAAACTATATATTTTTATATAATAACATAAAATAAAATTGCGACAAAACAATAAAACTATAATAAAACGAGTAATTTTAATATATTATAGAAAGATATTAAAACATGAAATAACAAGCATAAATTATAAATAAACTAAGGTAATTAAGCTACTAAATTACTCCAAAAATGATGACTAAAACTAGTCATCAAACTCCCCCATGCTTAGGCTTTTGCTATTCCAGAGCAAAAGGAAGAGAAATATTTATAAGACATTATAAAACTTCCACTTAAACTAAAAATTTATTTACATCAAAATCTAGCCAAAAAAAAATTTAGGGATTTAAGAATCAAGTCCTAAATTATGAAATTAAAATGAAAAGAGAGAAGAATTTAGCCAAAAATTCTCTAATAAGTTAACTAACATTCAAAATTGAGTAAAGTGCAAACAAAGTTAGATTGGGATTATAAAAACCATGACTTAAAAGAAACTAAGGAAGAAGACAACCTATTACTTATGCTCTCCACATATTTTGATTTAAAGACTAAGACAATGATATTAGCTAAGGGGGTTTTAGGGAGGAAATTAACATGAAGAGGTCTTTGATTGGAGGTGATGAATTTTATCCTCTCACCCCACTCATTTTTATTTTTTGAATAATATATATGTAATACCAGGAAATGATAGACTAACATCCTATCACTTCCCCCGATATATATGAACTTTTTAATTCCTCTCTTCATTTTATTTTTGGGTTGCATATGTGTACCAGAGAATAAGGAACTAACATCTCCTTATTCCCATGACATGTGATCTAACAAATAAAAGAAAAAAGAGAATTGGGTAAGGATAAGGGGTAAAACAAGATTTTTAGAAAATAAACTAAAATACTAGAGAGCAACTACTAGTAGAATGAGATTTCCTAAGAATCTAAAAGCATGAGGTAAAATTAATCCAAAATTGTTTAGCCAAATTACTACAAAATTGAAACTATTTAAAATAAAAGAGAAAAAGTGCTAAATAAATTACTCTAAGCAAATTAAACCATAAGATGATTCTCAAAACAAAATCACTAAAAGTTAAATTTAACTAAATATGATGAAATAAAGATTAGCAAATAAAAAATGTTTATAAACTAACTCAAACTAAATTTCTAAAAATAACAAAAAGCTAAGCATGAGGTTTATTATATTTTGATTTTTGGACATTTTTCATTTTTTTTTGGTTTTTGAAATATGATCTTTTTTTTTATTTTTTGATGTTTTCTAATTTTTTTGGGGTTTTTGATAAGGCTAAATAAAAGCAATAAAAGGCATAATATAACTATACTAATTTAAAACATTTTTTTTAGAAAGGAAAGAAGAAAGAAAGGAACTAAACCCTCCCCCATGCTTAAATTTTGCATTGTCCTCAATGAAAAATAAAAAACAAGGAAGAAAAAGGAAGAAGAAAGGGGAGGGGGATACAATAATGGAAATAAAAAAAAACAACTTCCCCGGAGTCGTAAGGCTGAATGTAGATGTCGCTCCCCCATGCTTGAGCTGGACACCGGCTCAGGCCTAAAGAAGAGAGGGGAAAAATGATGGAGCCAAACGAACCGCCGGGTGTTTTATTCTTGTAAGAAAAAACAAAAAGAAAGAATAAAAAGTGATAAGCAAGGGGTGCCTCCCAAGAGCGCTCTTTGTTTAACGTCGGCCGAGCCCGACGTTATTTATTAGCTAAATGGAAAATAAAAACTAAAGTGAAGTGGTAACTCCCTAAGTATGCGCTTAGGAGAGTAAACTAGAAAAAATAAAAAATGAAGAATTGCACCGACATGCGGTGGAATCTTCAAGAAAATGATGCCCAAAAAGGAACGGACGGAGTTATAGAAGAACTCCGCCGTATGTAAGAGGGGGAAGAATGGGTCGTCAAAAGAGGAAGAATAAAAAGAAGAAGAAATAGAAAGAGGAATAAAAAAATAGAAGAAGAAATTTCATCATCGGAAATTTCACAAGAAGAAGAGTCTTGTGAAATTTCGGGAGAGGAAGGGGAAGAAAGAACTAAAGAAGAGTTATCTAAAATAAAAGAAGAAGAAAAAGAAGATTCGCTAAAAAGAGAAAAATTAGGAACAGTTGAATTTGAAAGCGTAATGGAATCACCAACGTCTTCAGATGGAGAAATAAGAGACGTCTCGTCATCCTCAACGGGTAAGAAGCACACCGGAATATCCATAGAGGCGTCTTCTAAAGGAGGAAGGAAACAATCCGGGATATCCGAATAGTTATCCTCCTCGAGAGGAACAAGACAAGCCGGGATATCCGGTGACTCTTTACATGAAGAAATAGGAGGCGACGAAGAAGAAGACGAAGAAAAAGATGCGGCCTCACGAGAAAGACAATCCATAATGGTCTTGAAATGCGAACTAATATTATCAATAGAAGTTTGCAATTCAAGATACCCATTATCGATATAATTAAAATAAAAATTTAGAGGCGCGGCGCTTTGCGGGGCAAAATCATGCGAAAAATAAGTTGGGTTCCCCGCCTCCCAAGTAGGATAAAAATCGGAGTAAGGGTCAAATTGGCCATTTTGACCTTCCCCAGAAAAATTGAAATCAAAAGAGGGAGGGGTGCCCGCATGACATTCAGAATAAAAATGGTCAGGCGACCCGCAAAAAGCGCAAAAATAAGATGATTCCATAAAAAAAATAAACTGCTACCACAAGGAAAAATTAACCTGCTACCCCGGCAAAGGCGCCAAAAACTTGATAGAGAAAATCGTATTCTCCAATCTATACTCAATTAAGGCAAGTGTACCTATCGAAATATAGCATAGGATATGAAAAATATCAAGGTCGTATAAAAACTCGGGGCAGGCAAGTACTATTACTTTCAACGACTCTATTATTCTACCGAACGATTAATGATGTTTGAAAATTAAAATAAACTAAACTTAAAGAGAAATAAACTATTACGAGAAAAGAGTGCGCGATCGACGATTCACTTTGAAATAAAATAACGAAATAATTTAGTTTAACAATTGTAAATCTATTAAGACCGTGACGGATCCGATATTAGGAAGTAATCTCGCTAGAGCATTAAATCCCCTAACTTGTAGACGTTTTGACCAAAATCTCTTTACAAGTCAAAATGGCCTAAAGTCGCATTATCGAAGTGACCCGCACTATTGGATTTGACTCCAATCCAGAGGATTTACGTCATCCTATCTCTAGGGGTGCGTTCAACTCCTTCCTTCCTTGAGTGATCTTTCATATTCACGAGCCTCTCGTCCACTCGAATATGAGATCGGAATCTACTACCGTATACTAGAAATATGGAGTCGATACGAGATAATTCAAGGAAGGATCAAAAATAGAAAACTACAAGAGAAAACATAAAAATAAAGATATGCTATTTCATTGCAAAGATCGTCGTGACCGGGCACAAAAATAACTAGCTAAGCATGATAAAGAAAGAAAACAAAAGAAAGGAAAATTGCATTATCATTAAACTAGAAATGAGAGTACATAAAATAACAAAAATTACTACACTATTGCTTGGAGAAATGAAATAAAACAATAAGAAAATAAATACTTGAAATAGAAGCTTGCTCTCCAACTCTCTACAAAATCTTCACTCAAAACTACTTTAGACTAAAACTACTTAACATAAACAAAGGGGGAGGGGTTCCTTTTATAGGAGAGGGAGAACATTCTAGATGGAAATGAAGAGGGGGAAACCAAGGGGGTGGCCGGCCATGTGGATGGAAGGAGGTTCATGCATGGCTTTAATGAGGGGAGAGAGAATTGCTACATGCATTGCATTGTAATGAATGGAAGTGAAAGATAAAAATATAAAATAAAGAAGGGGGATGAATGAAAGTGTGTAGAAGGGGAAGAAAATAAAAGAGGAGAGAGGTAGGGACATGAGGTTGAGAAAATGCATGAATGTCATAATGTGGGAGAGAGAAAATGGGAGGTGCATGAATGGAAAGGTGCATGCATGGAATTTAGTGAGGTGGAGAGCATGAATGCAATGTATTATATTAAATGAAATAAAATGGAAAATATAAAATAAAGAGAAGGGGAGATTGCATGCATGAGAGTGGCCGGCCACATAGGCGGAGGATCTTGGTGGGCTCGGGTTGGGCTTAGTGATGGGCTGCTCCATGTAGGGGCTCGGGTAGGTCTTACTGATGAAGTTGGCTGCTCCAAATGGACTTGGGCTCGGGTAGGGGCTGCTCCATATGGACTTGGGCTCGGGTAGCATGGGCTGCTCTAATAGTGGCCGGCCATGTAGGTGGGCTGCACTTGAAGAGGCTTGAGCATTGCACCTACAAACAAAAAGATAAAACACACATTAGCTAATTGATTATATCATAACATAAATGAAAATACATAAAAATAAATCATAATATAACATAACATTAACATAACATTAATTATTTAAACTTAACAAACATAACACATAAAACATTTATAACTTATAATTAGAAAAATATGAAACATAATACATAGCAAGTATAATAATATAATAAAACTATATATTTTTATATAATAACATAAAATAAAATTGCGACAAAACAATAAAACTATAATAAAACTAGTAATTTTAATATATTATAGAAAGATATTAAAACATGAAATAACAAGCATAAATTATAAATAAACTAAGGTAATTAAGCTACTAAATTACTCCAAAAACGATGACTAAAACTAGTCATCAGTGGGTCGTTATAATTTGGTCAGCTTTAGCTGACCATTGCCTTGTTTTGCCACTGTCCGATGGATTTTTCGTATGCAGGAATAGGTGAGACAAGAGGCAAGTAGCGGGTTGGAGCCCTTGTTGCAGTGTTGGCCCTTGAAGGCCAAAGTAAAGTGTTTTCTTTTACTATTTTCATGTGTGGCAGTCCTGCATGTCGAAGTCTGTAAAACTCTTATTGTTTAAGTAAACAGTTGCAAGGCCATAAGGCCGAGACTCTTTGTGTATTTTTACTTGTATTCCTGTCTTGGACTATAGTGGACATTCATGTTTATTGATGGGTTCATTCAACTTATCTAAAAGCTTTCGCTAGAATGCTCTGTGATATGATTCAAATTATCATTATAGTAATTTCGTATTAATATGTAACTCCACTGATTGTCTGTGGAATATGGCGTGGGGCCCCGGCCGGACCTTCTGTTATATATCTTGTGACGGATGGGGTGTTATAGTAAAAGCCTTAAGTGAAGCCATTTCACTCAACGCTCTCAATGTCTAAGTTGTATAATGATTCAGCAAGATGTCTAAGGGTTTTGGCATTGAGTGAAGCTTGTTCACTCAACACACTCAATGCCTTGAGTGAATTTGAGAAATTGGCTAAGTACATAATCTGATGATGTCCGCCAAAGTTGATAAAGTCAATTGAGTTCAAATCAAGTGCGGGAAAGCTACAGAACATGACCAATACTATCGGAGGTCTACTGTACATCTTCTTCCATAAAGTAAGGTACAGCTGTCAGCTGCAGGTTGTCCCCACTGCTTCTTGGAGCTATTAATCGGTGGAAGATATAAAGGGGCAGCTACTGATGTTGAACTTAAATTTTAGGGTTTTATTAAAAAGAAAAATATTGGCTGGATTTTAACTTCCTCACCATTACTGCCGGGAAAAATCTTGAAGTTGATGAGCAGAACTAAAAGTTAAGTTAGCTATAGCATTTTCTTCAGCTACAGCAAGTTCAGAAACACTTCTGATAAAGAATGAAAGGAGAGCCTTCTGTCTTCTACAGGTTCAGTAGCTGTTTGAAGAACTCAAGACCTAGCAAATCTTTAGTCTACTACAACAAGTTCAGAAATAGATTTTGAGATACTTCCAGAAAAGGCAGCCATTTATTGAAGAATATTTTTCTACTGCTGTGAAGATAGTTAAAGCTGAGATAACTCAACTCTAGTAGCAGACACAGAGAAATTTCTTTGTGTCAAATTAATTAAAACAATTGTATTTCTATAGGATCCTTTTGGATTTGAGCTGTAGGAGAGTTATACTCTCCGAGTGTAGGATCCAGCTTGGATCTGAGGAAGGTGATTATTTGATCACTAAGCTGTAGGGATTTTGATCCTGTGGTAGGAGAGTCATTCTCTCTGAGTTGTATGGCACTTATTCCTAAGCTGTAGGATCCTTTTGATCTAAGGTAGGGCCTTTGTGACTGAGTTGTAGGAGAGTCATTCTCTCTGAGGTAGGATTCTTTGTGTATTTGAAGTAGGGTTGTCCTCCAAACCTGAGTGGTAGGGCCTTTGGCCTTAGGTATGTGATCAGTTGATCACTGAGTTGTAGGGCTATGTGCCAGAGCTATAAGTCTTAGAGGAGACTGAGAGATCCTGAGAGATCTGAGGTGTAAGCTTTTTGAGCTGAGTTCTAGAGAAGTTCCTTGTTTAACTAGAAGTTAGAAAGGTGGGAGGAGAGTGGACGTACCCATAATCTTGGGAACCACTATATATTTTGTGTGTGCTTTTTGTTGTGTTGTTTCTTTATTGCAGGTTCTTGAAAGCAGATAACCACTAAAACACTAAGCATTTAAAGAAGAAAGTAAAAGAAACTCACAAGATACTTAGAAACCTATTCACCCCCCCCCCCCACCTCTAGGTTGCTAGCTACCTTGAAAACAAAGACTTTCACTAACTATTTTTTTTATTGTAGAGTAAGCAAATGGAAGCGTCGACCCATTCTATTAAAGCCCTTCTTTCCTGCTGAATGTAATTAAAGGCATCCAACTTGGAGAACCCTATGTTTTCAACCCCATTATTTTTGTAAATAGGAATTTATAAGAATCCACTTCTCTAATTCATGTTGCGATTATATTTTTATAAGGCAACCTTGCCTTTCAAAAATATTGAAATTAAAAACTCTCCCTAGACTCAACGAGCATTTCCTAATTATTCTGGCAAAATGTGTTGGCTTTTGCTAAATGTCACAACACTTGTACGCAGCAAAAATAAGGAACAAGAAGACCCAAAAGAGTTCAGATTTAGCGATGAACATTAATAAAGAAGTAAATGGAGTTAAATAAAATTACCTTTACGGGATTGAGTCAATACTCAACCTAGATGCTCCAGAAAATCAGTTGGGCACTTTGGGCTACAGTTCCTAGTGCAAAATATTGTTCGCACCTCTATAAGAAGTCCACACCAATGGGAGAACCCGTATAATCTTGTCGCACATGATCTAGGTCGGGAGAGGAAGGTAATCGTCTCCATGGACTGCAAGGCCAGTTACAGGAGAGGCGGCAGCAGGACTTGTCGGAATAAGACTAAGCGGTAGCGGTGGGATTGACAGCAGGAGGAACGACTTCCGTCAGCTTTTAGGGTTCGGGTCTTTTGAACAGTGCAGCTCGTGTTCTTAGACAAAAAGAACAGTTACTTTGAAACCCTAAAATCCTTTATTTATGCTTAGGAAATAAATAGAATAGCTCCCATCACTATTCACAGACCCAGGACTTAGAATCCAGCATTTTCAACAAGACAACCCTTATCTCGACGAATCGTTGAGTATCAATGACATATACGACGGATCGTTTTGTATACAAACTATACTCGATGAATCGTCGAGTATCCATATTAATTTGATAAATGGCGTTGAGTGAACTCAATACCTCAACGCTCTCAGCACCAAACCTGTCAAATTAATACTTGACTCGACGAAGGCATTAAGTGGACTCAACACACTCAACGCCTAAGTGCCAGATTCGTCGAGTCAACCTATAACTCGACGAAGGCATTTAGTGAACTCAACGCACTCAAGTCCTGAGACTCAGACTCGTTGAATCAACTCCTTGACTTAAAGAATCATCGAGTATACCAACACAATGCTAGTGTGACACTCTTTGGTTAAAATGCTTTCTCTCTAGAGAGCTATATTTCTCACCACTAAACTCACACCAGTCTAAGGCATCTACTATCTTTTGTGGTGAAATCTCTTGGTCCACTTCTATATTAGTAGACAGAAGGTGAAATGTGTGTGTAATCCTTTGAGGACTAATCTTAACTTTCGCATCCCCTATCTTGCTTTTAATGGACTTTCCATGATGATACCTTGCAATGGGAGTAGAATTCTAATACCTCTCCCATTAGAATCGGGCTTGGTTCAGATAGAATAAATTCTAATCCAACAACGTCCAGCATACTTATCACTTCTTTGATATCTTCTTGAGCATCCTTGAAACCAAATCTTACTATTTCATATACTTCATACAAGATTTTCATAGGCTTTGGCGCCATTGGACTGAAGACTCGGTCACTGAGAATGTAGAGAAAGACAGAGCGATGTCAATGTTCTTGTATGGTTAGAGGTTTTAATTCCTTAACTAAACCCTTGGTGTATGTATATATATATCTAGTTCAAATAAAAACAAAGCATCGCACATCTTGGGTGATCATGAAGAAATGATCTAACGGCTGAAAATAATTTGAGATTAAAGAATGAAGCCTATCACGATGATATTGTTGACACGGAGATGTATTGTTGAGCATCTTCTCAACAATCTCAAAGATATAACTGAGATTGACTCAGCTTAACTCAATTGCCCTTCTAGGCCTTTCTATCAATCAAAAAGACAGAATAACTCTTGAAATCGAGTTAATTGACTCATACTCAAATGTACATGTATCCATGGATAGCATCCTAATATATTACCAAATTTTAATATCTAGTAATTATTTGATAATACATATTGAGTCAGAAAAAATATACAGATAACACATGAAAGATTGAATACTACTAGAGAGATGGAATAATAAGCAAATAAAATTAATCTAAATAAAGCATACCTAATTCAATCTTAAAAGAAATAAACGTAGCCTCATCTAGTGGCATTGTAAAGATATCAACCACTTGTTTGTTTGTGGGGATAAACTCAAGACAGATATTCTTCTTCTCAACATGCTCTCTAATAAAATGATATATAATCTCTATATGCTTAGTCTTGTTGTATGACACAGGATTCTTAGCTATAGAGATTGTACTAGATGAATCACAAAACATGGAAGTGTTACTTATCTGGAGGTTGTAATCCTGCAATTATTGTTGAATCCACAAATATTGTGCACCTCAACTCCTTGCTAAAATATATTCTAACTCAACTATATAAATTACCACACTGGTCTACTTCTTATTAATCCATGAGATCAACCTTCTGCCAAGGAAGAGACATGTTCCAGAGGTGCTCTTTCTATCCTCTTTGCAACTTACTAAGTCTGCATCTGAATAGCCAATTAGTTCAAAATCATTTTTCCAAAGGTACCACAAGCCAAGTTGTTGGCTACCCTTAAGGTATCTCAAAATCCTCTTTATAGATGAGTAATGATATTACTTGGTGCATGCCTGGTACCTAGCACAAACACATGTAGCATACATAATATCTGGTCTACCAGCAGTCAAGTAAAGTAGGGACCCAATGATACACCTATACATGGATTAATCAAAAGGTTTCCCTTTCTCATCCTTATCTAGGTATATATTTTATCCCTTGGGAGTTTTCATGATGAAAGCTGACTTCATCCCAAATTTCCTAATTAGATCCACACTATACTTAGTCAGAGAGATGAAAATTCTCTCTTCAGATGTTTCACTTTAATACCTAAAAAGTACTTTAGTTCTCCCACACTGCTCATCTCAAACTCCCCTATATATGGTTGGCAAACCTCTTGCAAAGGTTTTCATCTGTAGACCCAAATATAAAGTCATCAACATACATTTAGACTAAGAGACACTTGCCCTTTGTTTCCCTTAGGAACAATATGTCATATATCTTTTCCCTTAAGAACTCGTTCTTAATGATAAAGATAGACAAGGTTTCATACCATGCCTTTGGGGTTTGATTTAACCTATACAAAGCTTTTCTAAATAAATAAACATGATTAGTAAGGGTTGGATGCACAAAACCTTAGGGGTACTCCACATGTACCTCATCCTTGAGATTATCATTCAAGAATGCTGATTTGACATCCATCTGGTAGACCTTGAATCCTTTGAATGTAGTATCAGCAAAGAACATTGAAAATCTTTGTTTTAACGAGTAGAAAAACCACCTAGAGGGGGGTGAATAGGTTTCTAGGTCTTTAGTATATCTTTTAACTTTTATAAGTTTAGGATGTGAGTGGTGATTTAGTTTCTATTGCTTTCAAGACATTCACCCAGATGACACAACAATTTATAATGGTTCCCTTGATTATGGGTACGTCCACTGTCCCTCTCGCCTTTCTAATAGTGTGTTAAATAAGGCACTTCTCGAATATCTCGGCTCCTAAGATCTTACAACACGATCCCGCAGGACCACTCAGTCTCCTTCAAGACTTACAACTATGGCATAAAGCACTACAACTCAGTTATAGAAGAACACCTACCTCAAGCCAAAGGCCCTACCACTCAGACTGGGAGGACAGCCCTACCTTAGATCCAAAGGATCCTACACTCGGCCTTTATAAATAGTCTTACAACTCAGATCTAAGATGATCCTATAGAAATAAATAAGTGTATTGGTGTTGATTACTAGAACTAGAGAAATGATCTCTGTGTCTTTCTCCTTCTGTCCTGAGAAAGATCAGTCCAGATTTCTTATTAACAGCTTCAGAAAATAGTCTTCAGGATTTGCTCAGCCTTGGCTGTGAAGTGGCCGCAGTTAGGGTTAGCCATTGCAGCTCCTTATTTCTTGTTATTGATGATGAAGACGACAATAACTAACAGGAAGAACTTTCAGGTCCATTGATTTGAACATCTGCTTCTTGTCTCAGCAATAATGGTGAGGATGACGATGAAGTTCTCTGGTTTTTATAAAAGACAGTCCTAAAAGTTACTTTGATTTTGCAGATCTCATTCCTTTTATCTTCCGCCGTTCAACGACTTTCTTGACCTGTGGGCCTAGCTTTAATTGCTTATTTACCACCTACTTTTTTACATAATATATCATACAGCTGACAATCGGCGCCATCAGTGGTGGATTCCAGCTTTCCCGAAATGAGTTTTAATTCCGTTGAATTTTGTTGACTTTGCCTGATGTCAACATCTGTGGACTTAGCCAAATTCTCAGTTCCATCCCAGGCATTTAGCGTGTTGAGTCATCTGGCTTCACTCAGCACATCTGGACTTAACCAAATTCTCTATACCATCAGGCATTAAGTGCGTTGAGTCAATGAGCTTCACTCAACTCCTCTAGACTTAGACAATTCCTCTAACTTGCTTAGGCGTTTAGAGTTTGGGGCGAATGGCCTTCACTCAATGCTTTTTAACTTGGCCAAACTTTCTGTGCTACCAGGCATTGAGTGCGTTGAGTGAACCTTCATCACTTAATGCCTCAAGACTTAGACACTTCACTGATTGCATGTCTTCATGTTGTGGCATTGAGTGAATTGGATTCACTCAATGCTTCTGTACTTAACCATAATTCTGAAATCTGCCAGCTTGCTGAGGCGTTGAGTGCGTTGAGTGAACTGGATTCACTCAATTCTTCTGGACTTAGTCGATTTCTATCTCCTATCTTCTTAGGCTTTGACTACAGTAGCATGACTCAATGCTTCTGCTCAACTGGCATGGATTGAATTGGCTTAACTCAATGCCTGTCAACTTAGCCGTAATATTGTCTCTACAACCTGCTGGGCTTTAACTGTCATGTCTTTACTCAGCGCTTTTGTTGTATGGAGTTGACTGAACTAGCTTCGCTCAATTTCTATGGACTTAGCCATAATATTGTCTCTGCAACCTACTGGGCTTTGACTATGCTATCTTTACGCAGCACTTTTGTTATTTTCCGTTGAGTGAACAAGCTTCACTCAACTCTTGTGGACTTAGCCGCAGAATTACTTTGCAGACTATTGGGCATTGACTGTCCACACCTTACTCAGTGCTTTTTCATATCTTGCATTTAGTGAACTAGCTTCACTCAATTCCTGTGGACTCAGGTGATTTTTATTCTTTCTAACATCCTTCTTTGATATCTGCCGTTGAGTGAACTGGCTTCACTCAATTCCTGTGGACTTGGACAGATTTTTGTCTCTCCACTCCTCTACCTTGTGACCACCTCTCACAACCAATTGGAATACATGTCCAAACTGCATGCATGAACTTAAACATACATCAAATATAACTACGTGTATACCGTGGACTTGTTTGACTTCTACAAATCTAGGACATTGTGAGCAATAGACCCAACAATATCCCTCTATTTAAAGAAGTCAAAACCCTCAAACAGAATTCTTAGTCAATGATATACACTAACATATGCAGCAGATAAAACAGTAAATTTGTGAACTTAACACCATATAATAAGAGTTATAATAAGAGTATCAAGTTATAAGTTACCACGCTTTCCTTGCCTACAAGGTGATGATGATCACTTGTTGCTCCCCCTTTCTTGTTGCCAGATGCTTGATCATTTCCTTCTTCCCAATAATCTCCCCATTTTCCTTGCCTACAGGGTGATCATTACTACTCCCTGCTCCCTGCTCCCAGTATTTTACTGCATAGCCTTGATCATTTCCTTGATCCCTTCCTTCTCCCCCTTTTTGACTTCTGCAAAATAGTTAGGGGGTTGTTGGCCTATAATTATCTTCTTTCCCTCTTTGATTTTAGATAATCAACTATTGCTCCCCCTTAATTGGAGCATCTTCAATTATCCTTTCTGATAAACTCTTGAACCACTTGGAGATCTTGATACCACTGAATGTATTTTCAACCTACAATAAGTTGTACAACCTGTAAAAAAAACAATATGAGGAGCATCTGAAGCTAGACCAAGTTCAACATACCTGAAAGACTTTGTTTCAAGAGACTAAACACCTAGAGGGGGGGTGAATAGGTTCTAATCTTTTTAAGTCTTTTTTATTTTAAGGCAAACAGATATTTGTAACTTCTTTTAGCACATAATAAAACTATCTACAAAAATTAAATACAACACAGCAGACACCAGATTTATAGTGGTTCCCCAAGATATGGGTACATCCACTTTCCCCCTTCGCCTATCCAGCAGATAGCTGGATTATGCCTAACTTCCTTCCAGTGGCTCGAATCCGCAAATCTTACAAACTCAGAACCCAAAATGGTTCCTACACCTTTGACTTTACACAATTCCTACCTCAGATTCTTCCCTAAATCCTACCTCAGGCCTCAGCACTACCTCAGTCTTTATAATTAGGCGTACAACTCAGACTTTCCATAAGTCTTACCTCAGGCATACTGCCCTACCTCACCCTTTATAATTTTAGGCTTACAATCTAATATCTAACCTACAAGAATTTGTGAGTAATACGTATCAGAAAACTTCACCAGCTAGATTTCTCCGTTGATGTTGTCTTCTTGATAAGTTCTTGAATTAACTGATCCTTCTGATCCAACCTAACTTAGCTTTTCAAAGCTTCTTGATAAGGACAAATAAGGTGGATCTTCTCTTTAAGTGGAAGTTGATCTTCAGTTAGCTTCTTCCTTAGATTCAGATTGAACTCTGAATCTTTCTTGTAGACATCCCTTGATCTGTCAGAATTCTTCTTATTGATGCCTCATGTTGTTGTATTGTTTTCCGTTACTGATCTGTCTCTTATATAGAGCTTGCTTCATGGTTACTGGCTGATCCGGTTCATAACAGACTTCTGACAGTTCTGACAGTGGTGTCAGACAAGTTAGTTATGACAGCTGTCAAGTCACCAGTCACGTCACCAGGTTCTTTAATGTCTTTTTAACTCAGCATACAACACTCAGCAGACTGCTTCACATGTGTCGACACATATAGGCTAAGTGTCGACACAAATCTTCAAGGTGTCGACACAAATACTGTAACACCCCGAAACTCAAAAGAGGGACGGGTGATGTTTTAAGCCCAGTCTGAATTTTTGAGCAGGTGTCACGGCCGTGACACGGGCGTGTCACGGGCGTGACACGGGCATGTCACGGGCGTGACATAGGCGTGTTCGGCCACGGGTCATGTGGTCGACGTTTTGACGATCGGAGATCGTCGAGTTGAGGCACACGGCCTGGGACACGTACGTGTCCCAGGGCGTGTCACTTTGGGCAGTTTTCTGAGTCAGGCACACGGGCCATGACACGGGCCCTGACACGGGCATGTCATATGCGACACGGGCGTGTCAGGTGCCGTGTCGCAGGTCGTGTCCTTACCGGGTTGGGAAAGCTGGCTGATTGCACACGGGGGGGGGGGGGGGGGGGGGGGCGTGACACGGGTCTCGACACGAGCGTGTCACTTGTGACACGGGCATGTCGGAGGCCATGTCGAATGTCATGTGCTGGTTTTCGAGTCGGTCGAGATGGCTAATGGGTGACACGGCCAGGCACACGGTCGTGTTGCAACCCGTGTTCGGCCCAGATTTTGTAATTTGAGGCCTAATAGCGGTCGTTCATTTACTTGGCTTTGGATCCGATGGTGGGGGGCATCTCCTGGGTGGTTTTAGCCAGGATAAGGGTTTCAAAACCCTCATTCTCTTATTCCATTCTCTTTCTAAATCCTAGAGAGAGGGGAGAGCAAGCTGAGAGGTTGGAGACCAAGATCCGGCCACCGGTGGAGCGTCGGAGCTCCGAATCGCGATCCGAGTCCAGATCCGCGGAGGTGACGCCGTTGCGGTGCTTTCCAACCGCATAGTTTTTCATGGCGTCGTGGAAGAACGCAAGGGTAATGATTTCTCATCCTTGGGCATGTGAAGCCCTTTTTCCCTTTGCATAGGAAGCCCTCTCTCGCGAGTGAGCGAAGAGTTGGAGCGTTCCTTGGGGTAGATATGTAAAGTCCCCCTTGTATAGAGTCCGTATGCGAAAACGGACATAGGCATTGTGTGTGAAGCCTATCCGGACAAGTAGAGCCAGATCGGTGTTGTTGCATTGCATATGAACCGGGGAAGACTCCGGGTGTTTAGGTGTTTTTCGGGTTTTCTACGTGGTAGATTGCAACAGGGAGCCTTGGAGATTAACTCCAAGGTGCACCCGGAAAACTGGGCAAAAGTGAGTTTTGCCAACACAATGGTCGGGGAGCCAACGTGAACATAACCGGGTTATGTGATTGTTGTGGCGGAAATGGGACTCGGTGAGTCTTGACCTGCGCATATGGCTTAAATTGCCATTGCGATATGAGCACGGGTGAGGCGGAACCGTACCTGATCTATGTCGTTCGGTGGGACCGTTGGCATAGATGAGAGTCTTCGGCAGTCTATGGCTTAAATTGTCGTGACCAAGGCCAAGAATACAAAATACTCATATGGTTGGCCGTCCAAGGGGCGGTGGTGGAACGGGAATGTCTATGGCTTAAATTGACGTGACGTTGGCCGGTTTGCCGTGAATGTGCCCTGTGTGCACGAGGTGTGTGGCCGTGCGAGCCTATGCCTGTGATGATGTGTGTTTATACTAAATAATTGCCTATACTAATAAAGTGCAGGGAAAGAGCATCGCCGCCCCGATTTTGGGGGCGGGATCGTTATAATTTGGTCAGCATAGCTGAGCGTTGCTTTTGTTTGCAACCGGGCGGTGGTTTGTGCTTGTAGGTGCTGCGGAGCAGAGTGGAAAATAGCGGGCTAAAACCCAAGTTACTGAGCCGGCACTCAAAGGCCTAATTTTGAGTGTTTCATTGTGACCATGTGTGGCCGGCCTGCGAGCCAATGTATGAAAACACTGTTATATTAAGCAAAATATGTAAGGCCTTAAGGCCATTTCTATTTTCTGTGTATTGGAACATTCCTGCGGGTGTTATTGTAGTGGACATTCATGCTGTTGGCAGGGTTCTTAATTGTGCAACTTAATTTTAATGCTTCCGCTAGGTGTTGTGTAGGGCGTGCAATTGGTTGAATGGTTTCAACGCATAACCAACCGGTCTGTCCGTAGTATATGGCATCGGGCCCCGGCCGGACCTACTGCTACATGCTATCCGACGGAAAGGGGTGTTACAAATTGGTATCAGAGCTACTGGTTTCGGTCAAACTTAAATGAATTCGTAGACGAATTCACTTTAAGGGGTGGTGAGCACATGTGTGTGCGTCATCGTTATAACATGAAAAGAACCCATGAATGTCCACTTAGGAATGAAAATACACATGTTTGAGGTACCTGCGTGTTCATATAATTGCTATTTGCAATAGTATTTTGTCATTTATCGGTGTTTTGCACGTTTATAGGTGACCAGAAGTGGTGCTGGGCCGTCAGAACGGCCAGGTTCTGAGGCAAGCAGTGCGCCAAGTGAAGCGCGTGCAATACCTCCATCTACCGAGACCATTAGGTTGGTGGCAGAAGCTGTCATGGCGATGATTAATGCTCAACCTGGAAGACAGGTGCAGCAGCCTGCTCCTACAGAGGAGCAAGTGTCGCTCCAAGCGGCGGAGCCTAGAAGGGTTGAGCAGGTGGCGGTGGAGCCGGAGTTGCCTCGGAGAGCAACTGTGAGACAGCTTAAGCATGTGATGGGCTTCCACCCACCGGTGTTCTCGGGAATGGGAACCCCGACCCAGGCTGAAGATTGGCTCTCAAGAGTCAATAGGGTGATGACAGCGACAGAAACAGAAGAGTTGCAGAAGACCACGATAGCGACGTTCCTTTTGGATGGGGACGCAAGGTTATAGTGGGAAGGCCTAGAGCTACACCAGTTGAGGGGAAGGCTGTTGGCCGAAGTTCCTATGATGGAGTTTGCAAGATTGTTCATGGCTCGATACCTCCCCTCAGCGCAGAGGATCGCATTGGAGAACGAGTTCCAAAAGTTGGTGCAAGGAGATAGCACTGTAGACGAGTACCTCCACGAGTTTACTCGGTTGGGGAGATATGTTAGCACTACCTTTGCCGACGAGGAGCGAAAGACTAACCGCTTCTATGAAGGGTTAAGAGATGAGCTGAGGTTGCTACTATCGGGGCCCATGGCGAAGGGTTTCCTAACCTTGGTGAACTCGGCCCGGTCCTTGGAGAAGGGCATTAGAAATGTGCAAGCTAAGAAGGAGTCTGGCGGGAAGAAATCGGAGTTCAAAGCGCCGACTACGTCGAAGTCGGGCTATTGAAGATTCTACAAGAAGACTAGGATGTCAGGTCCAGCTCCTTCTGCAGGTGCCTCGGGGACAACTACCAATCGAACCCCGGGCGCTTGTTTCACGTGTGGAAAGACGGGGCACTTTGCCCGCGATTGATGGAGCGGACGCCCAAAGTCCGAGAGAAAGCAAGGAGCTACTTACGAAGAGAAGGGCAAGACGGTGGAGTCAACCGCATCTACTATGCTCCGACTCAGCCTAGAGTCTACAACTTGGGGCAGCAAGAGGCCATTGAACAAGCGGATGTGGTGACAGGTACGAGTTAATTTATAGCAAGTTAACTTAGATACTGTTGTTTATTGCTTGTTAGCCTAATATGGTTTGCATAGGCTTTGTTTTGATTAGTGATAGTCCGGCACGGGCACTGTTCGATACGGGAGCTTCACACTCCTTCTTGTCCGAAAATTTTATATCGCGCATCGGAGTCCCTTCTTTGATGGCGAAGGACAAGTTGGATGTGCTGCTACCGAATGGGTGCTCGATGCGTGCGGACAGAGTGTGCACCGTAAAGGTTCACATTGGGAGCCAAGAGTTCGACTTACTAGCGTCATTGTTGCCGCTAGTAGAGTTCGACGTTTTCTTTGGGATGGATTGGCTTTCGGAGCAGAAAGCTTTGATTGACTGTGACCGGAAGGAGGTCAAGTTGGGTGTTGGGCGGGGGACAACATTCGAGGGACTCAAGGGGTCGAGCAAGACGCTGATGTCTGCTCTTCAAGTGGTAAAGGCAGTTCATGCTGGTGCAGAGCTGTTCTTCGCAATAGTGGGGGCTGTGGAGGCAAAGTCCACGTTGGATAGCATCCCCATGGTTTGTGAATACCCCGATGTGTTCCCGGATAGTCTTCCCGGGGCCCCACCGCAGCGAGAGATTGATTTCACCATCGAGCTCGTACCGGGGGCCAAACCGGTGTCACGTGCTCTGTATAGGTTGGCGCTTAAGGAGATTGCAGAGAAGAAAGTTCAGCTAGAGGAGCTGATGGAGCAAGGTTATGCGTCCAAGCTCGTCGCCTTGGAGCACACCGGTCCTCTTTGTTAATAAGAAGGACAGGAGTATGCGGTTGTGTATCGACTATAGAGAGTTGAACATGCTGACGGAGAAGAACAAGTACCCGATCTCGAGGATTGATGATCTGTTCGATCAGTTGGTCGGATCGTCGGTATATTCTAAGTTGGACTTGAAGTCAGGGTACTATCAGTTGAGGATAAGGGAATGTGATATCCCGAAGACGGCGTTAAGCACAAGGTATGGGCATTTCGAGTTCACGGTCATGCCGTTTGGACTGACCAATGTGCCATCAGTGTTTATGGACTTGATGAACAGGACGTTCCGAGATTTCCTAGACCGCTTTGTGATCGTCTTTATTGACGATAAATTGGTGTACTCACAGTGCGAAGAAGATCACTTCAAGCACTTGTATCTGGTGTTGGAGACTTTGAGGAGGAATGAGCTATATGCAAAATTCTCCAAGTGCAAGTTCTGGCTACCCTCAGTAGCGTTCCTTGGTCACATTGTTAGTGGGGAAGGTATAGCGGTGGATCTGGCAAAGATCGTTACAATACGGGAGTGGCCTGCGTTGTCTTCTATCGCGGAAGTCCGTAGTTTTCTCGGGCTTGCCGGATATTACAGGCGCTTCGTAGAGAACTTCTCACGGATAGCACTACCTCTCACGAAGTTGACAAGGAAAGATCAGAGATTCTTGTGGACGCAGGAGTGCGTGCAAGCTTTTGAGGAGCTGAAGAGACGGTTGACCACGGCTCCAGTGCTTAGTTCGCCGAGTGGGACCGAGGGCTTCGAGGTTTATAGTGATGCCTCAGGTAGTGGTTTGGGCTGTGTGCTCTTGCAGCATGGGAGCGTGATAGCTTATGGATCGCGTCAGCTGAAAGTGCATCAAAGGAACTATCCGGTCCACGACATGGAGTTGGCGACCGTGATATTTGCACTTAAGCTGTGGAGGCACTACCTATACGGCGTAGGGGTCGATATTTATACCGATCAAAAGAGCCTGAAGTACCTATTGGATCAGAAGGATCTTAACATGAGGCAGAGGAGGTGGATGGAGTTCCTGGGGAACTACACCTTCAAGATTCATTATGTACCCGGGAACGGCAACGCGGTTGCTGATGCGTTGAGTCGCAGGGCTCCCGCCCAAGCCAACTAGTTGTCAGTGCATGATGAGCGGCTGATGCGGGAGTTGGAGGAGCTTGAGATCTGTTGCGTTGACAAGCAGATGAGCGCCAAAGCAATGTTGAACTGGACAGAGGTCCAGTATGACCTGGCTGATCGGGTTCGGCAGGCATTGGAGTTAGATGACTCCATGAAGGAGCTTATGGAGGCAGCGTTGGATGGGTCAAATTCCCAGTTTTCAGTGGATGATGGGTTGTTAAGGAAGGATCATCGGTTGTGCGTCCCAAGCGGGAGTAACCTACGGGCAGAGTTGATGTACGAGGCTCATCATACCAAGTACTCGGTCCACCCATGGAGCACAAAGATGTACCGTGACCTCAAGAAGCTGTTTGTGTGGCCGGAGCTTAAGAATGACGTAGCGTTGTTTGTGGCTAAGTGCCAAACGTGCGCCTTGGTGAAGGTGGAGTGCCAAAAGCCGGGAGGATTTCTTAAGTCCTTGCCTATACCGGAGTGGAAGTTCGACGACATATCTATGGACTTTGTGCATGGGTTGCCAAGGTCACAGAAGGGGAACGACGCCATCTGGGTGATCGTAGATCGGTTAACTAAAGTGTCGCATTTAATTCCGCATAGGAAAGATGACTCGGTGGAGAAGTTGGCGAAGCTATATGTGGACAATATAGTTAGACTGCATGGTGTGCCTCGCAGCATTGTGAGTGATCGCGATGGGCGTTTCACGTCCAATGATTGGAGGTTGGTGCAACAGATGCTGGGGACAAAGTTGAAGTTCAGCACAGCCTTCCATCCGCAGACGGATGGGCAGATCGAGAGAGTCAATAGAACGATGGAGGACATGCTCCGCATGTGTGCTCTAGACTTCGGGAAGCATTGGGAGGACCACCTGTATTTGGTGGAGTTCGCGTACAACAACAGCTACCAGGCGAGTATCCAAATCGCGCCCTTTGAGGCCCTATATGGTAGAAAATGTCGTACGCCGTTGTCTTGGTTAGAAACGGGTAAGGCAAGGTTGTATAAGAAGCAGGAGGTGGAGAGTGCTACCCCGTTGGTGCGGATCATTCGAGAGCGCTTGTTGATCGCTCAGGACAGGCAGGCGCAGTATTACAATGCCAAGCACCAGAACATGGAGTTCGCGGTAGGCGATTGGGTATACTTGAAAGTGAAGCCGTTCAAGGGGGTTTCGCGGGTGAGACGCTTGAAGAAGCTGAGCCCAAGATACCTTGGACCTTTTGAGGTTCTGGAGCGAGTCGGCGAAGCCGCATACTATTTGAAGCTATTAGAGGAGTTGAGTGGGCTACACGATGTGTTTCACATCTCTGTGTTACGGAAAGCGGTGCAAGAGCCTTCGCTAGTGATCGTAGTGGATCAAGTACCGGTGGGTGAAGGGTTGACTACTAAGGTCAAGCCCGTTTGTATTGAAGACGCAGAGGTCAAGAGGCTCCGTAACAAGAAGATCTGGATGGTTAAGGTCCGGTGGGATAATTGCGGTCGGGAGGAGCTCTCTTGAGAAAGGGAGCAAACTATGCTGGAGGAGTACCCGGAGTTATTCCGCTCAGGTACCGTTAAAAGTTTTAAGTTCCTATGGTTTTCCTTTAGTAAATTTCGTGGGCGAAATTCTTTTAAGGGGGAGAGAGTTGTAACACCCCGAAACTCAAAAGAGGGACGGGTGATGGTTTATGCCCAGTCTGAATTTTGGAGCAGGTGTCACGAGCGTGACACGGGCGTGTCACGGGCGTGACACAGGGGTGTTCGGCCACGGGTTATGTGGTCAACGTTTTGACGATCGGAGATCGTCGAGTTGAGGCACACGGCCTGGGACACGGGCGTATGCCTGGGCATGTCACTTTGGGCAGTTTTCTGAGTCAGGCACACGGGCCATGACACGGGCCCTGACACGGTTGTGTCACATGCGACACGGGCGTGTCGGGTGCCATGTCGCAGGCTGTGTCCTTCTCGGGTTGGGAAAGCTGGCCGATTGCACACAAGGGGCGTGACACGGGCCTCGACACGGGCGTGTCACATGTGACACGGGTGTGTCGGAGGCCGTGTCGAATGCCGTCTGCTGGTTTTCGAGTTGGTCGAGACGGCGAATGGGTGACACGGCCAGGCACACGGCCATGTTGCAACCCGTGTTTGGCCCAGATTTTCTAATTTGAGGCCTAATCGTGGCCGTTCATTTCCTTGGCTTTGGATCCGACGGTGGGGGGCATCTCCTGGGTGGTTTTAGCCGGGATAAGGGTTTCAAAACCCTCATTCTCTTTTTCCATTCTCTTTCTAAATCCTAGAGAGAGGGGAGAGCAAGCTGAGAGGTTGGAGACCAAGATCCGGCCGCCGGTGGAGCGTCGGAGCTCCGAATCGCGATCCAAGTCCAGATCCGCGGAGGTGACGTCGTTGCGGTGCTTTCCAACCGCATAGTTTTTCATGGCACCGCGAAAGAACGCAAGGGTAATGATTTCTCATCCTTGGGTATGTGAAGCCCTTTTTCCCTTTGCATAGGAAGCCCTCTCTCGCGAGTGAACGAAGAGTTGGAGCGTTCCTTGAGGTAGATATGTAAAGTCCCCCTTGTATAGAGTCCGTATGCGAAAATGAACATAGGCATTGTGTGTGAAGCCTATCCGGACAAGTAGAGCCGGATCGGTGATGTTGCATTGCATATGAACCAGGGAAGACTCCGGGTGTTTGGGTGTTTTTCGGGTTTTCTACGTGGTAGATTGCAACAGGGAGCATTGGAGATTAACTCCAAGGTGCACCCGGAAAACTGGGCAAAAGGGAGTTTTGCCAACACGATGGCCGGGGAGCCAACGTGAACATAACCGGGTTATGTGATTGTTTTTGCGGAAACGGGACTCGGTGAGTCTTGACCTGTGCATATGGCTTAAATTGCCGTTGCGATATGAGCACGGGTCAGGCGAAACCGTACCCGATCTATGTCGTTCGGTGGGACCGTTGGCATGGATGAGAGTCTTCGGCGGTCTATGGCTTAAATTGTCGTGACCAAGGCCAAGAAGACAAAATGCTCATATGGTTGGCCGTCCAAGGGGCAGTGGTGGAACGGGAACGTCTATGGCTTGAATTGACGTGACGTTGGCCGGTTCGCCGTGAATGTGCCCTGTGTGCACGAGGTGTGTGGCCGTGCGAGCCTACGCCTATGATGATGTGTGTTTACACTAAATAATTGCCTATACTAATAAAGTGCAGGGAAAGAGCATCGCCGCCCCGATTTTGGAGGCGGGATCGTTATAATTTGGTCAGCATAGCTGACCGTTGCTTTTGTTTGCCACCGGGCGGTGGTTTGTGCTTGCACGTGCTGCGGAGCCGAGCGGAAAATAGCGGGCTAAAGCCCAAGTTGCTGAGCCGGCCCTCGAAGGCCTAATTTTGAGTGTTTCATTGTGACCATGTGTGGCCGGCCTGCGAGCCGATGTATGAAAACACTGGTATATCAAGCAAACTATGTAAGGCCTTAAGGCCATTTCTATTTTTTGTGTATTGGAACATTCCTACGGGTGTTATTGTAGTGGGCATTCATACTGTTGGCAGGGTTCTTAATTATGAAACTTAATTTTAATGCTTCCGCTAGGTGTTGTGTAGGGCGTGCAATTGGTTGAATGGTTTCAACGCGTAACCAACCAGTCTGTCTGTAGTATATGGCGTCGGGCCCCGGTCGGACCTACTACTATATGCTATCCGATGGAAAGGGGTGTTACAAATACTCCAAGTGTCTACACAATCATTCTTCTGCTTCTCGACACTGCTTATGTTGTATGTGTCGACACAAGTCCTGTGTGTCGACACAGCAGCTTCTTGTCTCGACATTTCTGTTGCAGACACTTGGTGTTGAATGTTTGTCAAATAGCATTGAGTGTGTGTCGACACAAGTCCTGTGTGTCGACACAATTACTTCTAAACTCGACACAACCTCTTGAGAGTTGGCGTGTCAACACAAGTCCTGTGTGTCGACGCAATTGCTTCAGGTGTCGACATAGCTCCTGAGTGTCAACTCATCTTCTATTTGAAATGTCGACACAATTCTGGATGTCGACACAATTCTGTTTCTTTAGGTGTCGACATAGCTTTGAGTGTCGACACAACTTCTTTATAAGTGTCGACACAATTTGCCAGTGTGTCGACAGAACTTCCCTGAGTGTCGACATAGCAGCTGGGTGTCGACATTGCTTCTTCATAAGTGTCGACACATTTTGCATGTGTGTCGACGCAGCTTGCCTGATTATCGACACAGTCTCCTTTAGTGTCGACACAGTTTCTTCACAAGTGTCGACACTTGTACTTAGAAAATTTTCCTTCAAATTTTTAAACCTTCACAATAAAACTCAAACTTCTATCAAATACACATTGATGCATATCATTTACTAAGTTGTGGCTTCTCCAAATCTAGTACACATTTTCCAATGTACCCAACAATACCCAACTCAAACTTGAAGGTGTTAAACTTTGCTTCATCTGGTGTCTCAGAGAAGATGGCAGCCAACTGCTTGTCTGTAGGGACAAACTGAAGACTGATATCTCACATTCCACATGCTCTCTCATTAAGTGACACCTAATCTCTATGTTTTAGTCCTACTGTGTGAGATAGGATTTCTAGCTCTAGAGATTGCACTAGTAGAATCACAAAATAAAGAACTTCTACTTATCTAGAGGTTATAGTCCTAGAGCTGATGATGGATCCACAACAACTGTGCACAGCAGCTCCCGGTAGCTATGTATTCTGACTCTGCAGTGGATATTGCTACACTTGTTTGCTTCTTGCTGCTCCATGACACTAGTCTTGCTCCCAAGAGTTGACGGGTGCCTAAAGTGATTTTCTTGTCCAATTTACAGCCTCCAAAATCTGCATCTGAATAGCCTATTAGTTCAAAATCCCTATTTCAAGGTTACCATAGGCCAAGATCTGGCGTGCCATTAAGATACCTTAAAATCCTCTTAGCAATAGAGTAGTGAGATTCTTTAGGGCAGGCCTGATACCTAGCACAAACACATGTAGCATACATGATGTCTGGCCTACTTGTAGTAAGGTATATAAGGGAGCCAATTATCCCTCTATAAAAAGTTTAATCAACAGGTTTCCCTGAATCATCTTTGTCTATAGGCAAACTTGTCCACATGGGAGTTTTTATGGTGGAGGCAATCTCCATTCCAAACTTTTTAATCAACTCCTAAGTGAACTTAGACTACGATATGGACAAGACATCATCAGTCTGTCTAACTTGGAGGCCCAAGAAGAACTTGAGCTCACCCATACTACTCGTCTCAAACTTCCCTTGAATAAGTTTAAGAAACTTCTTGTAAAGGTTATCATTAGTAGATCCAAAGATTTTTTCATCTACATAAATCTAGACTAGGATGATCATGCTCTTAGATTCCCATAGGAATAGGGTCTTGTCTATCTTCACCCTTGAGAATTTGTTCTCAATGAGGAAGCTAGACAATGTCTCATACCATGCTCTAGGGGCTTGCTTCAGTCCATATAGGGCTTTCCTAAGTCTATTAACAAATTCAGCTGAGTTAGAGTCAACAAGACATGGAGGCTGTTCTACATAAACCTTTTCCTTTACGTCACCGTTCAAAAAGGCTGACTTCACATCCATCTGGTAGACTTTGAATCCCTTGTGTGCAGCATATGCAAGGAACAGTCTGATGGCTTCCAATCTAGCTACTGGTGCAAAGGTTTGATCAAAATCAAAAACTTCTTCTTGTTTGTATCCTTTAGCCACCAGCCTAGCCTTATTCTTGATTATACTGCCATTTTCATCAAGCTTATTCCTATAAATCCACTTTACTCCGATGAGATTATGTCCTTGTGGTCTGGGAACCAGCTTCCAAACCTTACACCTCATAAAATTATTCAGTTCCTCTTACATTGCTACAATCTATAACTGATCTATATTGGCCTCTTCAAATCTCTTGGGCTCAACCTGTGACAGGAAACTAGAATACAAAGCTGTATTCAAACTTTTACTCCTTGTAACTACTCCTTGGTTGACATCACCAATGATCTGGTGTCTTAGATGATCCCTTAGATGCCCGACTGCTGGAGGCAATCTTGCTTCAGCTTCCTGATCTTAATTGTATTCACTTTGTTGATCATCATCCACTACCTGTATGCCTTGTGCTTCCTCTAGAATGCACACTTTATCAGATTCATCTTGAACTACTTGAGCAGCCTCCTTGATAGTTAGCTTGTCCATCATTAGCTCAGTACTTATAGGACTAGAAGAGGAGCTTGGCAACTCACTGTTAATCATTGTGGACTCATCAAAAACTATATGAATAGACTCTTCTACAACTTGATTTTTAAAGTTGTAGATCCTATAGGCCTTGCTATGATATATGTACCCAACAAAAATCCCTTCATAGGACTTGGTAGAAAACTTAATCATATAGTACTTTCCATTATTTAGCACATAACACTTACTACCAAAGATCTTGAAATAGCTCAGGTTTGGTTTTATACCCTTCAAGATCTCATACGGAGTTTTCTTGTGGCTCTTGGTGATAGAAGCCCTGTTAAGGACATGACATGCAATATTAACTACCTCAGCCCAAAAGTATTCTGGGAGAGATGTATCACTCAACAAGGTCCTTCCAGCCTCTATGGGAGCCCTATTCATTCTCTCAACAATCCCATTTTGTTGGGGTGTTCTAGGAAAGGAGAATTCATTGTGAATCCCTTGCTCTTCATAGAACCTTGTCATGCCTTCAGACTGAAATTTGGTCCTATGGTCACTTCTTATTTTGACCACAGTACTATCAAATTCATTCTGAATTTTCTTGACAAATATCTTAAAGACATCAGGGTTTTAAGACTTCTTCCTAAGAAAGAAAACCCAAGAAATACTGGAAAAGCAAACAACAACCATAAGGGTGTAGACTTTCCTACCTAGACTATTAATTGGCATAGGACCAAACAATTCCATATGCAGGAGGTATAAGCACCTAACTAAGTCATTGGTCCCAATGCCCTTGAAGGAGGTCTTGATCTGTTTTCCCTTTTGGCATGCAAAGCAGATACCCTCCTTAGTGCACTTCATCTTAGGACCATTCCTAACTAGCTCTTCACTAAAAAGCTTGCCTATGGTTTTATAATTCTGATGAGCTAGCCTCTTGTACCATTGGACACAGTATGAGGTTTTCACATCTGTAACTAGGAATACAGGGGAGTCTTTATCTAAACATAGAAAATTTAAACAATATATGTTCTCACTCATAGTGCCTATCAAGATTACCTCTTGGTCACTTGACCTCTTAATTTTGCACTCATCCTTGTAGAATAAGGTAACATAGCCTAGATCACATAACTGTCTTACACTTATTAGGTTATGTTGCAAACCTTCCACATAAGCAATTTTGGTGATAGAGAATATGCCATTAGTGATCTTACCATACCCTCTGGTGACTACTCTGTCTGAACCACCAAGGATAATTTTGGGTCCATCTTTCACTGGAGTATGCTCCTTTAGATTACTCCTTATTCCAGTCATGTGCCTGGAACAACCACTGTCCAAGTACCATATAGTGGTATGGGAACTTTGACTAACTGGCAAAGCATATTTACTTTACCTTAGGACCCTAATATTTATACGGTCCTTGGTGCATCTAAGTCTGAAAATGAATATGTCCACCAACTGTATTTCTGATTGGTAGACTGACTTTAGTTCTGGCCATACTTGGATTATGCCAGCAATCTATATCATAGTGGCCCACTTTGGGGCATCACCAGCACTCATTAATATTGTACCTTCTTTTCTGAGTTGGTCTGCTAGTTGTGCTGACAGCAGCTCTCTATCTAGAAAGAACTTCAGTAGTCTTTTTTAGGTTCCTTGCAGCTAGGATCTGGCTGAAGGTAAGTCTTCTGGTAGACTTACTTGGCCTACTCTAAATGTCATTACCAGCATTCTTCTTTTCAAAAGACATGCTCTTGACAGCATCAGAAATAGCCAAATCAGGCTTGTTGATAGACTGATCCTTGGTCAGAGTCTTTATTTGATGGCCTTGAACTTTTGCTACAGCCACATTCTTGAGAGTGGGGGATGTAGCAACAAACATAAATGGTCCATGATGGGCCATTTGACTTTCTTCATGGGTTGCCTTGAAGGCACTCATCCCCATTCCTCTTCTCCTTCCATTGGTAGGTACACTTGTATCCTTCCAAGAAGAATTCATATTCTTCCAGTAAACATACATGGAGTCCAGGTCATACCTGTTAGAAGGGAGTATTACAATTTTAAAGGCAATGGGTGGCTGAACTGGAGCTTTTCCCTTCCCTTTGAAAGGGGCAGCCCTTGTGTTTCCCTTAAATCCTAAGCCCCTCTTGTTTTTCTGAGAGGAGAAGGAGTCAATGATGGGCAACACTGAATTGGGCTTAGAGTAGTTAGCAACAATTCTCTTCTGCATTTGTAGTTTTTCTGTTAGATCCCTAATAAGGGCATTCTTGTATTTTATGGTGCCTATCTGCATGATAGTATTGTTTTTCAGCTGGCTAACTTCCCTAATTTTTTGTTCCATTAAGTTTGCTAACTCAGAATGTTGGGAGGCAGCAAGTTGTAAAGATGCAATCTCTTGGGCCAATTTTTTAGCCAGCAGTGTTGGGTCCATAGATCCAAATGGCCCAAATTTGTGAGAAGACAAACAAGTCAATGACACACACACTAGTTGTATTTGATGTGTGTTTGAGTGTTTGCATGCAGGTCAGTCCCTATTATACTGATTGGACAGGTTGACACCATGCAAGTTGGAGATCAGGCAGAAATTACACTAAGTCCACAGGCATTTAGTGGAGCATGCTCACTCAATGCCAGCTGCCTTAAGAAAGAAACTTGGATAGTAAAATGCTACTAAGTCCACAGACATTGAGTGGAGCAAGCTCACTCAATGTCAGAAGTCAAGGAAAGATGATGTCAAGAAAGAAATTTTACTAAGTCCACAGGAGTTGAGTGAAGCTAGTTCACTCAACGCCATGAGCCAAAAAGCGCTGAGTCAGTTATGGACATTCAAAGCCTATGCATCAGCAAGAAGAAAAATCGATTAAGTCCACAGGCGTTAAGTGATGTGAACTCACTCAACGCCATACTGCTTATTCGTTGAGTAAAGCTCATTCTATCAAATCCACGGAGTTTTTGCCCAAGGAAAAATTCTAATTCCGAAAGCGTTGTGTGAAGCCAATTCACTCAACGCCATACTGATTCTATCAAAGCCAAAGGATATAGACATGAAAATCTGTCTAAGTACCAAAAGAGTTGAGCGAAGCCAGTTCACTCAATGCCAAATGATAGAAAGCATTAAGACAAGCTCCAGCAGTCAATGTCAGGAGGAAGGAGATAATTTGACTAAGTCCAAAAGCGTTGTGTGAAGCCAGTTCACATAACGCCAAGATGAAAAAGCTTTGAGTTAAGCCAATGTTGTCAGCATAAGAGGAAATAGAGAAATCGGCTAAGTCCATAAGCGTTGAGTGAAGCCAGTTCACTCAACGCACTCAACGCTAGATTTCAGAAGCAAAGGAAAAAAGCGTTGATTGAGGCAAGCTCACTCAACGCCTTCAGACAGAAGGATATTTGGCTTAGTATAAAGGTGTTGAGTGAAGCTTACTCACTCAACGCTCTCAACAACAATCATACAAATTTGGTTGAAGATTAAGCAAAGGCAAAAAGCATTGAGTGAGGGCAGCTCACTCAACACCTTCAAATAGAAGGAGATTTCGCAAAGTATAAAGGCGTTGAGTGAAGCTTACTCACTCAATTCTCTGAATGCCTGGATGAACTAAAGAAATGACTAAGTCCAGATTCATTGAGTGAAGCCCATTCACTCAATGCTCACAACACCTGGATGACCTAGAGAAATGATTAACTCTAGAATCGTTGAGTGATGGCCATTCACTCAACGCTTTCAACGCCTGGAGTAATTCTGTGAATTTGGATAAGTCCAGAATGGCTGAAGTCAGCATGAGTCAGCAAAAGTCAACAAAGTCAAGGAAGTTCAAATTCTTTGCGGGAAAGATGCAGTATGCCATTGATGGCGTCGGTGGCCAACTGTTATTGTATTTTGCAAATGGAAGGTGGTAACCCAGCAATCAAGGCGGGGCCCATAGTGCAAAGAGTCATTGGTCGACGATCAATAAAAGGTAAAGATTGACTGAGTCGACGACAAGAAATTAGGGTTTTCTGATTTCGCATTGTGGCTGAACATCGTCTTATTCCTCGTCATTATTATCGAGCCTGAAGATCTTGTTCAGTTCAGTCAACCAAAATGCAAAAAGAGATAGCTGTTGCGATTATCATCTTCGACAGCAAGGTCAGGACTGATTCCTGAAATAGAAGAGGCAGAGGATTCTGCATGTTACTTCCAGCACATACTGCCCAGTACTGAAGACCTTTTCAAGTTGTTGCTGAGAAGAAGATAGGGCTGAAATCTTCTCAGCCCAGGAAGACAGACTTAGAGAAATTTATCTGGTATCTGATTATTTCAAATCACTTGTATTTTTTGTAGGATCCAATATTGGATCTTAGTTTATGATTCCTGAGTGAATCCAAGTGTAGGACTATGTTATAAAGGTTGGAGTAGAATTTGTTGTTGATCGGAGTGTATAATTCTTTTGTGAATCTTTGTTGTAGACCTATATTATAAAGGCTGAGGTAGGATCAAGTTGGGATCTGAGTGGTGGGCTTAGTGCCTGAGTTGTAGGTCTTGAAGAAGACTGAGTGGTACTGCGAGATCGAGTTATAAGCTCTTAAGAAGGCGAGTATTGGGGGAAGAGCCTTGTCTAACACACTATTAGAAAGGCGCAAAGGGACAGTGGACGTACCCATAATCTGGGGAACCACTATAAAATATCTGTGTCTTCTAGTTGATGTTCTTGAAAGCCACACTAATAAATCACTAAGTACAACAAAATAAGGTATAGGTCTAGATAATTTCAAAAGAGACCTAAAACCTATTCACCCCACTAGGTGTTAGCTAACCTTGAAAATAAAGTTTTTCAAGTGGTATCAAAGAGAGGTTACTCAAAAAGGACTCAACAGTCTGTGTAGATCTTCAGTGTCAGCAAAAGTTTGTCCTTATGGGCTCAGGAGTGAACTATAATGAACAGGGTGTCATGATGCTCCCAATCTGCATGAAGGAAGGATTTGGGAGAGGGTTAGGATGTTCATGGAAGCAGCTGGCCCTAGGATATTCATCACTGTCAAGGAAGGGTCTTTCATCCCTATGAAAGAGTCTGCTCTAGATGAAAATGTCCAGACACCCAAGACCTTTTATGAAATGACAAAGGATGAAGTCATCCTTGCCACTATGGACAAGAGGGCACAAAATATTATAGTTAGTGAAATAGATGACTCCACCGTTCAAAATTTGATACACTACAAGACCTCAAAGGAGATGTGGGACACCCTTGTGTTCTATATGGAGGGCATAGAGGAAGTCAGAGATGACAAAATGTTCATGCTCAACCAAGAGTATTAATCTTTTAGGTCGAGCAAGACTGACAGCATTACTGATTAGTATGAGATATTTTTCAGAATAGTCAATGAGTTGAGGACATATGGAAGAGTCTTCAGTACTTATGAGCTGAATGGCAAGTTTTTCAGGTCTCTAACAAGAGACTGGGATACTAAAATCTCTACCATCAAAGAAGTGGCAAAAATTGCAGACACTCCACCACCAACACTGTTTGGAAAGTTGTTGTCCTATGAAATGTTGTTGACTGCCAAGAAGGAGGAGGAGAAAAATAGCAAGTCAGTGGCCAAAAAAAATCTGTGGCCTTGAAATCTGAAGCCTCAAGGAGGATCAGAAGAAAGACACCTTCTCCACCAAGGAGGGGTGCTGAATCTGACTCAGAAAGGATATGGACAAGCACATCAGACTGCCACATGTCTGATGAGGACTTTGCTGCCTTCTCCAAGCAGTTCAAGAAGTTGATGAGGAAGAAGCATTGGAAAAGCAGGACTTCCTCCTCCTCACATCTCAAGAAGAAATCCTCCAAGGAGGACATGTTTGATTCCAAACCAAGTAAACATGTTTCATCTAAGACCATTTTCTACTATTGCACCAAGCCAGGGCATGTAATAGCAGACTACCCTATCAAAAGAAAAGAAGCTGGGTAGAAGAAGTGTCCCCAGCACAAAGGCAAGAAGGAGAAATCCAACATTACTAAGAAACTGAAGAGCTATACTGACTCTTCCTCATCAGAGTCCAAAAGAGAAGAGTAAGATGAAGCCTACATTAGGCTAGTTATTGCTATGCTAGAAGAAGAGGAAGAGTATCTTCCTACCATAATTGAAATTAGGGCCCCTCTATCACAGTTAGACAGTGATACAGAGGTAGATGAAGAAGAAGAAGAAGATAGCTGCTATCATGGACTGATGGCTATGACTGATGAAGAATCCAGCCAGGAATAGCCTGGTCAATAAAAGGTACATTCTCTGTCCAAGTCTTCTTCTGAGTCAGGCCCACCTTAGGGTTCAAGATACTCCAAGTACATCCACTGCCAGACCCACCTCAGGTCAAACTATGGCTAAGAAATATATGAATATGAATGTTGTTGTACCTTCTGGACCAAGAACTGCTGTTAACACTACCAGCAGGCCTTCTCAGAAAAGAAGGTACAATATCCATGAGTGATGGTGTTATTGCATGGTGGGTCACTATGTTACTGATTAATGGCACAACCCTAGTGTGGCCAGAGCTAGAGTAAGCTTCCCTTTCAGAAAAGCAGCAGGTACGCATGGTTATTATCAAACTAACAAACACTTAGGACCTAGTAAGAATTGGTTTCCTAATGATAACTGACTTATGTCTTGCTAGTTAGTCCAAGTGGCCATACCCCTATCTGGTACTTGGACAATGGATGTTCGAAGTACATGATTGGAACAAGAAGCATGCTAAAGGAGTACACTCCAGCAAAGAATAGATTCAAAGTCATCTTTGGTGGTTCAGGTAGGGGAGTGACTAAAGGATATGGCAAGATAACAAATGCCATAATCACTATCACAAAAGTAGCTTATGTGAAAGGTTTGTAACACAACAACATAAGCATAAGCCAACTATATAATCTTGGCTATGGAATTTCATTCCTCAAGGATGAGTGCAAAATTAGGAGGTCTAGTGATCAAGGGGTCATCTTGACAGGCACTAAGAGAGGAAATATCTATTGTCTTGATTTTGTATGTGAAAGTAAGGACTCTCATATATATCTAGTTGCAACTGATATAGTCTCAGATTGTGTCAAATGGAACAAGAGGCAGGCTTATCTAAACTACAATACCATAGGCAAACTCTTTAGTGAAGAGTTAGTTAAAAATGGCCCCAAGTTGAAATGCACTAAGGAGGGTATCGACTTTGTATGCCAAAAGGGCAAACAGATCAAAACCTCCTTCAAGAGCATTGGGGTCAAAGACTCAGTGAGGTACCTATACCTCCTACATATGAACTTGGTTGGTCCTATGCCAGTTCAAAGTCTAGGTAGGAAATTCTACACCCTTGTGGTATTTGATGACTTTTCCAGATTTGCTTGGGTGTTCTTTCTTAGGAAGAAATATGAAACCCCTGATGTATTCAAGACATTTATCACGAAAATTTAGAATGAACTTTACAGTACAGTGGTCAAAATCAAAAGTTACCATGGGACTGAATTTCAGTCTGAATGCATGTCAAAGTTTTGTGAAGACCAAGGGATTCACCAAGAATTCTCCTCTCCTAGAACACCCCAGCAAAATAGGATAGCTGAGAGGAAAAACATAACTCTCATAAAGGTTGGTAGGACCTTATTAAGTGGAACATCTCTACCAGAATATTTTCTGGTTGAGGCACTAAACAATGCATATCATGTCCTTAACAGGGCTTCTATCACAAAAAGTCACAAAAAGACTCCCTATGAGATCTTGAAAGGCAAAAAACCAAACATATCCTACTTTAGGATATTTGGTAGTAAGTGTTATGTACTGAATAATGGAAAGTCCTATGTGACTAAGTTTGTTGTCAAGTTCTATAAAGGGATCTTTATTGGGTATAACAACAACAGTAGAGCATATAGAATCTATAACTTAACAAGTCAAGTTATAGAAGATTCAGTTCATGCAGTCTTTGATGAATCAAACATGATTAATAGTGAGCTTCCTAGCTCCTCTTCTAGTTCTGCAGGCATAAAGAAGGTGATGGACAAACTTACCATCAAGGAAGATCCAGTAGTCCAAGATAAGAGAAAATATGTGTGTTGTCTAGGGGAGCACAAGACTCACAAGTTGAGGATGAAGAACAGGAAGCTGAAGATAATGAAGAAAAGCTAGCTGAAGATAATGAAGAATCGCTAAAGTAAGATTGCCTATAGTTGTCAGGCATCTAAGGGATCATCCAGCACACCAAATCATTGGTGAGGCAAGGCAAGGAGTGATGACAAGGAGCAGAAGTCTGAATACATTCTTATACTCAAGCTTTCTGTCATAAGTAGAGCCTAAGAAGTTTGAAGAGGCAATCAAAGACCATTCTGGATTGGAGCAATGCAGGAAGAACTAAACCAGTTCTAGAGATGTAAAGTTCGAAAGCTAGTTCCCAGACTTAAGGGATATAATAACATAGGAATTAAATGGATCTACATGAATAAGTTAGATAAGAATGACATTATTTTCAAGAACATGGCTATACTTGTGAATAAAGGATACAGGCAAGAAGAAGGGATTGATTTTGATCAAACATTTTCCAAAGTAGCCACATTGGAAGCTATAAGACTCTTCCTTGCATATACTGCATTCCAAGGGTTCAAATTCTACAAGATGGATGTTAATTCAGCCTTCCTGAATTGGGACTTAAAAGAGGAAGTCTATGAAGAATCGCCTCCAGGTTTTGTTGAAGCAAGCCCCTAGAGCATGGTATGAGACTTTGTCTAATTTTCTCATTGAAAAAAAAAATTATAGGGGGAAAATAGACAAGACCCAATTCCTAAGGGAATCCAAGGGCAAGATCATCCTAATCCAGATATATGTTAAAGACATTATCTTTGGATCTACTAATGACAACCTTTGTAGAAAGTTTGCTAAACATATGAAAGGGAAGTTTGAGATGAATAGTTTGGGTGAGCAAAAGTTCTTCTTGAGACTCCAAGTTAGACAGACTGATGATGGCTTATCCATATCCAAGTCCAAGTACACCAGGGAGTTGATTAAAAAATATGGAATGGAGAATACCTCCATCATGAAAACTCCCATGGGGTCAAGTATGCCTTTAAACAAAGATGAAGCAGAGAAAACCTATTGATGAAACTTTGTATAGAGGGGTAATTGGCTCCCTTCTATATCTCACTACTAGTACGCCTGACATCATATATGCTACAAGTGTTTGTACTAGGTATTAGGTCTGCCCTAAAGAATTCATTACTCTGCTGTAAAGAGGATCTTGAGATATCTTAAGGGCTAACCAGATCTTGGATTATGGTACCCTAGAAATAGGGATTTTGAACTAACAAGCCATTTTGATATAGATTTTGCAGGATGCAAAGAGGATAAGAAAAGCACTTCTGGCACCTGTTAGTTCTTAGGAGGAAGACTAGTGTCTTGGAGTAGCAAGAAGCAAACAAGGGTTGCTATATTAACAACAGAGTAATCATAGTTTTCAACAGGTAGTTGTTGTGCTCAGTTGTTATGGATTCAGCATCAGCTCCAAGATTATGACATCAAGGAGATGAAGACCTTAAGTGGTAAGAAGACCAAAGTGACCATCAATAAAATGATGGTAAAAGCGGCTCCTATTGAGGGGGAGCAAGTCCAGCAGCTGTAGGAGCAGAATTAGCCTCATATAAAGAGATAGCTAGAAGCTACACCAAGGGTATCAACTATAATCATATAGGGGGAGATGTACATCACGATAAGCCAGCACTTCCCTGACTATTTTTCAGATGTCAAAAAGGGGAGAGAAAGAAGGAATTGATAAAGTGGCACAGGAACTGATCAAGTTGCAAAATTAATCAAGTGGCATATTAAGTGGCTTTAAAGATTGATCAAGTGTAGCATCAGAGGTTGATCAAGTGGTATCAGATTTAGGGGGAGAAAGAAATGCTCCCATGCAGCATTCAAGTGGTATAACACACCTTGTATCAAAACAGGGGGAGTAGGTGATGCTCACCAAATAGGCAGTAAATGTGGTAACCTTCCTAGATTTGTTCTGTTATAATAGTATATTGTATTATGCATATGTTGTGTGTGTCATTGACTAAGAAATGTGAACAATTTGAATAAGAGTTTTGAATTCTTCAAATAGGGGGAGAGTGTTGGGTCCATTAATCTAAATAGCCAAGATTTTTAAGTAGTCAAACAAGTCAATGACATACAAGGTTGTATTTGATGTGTGTTTGAGTGTATGCATGCAAGTCAGTCCCTATTACACTAATTGGACAAGTAGACACCATGTAAGCTAGTGATCAGGCAAAAATTACCCTAAGTCCACAGGCATTGTGTAGAGCAAGCTCACTCAATGTACTGCCTTAAGAAAGAAAGCTGGACAGTAAAATGCTTCTAAGTCCACAGGCATTGTAGAGCAAGCTCACTCAATGCCAAAAATCAAGGAAAGATGTTGGCAAGCAATAAATTCTACTAAGTCTACAGGCGATGAGTGAAGCGAGTTCACTCAACGCCATGAGCCAAAAAGCGCAGAGTCAGGTATGGACAAGAAAATCCAATGCATCAGCAAGCAGAAAAATTGACTAAGTCTACAGGCGTTGAGTGATGTCAACTCACTCAACGCCATACTGTTTATTCATTGAGTAAAGCTCATTCTATCAAAGCCATAGAGTATCTGCCAAAGTAAAAGATTTTAAGTCCAAAAGCGTTGAGTGAATCCAGTTCACTCAACGCCATACTGATTCTTTCAAAGCCAAAGGAGATAGATAGAAAAATCTATCTAAGTACCAAAAGCGTTGAGTGAAGCTAGTTCACTCAACGCCGAATGACAGAAAGTGTTGATACAAGCTCCAGTAGTCAACACCAGAAGAAGGATAGAATTTGACTAAGTCTAGAAGCATTGAGTGAAGCCAGTTCACTAAATGCCAAGATCAAAAAGCTTTGAGTCAAGCCAATGTTGTCAGCATAAGAGGAAATAGAGAAAACGGCTAAGCCCAGAAGCGTTGAGTGAAGCTAGTTCACTCAATGCACTCAATGCTAGATATCAGAAGCATAGGAAAAAAATCATTGAGTGAGGACAGCTCACTCAATGCCTTTAGACAGAAGGAGATTTGGATAAGTATAAAGGCATTGAGTGAAGCTTACTCACTCAATTCTCTCAATGTTATGCATACAGAATGGGTTGATATTAAGCTGAGGAAAAAAGCGTTGAGTGAGGCCAGCTTGTTGGGTATTGTATCCATAATAACCCTGATTTGAAGAAGGTCCCAGTCAAGCTAAGATGATTTGAGTTTATATTTGATGTTGTATTCTAGTTATGTACTTGTAGGTTTATTTTGCTAAGTACCCACCAATGTCAGGCTACAGTAGGTCAGTAAACACGGGACTATCTAATGTAATCCTTCATTGTGTAGGCCAATGTGTTGACTCACATGTAATTTCTCTATTTGGGTGTACTTCTATCCCAAGTACAGGAGAAGGATCAAGGAAGGCCAAGGACCTGGACTCAGAGAAGTTAGGAATTTTACCCATGTAAAATTTGGCGAGTATGGTTAGTCATACACGTCAAATTCATCGAGTTTCCCCTTGATACTCGCCGAATTCGTCGTGTATGCTTCCCAATACCCGTCAAATTCATCATGTAAACTTAGGGTAAATTCTCTAGAATTCTAGAATTAGTCCAATTAGTCCAAGGAAAATTCGCCGAGTATCACTGGCAATACTCACCGAATTCGCTGAGTATCACTAGTGATACTCACCAAATTCGATGAGTATCCCACGCGATACTCGCCTAATTTGTCGAGTCATATGTCGACCTCTCTAGATTTTTTTCTAAGTCTAATTCGACGTATTTCATTATCTTGTTCGGCGAGTATCATATATGATACTCGATGAATTCCATCGAAAAAGACTAAAGCAATTTTTCCGAAAATTTCTCTGGATCGGGATTTTCGGCCATGTACAGTAAATTTTTAGGTTATGTTTTTGGAAATCATTTATAGCCGTTATTTCAATTCTTCCTATATATATATATGATGGGGTGATTTAGAAATGAACAATCTCTTAGCCCAAATTTAATTTCAATTTCAAAAGATTCCAAAATGAACGAACACGTCAGTCGCACCTAAGCGATTTTTCAATTTTCTTCCGATCGGCCGCCGACATCGTGCGATCTTCTTCTTTGACGACTTCTTCAACTAGATCGTGTCTTCTCTCAAGATCTATTTACCTCCAGTACTACATGGTTGAAGATCAAAGGTTCGAGATTCAAGATTTAAAAGATTTCAAGTTTCCGAGTTCTCAAAGATTCAAGTTCAGCCCTCTCAAGAACGTCGGATCAAAGACTGGCAATCGTGTTTTATGTTGTAATATTATTTTAAAAATTGTAGGAGATTTATCTCCGAGTTAGTAGATCTGTTTATGGATTGAGAGAGTAGATCTGGTTGTGGATCGAGTTTGTAGATCTGATTTGTTGATCGAGTTGTAGATCCAATTGTAGATCAAGGTGTAGGAGAGTTTGTTGTCCAAGGTGTAGGAGCGTTGCTCCAAGTTGTAAGATTGTGATAATCTAAGAAAGGTGAAGTAGTTGAATCTATCCCTTCGTGGTAGATAGGCGAGGTGGGACATTGGATGTACCTAATACGGGGAACCACTATAGATCTCTGGGTTTGTGTTCTTGTTTATTTTGAGTAATTTTTAATCCGCGAAAAGACACAAACATCACCTATTCACCCCCTCTAGGTGAGTTAGGTAGACGCTAGATACTTTAAATTATTATCAGATGGGCGTTTTGGTCATGAAAGTATCTAGTGTCGACTAAATACACCTATGGGTGGCGGGGGAATAGGTGTCGTGTGGTCTTTTGCGGAATTAAATTAACCTACACAAATTAACAAACACAACACAAAAAACACACAAAGAGTTATGGTGGTTCCCCGATTTGGGTACGTCCACTTTCCCCCTTCGACCTATCTCCCACCAAGGGATGACTCGGTCACTTCTCCTAACGGATTGAAATCCAATCCTCACACTAAGGAAGGAACCCTTCTAATAAAGGAGTCACAACTCCACCACCACGGGTTGCACCCAACCCTTACAAGTAGGAATAAAAATTCCTTTACAACAAATAAAAATTGAATGTAAAAGAAAATACAAACAAAGCTTTTGGAGATTCCGATGTCCTTCTTCGTTCGTTGAAGCTTTCTTGAAAGTTACGAAGTGTCCACAACCGGATTTCTCTCTTGGAGAGGATCTTGTCCAGATCGACGGCGGCAAGTGATTGCAGCGGCGATACTTTGTAGATCCAAACTTCTTGATGAAGCAAGCAAGGTCTACCAACGATCTCAGTCGGATCAATCGTCTCAATCGATTCGGAATGGAGAACTAGTCTCGTTCAATGAATCGAGAGACAATAGATCTCAAGAGAGATGCGTGAGATGCTCGGCTTTCCTCGGTACTGTCGCCGGAAGATCAAAGAATATCGGAGATTGGCGGCAATGATGAACTGCGAGCGGCGACAAGCGATCGGCGGTTTCCGCGATCAGCTAGGGCACGACGTCGGCTAGTTTTGATTTCACGTGAATGGTTACTGTAGAGGTTCAAAATACGCGCATATATATATATACCTGAGGCCAACCCTAAAGTCCATTGTGGGACCCACAAGGAGAAACCCTAGCCCCGGCCAAAACAGCGCATGGCAGGTTGGTTCGGTCCAGCGAACGAGGGAAAATTCCTAAGGCAAAATCGGCGGGAATCGTTGGTGATTCCCGTCGATGTCGGCGGGAATCACTCACGATTCCTGTCGATTCTACCTTGGCTGAATTCCTGTTGGAAAACTGTCAGCCGGAGGAAGTCGGCGGGAATGCAGACTGATTCTCGTCGAAGTCGGCAGGAATCACTCACGATTCCTGTCGATTCTTCCTTGGCAGAATTCCTGTTCGAAAACTGTCAGCCGAAAGAAGTCGGAGGGAATGCAGACTGATTCTCATCGAATCGGCGGGAATCACTAACGATTCTCGTCGAAGTCGGCGAGAATCACTGAGTGATTCCCATCGATTTTGACTTAGAAGAATTTTCTCTTCCTTCCTTTGATGACTTGGTCTTTGACCCATCTTTGCTCCTTCTTCTGCTCTTGATCTGCCTTAACCCTATACTTGAAGATAAGTACACTTCAATAGAGAGAGCACACGTGAGTCAACACATTGATCTACTCAACGAGGGATTACGTTGCGTAGACCCGTGTATATTGACCCACTGCACCCTGACATTGGTGTGTACTTAGTATGGAATAGTTGCAAGCACAACTCGATGGAAGAACGTCAAATACATTGTCAATTCAACTTAGCTTATTAAGGGGCTTCTTCAAATCAGGTATATTGTGGATACAATACCCAACAATCTCCCCCTATTTGAAGAAGCCTAAACCCTACAAGCTAAGGTGAATAGAACCGATGGGATTTAAAATCATAAAATGAAAATTCAGTTGAGAGTGAAATTCATTACCATTTTCCTGAGAGCATACTTAACATTGGCAGCCACCTTAGCCTTAGCCGAGAGGGTAATCTCCCCCTTTTCGGCTTCTACAAATCTGGGAATTTACTTGGAGCATAATGCTCACCCTCAGTTCTTGCATCCGTGCCCGATCTTGAGTTCCTCGTTGATGCTCCCCCTTGATCCAAGAGCCTTGAGCCCTTCAGTCTTCAATCTTCATAGTTCAGCATGCTGAGTTCAGTTTTGAAGAGACTGAACTTGGCCTCGTCTAGGGGCTTTGTGAAGATATCTGCAATCTGCTTATCCGTGGGGACATAGCAGAGAGAGATATCTTTGTTTTCAATATGCTCCCGAATGAAGTGGTAGCGCACTTCAATATGCTTTGTTCTGCTGTGCGACATAGGATTGTTCGCAATTGCTATAGCGCTCGAGGAGTCGCAATACATAGGAACTTCTCTGAACTGCAAGTCATAATCTTCAATTTGATTTCTGATCCATAGAAGTTGTGCGCAACAGCTGTCTGCTGAGATGTACTCAGATTCAGCCGTGGAGGTTGCGACACAGTTCTTTTTTTTTACTGTTCCATGAAATAAGCCTTCTTCCGAGGAATTGGCACGTCCCGGAAGTACTTTTCCTATCATCCATGCTTCCTACAAAATTAGCATCTGAAAAGCCTATCAGCTCGACATCATTGTTTCTTGGGTACCACAAGCCAAGATTTGGTGTACCTTCAAGGTATCTAAGAATTCGCTTTGCAGCGACATAATGAGATTCCTTAGTGTTCACCAGATATCTGGCACAAATGCATGTGGAAAACATAATATCCGGTCTACTAGCAGTTAGGTATGGCAGGGATCCAATTATGCTTCTGTATTTGGTTTCATCAAAAGGTTTCCTTTTCTCATCCTTATCCAGAGACACAGTGGATCCCATTGGAGTCCTCATAGAGGTTGAATTCTCCATTCCGAATTTCTTGAGGAGTTCGTTTGTGAACTTTGTCTGAGAAATGAAAATTCCATCCTCAGACTGTTTCACTTGAAGTCCCAAGAAGTACTTCAGCTCACCCATGCTGCTCATTTCAAACTTCCCTTGAATAAGTTTAGAAAACTTCTTGCACATGTTGTTGTCCGTTGAGCCGAATATTATGTCATCGACATAGATTTGCACCAGCAAAATCTTGCCTTTGACTTCCCTAAGAAACAATGTCTTATCTATTTTTCCACTCGAGAACTTGTTCTCAAGAAGAAAACTAGACAGAGTCTCATACCAAGCTCGAGGAGCTTGTTTTAAGCCATATAATGCTTTATTAAGAAAGTAAACATGATTAGGGAATGTTGGATTAACAAAACCTGGGGGTTGCGTGACATATACTTTCTCTTTCAAATTTCCATTTAGGAACGTAGATTTCACGTCCATCTTATAGATAGTGAATCTTTTGTGAGAGGCATACGCCAGGAACAATCTGATCGCCTCCAGCCTTGCAACTGGTGCAAAGGTTTGGTCGAAGTCAATCCCCTCCTCCTGTCTGTAACCTTGAGACACCAGTCTGGCCTTGTTCTTGATGATGACCCTGTGTTCATCCAGTTTGTTTCTGAAGATCCACTTAGTGCCGATCACATTCTGTTTCTTTGGTCTGGGAACGAGCGTCCAGACGTTGCATCGTTCGAATTGATGCAGTTCATCTTTCATTGCCAATATCCATGACGCATCTTGGTTCACTTCGTTAAACTTCTTTGGCTCAATCTCGTTAATTGTACCTCTGCGAGTTCTGACACCGTCACGAGGATCTCCTATGATCTGATCTCTAGGATGATCCCTCACGTGTCGGAGCTCTAAGAGTCTTTCATCTAGAGCTCTAACAGCTTCTCGGGCTCCTTCCTCTTCTGGGAGATTTTCTCTATCCTGATCATCATCTTATCCAGTTGGCGTTGAGGTGGAGACCTTGACGTACTTGGGAGCTGCATCTTTAGCAGCCTCATCGAGACTTAACTGTTCATGCCTTGCACCTGCATCTTCAAGACGACCACTAGAAGAATTGCTATGAAGCAAGCTTCCTTCATCAAATACAACATTAATGGACTCCTCTACCACTAGGGTTTTCTTATTGAAGACCCTATATGCCCGACTATGGCTACTATAGCCCATGAAGATGCCTTCGAACCATTTTTCTTCGAATTTAGTACATGGGTACTTCCCATTATTGAGTACATAGCACATGCAGCCAAAAATCCGTAGATAGGACATGGTCAGTTTCTTGCCTTTCAGTAGCTCATAAGGCGTCTTACGATGGTTCTTGTTGATCAAGGCTTGGTTCTGCACATGACAAGCTGTATTGACTGCCTCTGCCCAGAAGTACTCTGAAAGAGAAGCGTCATTCAACATAGTCGTACATGCTTCAATGAGCGTTCTATTTCTCCTCTCCGCAACTCCGTTTTGCTGAGGAGTACGCGGGGAGGAAAACTCATGAAAGATACCATGTTCTTCACAGAATTCTATCATAGCACAAGACTCGAATTTTGTTCCATGGTCACTTCTGATTTTGACCACGGAGCAGTTAAGTTCGTTTTGAATCTGCATGATAAAATTAGTGAAGATGTCAAACGTATCTGACTTTCATTTCAAGAAAAACACCCATGTAAACCGAGAGTGATCATCAACAATCACTAGCGTATATGATTTGCCTCCTAAGCTATGAACTTGCATTTGACCGAACAAGTCCATATGCAGAAGATAAAGACATCTGGAGGAGTCTTTGTCTACAATGCCCTTAAAGGTAGCCCGAGTCTGTTTGCCCTTCTGGCATGCAGGACAAGGGCTATCTTTAATGCACTTAATAGTAGGGGCATCCCTTACTAAATTCTTGGAAAACAACATATTAATATTCTTGAAATTAATATGTGCTAATCTCTTGTGCCATTGTTCACAGAGAGATACACTTCCTTTTGCTACTAGGCACACGGGGGTAGAAGAGTCTAAGCTATGAAAATCTAAGCAAAAGATATTTCTGCTCCTAATGCCAGTTAATACCGTCTCCGAAGAGGCACACGATATTATCAAGCACTTATCCTTGCATAACTTAACGTCGTATCCTTTATCACACAACTTGCTTACACTGATCAGGTTATGGTTTAACCCTTCAACATAGGCCACGTCTGTGATAGAGAATACAGCGTTGGAAATCATACCATAACCCCTGGTGACTCCTCGATCAGATCCTCTAAAGATGACTTTGGGTCCATTTTTGACTAGGGAGTAATCACACAACAGGCTTCTTGTCCTGGTCATATTCCAGTAACATCCACTGTCCAAGTACCAGATTGGCGTTTTGGTGTCCTTTGGACATACCTGCAAAACAGAATTAGTTTCCCTTAGGAACCCAATCGAACTTGGGTCCTAGTTTCCTTTTTAGCATACTCCCCCTCAGGTGGTTAACCCTACGAGTGGTCGGCCTCGCATTGCTAACATGAGGAGTCTCGTTGAATCTTGGATTAAACCAGCAATCCACGACAAAGTGACAAACTTTGCCACAGCACCAACAGTCAAACCTGTTGTACCGTTTCCTAGGCTCCTGCTACACCCTTAGAACGGTGGGTCCAGCCGGGGCCTTGGATCCGGAGGTGTAGGCATCATGATGATAGCAGTCACATGACTTCTTCACTTCCTGTTCCTTCAGTATGACATGCTTGGCCTTTGGTGCCTGCTTCATATTATGGCTGCTAGAGAAGTGGCAATAATTCTCCACTTAGATTTCCTCATAAGGTGCCTTGAAGACACTCTCACCGTAGTTGTGGGGGAAGGTCCAACCATCATACCGGCTCTAGGGCTTTTAAACTGAGGGCCGGAAGAAGTGGCCATAGGTTGACTCAAAGTCCTGCTCATTGCAAGGAAAGCCAGGCTTTCTGAATGAAACAGGATCGAGTGGGGCCTTTCCCTTTTCTGCAGCAGAGGCCTTCTTAGTAGCCTTATTTTTCCTCCAATTTCTGTTTCTCCTGGATGATTTACCAGGCACAGCCACATGCCCTAAGCCAACCCCCTTAGCCTGAGCAGAGAATTCATCAACCAGAGGAAGAATGGTCTTGGGCATAGAGAAGCTTTTGACAATCTTCCTCTCTGCCCCAAGCTGTTCTACCAGCTTGTTGATTTCTTCCTGTTTTTGGTCAAGGAGCCTTAGAGACTCTGAGTGCTCAGAAGTCAGGTCAATGTGTTCCTGTAGGAGAGATATCAAGCTAGTTATCTCTTCTCTTAGGGACACACCCTCAGCCTTAAGGAATTTGACTTCCTTTTTCTGAGTCCTCAACCTCTTGCGACATTCCTCAAAGGTATTAAGCAGAAGCTCATACTTTTCGAGGAGATCAGCTTCACGGGCAGATGGGCTGTCCTTGAGATCATCTTCAGGAGACTCTGAGTTAGAGTCAGAGAGGGGGGTGCGATCTTTTACCTTCCCAGTAAATGGGGGACAGTCCCCATCTGGGTCGGAGAGACCCATTAGCCCGAAGTAGGCTTCCTCATCATAACTGGAGTCTGATGAATTAGATTCACTCAGTGTCTTTTGCTTTTTAGCAATGTAGCTCCTCTCCTTCTTCTTATCTCTAGAGGACTTGTGCTCCTCTCCCTTCCCCTTATCTCGCTTGCTTTGGTGGAAGTCAGCAATGACATGGCCTGGCTTATTGCATCCAAATCAGATAATGTCAATAGAATGATGTTTGTTCTGTTTAGACTCATACCTGACAGAAGAGTAATTCTTCTTCTGATGTTTGGAGGAGGAGCCATCCCTTTTTTTCTGATTCCTCAACTTTAGGAACTTCTTAAACTCTCTTGTGATGAAGGAGAATTCTTCCTCAGATAGCTCTGAGCCGGATGAGCATGGCTCAGGGTCTTCTTCCTCAGCCTTTATCCAAGAGCGGGACGAGGCTGCACCCTTACCTTTCCTTGAGTGACTAGCTTTCAGGGCCATAGTCTTTTCTTTGGCTGCGGCCTTATCAGCTTCTTCTTCAGCTTTTCTGGTGTTCAGCTGAAGCTCGTAGGACATTAGATTTCCAAACATAATCTGGGGATCAGTTTCTGCCAGCTTGCAAAATTCTCTAATGGCGCAGATCTTGGTGTCCCATTCCTTAGTAAAGGATCTAAGGAATTTGTCATTTAGTTCACCATCGGTGAACACTCTGCCATAACCCTTCAGGGCATTGACGATCTTCAGGAAGTTCTCGAATGTAACTCTGATTTCTTCCTTGGGACCTTGCCTGAATGCCTCATACATCTGGTTAGGAAGGGATCTTCGATCATCCATTACTTCATCCGTGCCTTCCATCAGAATGATCAGGCAGTGCCATATGTCCTTGGCAGTCCAGCAGTTGCTGAAATTCTGCATCATGGAATCATCGACGGCGCTTACTAAGATGTTTTGAGTTTTCTTGTCTAGTCTGACAAGCACCATCTCATCCTTATCCATTTCGGAGAGCTTCTTGGGCACCATCTTGGTAGGATCAATGGTGGAGGCCTTAGTGGGGATATAAGGTCCCTCCTCCACTATCATGAAGAGTCGGGGGTCGACTGCTTCCATGTAGAACCTGATCCTTTACTTCCAGATGGGAAAGTTCAGCTTGGTGCACAATGGGATCTTTCATGAATACTTAAGTATGTCCATTTCTGAGATCTTCTTTATTATTGACACTAGACACGGGATCTTACTCATGGTGTTAACCTTATTGATGAGCAACCTCCCTCTGATACCACTTAAAAGTATCTAATGTCGACTAAATCCACCTATAGGGGGGGAATAGGTGTCGTGTGGTCTTTTGCAAAATTAAATTAACCGTCACAAATTAAAAAACACAACACAGAAAACACACAAAGACTTATAGTGGTTCCCCGATTTGGGTACGTCCATTTTCCCCCTTCGACCTATCTCCCACCAAGGGACGACTCGGTCACTTCTCCAAACCGATTGAAATCCAATCCTCACACTAAGGAAGGAACCTTCCAACAAATGAGTCACAACTCCACCACCACGGGTTGCACCCAACCCTTACAACTAGGAATAAAAATTCCTTTACAACAAATCAAAATTGAATGTAAAAGAAAATACAAACAAAGCTTTTGGAGATTCCGATGTCCTTCTTCGTTCGTTGAAGCTTTCTTGAAAGTTACGAAGAGTCCACAACCGGATTTCTCTCTTAGAGAGGATCTTTTAAAGATAGGCAGCGACAAGTGATTGTGGCGGCGATACTTTGTAGATCCAAACTTCTTGACGAAGCAAGCAAGGTCTACCAACGATCTCAGTCGGATCAATCGTCTCCACTGATTCGGAATGGAGAACTAGTCTCGTTCAACAAATCGAGAGACAAGAGATCTCAAGATAGATGCGTGAGATGCTCGGCTTGCCTCGGTACTGTCGTCGGAAGATCAAAGAAGATCGGAGATTGGAGGTGACGACAAACTGCGAGGGGCGACAAGTGATTTGCGGTTTCTGCGATCGGCTAGGGCACAGCGTCGGCTACTTTTGATTTCACATGAATGGTTACTGTTGAGGTTCAAAATATGCGCATATATATACCTGAGGCCAACCCTAAAGTACGTTGTGGGACCCACAAGGAGAAACCCTAGCACCGGCCGAAAAAGCGCATGGCAGGTTTGTTCGGTCCAGCGAACGAGGGAAAATTGCCTAAGGCAAAATCGGCGGGAATCGTTGGTGATTCACTTCGATGTCAGCAGGAATCACTCACAATTCCCGTCGATTCTTCCTTGGTTGAATTCCTGTTGGAAAACTATCAACTGGAGGAAGTCGGCGGGAATGCAGATTGATTCTCGTAAAAGTTGGCGGGAATCACTCATGATTCCCGTCGATTCTGCCTTGGCAGAATTCCTGTTCAAAAACTATCAGCCGGAAGAAGTCGGCGGGAATGTAGACTGATTCTCGTCAAATCGGCGGGAATAACTAACGATTCTCGTCAAAGTCGGCGAGAATCACTTAGTGATTCTCGTCGATTTTTACTTAGAAGAATTTTCTCTTCCTTCCTTTGATGACTTGGTCTTTGACCCATCTTTGGTCCTTCTTCTGCTCTTGATCTGCCTTAACCCTGTAACTGAAGATAAGTACACTCCAATAGAGAGAGCACACGTGAGTCAACACACTGATCTACTCAACGAGGGATTACGTTGCGCAGACCCGTGTATATTGACTCAATGCACCCTGATATTGGTGTGTACTTTGCATGGAATAGCTGCAAGCACAACTTGATGGAAGAACGTAAAATACATTTTCAATTAAACTTAGCTTGTTAAGGGGCTTCTTAAAATCAGGTACATTGTAGATACAATACCCAACAATAAGGTTAACACCTTGATCAAGATCCCTGATCTAGCGTTAAGTGATTCTGTATTATCACCATGGACAGAAGCAAAGACATGTCATCCATGAAGCTACCGGTGTGCACCAAGGAAAACTTTCCTATGTGGAAAGAACATGTACGGTTCTTCATGGAAGCTGCTGATATGAGGATTTTTCAAATTGTGGAAGAAGGACCACACATCCCTACACAGGCTTAAACGATAAATCTCGTGATTATGATTCCCAAGAAGATGATGGATCTCACTAAGGATGAGATTGCCTTAGTCTCCCTATACAAAAAGACTAAAAATATAATTGTTAGTGCAGTGGATGACTCAATACTCCAGAACTTATTCCACTACAAATCTACCAAGGAGATGCGGTACTGTCTTGTCGTCTTGATGTAAGGTACTGAAGAAGTGAGAAACGATCGTAGATCATTGATGAACTAGGAGTACAAAGCCTTCAAGAAAGGTGTCAATGACTCCATAGCTGATAGCATCGAGAAGTTCTTCAAGATAGTGAACGGTCTCAGGAACTACGGCCGCGCCTTCACTAATGGTTAACTGAACGACAAATTTCTAAGATCCCTACCAAAGGAATGGGACACAAAAGTTGTAGCCATTAGAGAATTTGGGAAGTTGTCGGAGATAGACCCTCAGAACCTGTTCGTAAAGCTGCTCTCCTATGAGCTTCAAATGAACAAAGGTAAGAAGGAGGAGCAAAGCAACAGAAACTTATAGCAGAGAAAGGTCAGTGGCTCTGATGGCTGAATGTTTGGGGAAATCTAAATCTGTGTCACCCGTAAGGACATGTGCTCCTGAGACTCCAAAATACTAAGAGCCAAGCACGTTAGGCTCCGAGCTATCGGATGGAGAATTTTATCTTATCTCCAAGCAATTCAAGAAAATGCTCAGCAAGAGGAGACAGATGAATAATCAGTCATCCTCCTCTGACTATAGAAAATCCCACCGAGATGGAGATCGCTCAAAGAAAAGCTACAATAAGAAGGATAGGTATAAATCAAGGCAGAATAAACATTTTTCCTCTGACATTGTTTGTTATTGTTGTAATAAGACAGGACACGTGACTGTGGAGTGTCCCTATAAAAAGAAGGATTGTTCCAAGAAGGAAGAAAAGATATCCTTCAAGGAAAAAAGAAAAGAAGAAAAGAGCTTCGTCGCTAACAAGTCAAAGACTCTCAGCGACAGTGACTCGAGTGAGTCGAGTTTAGATGATGAGGAAGCCAGCTTCGGGCTTATGGCACATTCAAACGAGGAAGTGGGCGACTCCGAGTACCATGGGAAGGTAAACTCGCACACAATACTTTCTGAGTCTTAAATGTCGACCAATGGTCGTGAAGACTATACTTATGATGAGGATGAATCAGAATTGATGGCTCGGCACGAGCACCTGCTAAAGGCTTTCGACAAATGTCGTAAGGTAGTATGAAAGCAGTTAAGAGAGATTGCCTCCCTCAAGGAAGTGGAAACTAATCTGAAGGAAGAAATTGCACAATTAGTTCCTCTTAGACATGAAGTCCACTCCTTGAAAGAGGAACTCAAGGGCTCCACTGAGACGTTGATTCAAAAAGAAAAATATCTTGATGAGATGGAAGAAAAGCTTGCGGTGGAAAGAAAACTCATTGAGAGTTACTCCAAGCCGAAGACTGTTCTCCCGCTCATTGATGAGTTTTCAGCTCAAAAGAAGGGTAGTGGTCTTTGCCACATCGGTGGAAATGGTAAGGCTTCTCAGAAGGCTAGCACAAAAGAAAACGGGAAGGCACCCATAAGTCAACCCTCGTTTAGGAAGGTAATCTTCCCAATGAATAAGTTTGACCTTGAGTCATCCTATGGTCATCATGCTAGGCCTACTTATGTAGAGCCCAAGAATTGATACCAGGAATGGACCCGTCCCCGTTACTTTGGTTTCAGCATGTTCAAAGCACCTTATTATGATATTCAAATAAAGAGTTATGGTCCATATGTCCATGGCCATAACAATAAGAAGGCACCAAAATCCAAAACTGAATTGCCTAAGGCTAAAGAGATGGGGAGCTCCTATGTATGCTTCAACAAGGAGGCATCCACCTCAAAGAATGTTGCCCCTGCTTGACCTCGACTCCAAAAGGTAAAGTGGGAGTACAAAAGGATGAATAATTGATTTGAGTATTGGTGCTGCGGCAAACTTGGACACTTTGGTATAGATTACTGGTACAACCCTACTAACTTTGTATCCCCATAGGTTAGCTATGCGAGACAGACCACTCGTAAAGTTAATGTTCCTAGTGGTGGTAAGATGACCAGGAACCAAGGACACAAATACGTTTGGGTTCCTAAGGTAAAATGATCTGTTTTTTCAGGTATGTCCAAAGGCCAATAGAACTACGATCTGGTATTTGGACAGTGGATGCTATCGACATAAGACCGGGACAAGAAGCCTATTACTTGAGTAAAACCCAGTCGAAGACGGACCAAAAGTGAGCTTTCGAGGGTCGGATAGGGGAACAAAAAAATCTTATGGTATGATTTCCAATGGCGTAGTCTCTTTCACAGACGTAGCTTATATTAAAGGATTACACCATAATCTTATAAGCATAAGTCAACTATGAGATAAATGCTACATCGTTGAGTTCTGCAAGGACAAGTGTTTGATAAAATCATCTGCAAATTTGGAGATGGTCTTAACAGGCACTCGGAGCAGAAATATTTTATATTTAAATTTCCTTTACTTAAACAATTCTACCCTAGTATATTTGATGGACAAAAGTAGTGCGTCTCTCTGTGACCAATGACACAAGATATTAGCACACATTAATTTCAAAACTATAAATATGTTATTTTCTCACATACGCGATGCCCCCAACATTAAGTGCCTTATAGAGAGTCCATGTCACTCCTGTCAAATGGGTAAGCAGACACGGGCTACCTTCAAGGGTATTGCTGAAAAAGATTCTTCACGAAGCTTATACTTGCTTCATATGGACTTATTCAGTACTATGCCTATACATATCTTAGGAGTTAAGGTGTATATGTTAAGAATTGTTGATGACTACTCGCATTTTACTTGGGTGTTCTTTCTGAAACACAAGTCAGACACCTTCGATTCTTTCACTAATTTTTTCCGGCAAATTCAGAACGAATTGAGCTGTTCAGTGGTCAAAATCAGAAGTGATCATGAAACTGAATTTGAGTCTGGTTCCATGACAAAATTTTGTGGAAGTCAAGGTATCTTTCATGAGTTTTCCTCCCCGCGCACGCCACAGCAAAATGGAGTAGCAGAGAGAAGGAATAGAACCCTCATTAAAGCATATACAATGATATTGAATGATGTCTCACTTCCGGAGTACTTCTGGGCTAAAGCAGTCAACACTGCTTGTCACGTGCAAAACAGAGCACTCATCAACAAAAGATATCGTAAGACACCCTATGAGCTATTGAAGGGAGGAAAACAAACTGTGTCCTACTTTAGAATCTTTGGAAGTAAATGTTTTGTACCTAATAATGGGAAGTATTACCACACAAAGTTTAGTGAAATGTGTTTTGAAGGTATTTTAGTAGGATATAGTAACCATAGTAAGGCATATAGGATTTTCAATAAGATAACTCTAGTGGTAGAAGATTCGATAAATGTTGTATTTGATGAGACTAGCATGCTCCATAGCTTCTCATCTAGTGTTATTGGTGCAAATACAAGTACCAGGTTCAAGGAGATAAGCATGGATGAAGCTATCAAGGATGAAGCTCCAAGCTCAATCAAGCTCGTCGATCCAGGCTTGGTCGATGAAGAACCCCTAGAGGAAGAATTGCCATTACCTAAAGAGGCGACACCAGATGTTGTAGAGCCTGCTGGAGGGAGATCACTGAATCTAGGTCTCAGACACCTAAGAGATCACCCAGATGATCAGATCATTGGAGAGTCAGGCGATGATTTTAGAACCAGAAGAGGTACAGCTAATGAGATTTTGCATCTCAGCTTTCTATCGCAGGTTTAGCCAAAGAAGTTTGAGGAAGCAAACAAAGACGCCTCTTGGATCACGGCAATGCAAGAGCAGCTCAACCAGTTTGAACAATGCAAAGTCTAGGAGCGATACCCAGACTAAAGGGACAGAACGTGATCGACACCAAATGGATATTCAGAAACAAGTTGGATGAAGACGGAGTAATTATCAAGAAAAAAGCTAGCCTTGTAGCTCAAGGTTATAAACAAGAAAAGGGGATCGACTTCGACAAGAGATTTGCTCAAGTGGCTCGTCTCGGGACGATCAGGTTATTTCTTGCGTATGCTGCCCTCAAAGGCTTCACTGTCTACCAAATGGACGTGAAGTCAGTATTCCTCAATGGGAATCTGAAAGAGTTAGTATACATAGTGCAGCCCCCATGTTTTGTCAATTCTCAATTTCCTGAACATGTTTATTTTTTAAATAAAGCTTTATACGGGTTAAAGAAAGCTCACCGAGCTTGGTATGAGACGTTGTCTAGCTTTCTTCTTGAGAACAAGTTCATAAGGGAAAAGATTGACAAGACTTTACTTCTTAGGGAAGTTAAAGGCAAGAATTTGCTAGTGCAAATTTTTGTCGACGACATCATATTTGGCTCTACAGAAGACAACCTTTGCAAAAGGTTTTCCAAACTTATACAAAGGAAGTTTGAAATGAGCAGTATGGGAGAGCTGAAGTATTTCTTAGTATTTCTGGTGAAGCAATCTGAAGATGGAATTTTCATCTCTCAGACGAAGTTCACCAAGGAGCTTCTTAAGAAATTCGGAATAAAGAGTGCATCCTCTATGAGGACTCTAATGGGTTTAATTGTGTCTCTGGATAAGGATGAGAAAGGGAAACCTTTTGATGAAACCAAGTACAAAAGCATAATTGGATCCTTGCTCGACCTGACTGCCAGTAAACCAGATATAATGTTTTCAACATGTGTCTGAGATAGATATCAGGTGAACACTAAGCAATCTCATTACATCACTGCAAAGAAGATTTTAAGATACCTTAAGGGCACACCTAATCTTGGCTTATGGTGGTACCCAAGAAGTAATGATGTTGAGCTAATTGGCTTTTCATATGTTGATTTTGTAGGAAGTAGGGGCGCCAGAAAAAGCACTTCCGGGATGTGCCAATTCCTCGGAAGATGGCTTATTTCATGGAGCAGTAAGAAGCATAATGTTTGGTAACTTCTACTGCCGAATCAGAGTATATCTCTGCGGGTAGTTGTGGCGCACAGCTTCTTTGGATAAGGAATCAACTCGAAGATTATAATTTGAAGTTCGGAGAGATTCCAATGTATTGCGACTCCTATAGTGCAATAGCAATTACAAACAATCCAGTTTCCCACATCCGGACCATGCACATCGAAGTGCGCTACCACTTCATCCAAGAGCATATAAAGAATAAGGACATAGCCCTCAACTATGTCCCAATGGACAAATAGGTTGAAGATATTTTTACAAAGCCGCTAGACGAGACCAAATTCTCGTTTTTCAAAATGGAACTAGGTATGCATAAAATTGACTCATGACTATGTCCAAGCACGCAGAAAATCTCTCGGGAACAACTTCAGAAAAGATAGAAATTTTGCACAAGGCAAATTCAGCGTATATCAGCTAATTCATGTTATTTATGCCGAATCGGACTCCTCCTCCAGCGTATCTCGACAAACTTATTATTGAACAAATTTTCACACTCTATATTGGATCCGAAGAACCGACGACAAGTCAGGTACCCGCCTTCTTAGATAATTTGAAAATCATATAAGAATATTTATATATATTAATAAGGGGGGGCAACAACAAAGTTCTTTTCGTCGAGATTCACAAAAATCAGGAAATAGACCGTTCGGCTCCCGCACGATAGTGTCATCCCCGTCAAAAGGCTCTGCAGATCGTGTGCTTCTTCTCCCTTAGCTAGGGTTTTCTACTTCATCCAAGCCCTATGCGACATGGGTATATGGTTTTCCACCAATTTTGCATAGTGGAAAATTCCCAATAACCGCCGATTCCAATAGATTCCGACCAGTCGGGCTTTAGAGCAGCAGAGAATTTCTTTTCTGAAATCCATATTTCAATTCTTCTGTCTCCTAGAACCACCTGTGGTCTTCTAGGAGGAAGTGAGTTAGTTTGCACCGGGTTTTCTCATGCCTCAGATGAGTTTCGCCACGTAATTCTTATGTTGGAGACTACATGACAGTCCTTTGTCCTAGAACACCCATACAAAGTTCTGGACAAGGAAATTCTTGAGTTCTTCCAAAATGCAAAGCTCGAACGTGAAGACTTAGTGATTAAGAGCAAGATTCGAAGTACAAGGTCAAGGTAAATGCTTCTATGTTGTCCAGGTATCTACGACCTCCAATCGGTGAAGAGGCTTATTATCTAGACGAAGATGACTTCTCTAGATCCCTATTATTTTGTGGACTGCCTAGAGGTTCAAAAGCAATCAAGCATAAGGGGATGAACGATGAAGAAAAACTTCTTTCTGACATAATTGGAAATGTTTTGATATGCAAGACTGGATCTCATTATTATCTGCCTACAGAAATGTTCAAAGTTCACGTTGCGATTATCTGTAGGAAGAGGTTGGATTGGGGTGCTTTGTTGTTTGCCAAAATCAAAGAACGCACTCATAACTTTGGGAGGATTATCAGCCTATACCTGAATCAATTTGATTGTGATAGGTTTGATGTGACGAAAGGAGTTATTATCTATCATTTGAAGAAAATTGACTCTTCAATCTTCTCAAGATGGGATAGGAGGCTCATTAGGCTAGGGGGAGCCCAAGGTTTACAAGTGGAGGAGGAAGAACAAGTACCTAATGATAAGAATCCTACTCCACCCCCTAGTGAGATTCCTGCTGGCATGAGTATAGGAATTGAGCGAGAGACAGTTGCTTTTTCAGATTCAGTTCCAGTGGTTTAGGTTTCAGTTCAAGTGATTCCAGATTCAGTTCCTGATTCAGTGGCCCTAGATACAGTGTTTACCGACTTATATCCACATGATCTCCTAGCAGAGGTTGCTGCTATTTGTCTTACTATTGCTGCTGAGGTTCATTCAGTTGAGAACTCTGAAGAAGAGGATCCAGCTCCTTCTGAGCATGATGAGGATGCTGAGAATCTTGATGAGGATGCTACTTGTGAAGATTTGACTATTGATGATCAAGAACTAGAGGATGCTGCTGATGAGATTTTGGTTGCTGATGATACGTCCATTACTGCAAAGGTAGGTTGTGATGCCTTTATTGTTTTAGAGCCTAAGTTTGTGGATAATTTGGTTGTTTCTCTCTCTGGGATAGTCTCTACTGCAGTGTCTGGAGGGGAGACAACTCAGTCCCGGATATCTATGTCCACTTAGGTTGAGATATTCATCCGCAACTTGGATAAAAAGATTGGTAAGCTTACAGGTGCCCCTCTATTTATTGAGGAGGAGGTGGTAACCTTATTTGATGAGGTAGGGATACTAAGGAGCATTCTCCTGTCCCAACTGCTGCTATACCAGTATTGCTTTCTCTGAATATTTCTATACCTGTGCTTACTGGTATTCCTAGCTTAAGTTTAGGTGATCAGATTCTAAAAGCTGTTGAAGCTATGCTGGCAAAGCAACAGGCATAGTTCGATGCCTCGTTGGAGAAAGTAGTAAAAAGAGTTAAACAATCCGAGAAATTTATGCTAGATGGCCTTACTGAATTTAAAGTGAAATTTGATAAGCTTGATGCTTGGTTTGAAGAAAATTCTTTAGAAACTGCAACTGCAGTGACTCTTATGATGAGTGGACTTAAGCACAACAAAGATATACTGAAAACCATTGACAAGAACACTCTCTCTCTGATCGAGGCCCATAATGGGTCAATGGCACATTATGATTCTTCCTTACACACTTATGCCAATGCAATTACTACAGAAGCCAAAAAGGGAGAGGAAGCCCTTACAACTAAGGTTGCCAATGTTGAAAAGTCTATGTTCGATCAATTCAAACAAAACAATGATTACATATATGACAACATTGTATGGTTATATGGATAGTTATTCCCTTCTCCAGTTCCAGCTGAGCCTGGACATGTTGAGGTTCATCCAGTTGAGCCTTATCATATTGACGTTCATCCGGCTACGGATTACACTTAATACCGGACAGAGTAATAGGACTTCTCCAAGGTTCATGTTGCTGATGCTGTGAATCCCGATGTTCAGGCTGCCACTACTGCTACTATTGTTGCTTTTTCAGATGTTGCTGCTCTCAAGAAGAGAAAATTTGGGGAAGGCACATCTGAGGTCAGGTAAGTTCCAGTCATAGTAGAGCCCAACAAAAAATTGGAAGAGGTTAAGAGCCCGACTTCCAAAGGAATTATCTTGGATACTTTTTCTTTATACGAGCTCGGAGTGGAGAAACATTAGGACCACTACAGTCAAGAAGAATGGAACAAATACAAGGAAGCCTGCACTATGAGGAAGATTAATTTCCAGAAGTACAAGAATGATAATCCAATGCCTCCTCCTCCTCCTAGATACTATAAGAAGCCCATATAATACTTTGATAGGCAACTTTTGAAGAGAAAGAACAAGCAGATTTGATTTCTTATATATATTTAAATTGTTGAGTGTTGTGGGCTTCCCTCTCAAAACTAAACAGTTATATATATGTATATTGAAAGTGCAGGATAAGATCACTCCTAACTCTAGAGGGGGGTGAATAGAGTTATTTAAAATAATTTTCCAAATAAAACTTGCAGAGAAAATTTTTACTTTACTTAGTGTATGGTGCTATAGCAAGTAATCAGAGTAAAAAATAAATTCACAGCACAAAGCAAAACACAGAAAGGGGCAAGCAATCCAGATGACACAAGGAGCTATAGTGGTTCCCCAAATCTGGGTACATCCACTCTTCTATCACCCTTGATAGGAATCCACTTCAAGATGAGTTGATCAGGTGTCTTGAGCACCAGAGAGTTTTTGATCAGGTTCTCACAAACCAACAGAAGCTGATTTTGACCAGGTTTCAGCAAAACCAAAAGTAACTTTTGAAGGGAGTTAGAACCCTGTACAGAAAGAAAAAGAAAAAGAATGAAGTTGTCTTCTCTTTTCAACAAGCAAAGAGAAGCAGAAGTGGATCTGAAGTTGTTGTCAAAGCTCCCCCTGAGATCAAGATGAGGTTCAGGAAGGAGAGCTCTGCACAAGGGTGACAGGTCTTCAAAGGTCTGATTTGCTCCAGCAAAGAATGATCCAAGTGAGTTGGATGGAGGTGTCTGAAGCAATCAGATTTTCTGTAAGAGAGTCTTTCAGAATAATTTTTCACTGAGAGAAAGATGAGAAGTCTTGTATTGTTGTTCTCTTCTTGTTCTGTGTATTCTCTGTATATTCTTCTTATTATTGTCCAAGAGAGAAAATATATTTGAGTCTTCTTCTTCCTTTACTTTGATAGCCGTTGGAAGTCAGCATTGATTGCTTTCCTTAACTGTCCATGCCTCAAAGGAAATGACAGGCAGACATTCCTTAGAAAATTCCTTGAGCCATGCACCAGATATGCTGTAACGGCCAATAAATTCTTCAGCATTAATTGCCTGTCAGAAGGAATTTGAATTCCTATCCAAAATCGACGGAAGTCTGGAAAGCGTCGAGCTCACAGAAAAACGTCGATCTGAGTACGACACACGTTGGTCAGAGAGTGTTTTCTGTAAGCAGAGCTGGGATCGACGGAACGTCGAGCTGAGGTCGACTCCACGTCGAGCTGAGGTCGACTCCACGTCGAGCTGAGGTCGACTCTGCGTCGAGCTGAGATCGACTCTGCGTCGAGCAGAGGTCGACTCTGCGTCGAGCTGAGATCGACTCTGCGTCGAGCTGAAGTCGACTCTGCGTCGAGCTGAAGACTACTCTAACTAGCCTATGTGACCTATATAACAGCATGGAGGTCACAGCATACAATCCCTATAGAAATATAGTCATCCTGGTCCAAATAGTAATAGGGTGTTCCAACAATCTCCCCCTATTTGGATTAGGATTACTATTTACATGAATTTTAGGGAATCAAAGAAAAGAAATAAAGCAGATACAACACAATATAATACAACCAGACATAACAGAATAATATGCAGCATATATGAAGCACTATATAGCAGCAGAATTGTTTAAATGTCCTGAGTCCAGAATATAGAAAGTGTCAGAATACCTTACTTTACTTGTCCTTTGATGCTTTGTCTTGATCACTCTTTTTGAAGATGATTTCTCTGTTTGGATTGGAAGCTTCCTTTTTAGATCTGAAGTCATCAGCTGCACCTAAAGATTTTTGATCTCTAGCACTGGGTGGTACAGCTGCAGGGTGGAGTTCCATGTATCTGTCTGAATCAAAAAATTTCTTTGAGCCATACTTTTCCAATTCTTCTCTTCTTTGTTCTGACATAGTACTGATATGAGATGTATCCAGTCCTCTTTCTCTGGCTTTGCTGATCTCATTTAAGGCAGCCATTTCTGTCATTCTTGCTTTCCAGTAAGCAGGAGTCTTGGTAGGATCTTCAAAGGGGACAGCTGGTTCAAATTTGTTAGAGGATGATTCTTGAGAAGTTCTTGGAGTGAGGTCAACTCTAGGCCTATAGGGATAGGGACCAGAGGTTGGATCAAAGATTCTTCCCCTGGACTGCCTGCCTTTATAATTTCCTCTTTGTTGACCTCCCCTTTGCTGGCTACTTCCTTGATATCTTCTGGCTTGATAAGTTTTTCCATGAAGAGCTGAAGGGGCTGGTTTTGAAGAAAGACTAGCACCTGCACCTGCATCAGGAGGAGGTGGAGGTGGAGGCTGATGGACTGGTTTAGATGGACCTTCATTGAATTTTCTCTTCTTCTTCATTGCCTTTCTCTGATTCTGAGAGTACTGCATCCAAGGCTCTGTGATTTCACAATTATATTTGATGTAATAGGGAATGTCATGATCTGTAGCTCTGGCAGAAGGTACTCTTTTCAAGGCTTTTGATCTGGCTTTCCTCTTCCTTGCAATAGTTGCAGAGGAGTCATCAGAATCTGTGGCAAACTCATCTTCAGAACTTTGTGATTCTTCATATGGATCTATATATTTTCTTTTGGAGAGGGGAAAGCTGATGGAGGCTGGAGCTGCTGAGGAAGAGACTAAAGGAGGCTCTGCTGTCAGTGGGAAGGAAGAAACAACCACTGCAGGAGAGGGCACAGCCTCAAAAACCATAGAGGCTGAGGAGACTGGTTCCTGAAGAGCTTGGGAGATATTGGCCTCTGCAGCATCAGGTGTCTCAGTCACTGCACCTGAAGTCTCAGCAGAGACTGCCACACCAAATCCAACACTAACAGGAGCCACTGCTACCACTGCTAACTCAGAAGTCAAGACTTTCTGGAAGGGGACAATAGCCCTGGACATATCTTCTTGAAGCTGTTTTTCTGCTATATCAAGGTCTTCTTGTATTGAAGCTGGAGGAGAGAAGATCTGAAGAGAAGCTGCCAAAGACTGAATGTCTAAGGCACTGCTGATTTGCTGCTCTGAAACTGGAGGAGAGGCCTCAGATACCATTTGATCTTCTGCAGCAGACACTGTCTGTGAACAAGTAACTGATACTGTCTCTGAAGGAGTCTGAGCAATCTGAACTGAAGAAGGAGGCAGCTCTTCTTCTGCTGACATCTCCCCCTGCCTAGAATCAGGGGCAGCTGACTCTAGGCCCCCAGAAGAAGGGCGTGCCAAATGGGAGGAAAGGGAGGAGACAGAGGCCGAAAGAGCTTTCAATGAAAGTAGGAGAGGAGCCAGCTTGGCATCCAAAAGGGAGGAGAGCCTAGGAGACAGAAGATCAAAAAGTTGATTGGCTAAGGGCAGGAGGGCTACTTGCTCAAGGGGAACTTGAGTAGAGGTAGAGGGAGTAGCAGAAGCTGAGAATGAAGAAGATGTTGAGAGAGGAACAGACAGAGGAGGTGTAACTTGTTCCTGAATGGAGGAGAAGAGTAAGTCTGAAAAAGTAGATGAATTGAGGAAGTCATGAGGAGAGGAGGTAGAAGCATCCATGAATGAGTCTTCATGCATGTCAAGTGAAAAGATATCCTCATGAGGGGTGGAATCCAAGGTTATTGGAAGGAAAGTAGTTTGAGGGGGAAGGGAGAAGGCAATGGTGGATATGGAGGAGGGTAGAGTTTGAGAGGATGAGATAAGTGAGGTTGAGGGGATGAAGGTGGATGGAAGGGTGAGGGAGAGAGATGGCATAATCCCTTCTTCTGGACCAGTGGACTGAGGGGAAGTGACCTCTATAGTCCTGGTGTCTGCAGAGGATTTCATGGCTGCTGCTGCCCTGGGATTCACGATTTTCCTGTCCCATTTGCCAATTAAAGCACATGTGAGCCTCTTGGAAGCATTTATGTGCTTCTTGGAGGACACCAGCAGTTGGGGGCAGCAGTGGTTGAGGATCAACCCAAGAACTCTTCCAAAATGGACAGAGCTTTTATCCAACTTTTTCTTAAGCATATCAAACACAATTAATCCCCAGTTGGGATGTTTCTTATCCATTAGAGCAGCCATGATGCAAAACTGATGCCTTGTTATTGCATCATGTGCAGTTCTCTTTGCACAGATCACCTTTCCAGTTATATCTGCTAAAAACTTGTACTCAATTGCTAGGTTAATTTTAAGGAGTTTGGAGGGGTTACCAGCAGCATGCCCCATCCTGTCCAGCATCAAGGTATACTCTTCCACTGATAGTTCTATATCATCATCTCCAGCAGCAAAGTTGAAGGCTTCTGTAATGACTTGAGGTGAGATGGCTACCTCATTTCCTGCAATCTTCCCAGTCAAGATGTTATCTGAAATGATTGCTGTAAGACACCATTCTTTAATTTTTGATTCGGGAAGGGGTATCCTGGTAGACATAAAGTGGACTAGCTGCTGCTCCTTGAAAAGATTCAGTATATCCAGAAGGTGTTGTGGAGATCCATCAAAAGAATCGAAATCAATGTCGAAACCAGAGTCGAACTTCATAGCCGCCAGAGCTCCTGCTGTAATTGCCATTGTCCTGCAAAAGAAAGAGTACCTTCCAAGATCAAAAGTATAGTATTTGGAGGGAGAAAGCTTGAGCAGAGAAATATGAAAGCGCAACTGCGAACGACGGAGAAAAAATGATTTTATACTTAGGGTTCGACGCAGAAAAGGAAAGAACGTCGAGCTCAGTTCGACGCTCAAGGGCTCTAGGAGAACTGAAACGACTCAACAGCGTCCAGCTTAGGTCGACGTTCGACGCTTTGGCTGAAGCTATACGTCGAGCTCAGGTCGACGTTGAACGAAGACGTCGACCGGGGAGAGAAAAAACTCAAGAAGCCAGGAAGCTGTGAACTTAGTTCGACGCTAGAAGCTGAGTTCGACGTTCGATGCTTTTGAGGGCGACGGACCGTCGATCTCCGTTCGACGCAGCGTCGAGCTTAGTTCAGAGCTCAGAACAACCACTCAGACAGGGAAATTTTGAAATGAAATTTTTCTTATTCCTGTTAATTATGGGTTTCAAAATCTTGGAGTTTTAATTTATGCTGTCTCCATCTAGCATTCCCAACTGATTGAGGAAAAAGAGGTGCTTCTTTTCATCCAAGGGTTTGGTGAAGATATCTCCTCTCTGTAGTTCAGTGGAAATGTATTCTAGTGCAATTTTCTTCTTTTCTACATTGTCCCTTAAGAAGTGATGTCTGATTTCTATGTGCTTAGTCCTACTATGGAGAACTGGATTTTGAGCAATAGATATTGCACTGGTATTATCACAAAAGATTTTAGACATCTCTAAGTTGTACCCATAGTCTAGGAGCTGGTTTTGAATCCACAAAATCTGTGAGCAACAACTACCTGCAGCCATGTATTCAGCTTCAGCAGTTGATGTGGACACAGAGGTTTGTTTCTTACAAAACCAGGAGACAAGTCTATCACCAAGAAATTGACAAGTTCCACTGGTGCTTTTCCTGTCTACTCTACATCCAGCATAATCAGAATCTGAAAATCCAGTTAGATCAAATCCTGAGTCATGTGGATACCAGAGACCTAGATTAGGACAACTTTTTACATACCTAAGAATCCTCTTAACTAATGTGAGGTGGGACTCTCTAGGGCTTACTTGAAATCTAGCACAAATGCATGTGGCAAACATTATATCTGGTCTAGTAGCTGTTAGATAAAGTAATGAGCCAATGATTGCTCTATAGTTTGTCTGATCAACTGGTTTTCCAGATTCATCAGCATCTAAAACAGCATTTGTAGGCATAGGTGTTTTCATGGATGATGCTTCAGACATTCCAAATTTCTTAACCAGTTCTCTTGCATACTTGGTTTGAGAAATGAAAATGCCATCCACATGTTGTTTAACTTGCAATCCAAGAAAGAAAGCAAGCTCACCCATGCTACTCATTTCAAACTTTGAGTGCATAAGTTGTGAGAACTTTTTGCATAAATTTGAATCAGTAGATCCAAATATGATGTCGTCTACATAAACTTGTACTAGTAGGGTATGGGACCTATGGGTTCTAACAAAAAGAGTTTGGTCTACACTACCCCTTTTAAAATCATTTTCCAACAAAAAACAAGCTAAGGTCTCATACCATGCTCTAGGAGCTTGCTTGAGACCATATAAAGCTTTATGCAGTTTAAATACATGATCAGGAAAAGTTGGAGAGATAAAACCTGGAGGTTGCTTTACATAGACTTCTTCCTTGATGTCTCCATTGAGGAATGCACTCTTGACATCCATCTGATATACCTTGAATCTCTTGTGAGCTGCATATGCAAGGAAGATTCTTATGGCCTCCAACCTTGCAACTGGTGCAAAGGTTTGGTCATAATCAATTCCTTCTTCTTGGCAATACCCTTGTGCAACAAGTCTTGCTTTGTTTCTCACAATTATTCCTTGATCATCCAATTTGTTTCTGAATACCCATTTGGTTCCAACAATTTGCTGGTTCCTTGGTCTTGGTACTAATTTCCAAACTTTATTCCTCTCAAATTGATTCAACTCTTCTTGCATTGCAATGATCCAGTTTGGATCTTGCTCTGCATCTTGTATGGTTTGAGGCTCAATTTGAGAAAGGAAGCAGGTGTGCATAATATTTTGGTTAACTTGATTCCTTGTTTGCACACCCACTGAGATATCTCCAATCACTTGTGAGATTGGGTGATCTCTTGTTGTTGCTAGATCAACAAGGGGTGTTGATGATGCACCAACCTGTGTTGTTATTTCCTCTTGTGGAACAACAACAGGTTCTTCAATTTGTTGGCCCTTTGAACTTTCCAGAACTTGAAATTCCTCTTCATTGTCACTAAGTTCAGTGACTTGTTGAATTGGTGAAGGTGATGACCCTTTGTCTTTGATGGTAAGCTGCTTCAGATTTTCTGAAATTGAATGTTCTTGCAAATTGCTTATGGTAGAAGTCTCCTTCTCCTTATAAAACATGTTAGTTTCATCAAATGTAACATGCATGGATTCTTCAATTTTATTTGTGCACTTGTTAAAAACCCTATAAGCCTTGCTAGTCATGGAGTATCCCATAAACACTCCTTCATCAGCTTTGGCTTCAAATTTAGCTAGGTATTTCTTGTCATTATTGTGAATGAAACAAATGCAACCAAATATTTTGAAGTAGTTCACTTTAGGTTTCTTCCCTTTGAGTAGCTCATAAGGAGTCTTACCCTTTAGCTTATGTATCAGGCTTCTATTCAGAACATAGTTGGAGGTGTTCACAGCCTCTGCCCAAAAGGTTAGAGGAAGGTGAGCATCTGTCAACAATGTTGTGGCAGATTCAATAAGGGTTCTGTTTTTCCTTTCAACTACCCCATTTTGTTGAGGAGTTCTAGGAGCTGAGAAAGTATGCCTGATACCTTCATTCTGGCAGAACTCTAGCATAAGAAGAGAATCAAACTCTGTCCCATGATCACTTCTGATCAGGGCAATGTGAGTATTGAACTCAATCTGTATGCCTTTGAGAAAATCTGTCAAAATTTTGAAGTTATCAGACTTCTTCCTCAGAAAGAACACCCAAGTGAATCTTGAGAAGTCATCTACAATTACTAAAGCATAAGATTTCCCTCCTAGGCTTTGTACATTAATTGGTCCAAAAAGGTCCATGTGCAATAAGTACAAGATTCTAGGTGAGTCACTCTTATTAATTGACTTGAAACTGTTTTTGGTTTGCTTGCCTAATTGACAGGCCTTGCAAAGTCCTTCCTTCTTGTAGGGACCAGAAGGTAGTCCTCTAACAAGGTTGTCTTGGGATAACTTAGCAATGGTTCTAAGGTTCACATGTCCTAATCTTTTATGCCACAAGATGTTTGGTTTTGAAATGGAGTTAAACAGGCAAATATCTACTACAGGTGAATGAAAATCCACTAAGTAAATGTTACCTCTTCTGTTACCTGTCAACACAGTTGTGTTGTCCACTGACTTGACTTTGCATATGGCTTTGTTAAAGGTTACTTGGTATCCTTCATCACACAATTGACTGATGCTTATCAGGTTGTGTTTGAGTCCTTCAACATATGCCACCTTTTTGAAAGTGACTAAGCCAATTTGAACTGTCCCATATCCTTTTGTAGTTCCAAAGCTTGAGTCTCCAAAAATTACTTTGGGTCCAAGCTTGGTTTTGAAGGAAGTGAGGTTGTCCTTGTCTCCTGTCATGTGCTTTGAGCACCCACTATCCAGATACCATTGATGGTTCTCACTTGGATAGGTCTTTACCTGCACAAAAACAGCTTATTTGTTTTTGACCCAGTTAACCTTGGGCCTAGGTTGATATCCCTTAAATTCTGAAATGAAGGACATCTCAGGTTGACTCTTATAGCCTACAGGATGATATCTCCTAGGAGGTATGATCCATTCAGCATAAGGGTTAAAGTAATGAGATGTGGAGCTAGAATTGAAGTTTGAGTTAACCCTTGAGAACTGGGTTTTGCTCTGAACTTGGCTCGACGCACGTCGAGCTTCGGTCGACGGACTCAAGTGAGTGCGTCGAGCTCCGTTCGACGGCAAGGTCTTGCTCTGTTCAGAGAGTAGAGGGCGTTGACCTGGGTTCGACGTTTTCTTGCGATTACGTCGAGCTCTGGTCGACGTCCGTCGAGCTTCGTTCGACGTTTTTTGTCCAGTTTCCTGGGTTAAGTCAGCATTCTTCCTAGCCACTATCAAGACTCCTTTACCTTTCTCACTGGTAAATTTGATTGGAGTTGTCAGCACTATGGGTTGGCTGGATGAAGCACCCAAGCCCAGTGAACCATTCAATCTTGAGTTCACTGTACTTGTGATGTCCATCAATTTGATACTTCTCCCATTAAGGGTTTCTTCAAATTGTTTGGCCTTAGATAGCTCACTTTTCAGTGAAGCTATCTCCTCCCCACACTGCTTCAACTCTTCTAAGAGTCTAAGGTTATCTGAGTTAATGGATTTGCATTCAATTAATTGTTCATTTAGAGTTTTAATCAGCTTTTGAGACTCAATTAAGTCAATGCACATAGATTTAAACTCAGATTTGAAATCATCAGAAGTAAAGTCAAATGAATCTATTACCTGATCCTCAGTAAGTTCCTGATCAGATGGATAGTCAGCCTCAGGCTCTGAATCAGTGTTCTTTTGAGATGCACTGATGGCCATCATGCAGAATCCCTTTTCTTCTGCATCATCCTCATCATCACTAGAACTGGATGATGAATCAGACTCATCAGAGTCACTCCAGGATTCAGCCACAAATCCTTTCCTGGTGTGCTTGCTGTTGCTGGAGGAAGGCTTGTCATGGTATTTCCTTGACTCCTTGTCCTTCCTTTTATCCTTCCTTTCCTTCTTGTCCCTTCTGTCCTTGTCTTGATTTTCTGGACAGTTTGGGAAGATGTGTCCTGGTTTCCTGCAACCAAAGCAGATAATATCTTTATTATTGGATCTGTCATACCTTGGCTTGTCTTTGTCTTTGGATGACCATCTTCTGAAGTTCCTTTTATTTAGCTTATTGAACCTCTTGACCAGTAGGCTCATAAGCTCTTCATTTCCCAACACCTTTTCTTTAGGTTCTTCTTCCTGTGCTTTGAAGGCAATAGTTTTCTCAGCCTTCTCTGTTGGTGTGGATGTCTTCTGCTCTTCTTCTCTTTTCTTAATAAATTGCTCATAGCTCTTGAGCTTTCCTAAAAGAGCTTCTGTGGATAGCTCACAGACATTTCTTCCATCTTTAATTGACCATATTCTTGAGTCCCAAGAGCTAGGGAAACAAGTCAGTATCTTGTCATTTATCTCAGTAAGAGATATGTCCTTCTCTAGTGATCTAAGTTCACTTATGATTAGGCTCAGTCTGTTGTACATGTCAGCAACTGACTCAGACTCTGCCTTTTTGAAGTTTTCATACTGTGTGATGAGATAGGATCTCCTATCCTTTCTTTCATCTGCAGAACCTGATACAATTTCTGAGAGTTTTTCCCAGATCTCCTTGGCAGTATTGCAATCTGCTACCTTCTGGAAAATGTCATCTGACATGGTTTGAGCCAAGATGTTCATGGCTTTAGCATCTGCTGCCTTCCACTTCTTTATGTCAGCATCAGTCCCTGAAGGAGGAGGAACAGCTGATGTACTTGTTCCTGTGGGAGGTCTTGGACAATCTGTCAATACAGAATTGAAGATGTCTTCATCAAAAGAGTTCATATAAAGTCTAATCCTTGCCTTCCATAGTGCAAACTTAGATAGATTGCACATAGGAGGTCTGGTGCTAGCAAAGTCCTTGTTTTGTGCCATGAGTTTTAAAAGATAAGTAAAACTAAGAAAAGTAACCCTTTGAGGGAAATGATCTTATCAGAGATCTTTTGATCCAGGTGTTAGCCTGTATGAATGATCAACCTCCCTCTGATACCAATTGAAAGTGCAGGATAAGATCACTCCTAACTCTAGAGGGGGGTGAATAGAGTTATTTAAAATAATTTTCCAAATAAAACTTGCAGAGAAAATTTTTACTTTACTTAGTGTATGGTGCTATAGCAAGTAATCAGAGTAAAAAATAAATTCACAGCACAAAGCAAAACACAGAAAGGGGCAAGCAATCCAGATGACACAAGGAGCTATAGTGGTTCCCCAAATCTGGGTACATCCACTCTTCTATCACCCTTGATAGGAATCCACTTCAAGATGAGTTGATCAGGTGTCTTGAGCACCAGAGAGTTTTTGATCAGGTTCTCACAAACCAACAGAAGCTGATTTTGACCAGGTTTCAGCAAAACCAAAAGTAACTTTTGAAGGGAGTTAGAACCCTGTACAGAAAGAAAAAGAAAAAGAATGAAGTTGTCTTCTCTTTTCAACAAGCAAAGAGAAGCAGAAGTGGATCTGAAGTTGTTGTCAAAGCTCCCCCTGAGATCAAGATGAGGTTCAGGAAGGAGAGCTCTGCACAAGGGTGACAGGTCTTCAAAGGTCTGATTTGCTCCAGCAAAGAATGATCCAAGTGAGTTGGATGGAGGTGTCTGAAGCAATCAGATTTTCTGTAAGAGAGTCTTTCAGAATAATTTTTCACTGAGAGAAAGATGAGAAGTCTTGTATTGTTGTTCTCTTCTTGTTCTGTGTATTCTCTGTATATTCTTCTTATTATTGTCCAAGAGAGAAAATATATTTGAGTCTTCTTCTTCCTTTACTTTGATAGCCGTTGGAAGTCAGCATTGATTGCTTTCCTTAACTGTCCATGCCTCAAAGGAAATGACAGGCAGACATTCCTTAGAAAATTCCTTGAGCCATGCACCAGATATGCTGTAACGGCCAATAAATTCTTCAGCATTAATTGCCTGTCAGAAGGAATTTGAATTCCTATCCAAAATCGACGGAAGTCTGGAAAGCGTCGAGCTCACAGAAAAACGTCGATCTGAGTACGACACACGTTGGTCAGAGAGTGTTTTCTGTAAGCAGAGCTGGGATCGACGGAACGTCGAGCTGAGGTCGACTCCACGTCGAGCTGAGGTCGACTCCACGTCGAGCTGAGGTCGACTCTGCGTCGAGCTGAGATCGACTCTGCGTCGAGCAGAGGTCGACTCTGCGTCGAGCTGAGATCGACTCTGCGTCGAGCTGAAGTCGACTCTGCGTCGAGCTGAAGACTACTCTAACTAGCCTATGTGACCTATATAACAGCATGGAGGTCACAGCATACAATCCCTATAGAAATATAGTCATCCTGGTCCAAATAGTAATAGGGTGTTCCAACAGTATATATATATATATAATTTATCTAATTGTCTTGGAATGCGTGTTATTTTATTTTATCTCTTCAAGTCTTAATTTTATTTTAATTGTTATATACAATTCACCTTAGCTTGTAGGATTTTAGCTTCTTCAAATAGGGGGAGATTTTTGGGTATTGTATCCACAATAACCCTGATTTGAAGAAGGACCCAGTCAAGCAAAGATGAGTTAAGTTTTTATTTGATGTTGTATTCTTGTTATGTACTTGATGGTTTATTTTGCTAAGTACACATCAATGTCAGGTTACAGTGGGTTAGTAATACGGGACACTATAATTTAATCCTTCATTGTGTATGCCAATGTGTTGAATAACGTGTAATCTCTCTATTGGGGTGTACTTCTATCCCAAGTACAGGAGAAGGATCAAGGAAGGCTAAAGACCTGGACTCAGAGAAGTTAGAAATTTTACCCAAGTAAAATTCGGCGAGTATGGTTAGTCATACATGTCGAATTCGTTGAGTATCCCCTTGATACTCACTGAAATCATCATGTATACTTCCCAATACCCGTCGAATTCGTCATGTATACTTAGGATAAATTCTCTGGAAATATAGAATTCGTCCAAGGAAAATTAATCGAGTATCACTGGCGATACTCGCCGAATTCGCCGAGTATCACTGGCAATACTCGCCAAATTCGACGAGTATCCCAAGCGATACTCGCCGAATGTGTCGAGTCATATGTCAACATCTCTAGATTTTTTTCTAAGGCTTATTCGACGTATTTCATTATCTGGTTCGGCGAGTATCATATATGATACTCGACGAATTCCGTCGAAAAAGACTTAGGCAGTTTTTCCGAAAATTTCCACGGTTCGGGATTTTCGGCCACGTATAGTAATTTTCTAGGTTATGTTTTTGGAAATCTTTTATAGCCGTTATTTCGATTCTTCCTATATATATATGATGGGATGATTTCAAAATTATCTATCTCGTAGCCATAATTAAATTTCAATTTCAAAAGATTCCAAAAAGAACAAACCCGTCAGCCACACCTAAGAGATTCGCAATTTTCTTCCGATCGGCCGCCGACATCGTGCGATCTTCTTCTTCGACGACTTATTCGATTGGATCGTGTCTTCTCTCAAGATCTATTCTAATCTAGTCCTAGTTGGTTGAAGATCCAAGGTTTAAGATTCAAGATTTAAAAGGTTTCAAGTTTCCGAGTTCTCCAAGATTCAAGTTCAACCCTCTCAAGAACGTTTGATCAAAGACTTGCAATGGTGTTTTGTGTTGTAATATTGCTTTAAATATTGTAGGAGATTTATCTCACAGTTAGTAGATTTGTTTGTGGATTGAGAGAGTATATCTGGTTGTGAATCGAGTTTGTAGATCCGGTTTATGGATCGAGTTGTAGATCCGGTCGTGGATCGAGGTGTAAGAGAGTTTGTTCTCCGAGGTCTAGGAGCGTTGCTCCGAGTTGTAAGATTGTGATAATCTGAAAAAGGTGAAGTAGCTGAATCTATCCATTCGTGTTAGATAGGCGAGACGGGATAGTGGACATACCCAATACGGGGAACCACTATAGATCTCTTTGTTTGTATCCTTGTTTATTTTTGAGTAATTTTAAATCCGCGAAAAGACACAAACATCACTTATTCACCCCCCCCCCTAGGTGAGTTAGGTAGACGCTAGATACTTTCACAGCTCACTCAACGCCTTAGGATAGAAGGAGATTTGGATAAGTATAAAGGCATTGAGTGAAGAATACTCACTCAATTCTCTTAACGCCTAGATGAACTGAAGAAATGACTAAGTCTAGATTCATTGAGTGAAGACCATTCACTCCGTTCTCTCCATGCCTGGATGAATTGAAGAAATGACTAAGTACAGAATCACTGAGTGATGGCCTATCACACAACGCCTGGAGTATTTCTGTGAATTTGGCTAAGTACAGAATGGTTGATGTCAGCATGAGTCAGCAAAAGCCAATAAAGTCAACGCAGTTCAAATTCATTGCAGGAAAGATGCAGTATGCCATCGATGGCATCGGTATCCAGTTATCGTATTCTGCAAATGGAATGTGGTAAATCGGCAATTAAGGCGGGGCCCACACCATAAAGAGTCGTTAGTCGACGATCAATAAAAGGGAAAGATTGACTGAGTCAGCAACAAGCAATTAGGGTTTTCTACTTTCACATTGCGGCTGAACATCGTCTTCTTCCTCGTCATTGCTATCGAGCATGAAGCACTTGTTCAGTTCAGTCAACCGGAAAGCAAAAATAGATAGCTGATGTGATTTTCATCTGCGACAGCAAGGTCAGGACTGATTCCTGAAATAGAACAGGCAGAGGATTCTGCAAGTTACTTCCAGCACACATTGCCCAGTATTGAAGATCTTTTTGAGTTGTTGCTGAGAAGAAGATAGGGCTAAAATCTACTCAGCCCAGGAAGACGGACTCAGAGAAATTTCTCTGATCTCTGATTGTTTCAAATCACTTCTATTTTCTATAGGATCCAATCTTGGATCTGAGTGTAAGATTCCCGAGTTAATCCGTGTGTAGTCCAATGTTATAAAGGCTGGAGTTAGATCTGTTATTTATCTGAGTGTAGGATTATTATATGAATCTGAGTGGTAGGCCTGTGTTATAAAGGCTGAGGTAGGATCTAGTTTGGATCTGAGTGGTAGGGCATAGCGCCTGAGTTATAGGACTTGAATAAGATTGAGTGGTCCTACGGGAACGAGTTGTAATCTCTTAAGGAGACGGGTATTGGGGGAAGAGCCTTGTCTAACACACTATTAGAAAGGCACAGAGGGGCAGTAGACGTACTCATATTCTAGGGAAGCACAATAAAATATTTGTGTCTTCTGATTGATGTTCTTGAAATCTATACTAACAAATCACTAAGCACAACAAAATAAGGTATAGGTCTAGATAATTTCAAAAGAGCCCTAAAACCTATTCACCCCTAGGTGTTAGTTGACCTTGAAAATAAAGTCTTTCAAGCAGCTTACTCCTTTTTAATGCATGCAGGAGTTCACCATACTTATTAATCAATTTATTGATATCTTCCACAGATTCTGAGCCATCCTCATCACTTGATGAAGAGGCACTAGAGTTGGGACTTATCTCATAATCTGGAACAGAATAAGAACTAGATAGAGATTGTACCTTTTCTAGAATAGGCTGATCCTGGCAGGATTCTTCCTCAGACATAGCCATCCGCCCAATGTAGGTTTCTTCTTCTTCAGATTCTGATGAATAAGAGGCAGTCAAGATCTTCTCCTTCTTTGTCATGAAGGACTTCTCCTTCTTGCTCTTTTGATGGTGGTGTTTCTTCTCACCATCCTCCTTTCTTTTGATTGGGCAGTCAGCAATTACATGCCCAGGTTTGATATAGCAAAAGCAAACAACTTTAATAAAAATATGTTTACAAGGTTTAGAACCATACATGAACTCCTTGTAGGTTTTCTTCTTTCCCCTGTAGTAGTCCTCCTTGTGATGAGAGTAGGAGGAGGGACTGCTCCTCAACTGGTTTCTCTTCATCAGATTCATAAACTTCCTAGAGAAGGCAGCAAACACCTCATCAGACATGTGGCAGTCTGATGTGCATGTCTCTGAACTTTCTGAGTCAGACTCAGCAGCCCTCCTTGGTGGAGATGAAGTCTTTCCCTTGCTTCTTCTTGTGGCTTCAAATTTGAAGGCTACAGTCTTTTCTCTTGCCTGGGACTTGTTGTTTTTCTCCTCCTCCTTCCTGGCAGTCAGCTGTATTTCATAAGATAGCAGCTTCCTAAACACAGTTGGTGGAGGAGTATCTGCCTGCTTTGCCACTTCCCTGATGACAAAAATCTTGGTGTTCCAGTCTCTAGTTAGAGACCTTAGGAACTTATCATTAAGCTCATAATTACTGAAGACCCAGCCATAAGACCTTAGCTCATTAACTATTCTAAAGAATCTTTCATAGCAGTTGGCTATGCTCTCCTCTTTAGACTTCCAGAAAGCCTCATACTCTTGATTGAGCATAGACTTCCTATCATCTCTGACCTCTTCTATGCCCTCCATGTAGACAACCAAATTGTCCCACATCTCTTTGGCTATCTTGCAGTGCACCAGATTCTGAAAGGTGGAGTCATCTATGGCACTAATAATTATAATTTGTGCCCTCTTGTCCAGTATAGCTAAGATGACTTCTTCCTTAGTCATTTCTGAATATTTCTTAGGTTTCTGTACTATTCCATCTAGAGCTGAGACTTTAATAGGGATGAAAGGTCCCTCTTTGATAGTGATAAAGATCATTGAGTCAGATGCTTCCATGAAGAGTCTGACCCTCTCCTTCCAGATTCCAAAGCCTTCCTTTTTGTAGATAGGAAGCTTCATGGAACCAAGCTCCTTATGGTTCTCTAATGAACCCATAGTATACTCTGACTTCTCCCCTTGGAGATCTACTCAAATTGTTAAGTCATTCTTGAGCAACTTCCCTCTAATACCACTTGAAAGTCTTTTTTTCAAGGGTAGCCAAACAACCTAGAGGGGGGTGAATATGTTTCTAGGTCTTTAGTATATCTTTTAACTTTTATAAGTTTTGGCTGTGAGTGGTGATTTACTTCCTATTGCTTTCAAGACATTCACACAAACGAAACATCAATTTATAGTGATTCCCAAGATTATGGGTACGTCCACTGTCCCTCCCATCTTTCTAATAGTGTGTTATATAACGCACTTCTCCAATATCTCGACTCCTAAGAGCTTACAACACGATCCCGCAGGACCACTCAGTCTCCTTCAAGACTTACAACTCAGGCATAAAGCCCTACAAATCAGTGATAGAAGAACATCAACCTCAATCCAAAGGCCCTACCACTCAGGCTTGGAGGACAACCCTACCTCAGATCCAAAGGATCCTACACTCGGCCTTTATAAATAGTCTTACAACTCAGATCTAAGATGATCCTATAGAAAGAAATAATTGTATTGGTGTTGATTACTAGACACCAGAGAAATGATCTCTGTGTCTTTCTCCTTTTGTTCTGAGAAAGATCAGTCCAGATTTCTTATTAACAGCTTCAGAAAATAGTCTTCAGGATTTGCTCAGCTTGGGCTGTGAAGTGGTCGCAGTTAGGGTTAGCCCTTGCTTCTCCTTATTTCTTATTATTGATGATGAAGACGACAATAGCTAATAGGAAGAACTTCTAGGTTGATTGATTTTAACTTCTGCTTCTTGTCTCAGCAATAATGGCGAGGATGACGATAAAGTTCTCTCTCTTTTCGAAAAGACAAAGCCATAAAAGTTAATTCGATTCCGCCAATCTCATTTCTTTTGATCTTCCGTCATGCAATAGCTTTCTTGACCTATGGGCCAAGCTTTAATTACTAATTTACCACATTCCTTTTACAAAATATATAATACAGCTGGCTATTGGCACCATTAGTGGTGGATTCAAGCTTTCCCGCAATGAGTTTGAATTTCGTTGACTTTTGTTGACTTTGGCTGACGTCAACATCTATGGGCTTAGCCAAATTCTCAGTTCCATCCCAGGTGTTGAGTGTGTTGAGTGAACTGGCTTCACTCAACGCATCTTGACTTAGAAAATTTCTTTGCACCATCAGGCGTTGAGTGCGTTGAGTGAACTGGCTTCACTGAATGCCTCTGGACTTAGATAATTCCTCTGCCTTGCTTAGGAATTTAAAGCATTGAGTGAATGGCCTTCACTCAACGCTTTCTGAATTGGCCAAACTTTCTACGCTACCAGGTGTTGAGTGCGTTGAGTGAACCTTAATCACTCAATGCCCCTGGACTTAGCCGCTTCACTGATTGCCTTTCTTTTTGCTGAGGTGTTTAGTGAATTGGATTCACTCAACGTTGCGGTACTTAGGCACAATTCTGAAATCTACCAGCTTGCAGAGGCGTTGATTGCGTTGAGAGAACTGGCTTCACTCAACGCTTCTGGACTTAGTCGATTTCTCTCTCCTTTCTTCTTTGGCTTTGACTGCTTCTGCATGACTCAATGCTTCAGCTCAACTGGAGTTCAGTGAACTGGCTTCACTCAACGCCTGTGGACTTAGCCACAATATTGTCTCTGCAACCTGCAGGGCTTTGACTGTCCTGTCTTTACTCAGTGCTTTTGTTGTCTATCGTTGAGTGAACTGGCTTCACTCAATGCTTGTGAACTTAGCCGCAATATTGTCTCTATAACCTGTTGGGATTTGACTGTCCTATCTTTACTCAGCGCTTTTGCTATCTAGCATTGATTGAATAACCTTCACTCAATGCCAGTGGACTTAGCCGCAAAATTAGTTTTCAGACTGCTGGGCTTTGACTATACACACCTTACTCAGTGCATTTTGGTATCTGGCGTTGAGTGAACTTGCTTAACTCAACGCCTATGGACTTAGAAAATCTTCAGCCTTTCCAGCATCCTTCTTTGACATCTGGCATTGAGTGAACTGGCTTCACTCACTTGTGGACTTTGACAGATTTTTGTCTCTCCACTCCTCTACCTTGTGACCACCTATCACAACCACTTGGAATACCTATCCAACCTGCATGTATGAACTTAAACATACATCAAATACAACTATGTGTATACCATTGAATTTTTTCTTTTACAAATCTAGGATATTGTGAGCAATGGACCCAACAAACATCCTTATTGTCACTAGTCTTGCAACTGGGGTAGATGTCTGGTCAATGTTTATTCCCTCCTCTTTCCTATATTCTTTTGTTACCAGCCTTGCTTTGTTATCTACTATCACACCATTCTCATCTAATTTATTTCTGAAGATCCATTTGGTGCTAATAATATTATGTTCTTGTGGTTTTGGCACTAGCTTCGAAACCTTGCATCTCTTGAATTGGTGTTGCTCTACCTGTATGATATTAATACAGAAAGGATCCATTTTAGGTTCTTCAAACTTTTTGGGCTCCACTTGAGATAAGAAGCTCAGAAATAAAGCTTCATTATAGATCCTGCTCTTGGTAGTGACTCCTTGGCTGGCATCCCCAATAATGATATTACTGGTGAGATCTCTCAGGTACTTGGTTTCTGTAGGAAGCCTGTCAGCAGCTAGTTATATTCCAGCAATAGCTACTATATCTTTATCAACTTGATCTTCTTTAGTTTGTTGTTTATCTCCACTAAAATATTCATCAGGAGGAGAAACTTTGCTTAAGCTGGGCTTGTCTTGGATAACAGCTATTGTAATCTTTGTTCTGTACTTATAGGGTTAGAAGCACTAGACCTGCCCTTATATATAAGGCTAGTCTCCTCAAAAACAACATGCGCATAGATACTTCTACAATATGGATTTTCTTGTTGAATACTTTATATGCTCTATTATGTGAGTTGTATCCAACAAGAATACCCACACTACACTTCTCAGCAAACTTAGGCTCCATTTGGGTGGACTTATTTTCACCGGTGAAGCGGTCATGACCGCATGAACCGGGACTTATTTAAGTCCCGATTCATGTTGTAACGCCCCGAAACTCAAAAGAGTGACGGGTTGCATTTTGAGCCAAGTATGGGATTTGGTAGAGGTGATATGGCCTGGGACACAGGCGTGTCCCAGGGGAGTGTCGTGCTCAGGTTCGGCACTTGTCGCATGGTCGACGAAATTGTAGTCAACGGTCATCAGAGGGGGGGGTGAACATGACCTGGGACAAGGGCGTGTCCCAGGGCGTGTCAGTCACTCAAAGCATTTCACTCAACGATCGTTGAGTGATGACGCGCGGCCTTAGCCCAGGCGTGTTCGGGTCTGACACGGGCGTGTAGACAAACCGTTTCCTACTCAGGTCTTTTGGCGAGTTGTGCTAAGGCAGCTACACAGCCTTGGACACGGGCGTGTCCCATGGCGTGTCTAGAACATAGCATGTGACACGAGCGTGTCACATGGCCATATCGTGCTCTAGACGTTTTGGACCTGTGCTGATGGAGGAACACGCCCATCGATACGGGCATGTCAAGCCTGACACGGGCATGTCGAGTGCCCGTGTTATTTTCGGGACGCGACGGTTTCGACGACGAATGAGTGACATGAGCTTGGACATGGGCGTGTCGCAAGCCGTGTTCGGCCCAGGAAGTTTATTTTCTGGACGCATCGCAGCCGTTCGTTTCCTTACTTTGGGATCTAACATCCCAGGCCTCTCCTGGTTGGGTTTTAAGCCAAGAATAGGGTTCAAACCCTCATTTTTGTTGGGGCCACTCTCTTTCTAAGTCCTAGAGAGAATGAGAGCAAGGAGGAAGAAGAAGGGGAGATCCGGCCGCCGGTGGAGCTTCGGAGCTCCGATTCTCGATCTGAGTCCAGATCTGCGAAGGCAAGATCATCGCGGTGCTTTTCATCTACATTGTTTTCCATGGCGCCGAGGAGAAATGCTAGGGTAACGATTCTCATCTTGATCATGTGAATCTCTTCTTATTTTGCATAGGAAAACCCTCTCCCGCGAGTGTGCGGCGAGTTTGCGGTATTCCTTGGGGTAGATATGTAAATTCCCTCCTTGTTTAGAGTCCGGAATCGTAGTATGGACATAGGCATGGTGTGTGAACCCTACCCGGACATGTTGGTCTGGAACGATGATGTTTTGCTATGCATATTGTGTCGGAGAAGACTCCGTGCATTTTGTTTGTTTTCGGGTTGCTATGCGATAGAATGCATTAGGGAATCTTAGGGAGTTACCCTAAGGTGCACCCGGAAATCTTGGCGGAAATGCATTTCTGCCATTTTGGTGGCGTGGGAGCCAGCCGGGTGTATAGCGGGGCTATATACCGTGTTTGATCAAAAGTTAGGACTGGGGGAAGATGGGTCGGCGTCAAAGGCCAAAGGGCCGCGACGGGGTGAGCAACGGGCTGGTGGAACCCTACCCGCTCCATCTATTTCGGTTATAGAGACCAAAAGCTACGTGGCACTTACCGATGATTTGAATAACGAGTCTAGGTTGTGGCTGAAAGGACTAAATGCTCACGAGGTTTGCCGCCCTGGGGGCGGTGGTGGAGCCAAGGAACGGAACGGGTTCGGACTTGCTTCATTGAGTTAGTGCCCTGAGAGCATGGGGTATGGCCGTGTGTGCGTGCACCTATGATGTTGTGTTTATTCACTATATTGCTTGTTTTGCTAACAAGTGTAGGGAAGAAGCTTTGCCGCCCCGAGGTTGGGGGCGGAATCGTTATAATTTGTTCAGCTTTAGCTGACCGTTATTCTTTTTTTCCACCGTTGCGGTGATTTGTGCTTGTAGGTGCTACGGTGCGAGCGGCAAATAGCGGGCCAAAGCCCAAGTTGCTAAGCCGGCCCTCAAAGGCCTTGCTTGTTTACTTATTTAAATCATGTGTGGCCGGCCTGCATGCCGAAGTTTGTAAAACACTATTTATTTAAGTGAACTATTATAAGGCCAATACTTTTGTGTATTCTGTAGTTCATTCCTACTTGGTTTTGTTAGTGGACATTCGTGCTTGTGCTGGGTTCTTTCCTTTGCAACTTAATAAATTTCTTCCGCTAGATGCTCTGTGTAGGACGTGTGTATTGGATGAATGGTTTCATTGAGTAACCCACCGGTCTGTCCGTAGTATATGGCGTCGGGCACCAGCCGATCCTACTGCTTTATGTTATGTGATGGATAGGGGTGTTACAATTTGGTATCAGACAACCGGTTTCAATCAGGCTTAAATGAATTCGTGGATGAATTCACTTTAAGGGATGGTGAACACATGTGTGTGTGTCATCGTTATAACATGAAAAGAACCCATGAATGTCCACTTAGGAATAAAAATACACATGTTTGAAGAACCTGTGTGTTCCTAAAATTGCGTTTCGCAATGTTGTTTGGTCTCTTATCGGTGTTTTGTATGATTATAGGTGACCAGGAGTGGTGCTGGGCCGTCAGAACGACTAGTTTCTGAGGCAGGAAGCACACCAAATGATGCGCCGACAACACCTCCTTCGGCTGAGACCATACGGTTGGTAGCGGAGGCTGTGTTTGCAATGATCAACGTGCAGCCTGCAAGGCAAGTACAGCAACCTGCCCCTGCTATGGAGCAAGTACCGCTCCAAACGGAGGGGCAGGGGAAAGTGGAGCAGGTGATAGTGGATCCAGTGTTGCCTAGGAGAGAAACGGAGAAGCAGCTTAAGCACGTGATGGGCTTCAATCCTCCAGTGTTCTCGGTGACCGGAACCCCAACTCAAGTAGAGGATTGGCTCTCCAAAAATAAGAGAGTGCTGATAGCCACTAAGACTGAAGCGTGGCAGAAGACCACAATTGCCACGTTCTTGCTGGATGGTTATGCAAGACTATGGTGGGAAGGCTTGGAGCTACACCATCTGAGGGGTAGACAGCTTACTGACGTCTCGATAGAGGAGTTTTTTAGACTGTTCTTGGCTCAATACCTCCCCTCAGCTCAGAGGATTGCTTTGGAAAATGAGTTCCAGAAGTTGGTTCAAAGAAAGAGTACCGTGGATGACTATCTCCACAAGTTTACTCGATTAGGTCGGTATGCAAGCGCTACCTTCGCTGATGAGGAGCGAAAGACCAACCGATTCTACGAAGGTCTAAGGGATGACTTGAGACTGCTACTATTGGGATCGATTACGCAGGATTTCCGGACCTTGGTCAACACAGCTCGGTATTTAGAGAAAGACATGAAGAATGTATAGGTGAAGAAGGACACCGGCGGGAGGAAGTTAGAGTTCAAGGTGCCGCCTGCAAAGTCTGGTTTTCGATGATGGAATAAGAAGGCTAGGACGTCGGGTCCAGCCCCTTCTTCAGGTGCCTCGGGGGCAACTACCAACCGAACCCCGGGTGCTTGTTTTACTTATGGTAACATGGGGCATTTTGCCCGTGACTGTTGGAGCTGACATCCAAAGTCCGAGAGGAAGCAGGGAGCAACTTACGAGGAAAAGGGCAAGGCTGTGGAGTAAACCACATCCCATTATTCTCCGACTCAACCAAGAGTCTACAATCTGGGCCAGCAGGAGGCCATCAAACATGCATACGTGGTGACAGGTGAGGTTTAAATTTATAGCAAGTTAGCTTTAAATACTGTTACCTAGTGCTTGTTATCTTATTACTGTTTGTATAGGCTTTGTTCTGATTTGCGATAGTCTGGAAAGTGCAATATTCGATACGGGAGCTTCACACTCCTTTTTGTCCGAAGGTTTCGTATCATGCATCGGGGTCCCTTCTTCGATGGCGAAGGACAATTTGGACGTGTTGCTGCCGAATGGGTTTTCTATGCGTACGGACAGAGTATGTATCGTAAAGATCCGTATTGGAAGTCAGGAGTTCAACTTACTAGCATTGTTACTTCCGCTTGTAGAGTTTAACGTCATCTTCGATATGGACTAGCTTTCAAGGCAGAAGGCATTCATAGATTATAACCGTAAGGAAGTCAAGTTGGGTGCTGGGCGGGAGACAACGTTTGTGGAAATGAAGGGGTCGAGCAAGACGTTGATGTCTGCTCTTCAGGTGGTCAAGGAAGTCCGTGCAGGTGCAGATCTATTCTTCATGTTAGTGGAGGCTATAAAGCCTAAAGACACTTTGGGTAGTATCCTAGTTGTGTGCGAGTACCCTGAAGTGTTCCCGCACAATCTTCCCGGAGCCCCTCCGAAGCAAGAGATCGATTTCACCATCGAGCTAGTGTCAGGAGCCAAACCTGTGTCACGCTCTCCTTATAGGTTGGAGCCTAAGGAGATGGCGAAGCTAAAGGTTCAACTGGAAGAGTTGATGGAGCAAGGTTATGTGCTTCCATGTTCGTCGCCTTGGAGCGCACCGGTCCACTTTGTTAAGGAGAAGGACGGAAGTTTGCGGCTGTGTATCGACTACAAAGAACTGAATAAGTTAACAGAAAAGAACAAATACCCGATCCCAAGGATTGATGATCTTTTCGATCAGTTAGTCGGGTCATCGGTATATTCAAAATTGTATCTGAAGTCCGGTTACTATCAGCTGAGGATAAGGGAGAGTGATATCCCAAAGATAGCATTCAACACGAGGTATGGGCATTTCGAGTTTATAGTCATGTCATTCAGGCTGACTAATGCGCCATCAGTATTCATTAATCTCATGAACAGGATGCTCAGGGAGTACTTAGACCATTTTGTGATCGGCTTTATTGATGACATATTGGTTTACTCGTAGTGCGGAGATGATCACTTCAAGCGTCTGCATTTGGTTTTGGAGACGGTGAGAAGGAACGAACTATATACAAAGTTCTCCAAATGCGAGTTATGGTTGTCCTCAGTGGCGTTCCTTTGTCACATAGTCCGTGGTGAAGGGATTGTGGCAGATCCGACGAAGATTATTGCGATACGAGAGTGGCCTGTGTTGTCTTCGGTAGCGGAAGTCCGGAGTTTTCTAGGGCTTGCCGGCTATTACAGGCACTTTGTGGAGAACTTCTTGTGGATAGCATTACCTCTCAAAACGTTGACAAGGAAAGATCAGAAGTTTGAGTGGATGCAGGAGTTCACGCAAGCGTTCGAAGAGTTGAAGAGTCGGTTGACCACGATGCAAGTTCTAAGTTCGTCGAGTGGGACCGAAGGTTTTTAGATATACAGCGATGCCTCAGGCAGTGGTTTGGGCTGCGTGCTGCTGCTGCATTATAGTGTTATTGAGTATGGCTCGCGACAGCTGAAAGTGCACGAAAAGAATTATCAGGTCCACGACTTGGAGTTAGCCGCCGTGATTTTTACGCTAAAGCTGTGGAGGCATTATTTGTACGGCTTAAAGGTCGATATTTATACCGACCACAAGAGCCTGAAATACATGTTGGATTAGAAGGATCTGAACTTGAGGCAGCGGAGGTGGAGGGAGTTCCTGGGGGACTATACGTTCAAAATTCATTATGTTCCCGGGAAAGGCAATGCAGTGGCGGATGCGTTGAGTCGCAGAGCTCCCGGCCAAGCCAACTGGTTGTCGGTTCATGATGAGAGGTTTATTCGGGAGTTGGAGGCGTTAGACATCTGTTGTGTTGACAAGCAGGCCTCCCTCTGATACCAATTGAAAGTGATAGAAAGATCTACCTTGACTCTAGAGGGGGGTGAATAGAGTATTTTAAAATAATGTTTACAATTAAAAATTGTAAGGCAGTGGAAGATTTAATTTAATTATATGTGTAAGGTGCTTAAGAAAAATAAAGTTAAAGCAAGAAATAAGAATCACACAGCACACAACAATAACAAGCACACAACAACCAGAAGACACAAGGATCTATAGTGGTTCCCCAAAACTTGGGTACATCCACTCTTCTACCACCCTTGGTAGGAATCCACTGCAGGATGAGTTGATCAGGTGTCCTGGGCACCAATGAGCTTTTGATAAGGTGCTCAAAAACCAGATCTAGATTTTTTGATAAGGTGTCTTGCCACCACTGAGTTTTGACAAGGCTCTCAGAACCAGATTCAGAACTTTTGAAGAGAGTTTTGATAACCCTTTTACAGCAGGAAAAGAAAAAGAATGAGATGATGATGTCTTCTCTGTCTCAAATCAAATGAGAGAAGACTAGTGGATTGTTGATGTTGTCAAAGCTCCCCCTGAGATGTAGAATGGTTCAGGAGTGAAAGCTTTGCTAGGGTGATAGGCCTTCAGAAGTTTCAGATCTCCAGCAGAAGATGATTCCAGCAGATGCTGAAATTTTTGGTGTCTGGAGTCCTTGATGTTGAAGCCTTTGAACACTTGAAGATTCAGTAGATTTATAAATCACAGAAGTTGAAATCTTGATCAGAGAAATTGTGTTGTTCAATCTTCTGTAATGTAATCTAATTCTTCTGTATCTCCTTGTATTGTCTGTGTTGATCACTGTATCTTGTGTGTCTATGTTCAGAACAATGAAAACTGAAAGAGTATATCAGATATTCTCTTAGATGGCCGTTTTATCAGTCATAAATGACTTCCATAATATACAACTTTATCTGGGGAAAGTCCTAAGCAATATTCTATTTAGTCTTTCCTTGAAACTTGCATCAGATTGATTGAAACGGCAAGAAAATCCTTTGCAATTAATGCAGGAATTAATCATAATTATAATCCATAACTGTCCTTGAATTTTAATTCTGAAGGCGTCGATCTCTCACAGAAATCATCGATCTGAGCTCTACGATCGTTGAACTGAGCTCAGAGATTGGATTAACACAGCAGACAGAAAACGTCAAACTGAGCTCTAAGATCGTCGAACTAAGCTCAGCGACTGGGAAAATAACTGAAGACAGATCGTCGATCTGAGCTCGAAGATCATCGACCGGAGTTCGACGACTCAGCAAAGTTGAGCTCAGAGAGCGTCGAACGGGTTTCGACGTTTCGTCGAACTGAGTTCGACGAAAATTGTCTTTGTCTCAGCTCTAAGTCTTGATCTTTGAATGGTCCTGGGGGCAGCATCAAACCTAAGTTTTAAGCCTTAGACTCATTCTAATTTGACCTTTTCAACTATACATCTAGGTCAAACCAAATTCCTAAAAACATAGTGATCCTTGCCCAAATTAGTAATAGGGTGTTCCAACATGTTGTGTTGACAAGAAGACTAGTGCTGAAGCGCTATTGAACTAGACGGAAGTTCAGTATGACCTGGCTGATCGGATTCGACAGGCTATGGAGTTGGATAGAAGCATGAAGGAGGTCATGGATGCAGCTTCGGATGGGTCAAATTCCTAGTTTTCAGTTGAAGATGGACTGCTAAGGAAGGACAGTTGTTTGTGCATCCCAAACGTGGGAAATCTACGGGCGGAGTTGTTGTACGAGGCTCATCATACCAAGTACTCAATCCACCTAGGGAGCACGAAGATGTATCGAGACCTAAAGAAGTTGTTCTGGTGGCCAGGACTCAAGAAGGATGTGGCACTATTCGTGGCTAATTGTCAGACTTGCGCCTTAGTGAAGGCAGAGTGCCAAAAGATAGGGGTTTCTTGAAATCTTTGCCTATTCCGGAGTGGAAGTTCGACGACATTTCGATGGACTTTTTATATGGCTTGACAAGGTCTCAAAAGGGAAACAACGCCATCTAGGTTATCGTAGATCGGTTAACAAAAGTGTCGCACTTCATTCCGCATAGGAAGGATGATTCAGTGGAGAAACTGGCGACGCTATATATAGATAACATTATTAGACTGTACGGTGTGCCCCACAACATCATGAGTGATAGAGATGGACGTTTTACGTCCAATGACTGGAGGTTGGTGCAGCAAATGCTGGGAAATAAGTTGAAGTTAAGTACAGCCTTCCATCCGCAGACGGATGGGCAGACAAAGAGGGTCAACAGGACGATTGAGGACATTCTTCACATGTGTGTTCTGGACTTTGGAAAGCAATGGGAAGACAATCTATATTTGGTGGAGTTTGCGTACAATAATAGCTACCAAGCGAGCATACAAATGGCGCCCTTCGAGGCCTTATATGTTAGAAAGTGTCGCACGCCATTGTCATGGCTAGAAACGGGTGAGGCAAGGTTGTACAAAAAGCAAGAGGTGGAAAGCGCTACTTCATTGGTGCGAACCATTCGGGAGCGTTTGCTGATCGCTCAGGATAGACAAGCTAAATACTATAATGCCAAGAACCGGAACGTGGAGTTTGTGGTTGGCGATTGGGTGTATCTGAAGATAAAGTCATTCAAGGGTGTTTCACGGGTACGACGCTTGAAGAAGCTGAGCCCGAGGTACCTTGGACCATTTGAGGTCATGGAGCGGATTGGTGAAGCAGCTTACCGTCTGAAGCTATCGGTGGAGTTAAGTGGTCTACACGACGTATTCCACATTTGAGTGTTGCGGAAGGCGGTGCTAGAGCCTTTAAAGATGATCGCAGTTAATCAAGTACCGGTGGATGAAGGGTTGACAACTAGGTTCAAGACCGTTTGTATTGAGGACTCTGAAGTCAAGTGACATCGTAACAAGGAGATCAGAATGGTCAAGGTCTATTGGGACAATTACGGTCGAGAGGAGCTCTCTTGGGAACGGGAGCAGACCATGCTTGAGGAGTACCCAGAGTTATTTCACTCAGGTACCGCTTTTGGTTTTCTGTTTTATTTTCCTTTGGTTATTTCTTGGACGAATTTCTTTTAAGAGGGAGAGAGTTGTAATGCCCCGAAACTCAAAAGAGTGATGGGTGGCATTTTGAGCCAAGTCTGGGATTTGGTAGAGGAGACACGGCCTGGGACACGGGCATTTCCCAGGGGCGTGTCGTGCTCGGGTTCTGCACTGGTCGCATGGTCGATGAAATTGCAGTCAACGGTCGTCGGGGGTGGGGGTGAACAGGGCCTGGGACACGGGTGTTTCCCAGGGCATGTCAGTCACTCAAAGCCTTTCACTCAATGATCGTTGAGAGAGGATGCATGGCCTGAGCCCAGGCATGTTCGGGTCTAACATGGGAGAGTCAAAATTCGACACGGGCGTGTCGGACACCCGTGTCCTGCTCGGGTCCTTTGGCGAGTTATGCTAAGGAAGCTATACGGCCTAGGACACGGGTGTGTCCCAGGGCGTGTCTAGCACACGGAATGTGACACGGGCATTTCACATGACCGTGTCGTGCTCTATACGTTTGGGACCTGTGTCGATGGAGGAACATGCCCATCAACAAGGGAGTGTACTGGATGACACTGGTGTTTCAAGAATGACACGGGCGTGTCGAGTGCCCGTGTTATTTTCGGGATACGATGGCTTCAACGGTTAATGAGTGATACGGCCTTGGACACGGGCGTGTCGCAAGCCATGTTCGGCCCAGGAAGGTTATTTTCTGGACGTATCGCAGCCGTTCGTTTCCTTACTTTGGGATCTAATGGCCCAAGCCTCTCCTGGATGGGTTTTAAGCAGGGAATAGGGTTAAAACCCTATTTTGTGTTGGGGACACTCTCTTTCTATGTCCTAGAGAGAAGGGAGAGCAAGGATGAAGAAGAAGGGTAGATCCGACCGCCGGTGGAGCTTCAGAGCTCCGATTCTCGATCCGAGTCTAGATCTGCGAAGGCAAGATCATTGCGGTGCTTTTCATCCGCGTAGTTTTCCATGGCACCGAGGAGAAATGCTAGGGTAACGATTCTCATCTTGAGCATGTGAAGCTCTTCTTCTTTTGCATAGGAAAACCCTCTCCCGCGAGTGTGCAGTAAGTTTGCGGTATTCCTTGGGGTAAATATGAAAAGTCCCCCTTATTTAGAGTCCGGAATCGTAGTACGGACATAGGCATGGTGTGTGAAGCCTACCCGAACATGTTTGTCTGGATCAGAGATATTTTGCTATGCATATTGTGCGAGAGAAGACTCGTGCATTTTGTTTGTTTTCGGGTTGCTATGCGATAGAATGCATCAAGAAATCTTGGAAATTAACCCTAAGGTGCACTTGGAAATCTGGGCGGAAACACATTTCTGCCATTTCGGTGGCCTAGGAGCCAGCCAGGTATATAGCGGGGCTATGTACCATGTTTGATCGAAAGTTGGGACTTGGGGAAGCTGGGCCCATATAAAAGGCCAAAGGGTCGCGATGGGGTGAGCAACCGGCTGGTGGAACCCTACCCGCTCCATCTGTTTCAGTTGAAGAGACCAAAATCTACGTGGCACTTACTGATGATTTGGAGAATGAGTCTAGGCTGCAGCTGAAAAGACTAAATGCTCACGAGGTTTGCCGCCCTGGGGGCGGTGGTGGAGCCAAGGAATAGACCGGGTTCGGACTTGCTTCACCGAGTTAGTGCCCTGAGAGCACGACCTGTATGGTCGTGTGTGCGTGCACCTTTGATGTTGTGTTTATTCACTATATTGCTTGTTTTACAAACAAGTGCAGGGAAGAAGCTTTGCTGCCCCGAGGATGGGGGCGGAATCGTTATAATTTGGTCAGCTTTAGCTGACCGTTATTCTTATTTGCCACCAATGCGGTGATTTGTGCTTGCAGGTGCTGCGGAGCCGAGCGGCAAATAGCGGGAAAAAGCCCAAGTTGCTGAGCCGGCCCTCGAAGGCCTTGTTTGTTTACTTATTTAAATCATGTGTGGCCGGCCTGCGCGTCGAAGTTTGGAAAACACTATTTATTTAAGTGAACTGTTGTAAGGCCATAAGAATAGTATATTTGTGTATTCTTTAGTTCATTCCTACTGGGTTTTGTTAGTGGACATTCGTGCTTGTGTTGGCTTCTTTCCTTTACAACTTAACAAATTGCTTCCGCTAGATGCTCTGTGTAGGACATGAGTATTGGCTGAATGGTTTCATTGAGTAACCCACCGGTCTGTCCATGGTATATGGCGTCGGGCCCCGACCGGACCTACTGTTATATGCTATGTGATGGATAGGGGTGTTACACATGCGGTCATGACCGCTTGACCGACGATAATAAGTCCTCCCAAACAGAGCCTTAGTCAGCTGAGATCTTCCATTATTTAAAATGTAACATTTGCAACCAAATATTCTAAAATATAAAATAATTAGTTTTCTACCCTTTGAAAGTTCATAGGGAGTTTTCTCTTAGAACTTGTTTATAGAGGCCATATTCAGAGCATAACAGGTTGTATTGATTGCCTTAGCCAAAAAATATTTTGGCAGTGAGGAATCACTAAGAAATGTTCTATCAGCCTCTATTAAAGTCCTGTTATTTCTCTCAGCCAGTCCATTTTGTTTTGGAGTTCTATGAGAAGAGAACTCCCAAGTGATACCTTGCTCTTGACAGAATTTTGTCATAGCCCTAAATTGAAATTCTGTCATGGTCACTTCTCAATTTGACCACAGTACAGTCCAGTTCATTCTGAATAGACTTGACAAAAGTCATAAAGATAACCAGGGTATCTGATCTCTTCTTAAGGAAGAAGACACATATAAACCTAGAGTGATCATCTACAATCACAATGGAGTACAACTTCCTTCCTAAACTCTGAATGGAAATAGGATCAAATAGATCCTTATATTACAAATAAAGACATCTTACAGAGTATTTGGAGCCAATGCACTTAAAGATAGCCCTAGTTTGCTTGTTTATTTGGCATGCATCATAGGGGCTCTCTTTAATACATTAAAGATTAGGACTATCTCTAACTAGGTTTTTAGAAAAGAGTTTGCTCAATGTTTTGTAGTTAATGTGACAAAGTCTCTCGTGATATTGAAGACAAATAGACTCTTTCTCATTAGCTACCAGACATACTAGACTGGAAGAATTATAACAAATGCAATCTAAACAGTAGACATTGTCACTCCTAGTGCCTAAGATAAAAATCTCTAAGTCAACTAACTTTATGATAAAACTTTAACGACCCCATCCGTTAAATGACGTATAGTAGAAGGTCCGGCCGGGGCCCCACACTATATGCCACAAACAGACGGTGAGGTCACAGGATAATACCAAACCATACGAATCCTAACTCAGAGCATTCTAGCGGAAGCTTTAAGTTACAACTTTGAACTCTCAACCGGAATGTCCAATATATAAACCACCTTTATATATCACCATGGAATATACAACAAAGGTTTGGCCTTAAGGCCTTACAGTTCCTCTTTACATACAACATGTTTTACAAACCTCGGCGCGCAGGCCGGCCATACATGAGTAAAAGAGAACAACCAAAACATTCGCTTAGCCTTCAAGGGCTAGCCGCAGCAGTAGCAGCAACAGCAGTAGGGCTTCAGCCCATCACTTACCACTTGGCTCTCCAGCACCTGCACGGGAACAATCCACCCAACCGGTGCCAAACAATGCAACGGTCAGCATTCAGCTGACCCAATTATAACAATCCTACCCCTTTCTCGGGGCATGAGCATTCTTTCCCTGCAAGCATGGCATCATCAAATAGCAACTATGTGCGCGCAGGCACATTCAAGCCATCACAACTATCGGCCACACGGCCCGACAGTCCTGCACTCAGGGCACATTCTTGGTGTACCGAAATACCAGGGTCAACACCACCGTCTACACGTTATTTGAGCATTCTAGTCTTTCCGGCGCGCGGGCCTAAGACTCTCATTAGGCGCTCCAACAAAACCTATAACCAGGCTTCCAAGTCGGACGGACCTAACGCAGGTATGGATCAGCCACCCCCCCGTTGCTCAAGTCGCCGTGCCACCTCGAATACGGAAGTATCCATGGCTATTTATAGGCGCGGGTCGGTTTCACCTTTCCTGTTCGGCAATCTGTCTTTTCATCGAGTTGCAGCCCAACGGCTCAACTGCTCATACAGTGGCAACGCACGGCCACAAGAGTTGCATCCAACACTCTTCATTTCCTGGACATCGTCCAGTACTTCCTGCCGCACCAAGCAACAGGTAGGAACAAGGCATCACAAGCCATAATCACGGAGCCTTCTCCGATATGCAAACAAGCATCACCAATCCAGAACATATCCAGATGGGCTTCACACAGCATGCCTAGAGCCGTACTCCAATTCCGGCCTCTAACAAGGGGGACTTCACATATCTACCCCAAGGGACACCACAACCCACCGCACACTCGCGGGGAAGGGTTTTCCCTATGCAATGCAGAAAAGAAGGACTTCACATGTCCAAGGAGGGAGATCGTTACCCTTGTCGATCTCTTCGGAGCCATCAAAAACTAGCCGGTGAGAAAGAACCGCAGCAGCCTTGCCTTACAACGCCGGCTTCGGATCACGAATCGGACCACGGGAACTCCGCCGGTGGCTTGCTCTCCTCCTCCTTCTTCTTCCTCTCTTTCTCTCTTCCTTAAGCACAAATGAAGAATGACTTCTTCCTTGACGAATTTAATCCAGCCAGGAATCACCTGAGCCCTTGGATCTAAAGAGAGAATCTGAACGGCCACGATCTGCCCAAAAAACCCAAATTTTGGCTGACACGGCCTGTGACACGCCCGTGTCACAGGCCGTGTACCCTTAAGCGGCACACGCAGTTTGAACCGACTGAACAACACGGGTATCGACACGCCCGTGTCGAACTTGACACGCCCGTGTCAAACCTGAGACACGCCCGTGTCAAACCTGCTTCATCGAGCTGCACCCAGTACACAGGTCGGAACACGGCATCGGACACGCCCGTGTCCCACGTGACACGCCCGTGTTCACGGCCGTGTTCAAGGCCGTGTACTATTCTGACTCAAACAGGCCAATTTCGAAATTTAATTCGAACACGCCCTGGGACACGCCCGTGTTGGAGGCCGTGTCCCAGGCTCGACGATCGTCGACTCCCAATCGTCGACTAACCTGAACACGCCCTGGGACACGCCCGTGTCCCAGGCCGTGTACCCCCGACACGCCCTGGGACACGCCCGTGTCCCAGGCCGTGTAAAATTTCCTGTACCTCAAAAATCATTTTGAGTCCTTTGGGGTCTTTTTGGGGTGTTACAACCCTCCCCCCTTAACAAAATTTCGTCCCGAAATTTGCACGGTAAGGAAACAAGAACCAGCAATGCTATAAATATGTTATAACAAAAAGTACACGGTCTACAGTTTATACAAATAACTCGGGAAACTCAGCTCGCATGGTCTGCTCTCGCTCCCATGTTAGCTCTTCACGGCCACAATTGTCCCATCGGACCTTGACCATCCCAATCACTTTGTTCCGCAACTGTTTCTCGGCTCGATCCTCGATCCGAATGGGTCTAACCCTCGTCGTTAGCCCATACTCGACTGGTACCCGATCATTTTCCACTACTTGAGCTGGATCCTTTACCGCCTTACGAAGGACTGAGATGTGAAAGACATCATGTAATCCACCCAAGTCTGCTGAAAGTGCTAGTCGATAAGCAACTTCCCCAACTCGCTCCACCACCTCAAATGGACCAAGATACCTCGGACTTAGCTTTTTCAAATGCCGAATCCTGGACACGCCTTTGAAGGGTTTGATCATCAAATATACCCAATCACCCACCGCGAACTCCACGTTCCGATGTTTGGCATTGTAGTACTTTGCTTGACGATCTTGGGCTATCAGTAGCCTCTCCCGAATAGAGCGTATGAGCGAGGTAGCTTCTTCGACTTCCTTTTTCCCACTCAGCTTAGATTCGCCTGCTTCTGCCCAAGCTAACGGTGTACGGCATTTCCGACCATACAATGCCTCAAATGGTGCCATACCAATACTCGCTTGGTAGCTATTATTATAGGCAAATTCGACGAGAAATATATAATCTTCCCATCTCTTACCAAAGTCTAGGGCGCACATACGGAGCATGTCCTCCATCGTTCTGTTGGTCCGTTCAGTCTGGCCATCCGTTTGGGGATGGAAGGCCGTACTAAACGCTAATTTTGTACCCAACATTTGATGAACGAGTCGCCAATCATTCGATGTGAACCGCCCATCACGGTCACTAACGATGCTCCGAGGAACACCGTGCAGTCGAACAACCTGCTCCACATACAGCTTGGCCAAGGTTTCCACTGAATCGTCTCTTCTGTTTGGAAGGAAGTGCGCCACTTTTGTCAACCGGTCCACAATCACCCAGATTGAATCATGACCGCGTTGAGATCTCGGCAACCCGTGCACGAAATCCATCGAAATGTCATCGAACTTCCATTCCGGAATAGGTAACGACTTCAAGAAACCGCCAGGCTTCTGGCATCTTGCTTTCACCAACGCACAGGTATTGCATTCAGCCACATAACGTGCGACATCTTTCTTTAGTCCGGGCCACCAGAATAGCTTTTTCAGATCTCTGTACATCTTTGTGCTCCCTGGGTGAACTGAGTACTTTGCAAAGTGAGCTTCGTACATCAACTCTTCCCTCAATTTACCCACACTTGGGACGCACACTCGACCATTTCTTCGTAACAAACCGTTATCCCAAGAGAATTGGTCATCCGGCCCATCTTTAGCATAGCGCTGGAGACTTTCATCAAGCTCCGTTGCTCGCCGAACTCTGTCCGTAAGGTCATATTGCACCTCCGTCCAGTTCAAGCATGCATCGGTTGACGCACCCTTGTCAACGCAAGATATCTCCAATGCTTCCAATTCCTGGATCAAACGCTGATCATGCCTCTGCAACCAGCTTGCCCGTACCGGAGTCTTCCGATTCAAAGCATCAGCGACCACATTTCCCTTCCCGGGAGTATAGTGAATCTCGAAGGTGTAGTCCCCGAGGAACTCCATCCATCTTCGTTGTCGCATATTCAGATCCTTCTGATCCAACAAATACTTTAGGCTTTTGTGATCCGTATAGATATCCACTTTAACGCCATATAGATAGTGCCGCCACAACTTGAGCGCAAAGATTACCGCCGCCAACTCCAAATCATGGACGGGGTAATTCCGCTCATGCACTTTCAACTGACGCGAGCCATAAGCAATCACTTTACCAAACTGTAGAAGAACGCAGCCTAAGCCGCTCCCAGATGCATCACTATAGACCTCAGACCCATCGGTACCACATGGCGATGTCAACACAGGCGCCGTGGTCAAACGACTCTTCAAGTCTTCAAAAGCTCGCCCGCACTCCGGCGTCCAAATGAACTTTTCATCTTTTCTCGTCAGCGTGGTCAGAGGTAAAGCAATCCGTGAGAAGTTTTCCACAAACCGTCGATAGTAGCCCGCAAGTCCAAGGAAGCTCCTGACCTCGGCCACTGAAGACATCACTGGCCAATCACGAATGGCACTTATCTTCAACGGATCCACCGCAATACCCTCTCCGCTTACCACATGGCCTAAAAAGGCTACTGAAGAGAGCCAGAACTCGCACTTTGAGAACTTGGCAAAAAGCTTATTCCTCCGCAGGGTATGCAAAACCAACCGCAAATGGTTTGCGTGATCCTCTTCCGACTGAGAGTATACTAAGATGTCATCGATAAACACAATAACAAACAAATCCAAGTACTCTCGGAACGTTCGATGCATTAGGTCCATAAATACCGAAGGCGCATTACATAGGCCAAACGGCATTACCGTGAACTCATAATGACCGTAGCGTGTTCCAAACGCCGTCTTGGGAATGTCACCTTCCCGAATCCTTAGCTGATAATATCCCGATTTCAAATCCAATTTGGAATAGACCGTTGATCCTGCCAGCTGATCAAAGAGGTCATCAATCCGCGGAATCGGATATTTATTTTTCTCCGTCAGCTTATTCAACTCGCGGTAGTCAATACACAATCGTAAGCTACCGTCTTTCTTTTTCACAAAGAGAACAGGCGCGCTCCAAGGTGACATACTTGGGCGTATATATCCCTGCTCCAACAACTCTTGCAATTGGACTTTCAACTCAGCCATCTCTTTTGGCGCGACGCGATATGGAGAGCGGGCCACAGGTTTCGCACCTGGCACCAACTCAATAGAGAAGTCAATCTCCCGCTGGGGTGGTAACCCCGGAAGATCTTTAGGAAACACGTCGGCAAACTCTGACACAACTGGCACTTCACCGACACTGGCCTTTGGCTCAACAGCCTGAATTAGCGTGAAGAATAACTCCGCGCCCTTCCGAACAGCATTGACGACTTGGAGTGCAGACAACAGAGTCCCACCAACTCCTCGCATACCAGCGAACTTCGTCACAAGTCCGGTATTCTGGCCCAGTGTAATCTCCTTGGAGTTGCAATCAATAAAGGCACGCTGCTCCGAGAGCCAGTCCATACCAAAGATCACATCAAACTCCGATAACGGTAGCACAGCTGCACTCAAACCGAAATCCCGACTTCCTATTTGCACATCCACATCGCAAGCCCTATCCGCAAGCATCACACAGCCATTCGGCAACAGCACCCTTGTACTATCCACCGTCACATGACTTGGTACCCCAATTCGAGATACGAAATCCTCAGACAGAAAAGAATGCGAAGCACCCGTATCAAACAGGGCTCTCGCCAAATTATTCCGAATCAGGACAAAGCCTGCAGCACACACACATCATGCACAAGCTAAACATAACCAAAACCATAGCACATAAGCAAGTAAGCTAACTCAACTCGTACCTGTGACGACGTCACTTTGCTTAATCGCTTCCTGTTGGCCAAGTTGATAGATTCAGGGCTGCGCCTGAGATGCAAGGGAATCAACCACCGCTTTGCCCTTCTCAGCATACGACGCACCCGTCTTCTTTTCCCCTTTGGGCTGCACAACCCGACAGTCACGAGCAATATGCCCCACCCGGCCACAGTTATAGCATGTACGAGAATCCGGCCTTGATGTCGCTCCCGACACAACGGTCGTAGTCACTTGCCCAGATGGCTTGGACCTCTTGCCCCCTTTCTTCTGGTAAAACGACTTGCTTGGGCGAGGTGCTTGAAACTCTGGCTTCGACCCAACCAAGCCCTTATTCCCTTGCACTTGCTTCATGTCCTTCTCCAACGCGCACGTAGTATCAACCAACTCCTGAAACCCTTGGCTCACAGAACTCGAAAGCAGGAATCGCAACTCATCCCGTAATCCTTCATAGAACCGATTCGTTTTCCTTTGGTCATCCGCGAAGATTGTTCCCGCATATCGTCCCAACCTGGTAAACTCATGCAAGTTGGTATCCACACTATCTTCCCCTTGCTTTAACCGTTGGAACTCATTTTCCATCGCAATGCGTTGCGCCGCTGGGACATGTTTCGCCAGAAATAATCGAGAGAACTCCTCAATCGACACTTGTGTTAATTGCCTGCCCGCCAAATGGTGTATCTCAACCTCGTCCCACCACAACCGCGCCTCTCCTTCAAGCATGAAGGTGGCCAAGGTGACCTTTAGAGTTTCCTCCGCCCTGATCGCTGTCATTATCCGCTTGACACGCGATAACCAATCTTCCGCCTGCGTTGAGGATCCCATTCCCGCAAACGTAGGAGGACTGAAGCTCATGAATTGCATCAACTGTCGGTCAGCTGCTCGTGGATCTACAGCCTCAACCGGCTCGGGTCTTACATCAACACGAACTGACACTACTGCCGGCTGCGCTTGCCTGGTCGGCTGAATCATGGCAAATAGCGCCTCAGCCACTAAGCGAACAGTTTCCGCAGATGGAGGAAGTGTTGGCACCTCAGCTGGTGCCGCACTCTCATCAGAGCGCTGGGGCTCAGACTGCCCAGCACCACTACGTGTCACCTATAGGTGGACAAGACACACATTAGCGAACGTATGCAAGCAAAACAACACAAAAAGGAACGCGCAGATTCCTCAAACAAGATTTTGTACATTCCTTAATGGACATTCCAGAGTTCATTAGCGTTACAGCAGGTCGCACAAACACGTGCTCGCTACCCCACAAAAGAATTCGACCACGAATTCGAAAGAGGAAAACCGACAAAAGCTGATACCAAAATGTAACGACCCCATCCGTTAAATGACGTATAGTAGAAGGTCCGGCCGGGGCCCCACACTATATGCCACAAACAGACGGTGAGGTCACAGGATAATACCAAACCATACGAATCCTAACTCAGAGCATTCTAGCGGAAGCTTTAAGTTACAACTTTGAACTCTCAACCGGAATGTCCAATATATAAACCACCTTTATATATCACCATGGAATGTACAACAAAGGTTTGGCCTTAAGGCCTTACAGTTCCTCTTTACATACAACATGTTTTACAAACCTCGGCGCGCAGGCCGGCCATACATGAGTAAAAGAGAACAACCAAAACATTCGCTTAGCCTTCAAGGGCTAGCCGCAGCAGCAGCAGCCACAGCAGTAGGGATTCAGCCCATCACTTACCACTTGGCTCTCCAGCACCTGCACGGGAACAATCCACCCAACCGGTGGCAAACAATGCAACGGTCAGCATTCAGCTGACCCAATTATAACAATCCTACCCCTTTCTCGGGGCATGAGCATTCTTTCCCTGCAAGCATGGCATCATCAAATAGCAACTATGTGCGCGCAGGCACATTCAAGCCATCACAACTATCGGCCACACGGCCCGACAGTCCGTGCACTCAGGGCACATTCTTGGTGTACCGGAATACCAGGGTCAACACCACCGTCTACACGGTATTTGAGCATTCTAGTCTTTCCGGCGCGCGGGCCTAAGACTCTCATTAGGCGCTCCAACAAAACCTATAACCAGGCTTCCAAGTCGGACGGACCTAACGCAGGTACGGATCAGCCACCCCCCGTTGCTCAAGTCGCCGTGCCACCTTGAATATGGAAGTATCCATGGCTATTTATAGGCGCGGGTCGGTTTCACCTTTCCTGTTCGGCAATCTGCCTTTTCATCGAGTTGCAGCCCAACGGCTCAACTGCTCATTCAGTGGCAACGCACGGCCACAAGAGTTGCATCCAACCCTCTTCATTTCCTGGACATCATCCAGTACTTCCTGCCACACCAAGCAACAGGTAGGAACAAGGCATCACAAGCCATAATCACGGAGCCTTCTCCGATATGCAAACAAGCATCACCAATCCAGAACATATCCAGATGGGCTTCACACAGCATGCCTAGAGCCGTACTCCAATTCTGGCCTCTAACAAGGGGGACTTCACATATCTACACCAAGGGACACCACAACCCACCGCACACTCGCGGGGAAGGGTTTTCCCTATGCAATGCAGAAAAGAAGGACTTCACATGTCCAAGGAGGGAGATCGTTACCCTTGTCGATCTCTTCGGAGCCATCGAAAACTAGCCGGTGAGAAAGAACCGCAGCAGCCTTGCCTTCACAACGCCGGCTTCGGATCACGAATCGGACCACGGGAACTCCGCCGGTGGCTTGCTCTCCTCCTCCTTCTTCTTCCTCTCTTTCTCTCTTCCTTAAGCACAAATGAAGAATGACTTCTTCCTTGACGAATTTAATCCAGCCAGGAATCACCTGAGCCCTTGGATCTAAAGAGAGAATCTGAACGGCCACGATCTGCCCAAAAAACCCAAATTTTGGCTGACACGGCCTGTGACACGCCCGTGTCACAGGCCGTGTACCCTTAAGCGGCACACGCAGTTTGAACCGACTGAACAACATGGGTATCGACACGCCCGTGTCGAACCTGACACGCCCGTGTCAAACCTGAGACACGCCCGTGTCAAACCTGCTTCATCGAGCTGCACCCAGTACACGGGTCGGAACACGGCATCGGACACGCCCGTGTTCCACGTGACACGCCCGTGTTCACGGCCGTGTTCAAGGCCGTGTACTATTCTGACTCAAACAGGCCAATTTCGAAATTTAATTCTAACACGCCCTGGGACACGCCCGTGTTGGAGGCCGTATCCCAGGCTCGACGATCGTCGACTCCCAATCGTCGACTAACCTGAACACGCCCTGGGACACGGCCGTGTCCCAGGCCGTGTACCCCCGACACGCCCTGGGACACGGCCGTGTCCCAGGCCGTGTAAAATTTCCTGTACCTCAAAAATCATTTTGAGTCCTTTGGGGTCTTTTTGGGGTGTTACAAAAACACTTATCATTGTGGAACTCATTGACATAGCCTAAGCTACATAGTTGTATTATGCTTATAAGATTGTGTTGATCCCACTCCACATAAGCTACCTGATGTTTTTAGTTGTCTACCTAAATCACCTAGAGGGGGGTGAATAGGTGAGGTATGCATCTTTTTGCGGAATAAAAACTTGAAAGAACGGAGCGAATAAAATAAACAAATAAGCCACAAGAAACACAAGATTTATATTACTTACCTAACCTTGGGTATGTCCACTCTCCACCTCACCGATCTAGCGCCATGCTTGGCTCGACTACTTTACTATTATCTCGGATTGAAAACCAATCCTACAATTCGGAGCAATGCCCCTACAACTCGATCCTCAAAATGGGATCTACACTCAAAAAAAAACATCCTACAAAACTCAGAGACAAAATCTCCTACAAGAGTTGAAATAGATTTTCAACCACAATAAAATAAACTTCAATTCAGATCTGAGAACTTCATATTCCTTCCTTCTTGAAAGTTGAAACTCTGTCAGAAATTGATCGAGGAATACTGTGATGAAATCTCTGGATCTGAAAAGCTTAAGATCAACACGATCTAGAAAGAGATCTGTAGAAGGTGAACGCCTTGATCTGTTGATCACTTCTTATTCTGAATCACTTGAATCGGAGAAGAGCGGCGACGAGAACGATGATGAAGAGCGGCGGCTTTCCCGATTTAGAATGAATAGTACAGTTCAGAATTCTTGATTTTATGTGTTAGGGTTAGTCATTTTGATAAGACCTTTTAAAGGATAAGCCTAATGGTCAAAATCATAAATGGCTGTACACGTGGACCAATAAGAATCGAGATTAAATTTTAAATCATTTCCGTCTGAACTTGGAGAAAATTTCGGAAAAACATATTCATTTCTCGAGTGAAGAAAAGATTACTCGAGAACAATAGCTGGTTCTCGAGAAGAGTATGTATGGTTCTCGAGAACAAGTCCTTAAGGAAAATACGAGAAATGATTTCTTGCTTCTCAATAAAAGACTTCTATTACTCGAGAACTAGACAAAGACTTCTCGAGAACTAACCTTACTTCTCGAGAACTAGATAAAGACTTCTCGAGAACTAACTTGACTTCTCGAGAACAAATAGACTTCTCGAAACTTAACTTCTTCTTACTCGAGTACTGGTCTTCTGCTTTCTCAAGATAAGGCTTGTCCTTCTCGAGTTATGTCTTAGGTTACTCGAGTACAAAACTTAGAAAATTTTTGAAATGATTTTTGAGTAAACTCAAGAAGGAGGTAAGTAGTACTCGAGTACTCCATGGCTTTCTCGGGTATTAGACAAAGCCTTCTCAAGAATTATTTCTGCTATTCGAAAACTATACTTGGCAGACTCGAGAAATCATTCCAATACTACTCGAGTACAAGATGTCCTTCTCGAGTAAAGGACTTAGAAAAATTTTGACTTTTTGAAAAATGTTTTCTTCAAGGTAAACAGTTACAATTCTTTCTTCCATTACTTTAGTACTTGAAAATGAAGTGTGTCCCAATAGAGAGGCTATACATCAGTCAGCACCATGGATCACACAATGAGAGATTATATTATATGGTCCTTTGTTTGGTGACTCATTGTAGACTGACATTGGTCTAAACTTGGCAATTATAACCTGTAAGCACTCAACTTAAAAAGAGCATCAAATACAAAATTAATTCATCTTAGTTCAAGGGTGACTTCATACAAATCTAGGTTATTATGGATACAATACCCAACAATCTCCCTTATTTGTAGAAGTCAGAATCCTCTACACTAAGGTGAATTATATCAAGATAAACAAAACAAAATGACTAAACAAACTAATAATGAAAAATGCTAAGCAATGAAAAATCAGATCATCAAAATTAAAAGATTTATATTTATAGATTTTGTCCAAGAAAAATCCAAATCCACAAAATCTCATAACGAAAGTTTAGATCTTCTTCTATTGCTTCTTGCTTTGTTGTTGTTGTTGTCTCTCTTTCTTCTCTAGCTGCCTCTTCTGATAACTATAAGGTTTAGGATAACACTTGGCAGGTTTGGGAGGAGCCTTCGGGCTGTTCTTGCCATACTCTCTCTCATATAATCTTCTCTTGGTAATAGATTTCTCATACAGTTCCTATTCATGGGAGTTGTAATGATCATTTCTATTTTCATTAAAATAAACAACAAGTTTCAGAGTATCAAGTGTTGATGGAAGAAATGCGCCCTCAAATTCCGGCACAAGGGAAAAAAAGGTTGGGGAGACTGCAAGTAACTGTTTACTAGTGGATGAGAAAGGAGTAATCAGGACCACTAATCACGGTGGTACCAAGACAGGCTGTAGACCGCAAAGTCCGAGATTTGAGTCCGTAGCCTCTAAGAAGTGGCTCCTAGGCTCGAGTCAGCGTGCTTTGGGTGCACCACCTCACCCTATTTATAGATTTGGGGACCTGCCTAAACGGGCAGGGCTAAAATAACCGGCTGCCCGGGGTACAGGTGAACCGGGAAGCAGTGACGGGAAACAAAAAGAAAAGACAAGCCAGTCCGCGCAAGTGGGGCGGATCGGACTTGTGATCTAGCACCGATCTGGACCTCCCATCTAGATGTAGGGCGCGATCCTGGCTGAAGGGGCGCAACCTGTGTGGGCTGATTCTTAAGTCCGCCTAAAGAGAGTTGGCAGATGATCGGGGAAGTTGATCTCCTGAGACTGGCTGACCTGGGAGGACTGGAGAATTGAGCCCTCCGTTGAAGGAGGCAGGTACTGGAATCCTGACTGGGCAACCTGGATGGACTTGAAACTTAGTCTGCCGTCGGAGAGCCCTAGATCTCGCCATTCGTCGAATGGAGCTCGCCGTTTGTTGGACGGTGCTTGCCAACCTGAGTGGATTAGAGAAACGAGTCTGCCAATAAAGGAGGATGACCCGGGTCCTTGTTGATCATGTTGCGGATTTTGGGGTTAACATAATCCCCGCACATTTTTAAGTTTCGGAAAACTTTGAAAATGTTTTCTTAACCGCCGAGTCCGCAACCCTCATAAATGGTGTCAGCACTATAAATATTGCTAGAAATTTTGCGTTTACCAAAAGCTGTTACCGCCACAGGTTGATTCTCACCACTTGCGGTCTACATGTTACAATCCGGGATGGCTAGGCTTGGAGCGTTCTTCGGCAATCTTTCTTCAAGGATGGAGAAACCCAAGCCGCACACAAGAACCAAGAAGGTTGTCTAGAGGGGCAGAACGCCTATCCACCATATAGGAGAAACTTCCTAGGAGCAAGCAAAGACTGACTCAGTCCGTGACTTCAAAGAACCTGAATGCAAGAATTCCGCAAATGCCTCTGCTTCGGAAAATGTGCCATCAAAAAGCGTGGATAGAGCATCAAATCTGCCTGCGATTACTGACCAGAACCCCGTGGACTCAGCGGGTATGGTGGTGCACCCTTCTTATTTAGGAACACTTATGTTGAGGATAAACCTGGACAAGGAGGTCTCTTCACCGGAGGTTCGGCAGTCGAACGTTAATTTTGAATCAAAGAAGCCTCCTGCAGAAGAGAAAGCTAAGGACAAACTATTTTCTCAGGCTATGGTCATAGTCGACTCAAAAGTAGTCCGCGAGAGTCTGCCGGACTCAAAGCAGGTCGTCGATGACTTGGAGAAAAAAGCACTATGCTAAGAAGAGGAAAATGGACAATATTTTTGTTGCCGAGCGGGTTGAGAAGAAGCTGCGGGCGAGAAAAAAGAAGAATGTTTCTATGCGGACTAGTGCTGCGAGCTTGCAGCACAGGTCGCGAGATAAGGAGGTTCCAGCTACTTGCCTAGTCACCCCAGACGCTCCAATCCCGAGAAGTGATTCCTTGTCAATTTTTAGTTTGTCCACTACTGAAATACTCAACTCCATCGATAATGACCAGCTCGCTGACATGAATCAATCTCTGCTTAAGGTGCAGCAGCCCAAAGTTGAGATATCGGGGGTGGAGATTGTCAATCCTCATTCTTCACCTATAACTGAAGGAGATGAGGAAGCTTTAAAGGAGAGGATCGTTGCGCATAAGGAAAAGATTGCTACTCAGAAGAACCAGGTCAAGGCGGCCTCAGAGAAGATCATTGTTGATAAGCGGGTTGTGCATTTGCGGATTGCCATTGATCTAATGCGGTCAGGTAAACTACAACTGGAGCCTAAGCATTTTAAGCATCAGTGGCTTTATAAATCTCCTCCACGGAATTTGAAGCCAATAAAGATAATCACAGAGACCAACGATATAGCCTTTTCAAGAAGAACGGTGGCCGAGAAGAGAGCAGGAGTCCATCGCGAATGCAGAAAATGACTAAGCATTTTTGACCCGAAGCGGATAAGGCGACCTATACACGATAGTCGCCATCTCGTCGCGGAGATTGCCTAAAATTTGACTTTACTCTTTACATTTTGAGCCCGCCTTGACCTGGATTTGAATATGAACTTTATTTTCTTTATTGCAGGATGGAAGTCTCCACCCGGCTGTGTTGAAGCAGGCGATATTGTGCCATCTCCTGAATTAAATGCTCCAGTGCGGCCTGGCGTGATCTCTGTTGATGAGTCTGCACAAGGAGAGCAACTCGGCCTAGATATTTTGATAATGTTAGAAAGGAAGAAGTATGAAGAAAAGTTAAAGATGTTCAAGCTGATTTGAAAAGGTGGATAGAGCGAGAAAAGGCTCTGGAGGACCAGATCACAAGTATATCAAAGGCGCTTGAGAAGTGTGAAAAGAGAAGCGGCGGTTTGGCGAGGACGGCCTCCACTATAGGGGAAGATACTTGGCTCTTGTGCGAGAAGGAAAAAAACAAGCAAGGTGCCGAGGTCCCTGTGGTGAGGCCGCAATTGCCAAATCACCCTGCTCCAGTAGAGAATCATCCTTCAACAGGTGGGCAGCCTGCAGCGGACGAGGTGTCGAGGCCGGCAACCGAGCTCGTTGTTCTTCTAAGCCGGATAGATCGGGAGGCCGTGCATATGCACCGCACCTTCAAATATATGCACCACCTTATTTACCAATTCTATGGAGAAGTGTTGGAAGGAAGAGATCAGGAGGCACATCTTGGTAGGGATAGGCAGGAGCGAGCTGACCGCAGAGGTCGCTATGTCCGCTTATGGGTGCGAACAATCGATTTGACATTTGATGTGTAATTTCTCTGCTTTGAACATTGCTTTGTTTCTTTATTGAATTGTGTTGTGATCTTGTTTGATCAGTATAATATTGTACTGTGATTTGAACAATGTTGCGATCTGTGTGATGTGAATTTTTTTGCAGGCTGATGTTGAATGTGAACTATGCGAACTGCTTCTGTGTTCGCATATTTTTATTATAAAGTTACTTTGAAAATTGCTTAGGAAAACTGAATAACACTGCGAGTTGGGCGGACAGACTTTGTGTCCGCGATCTTTGATTAAAAGTTGTTGGGTCTTCGTAGACTGAGAGGTCAAATTATGCGGACTTGTTAAAAAACTGTCAGACCTTATTTCTATAAATAGAGCTCAAGTCTTCCTTCTTTGAAGGAAATGTGATCGAAGGAAAAGTCCTTGCGGTCTCAGAAAATGGTGTCCGATCGAACTGATGCTACGTTTGCCTTCCATTTTGTCGGCCACAAGAAGTGTAAGTTTCTCGAAGCCGATCTTGAGGCCTTTGCAGAGAAGCATATGGCAGACTCGCCGGTTCATGTCTGCCAGCCTGAGGATCTAGAAAGGATCAACTTCTCCACTGCCACTCATATTGTAGTTCTTATTGATCACTCTGACTGAGGATTCAAATTTCCTCTGCTGTGGGAGGTCTTCGAAATCTTCGATCATTATGGCATGGTCCCTGGGTAGCTCGCGCCGAACACCTTTGCCGCCATCTATAACAACATCTCTTACTTGCGATCTGAGAAGATAGCATTTTCTTTGAATATTTTTAGGAAAAAAATTTCAATCAGCTGAATAACTCCGGCTGGAGGCCGCCTATATAAAGGCGTGATATACTTCTACTGCCGGGGTATGAAAGTTATGGTCTTGCCGAACAAGATCCATAAGTGGACCTCAAGGTACTTGATCTTCGAAGATGACCTTGGCTTCAGACATACCTGTCCGCAGGAGCGCGCGGACTCAGCCTTTAAGAGCGTAAAGCTTGATGTGATGGAGACCGCAATTATCATGTTCTTAGCGGGAGCAAGACTTGATATTGAGTACTACATCCCACTCCTGCCCAGCGTAGACACCAAAGCTCGCCAAGAGAGTAAGTTCTTTGACCTGCCTTTGTATCCGGCGCGACCTACAGCGAACTGATTGATTGTCCTTTTCTTGCAGCGATCTTTGATGTACCAGCAAATCCACCTCATACACCGAGCGGCCTGACCCCTACATAAGGGGAAAGTAAAAAAAGAGGTTGCAAGAAGGAGAAAAGAGGAGTGGGATCCCGCCGCGGCCTACTCCTCCTCTAAAAGCTTTGACCTGTAAGACTTTGGGAAGAGCCAGAAATATCTGAGGGGAAACCCGATGACCCACTGGCTCAGTAAGAACAAGCACGTCCGCCTTTCCACCGCTCTTCCCTCTTGGACGAGTTCAAGGTTATCTCGCCATGCCAATGTGGCGATCTCCGCGCTTTATGGGAAGCACAACTTGCGCGACCTGAAAGGCGTCCCGCCTATCGATCTCCCTCTGCTCGCTGCCCAGGCAAACAAGAACAATGTTGTGACAATCCACTTCATGGGCTGCTTGATGCGTGATATGCTCAAGGTAAATGAGCAACTTCAGAATGGGAATAAATCACTGAAGGAAAGAAATAAGCGGTTAGGAAAAAGGGTTAATCTCCAAAAGGAAAAAAGAAATGGTAAGTCTTGTATTCGCGGCGGTCTCCATTTTATGTTTGCTGCGAATTGACTTATTTTGCTTTGTTTCATACCGCGTATGATATCATGAACCATAGCTTTCAAGACTCCATGTTCCCTCATGTGAAGGAAAGCGTCGAGGTCACTATTGAACGTTTCAACGAAGGCACCCTCGCTAGGGACGGTGTATAAGAAGTGCCTTTTCTCCAACTCTTCACAGAGTTAGAAGATCAGGTCGCAGCCATGGAGCGATCTACCAAAGGAAAAGCAGTTGTTGATGAGGATGAAGAAAAAGACAAAAGTAAGGGAATTGCAGTCGATGAAGCCGCAGAGGATGTCGGGTTAAGCCAGCGGATAGAAATCCAGTCCATTGAGTTTGCCTCTTCTACATCAAGCTACGATGATGGCAACTCGCAAAGCGAGTTCGCGGTAAGTGAGAGCTCTGATGGCAGTGGAAGCGGCTCAAGGGGCTATTCTCCTGATGCAAACATCGATGGATCTTCAAGTCTGGATGAGTATCCTACAACAAAGAAGCGCAAGACATAGAGAGAATGAAAAGATGTATTTTGTTTTTATTTTTGTAATAGAAGTGGTAGACTTGAATTTAGAGGTCGTCGGATATTAAAAAGATGTAGATTGACATTAATGAAAAACAAAGGATATTTTATTCAGATTCTTTTTTGCTATTTTCATTGTTCTTTTCTTACTCTGCAATGCTCTGTTAAGACTTGGAGAGATGTTTGATAAAGCAACTCTGGTTGAGAGAAAAACCAGTCTGCGCTACTTAGATTCCAAGCCACTTTCTTAGGGATTGCATAGGTTGAAGATAACCAAGATTGATAATAATCAAGGCTACAACACTTGGGTTACAACTCGCCAAGTTCATACAACAGGAGGAATGATTTAGCTTAGTTCCTCGTAATTTCTTGAACATGATAAGAATATGATTTTCCTGCTTGCCAAAGAGATATGGATAGTTGGCGGACTCTAGCGAATACCAATTCCAGTCAGCAAATTAATTAACCACAATTCTGATAATAAACCTTTGCGAGCTAAGAAAAGATAAATGATTGACGTCGCAGACTTAGAGAGAATTTAAAAATAAACTCCGTGAGCTGAGAAAGATGGGTTACAGACTTAAGTGACAAAGCGGGCAGGTGCCTGCATGGCAGACATTGTTTTCCTCACGAGGTTGAGAGCTGTGCGACCAACCCATTGAAATCCTGGCAGACTGAGCGGACTGAGTGGATACCGAAACTTTGTCCGCATTTCAAGAAATGATCCACAACTTAGGTGACCACACGGGCAGGTGCCTGTAGGGCAGGCATTGCTTTCCTCGCGAGGTAATGAGAGTTGTGTGATTCAAGTTAATTTAGAGAAAGAGAACACTACTCTCTTTCCTAGGATTAAGACCGATTGGATTAATTGGGCAGGTGCACGCGGGGTGCATTGCTTTCCACAAAGGATCAAATGGGTTCTGGGTTCCCTGCAGGCACTGCTTGAGACTATCAAAGAGTGTTCGAGGGCATAGACTTGGATGATCTATGGGCAGGTGCCGGATGGCATTGCTTTCCACAAAGAGACCATCAAGGTGCACACTATCCCTTACAAAGCATGGTAGAGCTAACAACCACCCTGTCCCTCCTAAAATGCAGAGGTGGAGTCAAGTACCATCTGGGATTAAAAATCAAGTTGCCCACCACGCCATAATCTGCAAGCTCCAGCTACACGGTGCGAAATCTCCCCGCAATACGTGGTCATCGTGGTATTACGCTAATGACAACGACTCTCGGGGGGTCCGAGCTGGACTTGGCGATATCTCTTGATTCAGTGGTCTTTTATTTTGAGTTGCAGATAAGGAGAAGTGATTGCTCTATGCAAGAAAAAGTGTTAGCAGGAAATTCTCATCGATATAATCATTGAAATAAATATAGATGATAAATGTTTGTTTTAGAATAGAATCGCTTTAAATCATCACCATTCCAAGTATGAGGCATGTCTTCCCCGTCGTAGGTTTGTAGTTGGTATGCCCAATTTTTCAGAACCTTTTTAATGATGAGTGGTCCATTCTAGTTCCGATTCTGCTTACCTACTGAACCTGTTCTCGCGGCTGCATCTACCTTTTTCAGAATGAGATCTCCCACCAAAAAATGCCTGACCCTAATATTCTTATCAAAATATCTGGCAACCCTTCGCTTGGCCTCCTCCTGCCTGATGACGTCTTCATCCCACATTTCTTCAATTTGATCCAAGCAATGTTTCATGTTCTTATTGTTAATCTCAAGCCACTCTTCCCAACTTTGCCAGGCCAGCAGGGCCTTGGGAGTCGGAACCTCAAATTCCACCGGGATGAGATCCTCTGAGCCATGAGCAAGCTTGAAAGGGGTTTCTCCGGTAGCTGATGAGGGGGTCATTCGGAGGGTCCATAGAACTGAAGGGAGCCCATCTACCCAGCTGCCTCTCAGATTTTGCACCTTCCTTTTTAGCAAATTGTGTATCTGCTTATTCGCTGCTTATACCTAGTCGTTGCTTCTGGGATGATGAACTGACAAGAATCGCAGTTCTATGCTGACTTGTTTGCAAAAGTTTTTCAACTCTTCATTGTTGAAATGCGGCCCATTATCCGTAAGTATTGTCATAAGGATCCCATGTCTGCAAATTATCTCCCCCCCCCCACACAAAGTTTTTTATCACCTTGGTTATTGTCTTTGCTAGCGCCTTGGCTTCAATCCATTTGCTGAAATAATCAATCATAACATGGATAAAACGTTGCTGCCCACTCACCATAAGAAATGATCCGAGGAGATCCATTCCGCAAACTGCGAAAGTCCAGGGTGTGGTGATAGACATAAGTCTTTTAGATGATTGAAGTAGAAGCGAAGCAAATTTCTGGCACTGGGCACACTTCTTCGCATAGGATTCTGAATCTTTTCTCATCGTGAGCCATAAATAACCTTGTCACAATATTCTTCTTTCCAAAGTTCTTGCTTCTGAATGGATGCCACATTCCCCAGAGTGAATTTCTCGGAGTACCATTGGAATCTCCTCCCCAGACACGGACCTTGCCATTGGGGAGAGGAAAGTTTTTCTATAAAGAATTCTGAAGATGAGATTATAATTTGCTGCTTTCATTCTGAATCTTCTCTTATCCTTCAATGTCTGAGGTAACTCTCCTATTTAGAGATATGATTTAAACAGATCCATCCAAGAGGGTCGTTGTTCAACCTGCATCAACTCCCCTTCTTTCGTAGCCGGGTAAAAAAGATATGAAGTTGTCTCTCCCGAGGGGAGACCAAACTTTGCTAGCTCTTCCGCCTCAGTATTGTGCACTCTTGAGATGTCCTCAATAGTTAAACTTTTAAACCTCCCAATCTTTGTATTCACCAACATTAAATATTTCTTCATGGTGGGCACATTCGTTTCAAAATTTCCCAGTACTAAAGAATCGATTTTAAAATGCACATGATCTATTTCCAACTCCTTCGCAAACAGTAGACCTGCTAAGAGTGCTTCGTATTCTGCTTGGTTATTTGTGGTTGGAAAAGAGAACTTTACGGCCTGCTTTAGCATGACCCCGTTGTGGTTAATGAGGACTACTCCTACTCCTAAGGAGTTTTTGCCTGAAGCGCCATCTATGTACATTTTCCATGCTAACGGAGATTTATCAGCTTGTCTAGTATTGGAATCAGTTGTGTCTATCAAAAAATTTGCTAATACCTGTGCTTTGATAGTCGTCCTGGGTATATATGAGATATAAAACTCACTAAGTTCAATTGCCCATTTGGCCAGCCTCCTAGAGTGTTCTGGTTTTTTCAGGATACTCTTCAATGGCTAATCAGTAACCACTTGGATTGAGTGTGCTTGGAAGTATGGTCGAAGCCTTCAGGCAGACATTACTAGTGCTAGTGCAAGCTTTTCAAGAATCGGTTATCTAGTTTCTGAATTTTTCAGTATATGGCTTACATAGTACAATGGATGTTGCCTTCTTCCTTCCTCTCTAACAAGAACTAATCTTTTTTCTTCCGAGCCAACTCCTAGGTAGATTTAAACATTTCTCCAGTTCAAGGACTTTGAAGCAAAGGAATTGAGGTGAGTTACTTATTAAGTTGCTCAAAAGCTTTTGTGCACTCTTCGGTCCATTCGAATTTAGATCCCCCACGATAAGTTTTGAAAAACAGAGCACTTTTATCCCCTACTCTGGAAATAAATCACCTAAGGCCTGCTAGTTGTAACACCCCTATCCGTCACATAGTATATAGCAGTAGGTCTGGCCGAGGCCCGACGCCATATACCACAGACAGACCGGCGAGTTACTAGATGAAACCATTCAACCAATACACACGTCCTACACAGAGCAACTAGCGGAAGCAATTATTTAGTTGTGAAAGAAAGAACCCAGCCACAAGCACGAATGTCCACTAACAACCCAGTAGGAATGAACTACAAAATACACGAAAGTATTGGCCTTAAGGCCTTACAATAGTTCACCAAATTTAAATAGTGTTTTACAAACTTCGGCTCGCAGGTCGGCCACACATGAATTAAATAAGAAAACAAACAAGGCCTTCGAGGGCCAGCTCAGCAACTTGGGATTTGGCCCGCTATTTGCCGCTCGGCTCCGCAGCACCTGCAAGCACAATTCACCGCAACAAGGGCAAACAAGAATAACGGTCAGCTAAAGCTGACCAAATTATAACGATTCTTCCCCCAAACTCGGGGCGGCAAAGCTTTTTCCCTGCACTTGTTAGCATAGCAAGTAATATAGTGAATAAGCACAACATCATAGGTGCAGTCTCACACGGCCACACACTCCGTGCTCTCAGGGCACTTACTTGGTGAACCCGGTCAAAACCGCGGTCTCACCATCATCCCTTGGATGGCAAATCTCATGAGCATTATAGTCTTTCTGGCCTAAGCCTAAGACCCTCCATCTATGCCAACAGTAAGTACCATGTACTTTAGGTCTCTTTAACCGAACAACACAGAGCGGGTACGGTCCGCCTAACCCTGTTCTCACATCGCAATGTCAATTTTAGCCATATGCGCGGGTCAAGCTTCCCCGAGTCCCAAAACGATCAAAACATGCACATAACCCAGTTATGTTCAAGGTTGGCTCCCAGACCACCAAGTTGGCAGAAATGCGTTTCCGCCCAGTTTTATAGATGCAACTTGAAGTTAATCACCAAGACTCCCTATTGCAATCTACCGCGTAGAAAACCCGAAAACAACCAAAAGCACGGAGTCTTCTCCGGCAAATCATGCATAAAGAAACATCACCGATCCAGACCAACATGTCCGGGTAGGCTTCACACACCATGCCTATGTCCGTAACTCGATTTCGGACTCTACATGCAAACAAGGGGTACTTTATATATCCACCCCAAGGAACACCGCAAAGTTGTCGCACACTCATGGGAGCGGGGTTTTCTTATGCAAAAGAAGAAGAGCTTCACAAGCTCAAGTAGATAATCGTTACACTAGCATTCCTCTTCGGCGCCATGGAAAACTACACAAATGAAAAGCACCGTGATGATCTCGCCTCCGTAGATCTGGACTCGGTTTGCGATTTGGCAATCTGAATCTCCTCCAGCAACCGGATCTTCCCTCCTTCTTTCTCCTTGCACTCCCTTCTCTCTAAAACTTAGAAAGAGAGTGGGCAATGAAAAGTGAGGGTTTAAAACCCCCAATCCCGGCCTTAACCCTAGGATGGAGAGGCCTGAACCGTTAGATCCCAAAATAAGGAAACGAACAACCACAATTTGCCCTTAAAATAAACTTCCTGGGCCGAACACGGCTTGCAACACGCCTGTGTCCAAGGCCGTGTAACTCATTCTCCATCAATCAGGAAAATCCTGACCAGGACATGGCCTGTGACACGGCTTGGGACACGCCCGTGTCCCAAGTGACACGCTTGTGTCATGGCCCGTATCACGGCCCGTATACCCAATCGATACAGGACCAGAAACGTCCTGAGAAGGACACGGCTATGTGACAAGCCCGTGTCACATGTCGTGTGCTAGACACGCCCTAGGACACGCCCGTGTCCCAGACTGTGTAACTCCCTCAGCACAATCCAGCAAACTGCCCAAGCAGGACACGACCACTAAAATGCCCGTATGTCAGGTCGTGTGCCCTCACTCAACGCTCATTGAGTGAATATCATTGATTGCTCGGCGAGACGTCGAACACGCGCCTGACACGGCGCTGGGACACGCCCGTATCCAAGGCCATGTGACCTTTACCAAGGCCCAAACACACCTAAAACAATGTCTGTTTCTCTTTTGAGTTTTGGGGCGTTACACTAGTCTTCCCCCCAGTTGTTGAACCTCTTTCGGGGAGCGAGGTGATGGCATATTGAGGATTTCTTTAACTTTATCTTGGTTAGGGGCATGCCCTTCGGGTGTAAGGAGATGACAGAGAAATTTTCCTTTACTTTCTCCAAAGATACATTTCAACAGATTTAACTTCATGTTATACCTCTGCAGAGTAGCGAATGTCTCTGCGAGGTCTTGTAAGTGTGAAGCAAAGGTTTTACTTTTAATAAGAAGATGATCGACATATACTTCAAGATTTCTTCCTTTTTGTTCTTTACAAACTAAATCCATCATGCGTTGATAAGTAGCGCCTGCATTTTTTTAGCCCAAAAGGCATCACAAGATAGCAGTAACAGCCATCGTTTGTGATAAATGACGTATGGGGAATTTCCTTCTTATGCATCCTAATCTGGTGATAACCAGAGAACGCATCTAGAAAAATCATAAAAGGATATCCAACCATAGAATCTACTAAAGCGTCTATCCGAGGCAGGGGATGACAATCTTTGGGACACGCTTTATTCAATTTAGTAAAGTCAACACACATCCTCAATTTCCCCTGGCTTCTTCACCATTACAACGTTTGATGCCCAGGCAGGGTATTGAATTTCATGGATTAATTTAGTCTTGAGAAGTTTGGCGACCTCTTCCTTGATTGGCTCGGCATGTTTCTTTGCCACCTCCCTCTTCCTTTGTTGAACGGGCTTGATGTTAGGAGCAATATTGAGGTGGTGACAAGTGACATCAGAATCTACTCCTAGCTTTTCCTCCGCTACCTAGGAGAAGACATCTAGGTTCTTCAATAAGCAAGTGATCAACTCTGTCTTTTCTACCCCAAGGAGCTCCAAGTTGATAGAAAGTTTCTTTTCTTCATATTTGTCAATTGGAACTCCTTGTGTTGCTTGGGCAAGCTCCAGGTGAAATCCTTCCTGGATTTCCTCCTGATCTCCGATCTCTTTTTAGGGGGGCCATTTCTTCTGAGATGGCGACTAGAGCCGCCTGAGGAGGAACCTGCTCAATTATGTTGACCATTCTGACATAGCATTCACGGGCTTTCCTTGGATTGCTTCTAACCCGACACTACTTTCCTCTTGCTACAAATTTAATTTCCAAGTTATAGGTGTAAACCACTGCCTGATATTCATTGAGAAGGGGTCTTTCGAAGATGGCGCAGTAGCTGCTTATCGCATCAACTACTACGAACGTGATAAGCTTGGATACCCCCCCCCCCCCGAGTGTTACTGAGAGTGTAACGCTCCCTTCAACCTCCTTGCTTTCGCTAGTGAAGCCGTGAACTGGCCCTTCGGGGGAGAGCAAAGTCTTTCCAGATCTCAGGGTCTCATAGGCATTCTTGAATATAAGGTTGATCGAGCTTCCAGTATCAACCAAAATTCTCTGGACCATGTCTTTTTCAGTAATTTCTTTGATCATGACAGAGTCGTTGAAGGGGTTGGACTTCTTTGGGAGATCCTTTGGGCAAAAAGTAATGATTTCCCTTGGCAGGGATGTAGAATTCATGGCCACTGCATGTCGTGAGATCTTAGCCAAGGAAGACTTCCTGCTTGACTCTACACCCACTCCTCTATGGATGCAAAAGAGATCGCCGAGGATGCCTATGTCATTTGCATCGATGCTTTCTCCGATTTTCATGTTGTCAAGGTATCCTGCCTCCTCAATGTCCTCATTCTCCCAAAAAACTTCGGCCACTTCTTTGCCCTTATAGGTGGATGGTTTTGCTGGAACATCTTTTACACCAAGGACCATCATTTTTCCTGTGGCAAGTAGCCGCTCCACAAGCTGTCGGAGAGCTCTGCAATTCTTTGTTGGGCCTCCCTTCTCCTTGTGGAAAGCACAGAAAAGATCCTAGTTTTGAGTCTTTCCCTCTACCTTCTGGAATTATTTCTGGAATTCAGTCTTTTTCTGGAGGATCTAGAGAGCCTCATCTACTATCAGGCCCATGACAGTAAGCTCTTCCACAGGACCGTGGCTTTGATGATCATCTAAAGAGGAACTATCTAGGATTTGAAGGATAGGTGAGATCCGAGGAGTGACAAGAGAATGGGTGGCGTCCAACGGCAGTTTCTGCTCACAAAACTATTGATGGTCTTGGTAGGGTCGCTTGTGCCGGAAATTCCTTCCCCTATATGTCGGGGGCTGATATTCTGTTAGAGGAGGTCTGGATGCTCGATGAGTTGCAGAGGAATCTGTTGTGCCCCTTCTTTCCGCCTTTGTCATTAAGTTGGACACATATGAGGGTTGGCCCTCTCACCTTCAATGAAGGTATTGGCCAAGCTATTAGGTCCTGGAATGTGGCAAACCTTAAAAGGAGTTCCTGGCAAAGCTCGGCAAAACTGGAAATAGATTGGGGGTATAGTTCATGAAACTATTCTCGGGCATCACCGTTGAAGGTGGTCACTAGGAACTTGCTCTTCAAGCCATCTGATAGTCACCTAATAGATACGACATCCTCAAAGGCCTGGAGGTGAGCGACTGGGTATGTCTCTCCAATGTAAAAGGGAATGCGAGGTTCTCTGAAATTATTGAGAGCTTGCTCTTGATAGATCCTATCTACAAAAGGAGACTCTCCAGCTTGCCGCCATGGGCCTGGAGGTCAGGCCCATGGCGGCAAGCTCTTCCATATGATCGTGTCTTTGTTGATCATCTCATGAGGAACTATCTCGGATTTGAGGGACAGGTAAGATCCGAGGAGCGACAGGTGCAGGAGTGCCGGCCAACGGCAGTTTCTGCTCATAAAACTGTTGATGGTCTTGGTAGGGTCACTTTTGTCGGAAATTCCTTCCCCTATGTGTCGGGGGTTGATATTCTAGTAGAGGAGGTCTGGATGCTCGATGAGGTTCAGAGGAATCTGTTGTGCCCCTTCTTTACGCCTTTGCCGTTAAGTTGGACACATATGAGGGGTTGGCACTCTCCCCTTCAATGAAGGTATTGGCCAAGGCTATTAGGTCCTGGAATATGGCAAACCTTAATAGTAGTTCCTGGCGATGCTCGGCAAAACTGGCGATAGATCAAGGGTATAGTTCATGAAACCATTCTCAGGCCTGGCCGTCGAAGGTGGTCACCAGGAACTTGCACTTCAAGCCATCTGACAGGAACCTCATAGCTACGACATCCTCAAAGGTCTGGAGGTGAGCGACTGGGTCTATTTCTCAAGTGTAAAAGGGAATGCAAGGTTCTTTGAAATTATTAGGAGCCTGCTCCTGACGGATCCTGTCTAAAAAAAGAGACTCTTCAGCTTGAGCTAGAGCAGAGATTGCAGGAGGCCGTGCGACCTAATTTTACTCAGCAAAGTCAAGTATACGGGATAGAATTCCCCATGCCACCTCACGGAAAAAGTCCATAAGAGGAGCGAGCTAATCTGCTTGAGGTCGTTGTAGGGCTGCGGGCTGGATAGGAGAGTTGGCTGGCTGTAGCTTTGCTGTTGGCGCCAGGCGAACTGGCGTTTGGCAGACTGGCTCATCCGCGGAGACCGCTTTAGTCTAGTCAATTCGTTCAGTAAGCTCAGTCAGGGCCCAACTGATTGTGTCGAGGCGCTGGTCAATCTCTCTTCGAGACTTTTCGGCCTCTCTTTGGGATCGGTCAAGCGCGTCCCACAGTTTGTCTGATGTGCTTGAGCGAATTGAGTGACATGGAGATGAGATGATCGGCGGTCTGACATTTTAGTCCGTGAAATTCAACAGTTACTTGGATCTAAAGTTCGCGTGTTGATGTTGATGCAAGAAATGCACACTCAAATTCCGGCAAAAGGGAAAAAGAGGTAGGGGAGACTACAGGTAACCGTTTACTAGTGAATGAGAAAGGAGTAATCAAGACCGCTGATTGCAGTGATACCAAGACAGTCTGGAGACCGCAAAGTCCGAGATTCGAGTCCATAACCTCTAAGAAGGTGGCTCCTCGGCTCGAGTCAGCGTGCTTTGGGTGCACCACTTCCCCATATTTATAGATTCAGGGGCCTGCCCAAATGGACATGGCTAAAATAACCGGCTGCCCGGGGTACAGGAGAACCGGGCAGCGGTGATGGGAAACAAAAAGAAAAGACAAGCCATTCCGCGCAAGATGGGCGGACTAGACTCGCGATCTGGTGTTGTTCTGAAGCTCCTGTCTGGCTGTAGGGCGTGATCTTGGTTGAAGGGTCGTGACCTGTGTGGGCTGATTCTTGAGTCCTCCTGAAGAGAGTTAGTAGACGATCTGGGAAGCTGATCTCCTGAGGCTAGATGACCTGGGTGGACGGCAGAATTGAGTCCATCGCTGAAGGAGGCTGGTACTGCCATTCTGACTGATTGACCTAGACGGATTGAAAACTGAGTCCTCCGTCGGAGAGCCTTGGATCTTGCCGTTCATCGAACGGAGCTTGTCATTCATCGAACGGAGCTCACCATTCGTCGAACAGAGCTCGCCAACCTGAGCGGACTGGAGAATCGAGTCCGTGAATAAAGGAGGATGACCTGGGTCCTTGTTGATAATTTTGCGGATTTTGGGGTTAACATCAAGAATTAGAGACTATGAGATTGGGCACCATATTTCAGCAAATTCTTGGGCTTTCCTTCTTTCAGCCTCTCGATTGGGAGTGGACCTGCAAGCAGAGGCTCCATCACCATACTTTCTTCTTTTAGGGATTTACACATCAGGAGGTACTTGAGAAGGCACATCAGTCTGTTCAGATTCCCATACTTGAGCATAGATTTCTGGAGGTGATACATCAGAACCTTCAGGTATTGGAGAGAATGATTATTGCTGGATAGGAGGATGCTGAGCAGTTGGATTAAGATGATGAGGAATAAAGTTTGGATCAGCTTGAAAATCAGGAAATATCTGGTTATGCATCCAAACTGATGTATCATAAGTGTGAAAATTGACACAATCAATCTGATTCTGAAGATCAACATGTATCTCAGTCAGCTTTCCTACCCAAAGGGTTTTCATGTTATTGTCAGATTTTTCTAAATATTCCTTGACTAAACTCTCCCCCTTTCTGAATTCAATGGATAGGGTGGGTATAGCTTCCTCTTTGAATTTTCCAACCTCTTCACAGGTCTTAAAATTGTGATCTTGAGCTTTCTTTTCCAAGTAGATCTGATTATTTGCCAGGGTTACTGATTGATCCATCCCTGACAAATGTTGGTAATGGTGTGGTCTAGAGCTTTCCCACCTATTTTTAACAGGTGTTTAAGTTCATCAGTATTGTGTTGAATCTCAGCAAATCCTCTACTCATTTCTTTCTCGAGAGCAGTGACTTTATCTATGACGGCCTTGAGAGACTGATCAAAATACTCTCTCTGCTGTTTCAGCGTGAATTCAATCATACCAATAATGGTATTATCAGGAGTTTCTAGATCTGGAACTGGAGGAGGAGGTACTATTGGAGCTATCCAGGGAAGTATTTCTTCAATTATAACAGAGCTCTGGGCTCTGGTGGTTTGGATCATGACATCTCCTTCCTCACTAAGAATAGTAGGAAGGGAGAAGTCTAGGCTTTTGATGGGAGCTTCAACTGGTTCAAGAGTTGCTTTTTTTTCATCAAAAAATAAAACTGTCTTTGCTTCATGCACATCTTTAATAGGAGACTGAGGGTGAGGGGATCCTGATTCGAATTGATTGTCTGATGGAGACGATTCTGGATGAGGAGATTTCTCTGCATGTAGAGGGGAAAGAGGTTCTTTGGAAGTAAGTTCCTCAATAATTTTGGTGATACTATCTTCTATAGATAGAACCTGTTCTTCTACTTGTGCATCAATAAGAGTTTCTTCATCAGGCAGATCAACATCTATATACCTAAGTACTCTAGTAAGGTAGAAATGTTCTCAGCAGCAGCAGGTGGAGCAACAACTGAAGGAAGATCAAAATTACTTGCCTCTGGGACTGTAGGAGTAGTCTCCCCCTCAACAGTTGCACCTGAAGTGCCAGCCACTTGATGTAAAGGGGAAGATGTGGTCCTGTCCTCATCCTCATGGAAATCATGGGCTTTTGCAGCTTGAGCATGGTTTTGAAGCTTGAGCTCCCATCTTTGAATTGAGGAGATGGAGACTTTCTTCATATGATGCAGAGAAGTACCTTTAGAGAAATCAAAAACTTCTGGCTTGAGTTCATGAAGGAGAAGAGAGACAATTCTGCCAAAATTTTGTGCCTTGATGTTGTCCTTGATTTTATCAAAAATCATCATGCCCCACATAAACTTCTTCCTGCATATCACTGTTGTCATCATATCAAAGAAATCATTTGTAATGAAACTATTGAACTTGTGCGGTATAGAAATATTTTTCAAAGTATGTCTACAAGGAGCTTGCTCTCTACATTTAGATCAGGCTGGTGAAGTGTGCATACACCAGCAAGACACCATAAAACTGTACGCCCGTTCGTAATCTTCAATAATTAGGTTGTCTTCTTCATCAATGATGGGCAATCGAAGTAGATAGAGACTATTGGAGTAGTTAGCTTAACCTTGATTCCACGTACCTTGGACTTGAGGATCCTCCCATTCCTCTTCAATTTGTCATTCTGGAAAAAATCTTCAACATCTGGAAGTAAAAATTTTCATGGGTGGTTCAAAATGAATGTAAGTCCGACAGTTTCCAATAACAGTAGAAGGTTGCGGAAATCATCTGACAAATCGGCTATTCCAGTAGAAACGAGTTCACTACCGATTCCAACCATCGAAGGAGGGGCCATTGATCAAGAGAGATGAACCGAAATCCTCTTTCTGAGAGAACACACTGAAGCGATTGCAAGAAGGCGATGATGACAAAGAGATGAAGAGTTTCCTTTTTCTCGAGAAAAGGTTTGAGAGATCGGGTAATTTTGATTTTACGGACTCAATCTATTTATATAAGTCTAATTTATGATGATTAAGGAAATAATAAAAATAACATTCCTGAAAATGTTGCGGTAATAGAGTCTAGGTGCGAATATCAAAAATTTGAACTTCAGGATGAAAATCGTCACCTGACTTCTTGAAAGGTAGGTCATTTCTCGAGAGAAGATGTCAAAGTTCTCGAGTAGAAAGGTTCTTTCTCGAGAAGCAGTTTTGAAGTTCTCGAGAAGAAAACTGAAGTTCTCGAGAAGCAGACTGAATTTCTCGAGAATCAATCTAGTACTCGAGAAGTAATTCTCGGGAGTCAACCTTGTTTCTCATGTAGTAATCTGTAGTACTCGAGTATGACAATCTTCTCGAGAAATGAAGTCCATAGAAGAATTTTCTTGAATTTTTGAAGTATAGCCCGATTCTTTAACTCTCTTGTGAGACTTTTTTCTTCAATCTTCTTTGTTGAGCATGCCAAGTTCTGTTTTGAAGATTGAGAACTTGGCCTCGTCCAGTGGCTTCGTGAAAATGTCTACAACCTGCTTGTCAGTTGGAAGATACTAGAGATTTATGTTTCCATTCTCCACATGCTCCCTGATAAACTGGTACCTCAGCTCTATGTGCTTTGTCCTGCTGTGAGAGACTGGGTTGTTGGCGATTACAATTGCACTGGAGGAGTCGCAAAACATTGGAATGTTCTTGAACTTCATATTTTAGTCTTCAAACTGGTTCTTTATCCATAGCAGTTGTGCACAACAACTACCTGCAGATATATACTCTGACTCAGCTGTTGAAATTATGACACAATTCTGCTTCTTGTTGCTCTAGGAGATAAGCCTTCTTCCTAGGAATTGACAAGTCCCAAAAGTGCATTTATTGTCATCTTTGCTTCCTGCAAAATCTGCATCTGAAAAACCTATCAATTCACTATCATTACTTCTTGGGTACCATAAGCAAAGATTTGGTGTACCTTTAAGGTATCTCAAAATATGTTCTGCAACAGTGTAGTGAGATTCCTTAGAGTTTACTTGAAATCTAGCACACACGCATGTTGAAAACATTATGTCTGTTCTACAAGAAGTAAGATAGAGCAAGGATCCAATTATCCTTCTGTACTTGGTTTCATCAAAAGGTTTCCCTTTCTCATCCTTTTCTAGAGACATAGTTGAACCCATTAGAGTCCTCATAGAGGTTGCATTCTACATTCTGAATTTCTTAATTAACTCCTTGGTGAATTTCGTCGAAGAGATGAAAATTCTCTCTTCAGATTGTTTCACCTAAAGTCCTAAGAAATACTTCATCTCTCCCATACTTCTCATTTCAAACTTCTCTTGCATAAGTTTGGAAAAAAATTTGCAAAGGTTGTCGTCAGTAGAGCCAAATATGATGTCATCAACATAGATTTGCACTAGCAAAATATTGCCTTTTATTTTCCTAAGAAATAATGTCTTACCTATCTTTCCTCTTTTGAACTTGTTCTCAAGAAGAAAGCTAGACAGCTTCTCATACCAAGCTCGAGGAGCTGGTTTCAAACCATATAAAGCTTTAAATATAAGATAAACTTTCTTAGGATGGTTAGAATCAACAAAACCTAGAGGTTGTTCCACATACACTTCTTCCTTTATGTCACCATTAAGGAAGGTCGACTTCACGTCCATCTGATAGATAGTAAAGCCCTTAAGTGCTGCATATGCTAGGAACCACCTGATTGCCTCTAGCCTTGCCACGGGAGCATATGTCTGATCGAAGTCGATTCCTTCTACTTGTCTGTATCCCTTGGCGACGAGTCTGACCTTGTTCTTTATAATTGTTCCATCTTCGTCCATCTTGTTCCTGTAGACCCACTTTGTTACGATAACGTACTTACCTTGGGGTCTTGGAACAAACTTCCAGACTTGGCAACACTTGAATTGATCCAGTTCTTCTTCCATTGCCATTATCCAAGATGCATCTGAGTTTGTTTCCTTAAACTTCTTTGGTTCAACCTACGAGGGGAAACTTAAATATAGATTTTCATTAGTTGTACCTCTACGAGTTCTGACACCATCCCGGGGATCTCCTATGATTTGATCAATTCGGTGATCCTTCAAGTGTTTGAGCTCTAAGGTTCTTGCATCTGGAGCTTCCTCTATCACTGGAGTGACTTCATCAACTTTGATGACATCTTCATCATGGTGATCATCCTCTCTAATTGTGGTTGGAGTGGTGATCTTGATGAACTTTTGAGCTTTTTCTTCAGTCGGCTCATTCAAGTTTAATTCCTTCAGTCTTGAACTTGCATCTTCAATAAACACACTAGAAGAACTACCTTGCAGCAAGCTCGACTCATCAAATACAACATTGATAGATACTTCTACAACCAGGGTTTTCTTATTAAAAATCCTATATGCCTTACTATGGCTACTATAACCTATGAAAATATCTTCAAAACTCTTTTCACTGAATTTAGTCATGTGATACTTCCCATTGTTAAGTACGAAGCATTTACTACCAAAGATTTTAAGATATTGTTGGGTATTGTATCCACAATGTACCTGATTTGAAGAAGCCCCTGAACAAGCTAAGTTTAATTGACAATGTATTTGATGACTTTCTTCAGATTGTGCTTGCAGCTATTCCATGCTAAGTACACACCAATGTCAGGGTGCAGTGGGTCAATATACACGGGTCTGCGCAACATAATCCCTCGTTGAGCAGATCAGTGTGTTGACTCACGTGTGCTCTCTCTATTGGAGTGTACTTATTTTCAAGTACAGGGTCCAGATAGATCAAGAGCAGAAGAAGAGCAAAGATGGGTCAACGACCAAGTTCATAGGAAGGAAGAGGAAAATCGTCTAAGTCAAAATCGACGGGAATCACTAAGTGATTCTCGCCGATTCGATGGGAATCACTAGTGATTCCCGCCGAATCGTCGAGAATTAGCCAGTGATTCCCGCCGATTTTATATGGCTGACTGTCCTCCTTCAAGAATTCTGCTAAGGCAGAATCGATGGGAATCACTAACTGATTCTCGCCAATTCGTCGAGAATGACTTTGCATTCTCGCCGATTCGCTCCGGATGACAAGTGTTTCAACTGGAATTTTGCCAAGGAAAATTCGACGGGAATCATGAGTGATTCCCGCCGACTTCGACGGGAATCACCAATGATTCTCGCCGAATTTTCCTTGGGCAAATTTGCTCTGTTCGCTGGACCGAACCAAGATGGGTTACGCTATTTTGACTTGAACTAGGGCTTCTTCTTGTGGGCCCAACAACGGTCATTTAGGGTTATTTTACAGTATTTATACTCGCGTATTTTGAACTTACGGAGTAATCATTCACGAGAAATCAAAGCCGCAGAGCATGACCTAGCCGATCACAGAAATCGTCCCGTCGCCATCGCCGTCGCCGCTCGCAAAGTTGTCGCCGCCGCAGATCTCAGATCCTCTTTGATCTTCTGACGACAGGACCGAGGCAAGCCTAGCGTCTCACGCTTCTATCTCGAGATATCTTGTCACTCGATTTGTTGAACAAGGATAACTCTTCATTCCGAATCGATTGAGACGACTGATCTGATTGAGATCGTTGGTAGACCTTGCTTGCTTCGTCAAGAAGTTTGGATCTACAAAGCTTCGCCGCCACATTCACTTGCTGCTGCCGATCTTGGGAAGATCCTCTCCAAGAGAGTACTCCGGTCGTGGACTCTTCGTCTTCATCAAGAATGCTTCAATGAACAAAGAGGGACATTGGGTTCTCCACACGTGTAGTTTGTATCTCTTGTACATTCTATTTTTGTTTCGTTGTAAAGGAATAGTGATTCCTAGTTGTAAGGGTTGGGTGCAACCCGTGGTGGAGGAGTAGTGACTCCTTCGGTTAGAAGGTTGCCTTCCATAGTGTGAGGATTTGATTTCAATCCGTTTGGTGAAGTGACCGACTCGTCCCTTGGTGGGAGATAGGTCGAAGGGGGAGAGTGGACGTACCCAAATCGGGGAACTACTATAATTGCTTGTGTGCTTTTCTGTGTTGTGTTTGTTTAATTGTGCAGGTTATTTAAATTCCGTAAAAGATTGCAATTCACCTATTCCCCCCCCATATGTGGAATTAGTTTACACTAAAGACTTTCAAGTGGTATCAGAGGGAGGTTGCTCAGTAATAAGGTTAACACCTTGAGTAAGATCTCGTGTCTAGTGTCAAGAAGAAAGAAGATCTCTTAAATGGATGGAATCAAGTATTCAGGGAAGATCCCAGTGTTCAGCAAGCTGAACTTTCCTATCTGGAAGGAAAGGATCAGGTACTACATGGAAGCTGTCGACCCCCGACTCTTCATGATAGTGGAGGAGGGACCTTATATCCCCACTAAGGCCTCCACCATTGATCCAACCAAGAATGTGCCCAAACAAATTTCCGAAATGGACAAGGATGAGATGGTGCTTGTCGGACTTGACAAGAAAGCTCAGAACATTCTTGTAAGCGTCGTTGATGATTCCATGATGCAGATTTTCTGCAACTGCAGGACTGCCAGGACATATGGCATAGCCTGATCATCCTGATGGAAGGCACAGATGAAGTAAGGGATGATCGAAGATCCCTTCTGAACAAGAAGTACGAGGCCTTCAGGCAAGGTACCAAGGAAGAAATCGGAGTGACATTCGAGAACTTCCTGAAGATCGGCAATGCCCTGAAGGGCTATGGCAGAGTGTTCACCGATGATGAACTAAATGACAAATTCCTTAGATCACTTACTAAGGAATGGGACACCAAGATCTGCGCCATCAGAGAATTTGGCAGGCTGGCAGAAACTGATCCCAAGATTCTATTTGAGAAACTTCTATCCTATGAGCTTCAGCTGAACACCAGAAAAGCTGAAGAAGAAGTCGATAAAGCCGCTGCCAGAGAGAAGACTGTGGCCCTGAAAGCCAATAACTCAAGGAAAGGCAAGGGTGCGCCCTCGTCCCATTCTCGGAGACATGAGGAAGAAGACTCTGAGCCATGCTCTTCCGGCTCAGAGCTTTCTGAAGAAGACTTCTCCCTCATCACTCGGGAGTTTAAGAAGTTCTTCAAGTTGAGGAATCAAAGAAAGAGAGATGGCTCCTCCTCCAAACATCAGAAGAAGAATTATTCTTCTGACAGGTATTAATCCAAATCGAACAAACATTGCTCTGATGACATTATTTGCTTTGGATGCAATAAGCCAGGTCATGTTGTTGCTGACTGCCACCAAAGCAAGAGAGATAAGGGGAAGGGAGAGGAACACAAGTCCTCTAGAGATAAGAAGAAGGAGAGGAGCTACATTCCCAAAAATCCAAAGACACTGAGTGAGTCTGATTCCTCAGACTCCAGTGATGATGAGGAAGCCTACTTTGGGCTAGTGGGTCGCTCTGACTCAGAAGGAGACTACCCCCCATTTACTGGGAAGGTAAAAGATCATACCCCCCTCTCTGACTCGGACTCTGAGTCTCCTGATGATGATCTCGAGGACAGCCCATCTGCCCGTGAAGCTGAGCTCCTCGAAAAGTATGAGCTTCTGCTCATTACCTTTGAGGAATTCCACAAGAGGTTGAGGGCTCAGAAAAAGGAAGTCAAATTCCTTAAGGCTGAGGGTGTGTCTCTAAGATAAGAGATCACTAGCTTGATCTCTCTCCGACAGGAACACCTAGGCCTGACTTCTGAGCACTCAGAGTCTCTAAGGCTCCTTGACCTAAAACAAGAAGAAATAAACAAGTTGGAAGAACAGCTTGCGAAAGAAAGGAAGATTGTGAAAAGCTTCTCCATGCTCAAGACCGTTCTTCCTCTGGTTGATGAATTCTCTGCTCAGGCTAAGGGGGCTGGCTTAGGGCATGTGGGTGTGCCTGGTAAATCATCCAGGAGAAACAGAAAGAAGAGGAAAATAAGGCTGCTAAGAAGGCCCATGCTGCAGAAAAGGGAAAGGCCCCACTCGATCCTATTCTATTCAGAAAGCCTGGCTTTCCTTGCAATGAGAAGGACTTTGAGTCAACCTATGGCCACTTCTTCCATCCCTGGGTTGAAAAGCCCAAGAGCCGGTATGATGGTTGGGCCTTCCACCGCAACTACGGTGAGAGTTTCTTCAAGGCACCTTATGAGGAAATCCTAGTGGAGGATTATGGCCACTTCTCTAGCGGCCATAATAGGAAGCAGGCACCAAAAGCCAAGCCCATTATACTGAAGTAACAGGAGGTGAAGAAATCATGTGACTGTTGTCATCAAGATGCCTCCACCTCCAGATCCAAGGCCCTAGTTGGACCCACCGTTCCAAGGGTGAAGCAGGAGCCTAGGAAAAGGTATAACAGATTTGACTGTTAGGGATGCGGCAAAGTTGGTCACTTTGTCGTTGATTGCTGGTTTAATCCAAAATACAACGAGACTCCACATGTTAGCAATGCGAGGCCGACCACTCGTAGGGTTAACCATCCGAGGGGGATGTGCTAACAAGGAATCTAGGACCCATGTTCAAATTGGTTCCTAAGGGAAACTAATTCTTTTTGCAGGTATGTCCAAAGGCCACCAAAACTCCAATCTGGTACCTGGACAGTGGATGTTCCCGGCATATGACTGGGACAAGAAGCCTTCTGCGTGATTACTCTCCAGTCGAAAATGGACCCAAAGTCATCTTTGGAGGATCAGATCGAGGAGTCACCAGAGGTTACGGTATGATTTCCAACGGTATAATCTCTATCACCGACGTGGCCTATGTTGAAGGGTTAAATCATAACCTGATCAGTGTAAGTACGTTGTGTGATAAAGGATATGACGTTAAGTTTTGCAAGGATAAGTATTTGTTAATATCGTGTGCCTTTTCGGAGACGGTATTAACTGGCATTAGGAGCAGAAATATCTTTTGCCTAGATTTTCTTAGCTTAGACTCTTCTATCCCCCGTGTGCCTAGTAGCAAAAGGCAGTGCATCTCTTTGTGAACAATAGCACAAGAGATTAGCACATATTTATTTCAAGACTATTAATATGTTGTTTTCTAAGAATTTAGTAAGGGATGCCCCTACTATTAAGTGCATCAAAGATAGCCCCTGTCCTGCATGCCAGAAGGGCAAACAGACTTGGGCTACCTTTAAGGGCATTGCAGACAAAGACTCCTCCAGATGTCTTTATCTTCAGCATATAAACTTGTTCGGTCAAGTACAAGTTCATAGCTTAGGAGGCAAATCGTATACGCTAGTGATTGTTGATGATCACTCTCGGTTTACATGGGTTTTCTTCTTGAAACGAAAGTCAGATACGTTTGACATCTTCACTAATTTTGTCAAGCAAATCCAGAACGAACTTAACTACTCCGTGGTCAAGATCAGAAGTGATCATAGAACAGAATTTGAATCTGGTGCTATGACAGAATTCTGTGAAGAACACGGTATCTTTCATGAGTTTTCCTCCCCGCGTACTCCTCAGCAAAACGGAGTTGCAGAGAGAAGAAATAGAACGCTCATTGAAGCATATACGACAATGTTGAATGACGCTTCTCTTCTAGAGTACTTCTGGGCAGAGGCTGTCAATACGACTTGTCATGTGCAGAATCGGGCATTGATCAACAAGAATCATCGTAAGACGCCTTATGAGCTGCTGAAAGGCAGGAAACTGACCATGTCCTATTTAAGGATTTTTGGCTGCAGATGCTATGTACTCAATAATGGGAAGTACCCACGTACAACATTTGGAAAAAAATGCTTCGAAGGCATCTTCATGGGCTATAGTAGCCATAGTCGGGCATATAGGGTCTTCAATAAGAAAACCCTAGTGGTAGAGGAGTCCATTAATGTTGTTTTTGATGAAGGAAGCTTGCTTCATAGCAATTCTTCCAGTGGGATTCTTGAAGATGCAGGTGCAAGGCTTGAACAGCTAAGTCTCGATGAGACTGCAAAAGGTGCAACTCCCAAGTACATCAAGGTTTCCACCTAAACGCCAACTGGAGAAGTTGACGATCAGGATGGAGAAAATCTCCCAGAAGAAGGAGAAACCCGAGAAGCTATCAGAGCTCCTGATGCCAGGCTCCTAGAGCTCCGACACGTGAGGGATCATCCCAAAGATCAGATCATAGGAGATCCTCGTGACGGTGTCAGAACTCGGAGAGGTACAATTAACAAGATTTTGCACCTTAGTTTTCTATCACAGGTTGAGCCAAAGAAGTTCGACGAAGCGAACAAAGATGCGTTATGGATATTGGCCATGCAAGATTAACTGCATCAATTCGAACGATGCAACGTCTTGATGCTTGTTCCCAGACCAAAGTACTAGAATGTGATCGACACTAAGTGGATCTTCAGAAACAAACTGGATGAACACGGTGTCATCATCAACAATAAGGCCAGACTGGTGGCTCAAGGTTACAGACAGGAGGAAGGGATTGACTTCGACCAAACCTTTGCACCAATTGCAAGGCTCAAGGCGATCGGATTGCTCCTGGCGTATGCTTCTCACAAAGGATTCACTGTCTATCAGATGGACGTGAAATCTGCGTTCCTAAATTGAAATTTGAAAGAGGAAGTATATGTCGTGCAACCCCTGGGTTTTGTTAATCCTATATTTCCTAATCATGTTTATTTTCTTAATAAAGCATTATATGGCTTAAAACAAGATCCTTGAGCTTGGTATGAGACTCTGTCTAGTTTTCTTCTTGAGAACAAGTTCTCAAGAAGAAAAATAGATAAGACATTATTTCTTAGGGAAGTCAAAGACAAGATCTTGCTGGTGCAAATCTATGTCGATGATATAATATTCGGCTCCACGGACAACAATCTTTGCAAAAAGTTTTCTAAACTTATGCAAGGAAAGTTTGAAATGAGCAGCATGGGAGAGCTAAAGTATTTCTTGGGACTTCAAGTGAAACAGTCTGAGGATGGAATTTTCATCTCTCAGATGAAGTTCACAAATGAACTCCTCAAGAAATTCGGAATGGAGAATGCAACCTCTATGAGGACTCAAATGGGATCCACCGTGTCTCTGGACAAGGATGAGAAAGGGAAACCTTTTGATGAAACCAAATACAGAAGCATAATTGGATCCCTTCTCTACCTTACTGCTAGTAGACCGGATATTATGTTTTCCACATGCGTTTGTGCCAGATATCAGGTGAACACTAAGGAATCTCATTATGTCGTTGCAAAGCGAATTCTTAGATACCTTAAAGGTACACCAAATCTTGGCTTGTGGTACCCAAGAAACAATGATGTCGAGCTGATATGTTTTTCAGATGCTGACTTTGCAGGAAGTAGGGATGATAGGAAAAGCTCTTCAGGGACGTGCCAATTCCTCGGAAGAAGGCTGATTTCATGGAACAGTAAAAGGCAGAATTGTGTCGCAACCTCTACAGTTGAATCTGAGTACATCTCAGCAGGCAGCTATTGCGCACAACTTCTATGGATCAGAAATCAGCTCAAAGATTATGACTTGTAGTTCAGAGAAGTTCCGATGTATTGCAACTCCTCGAGCACAATAGCAATCGCGAAAAATCCTGTGTCATACAGTAGAACAAAGCATATTGAAGTGCGCTACCACTTCATTCGGGAGCATGTGGAAAACAAAGATATCTCTCTCTGCTATGTCCCCACGGATAAGCAGGTTGCAGATATCTTCACGAAGCCCCTAGACGAGGCCAAGTTCAGTCTCTTCAAAACTAAACTCGGTATGCTGAACTATGAAGAGTGAATACTGTAAGGCTCAAGGCTCTTTGATCAAGGGGGAGCATCAGCAAGGAACTCAATCTCGAGCACGGATGCAAGATCTGAGGGGGAGCATGTGGCTCCAAGTGAAGTCCCAGATTTGCAAAAGCCGAAAAGGGAGAGATTATCCTCTCGGCTAAGGCTAAGGTGGCTGCCAACGTTAAAGGATAAGGCTAAGGTGGCTGTCAACGTTAAGTATGCTCTCAGGAGAAAATGGTAATGAATTTCACTCTCAACTGAATTTTTAGTTTATGATTTTCATTCCCATATGATCTATTCACCTTAGCTTGTAGGGTTTAGGCTTCTTCAAATAGGGGGAGATTGTTTGGTATTGTATCCACAATGTACCTAATTTAATGAAGCCCCTGAACAAGCTAAGTTGAATTGACAATGTATTTGATGACTTTCTTCAAATTGTTCTTGCAGCTATTCCATGCTAAGTACACACCAATGTCAGGGTGTAGTGGGTCAATATACACGGGTCTGCGCAACGTAATCCCTCGTTGAGCAGATCAGTGTGTTGACTCACGTGTGCTCTCTCTATTGGAGTGTACTTATTTTCAAGTACAGGGTCAAGATAGATCAAGAGCATAAGAGGAGAAAAGATGGGTCAAAGACCAAGTTCATGGGAAGTAAGAGGAAAATCGTCTAAGTCAAAATCGACGGGAATCACTAAGTGATTCTCGCCGATTCGACGGGAATCACTAGTGATTCCCGCCGATTCGTCGAGAATCAGCCAGTGATTCCCGCCGATTTTATCTAGCTGACTGTCCTCCTTCAAGAATTCTACTAAGGCATAATTGACGGGAATCACTAACTGATTCTCGCCGATTCGTCGAGAATGACTTTGCATTCTCGCCGATTCCCTCCGGATGACAAGTGTTTCAACTTGAAATCTTCCAAGGCAAATTCGACGGGAATCATGAGTGATTCCCGCCGACTTCGACGGGAATCAACAATGATTCTCGCCGAATTTGCCTTAGGAAAATTTGCTCTGTTTGCTGGACCGAACCAAGACGGGTTATGTTGTTTTTCCTGGAACTAGGGATTCTTCTTGTGGGTCCCACAATGGTCATTTAGGGTTGTTCTACAGTATTTATACTCGCGTATTATGAACTTACGGAGTAATCATTCACGATAAATCAAAGCCACCGAGCGTGACCTAGCCAATCGCGGAAATCATCCCGTCAGTGTCGCCGCTCGCAAAGTTGTCGTCGCCGCAGATCTCAGATCCTCTTTGATCTTCCGACGACAGGATCGAGGCAAGCCTAGCATCTCAAGCTTCTATCTCAAGATCTCTTGTCGCTCGATTTGTTGAACCAGGATAACTCTTCATTCCAAATCGATTGAGACGACTGATCTGATTGAGATGACCTTGCTTGCTTCATTAAGAAATTTGGATCTACAAAGCATCGCCGCCACATTCACTTGCCGCCGCCGATCTTGGGAAGATCCTCTCCAAGAGAGTACTCCGGTCGTGGACTCTTCGTCTTCATCAAGAACGCTTCAACTAATGAAGAGGGACATCAGGTTCTCCACACGTGTAGTTTGTATCTCTTATACATTCTATTTTTGTTTCGTTGTAAAGGAATAGTGATTCCTAGTTGTAAGGGTTGGGTGCAACCCATGGTGGAGGATTAGTGACTCCTTTGGTTGGAAGGGTGCCTTCCGTAGTGTGAGGATTGGATTTCAATTAATTTGGTGAAGTGACCGAGTCATCCCTTGGTGGGAGATAGGTCGAAGGGGGAGAGTTGACGTACCCAAATCGGGGAACCACTATAATTTCTTGTGTGCTTTTCTGTGCTGTGTTTGTTTAATTGTGCAGGTTGTTTAAATTACGCAAAAGACTGCAATTCACCTATTCCCCCCTCCATAGGTGGAATTAGTTGACACTAAAGACTTTTAGATATGATATAGTCGGTTTCCTTCCCTTTAGTAGTTCGTATGGTGACTTATTATGGTTTTTGTTTATGAGTGCTCGATTTTGCACGTGGCATGCAGTGTTGACGACTTCAGCCCAGAAATATTCCGGTAGTGAGGCATCACTCAACATAGTTCTGTAAGCCTCTATGAGTGTTCTATTCCTTCTTTTAGCAACTCCATTCTGTTGAGGAGTACGAGGAGAGGAAAACTCATGAAAGATAACAAGACTTTCCCAGAATTTTATCATGGCCCCAGACTTGAACTATGTTCCATTATCACTTCTGATTTTGACAACATAGCAGTTGTATTCATTCTGAACTTGCCTGACAAAATTAGTGAAGATATCAAAGGTATCTGACTCACTTTTTAAATAGAACACCAATGCAAAGCAAGAGTACTCATCAACAATAACAGATGTATAATCCTTACCTCCCAAACTTCTAATTTGCAGTGGACCGAACAAGCCCATATGAAGTAGGTGTAAACACCTATTAGAATCTTCACCAATAATGCTTTTAAAAGTATCCCATATTTGCTTGCCTTTTACACATGCGTGAAAAGGTCTATCTTAAATGCACTTAATGTTGGGTGCATCATGCACTAAATTGAGGGAAAATAATTTATTAATACTTTTGTAATTTATATGTGCTAATCTCTTATGTCATTAGTCACCAAGAGACGCACTATCTTTTGCCAAAAAGAACACTGGTGTAGAAGAGTCTATACAAATAAAATTTAAACAAAATATATTCCTACTACGAGTGCCTGATAGAATCGTTTCTATGTTATCGACTGATTTTATCAAACACTTGTCTGCATGAAATTCTACTATGTATCCTTTGTCACAGAGCTGGCTTTTGCTTATAAGATTGTGTTCCAATCCTTCAACATAAGCCATATCTGAGAAGGATACAATACCATTAATAATCATACCATAGCCTTTTGTAATCCCTCTGTCAAAACCTCCAAAGATGACCTTTGGCAAATTCATGACTGGAGAGTAATTATGGAGTAAGCTTCTAGTCCTGGTCATATGTCGGGAGCATCTACTATCCAAATACCAGATAGGATTTTTGGTGGCCTTTGGACATTCCTACAAAAGTACAATCAAGTTGCCTTAGGAACCCAAACTTGTTTGGGTCCTTGGTCTCTAGTTAGCACACTCCCCCTACGAGTGTTAACATTGTGAGTGGTCTTTCTCAAATTATTAACTTGAGGAGTTTCATAATATCTGGGGTTTAACCAGCAATCTATGGCAAAGTGACCAATTTTTCCACAACACCAACAGTCAAACATTTTGTATCTTTGCCTAAAGTTCTCCTGCTTGACTTTTTGAGAGTGTGGTCTAGCAGGGGCAGCAGACTTAGAGGTAGAAGCTTCATGGTGATGGTACCCACATGACTTCTTCTCCTTGAGAGGCTTTTCCACAATCGGTTCAACTTTTGGAGCTTTCTTGATGTTATAACCATGACTATAAGGGTCGTAGCTCTGAAGAGTGATCTCCTCATAAGGTGCCTTAAAGACACTTTCACCAAAGTTCCGGGGACAAGTTCATCCTTGGTACCGAGACTTGGGCTCTACCTAAGTAGGCCTGGCAAAGTGACCGTAGGATGAATCAAGTTCAAACTCGTTTGTTGGAAGGATAACCTTTTTAAACGATATTTGGTCTTGAGGAGCTTTTCCCTTCTCCTTGGCTAGAGCTTTCTTGGAAGCCTTATTTCTTCATTGGGCTTTATTTCTCCTAGAAAATTTACTAGGGGCAGCCACATAGCCCAAGCCAGCTCCTTTACCCTAAGCAGAGAATTCAGCCATAAGTGAAAGGACTGTCAACTTTCAACCATTTTCTTTTAAGTAGCAAGTTGTTCTTCCAACTTTTGAATGATTTTCTCCTTCAGGTTTTGGTGCTCGAGAGCTTTATTATACTCTTCCATCACATCATGGAATTCCTTCCTGAGTGAGTCCATCATCATGACTTCTTCCCTCAGTGTGCTCTCCTCAGCCTTAAGATATTTAATCTCCTTAGCTTGAGTTCTTGCGATTCTTTGACATTTGTCGTAAGCCTTAATCAACTCTTTATATTGAGTCATGAGTTCAGATTCATCATCAGACGAATAGTCCTCATGATCATGGTCAGAAGAATCTGATTCCAAGAGAGGGGTATTAGAGTTTACCTTCGTAGTGAATTGGAGTTATTCTTCTTCATCTGTATGTGCCATGAGCCCAAAGTAGGCTTCCTCATCATCACTAGACTCAGATGAGTCTGTGTTACTGAGTGTCTTGGCCTTCTTGGCTACCAAGCTTCTTTTTATTTTCTTCTTATTATAAGAATACTTTTTCTACTCTCTTCTTCCACCCTCCTTCTTGTGAGGGCAATCGACTATGACGTGTCCTGGCTTATTGCAACAATAACAAACCATGTCCGAAGAAATATGTTTGTTCGGTTTAGAGTGATACCTGTCTTGGCTACTTGAGCCTTTCTTGTGATGATCACCATCATGACGTGATCTTTTGAATGAGGCATCTTTGTCTCTCCACTGTTTCTTCTTGTTCAAGAACCTCTTGAACTACCTTAAAAGAAGAGAAAACTCTCCTTCAGATAGCTCTGAACCTGAGGTACTTGACTCTGAAGCTTCTTCTTCACTCTCTTCTTATGTGGGAGCAGGAGATGCAGCTTTTGACTTCCTTGAGATGTCTGCCTTTAGAGCGACAGACTTCCCCTTGGATGAAGATCGGCTTTTCTATTCTTCATCTTTACATAAGTTTATCTAGAGTTCATATGACATATGCTTTCCAAAGAGATTTTGAGGGTCAGTCTCTGCTAGCTTACCAAACTCCCAGATTACAAAGACTTTGTTGTCCCATTCCTTAGTCAGGGATCTCAGAAATTTGTCATTCAGTTCTATATTAGTGAAGACCCGACCATAGACTCTTAAGCCGTTGACAATCTTGAAGAAACTTTCAAATATATCAGTAATAGAGTCCTTGGGACCTTGTCTGAATGCATCATACTTCAAATTCAGAAGGGATCTTCTATCATCCCTTACCTCTTCGGTACCTTCCATCAGGATGATAAGAGACTGCCATATTTCCTTGACGGATTGGCAGTGAATTAGATTCTGCAATATATAATCATCGACTAGACTTACAATGTTATTCTTGGCTTTCTTGTTTAAAGAGACAAGTGCAATCTCATCTTTGCCAAGCTCCATAAGCTTCTTTGGAACTTGTTTTGTAGAGTCAATAGTGGAGGCTGTCATAGTAACAGAGGGTCCTTCTTCCACTATCATAAAAATCCTTGGATCTACAGCTTCCATGAAGAATTTTATCCTTTCTTTCAACATAGTAAAGTTAGTCTTTGTGAACAAGGGAAGCATAACAAAATCCTTGGATCAATCCATGTTTGTATCCTCTAAAGACAACTAGGAGCAGATCTGTTCAAGGTGTTAACCTTTTTGATGAACAACCTCCCTCTAATACCAATTGATGTTTTTAGTTGTCTACCTAAATCACCTAGATGGGGGTGAATAGGTGAGGCCTGCGTCTTTTTGCGAAATAAAAACTTGAAAGAACCAAGCGCATAAAATAAACAAACACACCACAAGAGACACAAGATCTATAGTGGTTCCCCAACCTTGGGTATGTCCACTATCCACCTCACAGATCTAGAAGCACGCTAGGCTCGGATACTTCACTATTATCTCAGATTGAAAACCAATCCTACAACTCAGAGCAACGCTCCTACAACTCGATCCTGAAGATGGGATTTACACTCAGAAGACAAACTTTCTACAAAACTCAAAGAAAAAATCTCCTACAATAGTTGAAATAGATTTTACAATAACAAAAAATAAACTTCACTTCAGATCTGAGAGCTTCAAATTCCTTCCTTCTTAAAAGTTGAAACTCAGTCAGAAATAGATCGAGGAAGACTGTGCTGAAATCTCTGGATCTAAAAAGCTTAAGATCAACACGATCAAGAAAGAGATATGTAGATGTTGAACGCCTTGATCTATTGATCACTTCTTGTTCTGAATCACTTGAATCGGAGAAGAAAGGCAGCGAGAATGACGATGAAGAGCGGCAGCTTTCCCAATTTAGAATGAATAGTACGATTCAAAATTCTTTATTTCAGGTGTTTTGGTTAGTCATTTTGATAAGACCTTTTATAGTATAAGCCTAACAGTCATAATCATAAATGACTGCACATGTGGTGGACCAATAAGAATCGGGATTAAATTTGAAATCGTTTCCGTCTGGACTTGGAGAAAATTTCGGAAAAACAACTGCATTTCTCGAGTGAAGAAAAATGTTGGATACATTTGAAATTGTGTACCTGATTTTGAGAAGCTACACCTGATTCTATAATATACATCAAGTTGTATTGGATTGTGTAGTGAGTTTGCTTGTACAAGAAGAAGAATGAAGAAAATATTCCAAGTATAAAAGTGTCGAGACATTTATATTGTATCGAAATCTTTGGAGGAGGAGCGTCGACATAAGAAGCAAAGTTCTGTCGACACACAGGACTTGTGTCGACACATGAAATTTGAGTCGACAACAGTTGTGTCGACACTCAGGACTAGTGTCGACACACTTAGATTTGAAGTGCTGACATTAGTAGAAGGGCTTTGTCTACACACAGGACTTGTGTCGACATAAAGATTTTAAATCTACATCAACTGTGTCGACACACAGGACTTGTGTCAACATACAGAGATTGGGTCTACATCAGCTATGGCGACAAGTTTTTGAAGAATGTCGACACATTCTACAAAGGCAGTGTAGAGACTGAATGAAGAGTTATGTCGACAAGTTTCTGAAGTATGTCGACACATTCTATAAAGGGAGTGTAGAGACTGGATGAAGAGTTGTGTCGACAGTTTCTGAAGTGTGTCGACAACATCAAAGGAGTTATTTCGACACAATCTATAAAAGTTGTGTCGACAGTTTCTAAAGTTTGTCGGCACCTAGGTAATTGTGTCGACACATACTTTATCTATGTAAAAACATTCTATCCTTGTGTCTCGACACATTCAGCTGAGTTAAATAACCCTAAGTGCCAGATCTAAAGACTAAAGACTTGACAGCTGCCAGAATTATCAAGGCTGTTAGACTTGTCAGAACTGTCAGATGTCAGTCATCTACTGGATCAGCCGGTTTCCTCTGATGTGATCTATAAATAGAGCTGAGCTATCAGAGAAAAGAACAAGGAGACAAAGAGAAAATTTAGAGGGAAGCCAAGAAGAAGGAGGAATACTCTAAGATGAATTCACAGAATTCTATACAACAAGAAGGTTCTGATTCTAAATAAGAGAAGGAGACAACATCTCTTTTGTTCTGTCAGTGTTTGCAGAATCAAGTCCATAAGAAGGAAGAAGTTGAGTCTACATCAACTTCTCAAGAATAATAAACCTAGGTTCTCTCTTTCAAGAAGCTTTGAATAAGCTAAGTAAGGTTGAATATGATTCATTGCAGCAATGGTTTGAAGAAAGCAGATTAATAAAGATCTGATCAAGATTCTATCACCTTTCTTTCTTTTTATCTGGGTGAAGGAAGAAAAGTTATTCTTTATACAATTTTTTGTAAGATCTATTTTTAGATCTGAGTTAAAGAGATTTCAATCTCTGAGTTGCAAGCCTGTAATTATAAAGGCTGAGGTAGGGTTATTTGCCTGAGGTAGGAGATTAAGTTCTCTGAGCTGTAGGCCTGGTGATAAGGGTTGAGGTAGGGCTTGACAGCCTGAGTGGTATAATTGTGGATTCACTCTGAGGTAGGGTTCTAGGGAAGAGCTTGAGGTGTAGGACCTGTTGAAGTCTGAGTTGTAGGAACCAGTTTGGGTTCTGAGTGGTAAGATCTGAGGATCTGAGAAGGTAGAAGGATGTTTGGCCGAATCTAGTGTACTGCTAGATAAGCGAAGGGGGAAAGTGGATGTACCTATCTCTTGGGGAACCACTATAAATCTGTGTGTATGCAGTGATTGGTGTGATGTATGTTGTGATTGTTATAAAATTTAGCTATAATGTGAATAATATATTATCTGCCTAAGTAAAAAGAATTGAACCTATTCACCCACCCCCCACCCCCATCCCCTCTAGGTGTTTAGACATTCTTGAAACCAATTCTTTCAAGTGGTATCAGAGGGAGGTTGCTCAAAACTAGACTTAATAGTCTGAGTATATCTCCAAGACAGTAATAAGATAAACAAGACGGGTTTAGGTGAAAATCACAAAGAACTTGGATCCATGAAGCTTCTTATATGTAGAAAGGAAACTATTGGCATATGGAAAGAAAGGGTCAGATAATTCATGGAGACATCTGATCCAAGAATTTACATCACAGTTCTGGAAGGTCCATTTATCCCAATGAAGTCATCAGTTCTTGATGCAAATTTACAAACTCCACAAAATTATTCTGAGATGACAAAAGATGAGATCATCTTAGCAACTTTGCACAAGAGGGCACAGAACATAATTGTTAGTGTCATAGATGATTCTACATTTAAGAATTTAGTTCACTGCAAAACTTCAAAGGAAATGTGTGACACTTTAATTGTCTACATGGAGGGGACAGAAGAAGTAAGAGGGGATAGGAAGTCCATGCTCAATCAAGAGTATGAAAGTTTCAAACAAGCCAAGACAAATAACATAGTTGTGTGCTATGAAAAGTTCTTCAGAATTGTCAATAAACTAATCACTTATGGAAGGGACTTCAGCACTTATGAACTGAATGACAAGTTTCTCAGGTCATTAACAAAGTACTGGGATACCAAGGTCGGTACCATCAGAGAAGTGGCAAGACTTGCAGATACTCCTCCACCAACTTTGTTTGGAAAATTGTTGTCCTATGAAATGCAGTTGATTGCCAGAAAGGAAGAGGAAAAGTGGAGCAGGTCTTATGGCAAAGATAAGTCTATGGCTTTCAAAGTTGAAGCTACAAAGAAGGGCAGGAGAAAGACTCCTTCTCCTCCCAGAAAAGTTGTTGATACTGATTCAGAAAGTTTAGACTCAAGTACATTAGATTTTCATAACTCTGATGAGGATTTTGCTGCATTTTCTAGGCAATTACAGAGGTTCCTGAAGAAAAAGAACTGAAGGAGCAGGTCATCCTCTTCTTCTTACTCTAAGGATGATTACTATAAGGGAAAGAAGATAACCTCTAAAGAGGAAAGGTATGGTTCTAAACCTGGTAAACAAACTTCTACAAAAATTGTTTATTATTGTTGCAGCAAGCGAGGACATGTTATAGCAGACTGTCCTGTCAAAAGAAAAGAGTCTGGTGAGAAAAAGAAAGAGAAATCCTTTGTGGCCAAGAAGCAGAAAAGCTGGTCTGACTTTTCTTCATCAAAGTAAGAAAATGAAGAGGATGCTGAGGCCTACATTGGGTTATTCTCAATTGAGGAAGATTCGGTAGAAATAGAATTCTTGCAGTTGCTGAATGATATCAATACAAAAGAAGATAGCCAATGCATAGGGATGATGGCCATAGTTGAGGATGGACACAACTAGGAGCATCCTAGTCCTAGTAAGGTACAGTCTTCACCTATAGTGTCAGATTATGTTACTAGCCCAGAATCAGAAGCAGTTTCATCAAGAGATGAAGGTGGCTCTGAATCTAAAGGAGACAACAATCAACTGATTGATTATTATGGAGAGCTCCTGCAAGCCTTCAAGGAAAGCAGGCTTCTAGCAAAAAAGTTGGCAAAGGAAAATGCCACTTTAAAGTTGGCTGTTTCAGACTCAACAAAAGTGTTAGTTCTAAAGTTAAAAGAGATTAGTAAATTGAAGAATATAACTTTTATTCAGATGGATACCATTACTTTCAAGAATAACCATATTAGGAATCTTGAAAGTAGACTCCAAAAGGAGAGGGAGTTGGTGGCCAAGTTCTCAAGACCTTGTTTTGTGTTACCTTTGATAGATTCCTTCTCTTCCCAAAAGGGTAAGAAGGGTTTAGGTTATAAAGGAAGAACAAGAGCTACAAATTCCAATTGAAAAGGCAAAGCTTTAGCTCAGTCACTTAATTCCAAGCCTCCAATTTCTTTTAAAAATGTGGTTCAACCTTCTAACAGGTATGACCATGATATTATTTATAGTCTCTATGAGCAAGGACGTAAAAATGGCAAGGGTGTTAGTACCTATTGGGTAGTCCATGAGAAAACCCAAGTGGCCCATAATGGGCCATTTGTGTTTGGTGTACCAGCCCCAACACTCAAGGAAAAGGTAACAACTGAATCATAAAGTCTGCCAGTTTATTATCAAGCTAATGGAAAATTTGTTAGCAAAGCAGACTTAGGAATATCCAAAGCTATTAGAAGTATGCATTCTGAAAAGAAGGCAGTTTCAGTTAGTGTTCAAGATATCCCAAGTACTTCTGTTTTCCAGACATGTCCCTAAGCAAGCCTTGGCTAAAAGACTTAAGAAAAGAGCTGATGTACCAGATGATTTAAGAGTTGATAACAACATTATTGTTAAGCAAGTTCTTAAAAGAAGGTACAATGTTTATGAGTGTTGGTGCTGTGGCAAAGTGGGCCACTATGCCATTGATTGTTGGCACAATAAGAGTGTCCAAAGAAGTAATGGTGGCCTATCTGTCAGAAGAACTGAAGGTAGACATGTTCAGTTTAGATCTAACTTGCACCTAGGACCCAATAAAATTTGGGGTCCTAAGGTTAGATAATATATTTGTTGCAGGTTAGTCCAAGTGTCCATACTCCCACATGGTACTTGGACAGTGGATGTTCTAGACACATGACTGGAATAAGAAGCATACTAAAGGAATTCACTCTTATTGAGAATGGTCCCAAAGTTATCTTTGGGGGCTCAAAAAAAGGGGTAACTAAAGGTTTGGGTAAGATAAAAAATGGTATAGTAACTATCTCACAAGTAGCTTATGTGAAAGGTTTGAAACATAACCTCATAAGCATAAGTCAACTTTGTGATCTGGGCTGTGACATTTCTTTACTTAAGGATGAGTGTCAAATTAGAAGGTCAAGTGACCAAGGGGTTATCTTGACAGTCACTAGGAGAGGAAATATTACTTGTCTATACTTTGAGTGTGAGAGTGAGGACACTCCTATATGCCTAGTTGCAGATGAGAAAGTTTCTCATTGTGTCAAATGGCACAAGCGGCTAGATCACCTGAATTATAAGACCATAGGTAGACTCTTTAGTGAAGAGTTTGTGAGGAATGGTTCTTAAAGTTAAGTGCATTAAGGAGGGAATTTTCTCAGCTTGTCAAAAGGGGAAGCAGACCAAGTCTTCCTTCCAAAGTTTTGATACCAAAGACTCAGTAAGGTGTTTATACCTCCTTCATATGGATCTTAAAGTGAGTGAAAGATCTACCTTAACTCTAGAGGGGGGGTGAATAGAGTATTTTAAAATAATTTACAATTCAAAAACTGTAAAGCAGTGGAAGACTTGATTTATGTATATGTGTAAGGTGCTTGCAAAAAGAAAAACTAAGTAAGGAATAAATAGGAAAACACACAGCACACAACAAAGTAAAAAAGCACAGCAAACAAGATGACACAAGGAGCTATAGTTATTCCCTAACTACCTGGGTACATCCACTCTTCTACCACCCTAGGTAGGAATCCACTGCAGGAATAGTTGATCAGGTGTCCTGGGCACCAATGAGCTTTTGATAAGGTGCTCAAAAACCAAAACTAGATTTTTTTGATAAGGTGTCTTGCCACCACTGAGTTTTGACAAGGTCTCAAAAACCAGCTACAAAACTTTTTAAGGGAGTTTTGAGAAACCCTTTTACAGGAGAGAAAGGAAAAAGAAAATGAGTTGAGTTGTTCTTCTCTGTCAACAATCTGAGAGAAGACAAGTGGAAGTTGTTTTCAAAGCTCCCCCTGAGATCTGTAAGGGTTCAGGAAGATGAGCTTTGCTTAGGATGATAGGCCTTCAGTTGCTTCAGATCTCCAGCAATAGATGATTTCAGCAGATGCTGAAATGTCTGTTGTCTGGAGTCCTTGATAATGAAGCTTTTGAACACTTGAAGCTTGAAGGAGTAGAACAGTAGATTATCTCCTTCACAATGATGTTCCTTGTGTTCTTGAAGAATTCTGACTCAGTAATTCTGTAAGCTTTTGTCTATTGAATCTATTCTAAGAAGATGAATTCTTGATGATTGAATTTTTTATTCTCCCTTCTGTATATCTTTTTCAAATCTATCTGTTCTCTTCTGAAAATTATTCTCTAAGGAGTATATCAGATTCTTAGTTTAGATGGTCGTTACTCAGTCATAAATGACTTCCATAATTGACAACTGTCTCTAGGTAAAGTCCTAAGTAACATTCCAATTATTCTTCCTTGAAACATGCTCCAGATTGCTTGAAACGGCTACGGAATCCTTTGTCATAAATGCTGAAAATAAATCTGAATGAATTCCATAACTGTCCTGAATTTGAATTCTGAAAACGTCGACCTCTCAGAAAATCGTCGATCTGAGCTCAGCTATCATCGACCTGAGCTCTACGATCGTCGACCTGAGCTCAGCGACTTGGAAAACAACTAGAGACAGAGCGTCGATCTGAGCTTGAAGATCATCGAACAGAGTTCGACACCTCATTGAACTGAGCTCAGAGATCGTCGACCTGAGTAAGACGTTTCGTCGACCTGAGCTCGACGAGAATTGTCCTAGTCTTCAGCACTTGAATCCTGATCTGTAGAAGGTCTTGAGGGCAGCTTTAAAATCTAAGTACTAACCCTAAGACTCATTCTAATTGACCTATCAGACTATACAGCAAGGTCAAAACAGAATCCTAATCACATAGTGATCCTTACCCAAATTAGTAATAGGGTGTTCCAACAATCTCCCCCTATTTGGGTTAGGATTACTATTTACATGACAGAATGTGAAATAGCAAACATACATCAGATTTAAACAAAAAAAACAGAAACAACAATGCAGATAACATATGTTGAGCTTTATAGAAACACAGCAAGAGTCATAGAATTAGTCAGAAAATAAGTATGAGTATCAGCTTACACAAGTTACTCATTGCCCTTTTTGAAAAGAATTTCTCTGTTGGGATTTAGGGCTTCCTTCTTGGATCTTCTATCATCTTCTGCACTTAAGGAGGTTTGAGATCTTGGCCTTGGAACTACAGCCTCAGGATGCAGCTTCATATAGTCTTCTGGATTAAAGAATTTCCTTGAAGCATATCTCTCTAATTCTTTCTTTCTATGTTCTGACATGGTTGTGATGTTGGAAGTATCTCTGCCTTGCTCTTTAGCCTTCTTAATCTGATCTAATGCAGCAAGTTCTTTCATTCTAGCTGTCGATGATAAAGGATTGCTCTCAGGGTCCTCAAAAGGAACTGGGGGTTCATATCTTTTGATTGACTCTGAATCTGTAGGAGGATCCCTAGTGACAACTGTATCTCTGAGCTTATAAGGGAAAGGACCTGATGTAGAATCAGTAGGGCCTTGTCCTTCCCTTTGGTAAGGATGTTGTCTAGAGTAAGTTCTATAATATCTTTGACTTCCTCTATGCTGGCCTCTTCTAGACTGATAACCTCTTTGATGTTGTCCTCTGGGTTGATATCTTTGTGAGGATTGAGAGGAGCTATGCTTTGTAGCAGATGACTAAAAAGCCGAGCCTCCACCAGATCCTGAATCTGGAGGAGGAGGAGGATGAAATTGAGATGATCCTTTTTCATACTTGTCAAGCTTTCTCCTTTTCTTCATGGCCTTAAGCTGGTTCTTAGAATATTGCATCCATGATTCAGTGATTTGGCAGTCATGCAGAATGTAATAGGGTATATCATTGTCATCTTTGGATTTTGCAAAAGGTACTCTCATCATGGCCTTACTTCTTGCTTTCCTTTTCTTGGCCATGGTGCCATAAGAATCATCAAAGTCAGTGTTGAATTGATCACTATCTAAACTCTGGGGTCTATCATATAAATCATCAATACTTTTGATATACTCTTCTCTTTCTTTTGACTTCTCAGGAGCAGCAGTAGGAGCAAAAACTTTTTGAGTAGTAGCAGGAACAGAGACAGGAACTTTTGGAGCAGCAGGAGCCTCAGAAACAACAGGTTCTTCTAAGTAAACAACAAGTTCATCAGCAGCAGCAGCATCAACAGGAACAACAGGCAACATATAAATATCAGCAGATTCAACAACTTCAACAGCAGTTGCAGCACAAACAGAAATAATAACTTCCTCAGTCTTAAGAGAACTGATAAAAGAAGTAATTAGGCTGGGATCACAGATAGCAATAGGAACAATAGCCTTAGTAAATTCTTCAACTCCCTGAGCTGGTAAGCAGCTGAAGTGAAGAAAGTCAAAATAAGATAACAGTGACTTGAGGTCAACTGCTAGTACTGGTACTGGGGCTGGAACTGAAGCATCAGTAGCAATTTTTGGCAGTAATTCTTCTGAAAAAGCAGGCACTACCACAACTTCATAGGGCATCCCCCCTGCCTTGATTCAGTGAGAACTGGATTAAGGCACCCCATAGAAGGGATTGCTTGAGGAGTAGATAGATAGGAGAGCCTGTCAGATAACTCCTTGATGGACTTCTAGGAGTGGAGCCATGGAGGTCTCCAGCAGGGCTACTAGCTTGGGAGCCAGTATCCCATAGATCTTATATGCCAGTGCTGAGAGATCCACTTGCTCAAGTCGAGCTTGAGTAGAGATGGAGGAAGAAATGACCGTGGCTGGTGATGGATGGGCTGCAGGATGTGTGGGTGGGTATGGTAGGATGTTGGGTTGAGAGATTAGGATGGTGGAGATAGAGGTTATGGGTGTGGAGATGGATGGAGTGAAGGATGGTTGGGTGAGAATATCATGGAGGAGTTGTTGGTATGAGGAAGTGGAGGGAAGCTCAGTAGGTGAGGAGGGGGAATCATCCATGAAGGAATCTTCCATGATTTTGAAAGATGGAATGTAAAGAGGTGGATAATAATGAAGTGGATGGAATTGTTGTTCTGTGGTGGCTGGAGGAGGTAAAGGAGTGGACAGAGGAGTTGAAATTATAATGGGGGAGGAGATTGATATGGAGATGGTTGAGGTGGAGATGGAGGTAGAGATGGTTGAGGGAATGGTTGAGGGAAGAACTTGAGAAGGTTGAGAAAAGGAGGAGGCAGGCAATTCTTCAATGAGGGCAGGGGCCTGAGGGGAAGAGACTGCAACAGTCCTTTTGCCTGAAGTAGTAGTAGTATTGGTTGGCTTGACTGTCTGCCTGTCCCATTTCCCAAACAGGGCACAGGTCAGCCTGTTTGATGCATTGATGTGCATCCCACTTAATACCAGCAGTTCAGGGCGCCTGGAGTGCAGGAATAACCCTATTATCCTCCAAAATTTTACCAAACTTTTGTTCACTTTCTTCTTAATCAAGTCAAAGAAGAGCTCCCCAGTTCAAATGTTTCTTATCCACAAGTGCTCCCATCAAGCAGATTTGATACCTAGAGATGGTATCATGTGCTGAGTGTTTGCCAACAGCACTTTCCCCACAACATCAGTAAGAAATCTATACTCAATAGATAAGTTCTTTTTCAACAACTTTCTAGGGTTAGCGGCAGAATGTCCCATTCTATCTACAATATTCGAAGATTGTTCTCCAGATAACTCAATAGAATCATCTCCAGTACTCAATTGAAACACTTCAGTCAGGAGAGTAGGTGTTAGGGATACCTGCGTCCCGGCTACAGTACCAACCAATGTATTCTGATCCAGATTGTGCACTGTGTAGACCCATTCTTTGATCTCATCAGCTGCAATCTTCATTCTCGTTGACATTATTTGCACTAGCTGCTGTTCTCTGAATAGGTCCAGAATATCTTTGAAAACCTGATCGCTTCCATCAAAGGAGTCAATATCTATGTCAAATTCTGTGTCGAATTTCATCTTGGTGAGGGCGGCAACAGACACAGCCATTATGTACCTGCAAAGATGAAAAAACACGACCAAGTGCAGTAGAGTTTGGAGGGAAAGAAAAAGTTTGCAGAGAGTATGAAAGTGCAAAAGAAGAATGACGGCCGAAAGAATGATTTTATATTAGGGTTCGACGCCGGAAAGGAAATATCGTTGAACTCCGTTCGACGATCTGGGCTTCTAAAGGAATCTGAAGAGTCTTAAATAACGTCGATCTCCGTTCGACGATATTGGAGAGCGTCGATCTCCGATCGACGATCGCTGAACAAAAGGAAGATAGCCTAGCGCTATCTAGAAAACGCTGAACTCTAGTCGATGCTATTGGAAAGCGTCGATCTCTGTTCGACGATCGAGGGGAAAAGCGTCGAGCGCAGTTCAGAGACTAAAAATGCCTACAGACACTAGAAAATTCAAGTTTTTAGCCTAGTCTTGGTCTATTTTTAGAGTTTTTAAGTCTTGGGATTTATTTTAGACTTCCTCCATCTAACATTCCTAACTGATTTAGGAAGAAGGTATGTTTCTTTTCATCCAAAGGTTTGGTGAAAATATCTCCCCTTTGCAAATCAGTTGGGATATACTGAAGTTCAATTTTATTTTTCTCAACATTATCCCTTAGAAAGTGATGCCTAATCTCTATATGTTTTGTCCTACTATGGAGGACTGGATTTTGTGCTATAAAAATAGCACTGGTGTTATCACAAAATATTTTTTACCCTTCACAGTTGTAGCCATAGTCTAGGTGCTGGTTTTGAATCCATAAAATCTGTGAGCAATAACTGTCTGCTGTCATATATTCAGCTTCAGCAGTTGAAGTGGACACAGATGTTTTTTTCTTATAGAACTAGGAGACAAGTCTGTCACCAAGGAACTGGCAAGTTCCACTGGTGCTTTTCCTGTCTACTCTACATCCAGCATAATCAGCATTTGAAAATCCAGTTAATTCAAATCCTAAGTCTTTTGGATACCAAAGGCCTAGATTTGGACAACTTTTTACATACCTAAGAATCCTCTTAACTAATGTTAGGTGTGACTCTCTAGGGCTTACTTGGAACCTAGCACATATACATGTAGCAAACATTATATAAGGTCCACATGCTGTAATGTACAATAGAGAGCCAATCATTGCTCTATATATTGTCTGATCAACATGTTTTCAATGTTCATCAGCATCTAATACAACATTGGTAGGCATAGGTGTTTTCATACAGGATGCTTCAAACATACCAAATTTTTTAACCAGTTCTTTTGCATACTTGAGAAATAAATATGCTTTCAGCATGTTGTTTGACTTGCAATCCTAGAAAGAAGGAAAGCTCATCCATGCTACTCATTTCAAATTTAGAATGCATCAGATTGGAAAATCTTTTGCACAAATTTGAATCAGTAGACCCAAATATGATATCATCTACATATATTTGTACTAGTAGGGTATGGGACTTATGGGTTCTAATAAAAAAAGTTTGGTCTACTCTACCCCTTATAAAATCATTTTTCAGAAGAAAGCATGCTAAGGTCTCATACCATGCTCTAGGAGCTTGCTTGAGACCATATAATGCTTTATGCAATTTGAAAACATGGTCAGGATAAGTTGAAGAGATAAAACATGGAGGTTGTCAAACATAGACTTCTTCATTGATGTCTCCATTGAGAAATGCACTCTTTATATCTATTTGGTAGACCTTGAATCCTTTGTGAGCAGCATAAGCTAGGAATATTCTTATGGCCTCTAACCTTGCAACTGGTGCAAAGGTCTGGTCATAGTCTATTCCTTCTTCTTGAGAATAACCTTGAGCAACTAGTCTTGCCTTGTTCCTTACAATAACTCCTTGATCATCCAACTTGTTTCTAAACACCCACTTTGTTCCAACAATTGAGTAATCCTTAGGCCTTGGTACTAGCTCCCAAACTTTGTTTCTCTCAAATTGATGAAGTTCCTCTTGCATAGCAATGATCCAGTGTGGATCTTGTTCTGCATCTTGAATGGATTAGGGCTCAACTTGAGATAGAAAGCAAGTGTGCATCAGGTTCTGGTTGACCTGATTTTTGGTTTGCATACCAGCTGAGATGTTTCCAATCTCTTGGGAGATTTGATGATCTCTTGTTGTTACTAAATTAACAGGGGGTGTTGATTGTTCACCAACCTGTGTTGTTGTTTCCTCTAGTGGAATAACAACTGGCTCTTCAAGATGGTTCTCTCCAAGATGTTGAACATCTTCTTCATCTTCACTAATTTCATCCTTATGTTGGTTAGGTGAATATACTGAATCCTTCTCTGCAATATGTAATCTATCCAAATTTTCTGAAAGAGAGTTTACCTGCAAGGGTTCTATGGTAGAACTGGACTTCTCCTAATAAAACATGTTAGTCTCATCAAAAGATACATGAACAGATTCTTCAATTTTAAGAGAAGTTTTGTTATAAACACTATAAGCTTTACTGATCATGGAGTATCCCAGAAACACTCCTTCATCATCTTTAGCTTGGAATTTTGCTAAGTACTTCTTGTCATTATTGTGAATATAACAAATGCAACCAAAAATTTTGAAATAGTCTACTTTAGGTTTCTTCCCTTTGAGCAATTCATAGGGAGTCTTGCCCTTCAGTTTATGTATCAAATTTCTGTTCAACACATGGTTGGACGTGTTCACTGCCTCTGCCCAAAAAGATAGAGGAAGGTGAGCATCTGTCAACAATGTAGTAGAAGATTCAATTAGGGTTCTATTTTTCCTTTTAGCTACCCCATTTTGTTGAGGAGTTCTAGGAGCTGTGAAAGTATGCATGATCCCTTCACTCTGACAGAACTCTTGCATAAGAAGAGAATCAAACTCTGTCCCATGATCACTTCTAATCAGGGCAATGTGAATATTGAACTCAACCTGTATGCGTTTAAGAAAATCTGTCAAACACATAAAGTTATCAGAATTCTTCCTCAGGAAGAATACCCATGTGAATCTAGAGAAGTCATCTACAATCACTAAAGTGTAAGATTTTCCCTCCTAAGCTTTGTACTGTAATGGGTCCAAAAAGATCCATGTGTAACAGATACAAGATCCTAGGTGAATCACTCTTATTAAGTGACTTAAAACTATTTTTAGTTTGTTTGCCTAATTGACAAGCCCTGCAAAGTCCTTCCTTATTATAGGGGTCAGAAGATAGTCCTCTAAAAAGGTTGTCCTTGGATAGCCTAGCAATGGTTCTAAGGTTTATATTCCCTAGTCTCTTATGCCAAAGATCATTTGGTTTGCAAACTGAATTAAATAAACAGATATCTATATTGGTTGAAAGGAAATCTACTAGATAAATGTTACCTTTCCTTTTACCTGTTAACACTGTTGTATTATCCTCTAACTTGATCTTGCATAAGGATTTGTTGAATATCACTTGATAGCCTTCATCACAGAGTTGACTGATGCTGATTAGGTTGTACTTCAGTCCTTCCACATAAGCCACCTTCTTGAATGTGACTGAGCCAATCTGAACAGCACCATATCCTTTTGTTTGACCAAAGTTTGAATCTCCAAATATTACTTTGGGTCCAAGTTTTGTTCTAATGGATGTTAGATTCTCCTTGCTCCTTGTCATGTGCTTTGAGCACCCACTATCCAGATACCATTGTTGGTTCATTGCTGGATAGGTCTTCACCTGCAAATAAACAATTTATATGTTTTTGACCCAGTTTTTTACCTTGGGTCTAGGTTGATAACCTTTAAACTCAGAAATAAAAGACATCCCTGGCTTACTCTTATATCCTTCAGGATGGTATCTCCTAGGAGGCACTATCCACTCAGTATAAGGGTTGAAGCTTTGGGATGAGGGACTTCTAGGATTGATTTTAGATTTACCTCTGAAAGAATATTCAAAGCTCTGAGCTCTGTTCGACGATCGTCAAGCTGAGTTCGACAATCTTGGGTCAGATCGTCGAGCTCCATTTTAAGATCGACTATACCATAGTTCAGAGTTAAGAAGTCATCGATCTGAGTTCGACCATTCAGCCTTGGATCGCCGAGCTCTGTACGACGATCGTCGAGCTCTGTTCGACGTTTTCTGTTGAACTTTGTTTTCCTTAGGTAAATCAGGATTCTTCCTAACTACATTTACAACACCCTTTCCTTTATCAAAAATAAATTTAATTGGGGTTGTTAATACTATAGGTTAGCTGGATGAAGCACCCAAGCCCAGTGTACAGTTGAATCTTGAGTTCAACTTACTTGTGATGTCCATCAGTCTGATGCTTCTCCCATTAAGGGATTCTTGAAACTTCTTTGCCTGGGATAGCTCACTTTTCAGTGAAGCTATCTCCTCTCTACAACATTCTAACTCCTCAGAGAGTTTGAGGTTGTCTGATTTTAAGGTGCTATGTTCAGACAATTGATTTCTGAGAGAGATAATCTCTTTCTTAGACTTTAACAGGTCTAAACAAAGTGCCTTAAATTCACATCTAAAGTCCTCTGAATTAAAATCAAAGGAGTCTATTACCTTGTCTTCTTCAGTTTGAGTTTCAGATTCAGACTCTGACTCTTGTTCTGCATCATAATTTTGTTGGGAGGCATTGATAGCCATCATGCAGAATTCCTTTTCTTCAGCATCATCTTCATCATCACTTGAGCTTGATGAAGCCTCTGATTCTTCTTCAGTTTCACTCTAGGTTTCTGTTACAAATCCCTTCCTTGTATGTTTATTTTTGCTGGAGGAGGATTTGTTGTAATTGTTTCCCCTGGAGTCCATGTCTTTTCTCGTATCTTTCCTGGCCTTCTTGTCCTTATTCTGATTTTCTGGACAGTCAGGCACAATATGGCCTGGTTTCCTGCATCCAAAACAGATTATTTCTCTATTATTTGACTTGTCATACCTTGGCTTCTCATGCCCTCTAGATGACCTCTTTCTGAAATCTTTCTTGGCCATCTTATAGAATCTTTTGGCCAGCAAGCTCATCAATTCTTCATTGCCTGTGACCTTGTCTTCAGGCAGATCTTCTGTAGCTTTGAATGCTATTGTCTTCTCCTTCCTGATAGCTGGAGAAGCAACCTTTTGTTATTTCTCTCTGTTCTTGATGAGCAGCTCATAAGACTTGAGCTTTCCCAACAAAGCTTCAGTAGTAATCTAAGTTAGGCTTCTGGCATCCTTGATTGGCCAGATCCTTGAGTCCCAAGTGCTAGGGAAGCACATTAGGATCTTGTCATTTAATTCAGTTAGAGAGATCTCCTTGTCAAGTGTTTTTAATTCACTGACTATTAGGCTGAGCCTGTTGTACATGTCAGCCACTAATTCAGTTTCTCCCTTTTTGAAGTTCTCATATTGGCTGATCTCCTGTCCTTCCTTTCATCAGCAGATCCTGAGACAATTTCAGATAACTTGTCCCATATCTCTTTTGCTGAACTGCATTCAGACACCTTTTGGAATATCTCATCAGACATAGTCTGAGCAAGGATATTCATAGCCTTTGCATCTGCAACTTTCCATTTCTTTATTTCTGCATCTGTTCCTGAAGGAGGTGGAACAACACTTATACTTGTAATTACTAGGGGTCTTGGACAAACTGTCAAAACAAAATTGTAGATGTCCTCATCAATAGAATTCATGTAAAGCCTAATCCTTGCCTTCCAAAGTGCAAACTTAGAAAGGTTGCACACTGGAGTTCTGGTGCTAGCATAATCTTTGTTCTGTGCCATGGTTTTGTTTCAAAAATAAATATATAATACACAAAAGAAATAACTATCCTCTATAGAGGGTTGATCTTTTCAGAGATCTTTTGGTTCAGGTGCTAGCCTGTTCAACCAATCTGTTGAAGATTCAGATTTTGAGTAACCAACCTCCCTCTAATACCAATTGAAAGTGAGTGAAAGATCTACCTTAACTCTAGAGGGGGGGTGAATAGAGTATTTTAAAATAATTTACAATTAAAAAATTGTAAAGCAGTGGAAGACTTGATTCATGTATATGTATAAGGGGCTTGCAAAAAGAAAAACTAAGTAAGCAAGAAATAGGAAATCACACAACACATAGCAAAGTAAAAAAGCACAGCAAACCAGATAACACAAGGAGCTATAGTGGTTCCCCAACAAACTAGGAACATCCACTATTCTACCACCCTAGGTAGGAATCCACTGCAGGAATAGTTGATCAGGTGTCCTGGGCACCAATGAGCTTTTGATAAGGTGCTCAAAAACAAAAACTAGATTTTTTGATAAGGTGTCTTGCCACCACTGAGTTTTGACAAGGTCTCAGAAACTAGCCACAAAACTTTTGAAGGGAGTTTTGAGAAACCCTTTTACAGGAGAGAAAGGAAAAAAGAAAATGAGTTGAGTTGTTCTTCTCTGTCAACAATCTGAGAGAAGATAAGTGGAAGATGTTGTCAAAGCTCCCCCTGAGATCTATAAGGGTTTAGGAAGATGAGCTTTGCTTAGCGTGATAGGCCTTCAGTTGCTTCAGATCTCCAGCAATAGATGATTTCAGCAGATGCTGAAATGTGTGTTTTCTGGAGTCCTTGATAATGAAGCTTTTGAACACTTGAAGCTTGAAGGAGTAGAACAGCAGATGATATCCTTCACAATGATATTCCTTGTGTTCTTGAAGAATTCTGACTCAGTAATTCTGTAAGCTTTTGTCTACTGAATCTATTCTCACAAGATGAATTCTTGATGATTGAATTTTTTGTTCTCTTCTGTATATCTTTTTCAAATCTGTCTGTTCTCTTCTGAAAATTATTCTCTAAGGAGTATATCAGATTCTGACTTTAGATGGTCGTTACTCAGTCATAAATGACTTCCATAATTAACAACTGTCTCTGGGGAAAGTCCTAAGTAACATTCCAATTATTCTTCCTTGAAACTTGCTCCAGATTACCTGAAACGACTACAAAATCCTTTGTCATAAATGCTGAAAATAAATCTGAATGAATTGCATAACTGTCCTAAATTTGAATTCTGAAAACGTCGACCTCTCAGAAAATCGTCGATCTGAGCTCAGCTATCGTCGACCTGAGCTCAGAGATTGGATTTATACTAGAGACAAAAAACGTCGACCTGAGCTCTACGATCGTCGACCTGAGCTCAGCGACTTGGAAAACAACTAGAGATAGAGCGTCAATCTGAGCTCGAAGATCATCGAACATAGTTCGACGCCTCATTGAACTGAGCTCAGAGATCCTCGACCTGAGTTCGACGTTTCGTCGACCTGAGCTCGACGAGAATTGTCCTAGTCTTCAGCACTTGAATCCTGATCTATAGAAGGTCTTGAAGGCAGCTTTCAAACCTAAGTACAAACACTAAGACTCATTCTAATTGACCTATCAGACTATACAGCAAGGTCAAAATAGAATCCTGATCACATATTGATCCTTACCCAAATTAGTAATAGGGTGTTCCAACAGGATCTATTTGGTCCTATGCCAGTTCATAGTCTAGGTAGGAAAGTCTATACTCTTATGGTCGTTGATGATTCTTCTTGGTTTGCTTGGGTATTCTTCGTAAGGAGAAAATCTGAAACCCTAGATATCTTCCAGACTTTTGTCAAGCAAATTCAGAATGAACTTAATAGTTATGTGGTCAAAATCAGAAGTGACCATGGGACTTAGTTTCAGTCTGAATGCATGACAAAGTTGTAACGCACTGAAACTCAAAAGAAGAACGGACGGCGTTTAAGCCAAGTTTGGGTATTGGTAAGGTGAACACGACCTGTGACACAGGAGTGTCACATGTTCATTTCGATCTAGATTCGTCGAGTAAAGGTCGACGAGCGTTGAGTGTTGGGAACACGACCTGGGACACGGGCGTGTCCCAGGGCGTGTTAAGCTAACGGCCTATGACACGGGCGTGTCATATGGCCGTGTCCTCTTCTGGAAGTTTTGGTCCTGTGTCATTGAGGGACACGGCCCAGAATACGGGCGTGTACTGATTGACACGGGCGTGTCAAATCTGACACGGGCGTGTCTAAACCTGTGTCCTGTTCGGGACGTGACAGTTTCAGTGCCATTTTAGTCACACGGCCCATAACACGTGCATGTCCATGGGTGACACGGGTGTGTCACAAGCCATGTTGCAGGCCATCTCATGTTCTGGATTTTCTGTTTTATGGAGAGTATGGAACACGGCCTTGTACACGGGCATGTCGCAAGCCGTGTTCGGCCTTGTAATTTGACTTTAAGAGCAAATCGTGTCCGTTCGTTTCCTTATTTTGGAATCCAACGGTTCTGGCTTTTCCCTACTGGTTTAAGTCCGGGAGATGAGGGTTTTCTTACTCATTCTACTTGGGCTATTCTCTTTTTAAAGTTTTAGAGAGAGAGGAGAGCAAGGAAGAAGAAGGAGTGGAGATCCGGCCGCTAGAGGAGTTTCGGAGCGCCAAATTACAAATCGAGTTCAGATCTGCGAAGGCAAGGCTGATACGGTGCTTTCCATCCTAATAGATCTTCATGGCGCCGAAGATAAATGCTAGGGTGACGATTCTCTTCTTGTACATGTGAATTCCCCTTTCCTTTTGTATAGGAAACCCGCTCTCACGAGTGTGCGGTGAGTTTGAGGTGTTCATTCAGGTAGACATGAATAGTCCCCGTTGTTTTGTAAGTAGAGTCCAGAATCGAAGTACGAACATAGGCATGGTGTGTGAAGCCTACCCAGACAAGTTGGTCTGGATCGTTGATGTTTTATTATGCATGAATGGTCTGAGAAGACTGTTGGAACCTCTAGTTGAATTTTGGCTAGGTTCACTGAGTTAGGATATGACCCAATATGTATAGATCAGGGTAATAGGTGTGTCTTAGAGTCTAGGGAAAGTCCTTCGAGTCAACAGTACAAAGGACAAGCCTCCATCACTGCCAAAGACTCAAGACTTAGAGAGATCAAGAATTAGAAAAAGAAATCTACATTTGTCGATCTAAGGTCGACGATAGTCGTGCTCAGCTCGACGAACTCCGTACTCAGATCGACTAACTCTTCAACACTCAGCGCCATAATTCACTCAAAGCCAAGACTGACTCAGAGATAAAGAACACTCGACGCCAGATGTGTTATTCACTCAACGCAACCAGATTGACCAAGTTCTTAGGTCGACTAACTTCACAGTCTCAGGTCGATGAAATCTCAGGTCGACGAAAGCTAATTAGAGGTCGACAAAAGCTGATTAGAGGTCGACGAAAGCTGATCTCAGTTCTACGAAAACTGTATGACATTTTATTATTTATTCTTTCTCTTTCTGTCTCATCATTTTAACTATTATAGGCTATTAATTCCCTTGTAAATCAATGCACTTATATTCTCTGAATAGAGCCATTACTGGCATCATTGATTGCTAACATCCTCCATGGAATTAATTGTTTATATCTCGGTACAGACATAGAATAGAATAATTGACAGCATTCTTGCCGTTTATTGCAGAATTTCTTTTGAATTCAACCAAGTTGCAGTGATCTAAGATACATCTCCCTGCCAAGAAAATAGATTACACAGAAGAGCAGAGATTGATCATCACCTTGAGTCACAGCAAAGAAAATGTCCAGAAGTGCAGTGAAAAACAAATCTCAGAAAAATCAACTTCTCTCAAGAGAAGAAGAAAGAACAATCATCACCATCAAGAGTCTTTCTTTCTCTTCCTCTTTGTTTTCAGGGATCTCAAGTGATAGTAACATTCAAATCAATCAAGGATCTCTGAAAAGCTGAAGGCCTACACACTTGAACAAAGCTTCCACTCATGAACTATTCAAGATCTCAGGGGGAGCTTTGACAACAAATAAGAATCCACACAGTTTGCTCATTTTGACTTGAGAAAAGAAGACTTACAACACTCTCTTATTCCCACCTCTGTACAGGGTTTTAATTCCCTTCAAAATTATTCTGGTTGCAAGTCTCCTTCCAAAAGACTTGAGGTTTGGTTTTTGAGCACCTGATCAAAAGCTCGTTGGTGGTAGTCACCTGATCAAAACCTGCAGTGGATTCCTACCAAGGGTGGTAGAAGAGTTGATGTACCCAGTTTGGGGAACAACTATAAATTTCTTGTATTGTCTGGTTGTTCTTTATTTTCTGTTCTTGTTTTGGCTGTGTTAGTTAGATATTCTGTGATCTTTGATTTACTTTAATCTGTGATAGTTAGATATAGTTTTTAAAGTTAAAGAAGAAAATTTTAAAATAAAATAACACACAGACATACTCTATTCACCCCCCCCCCTCTAGAGTATATTAGATCTAACCCTAACTTTCAATTGGTATCAGAGCAGGTTCTTTTGGTTGTACAAGCTAACCCTTGAACCAAAGATCCTAAGTTAGATCTGTTCTATTACTTCTTCTAGATCTATACAGCATGGCACAAAACAAAGAATATGCAAGCACCAGACCTCCAATGTGTAACTTGTCCAAGTTCACACTCTGGAAGGCAAGAATTAGACTCTACATGAATTATATTGATGAGGATATATTTAATTCCATCTTAACAGGACCACCAGCTTCAGTGGCTTCAACCCCATCAACTTTAACAGATATAAGTGCAGTTCGACCCCCTGGATGGACAGATGCACAAAAGAAGGCAAAGATAGCTGATGTTAGAGCCATGAACATATTGGCTCAAATAATCTAAGATGAGATATTTCAAAAGGTTGTTGAATGCTCATCAGCCAAGGCCATTTGGGACTCCCTGAACCAAATTATTGCTGGATCAGCAAATGAGAGGAAGGATAGAAGATCCAACCTTATCACTCAATATGAAAACTTCAAAAAGGATGAAGCTGAAATAGTGGAAGTGATGTGCAATAGACTCAGCTCTATTATCAGTGAGCTGAGGACTCTAGATAAGGAAATCACTTTGACTTAAGTGAATGACAAGATCCTCATGTGCTTCCCCAGCACATGAGACTCAAGAATCTGACCCATCAGAGAAGCCAGAAGCACAACAAAGATCGCAACTGAAGCTCTACTAGGAAATCTAAAGTCCTATGAGCAGCTGATAAAATCAAGGGAAGCAGTAGCTGAAGTCAAGACTCCTACACCAACTAGGAAAGAGCATAACATAGCTTTCAAAGATGCAGAAGACTTTGAAGTCATTCTTGTGAATGAAGAATTGATGAGTCTCTTTGCCAAGAGATTCTTTAAGATGGTTAGAAAAGATTTCAGAAGGAAACCATCCAAGTATGAAGACAAGCCAAGGTATAACAAAACACCATCTAAAGAAGTAGTATGCTTTGGCTGCAGGAAACTTGGGCATTTTATCTCTGAGTGCCCAGAAGTTCAGAAGAAGGATAGAAGAAAGGAGGGTGACTCAAGGAAAGGTCACTATAGCAAGCCTTCCTCAAGAAAGCACAATAGGAAGGACAAGGGCTTTGTTGCTGAGTCATGGAGTGACACTGAAGAAGAGTCAACCTCCTCCAGCTCCAGTGAGGATGAAGAAGAGCAGAAGGCTAAAGAATTTTGCCTCATGGCTATTGAGGAAGGCAGTAGCAGATCAGATGCTGATGAGTATGAAGATGAAGAGCTCTTATCAGCTGAGGATCAAGTATTAGCCTCTTATGATTTTGAATCAGAGGAATTCAAATCTGAATTTAAACTATTATGTTTAGACCTAATAGGATCTGAGAAGGAAGTCAAACTTCTGAGGGAAAAACTATTAGAACAAGAAAGAGTCATTGCTGATAATGAAAAATTAACTGAAAAATTTGACCTAGCTAATCAACAAATAATGTTCCTAAAATCTGAACTTAGCAAGGCCAAGATATTAGAAGAATCCTTAAATGGGAGATGTCTACAATTATTAGATATCACTAGTACTGTAAATGCTAGGATCAACAATAGTAAACTAGGATTAGGTGCCTCCCCTAGTAATCCACCTATAATTCATAAAAAAATCTTTCTAAACCAGTAAAGTGTATATCTGACAAAGGAAAGAAAAATACTGAACAGGTCAATAGGGTTAATAAAGTTCTTGAACTGATTGAAATTAAAAATAACAATGTTCAGCAATTATCGTCGAACACAGATCGACGATATATGAACAGATCGTCGAACTCAGAACGACGATCTCTGAACGCTAACTTGAGTAATAATCATTCTTCAATCTATGATCAACGACATCAATATGGTTCGTCGAACAGAGATCGAAGATTTTGGTACTCCAACAATCAATACTCTCATTCTTCAAGTAGAGATCGACGATCTCATCCAACATCGTCGAGCTCAGTTCCATGATCCAACCAGAAATCGTCGATCCCAGATTTTAACAACAGAAATCCAAATTCTAAGAGCAACTTTAATCCCTTTAGCACATGGATAATACCACCCAGAAGATATCATCCCAAAGGCTATAAAGATCAACCTGAATACTCATATATTTCCAGTTATTCCTATGTAAATCAACAAGGACCCAAGGTCACCTGTGATGTAGGGATGTCTCTTCGAGACACGTCGCGTGATCGCGGCGACGCTTATGACACGATCTACGACCTCTAACCCGCACACTAACGTAAACGCAGCCTCAACAATTATTTTATTTATCGCACGCGCTAACAATACGGATCGCCGTTCCGCAATTAGATCGAGTGTCGGCTATAGGCCGAACTCTTTCCGGCTAAAAGGGATAATATTGATCCGGACGAGCTTTTGGGGTTGTACCAAAATAGATCCACCAAGAACAAACGATTCGAAAGGTGGTTGGATCTATCCCAACAAAAGAAAAGCGAGGAGTGCCAAATCCTTTTACGAATCCGTCGGAAAATCAACGAAAAATACAAATCGGTTATTTGTTAGCTACGAAGAAATAACAATTTCGGAAATCAACGCAAAATTCGTCCACCACTAGAATTATCTAAGAAGAGAAAACTCTTATGTAGAATCTCGTTACCCCTCACGGAATGATAGATCCGAGATGCGTGGATCCACCGGATATGATCGCTTCTCCTTTGATGTCCACGAAAGAGCGTTATGGATGACGAATCTTGAAATCCTTTTCACGTCACGCCGGCGAGGATCCTCTTGAAGACCTCCTTCCTTGCAAGATCTTGATGTGGCCGAACTTCCTTTAGGAGAGGATCACCTCTCGGTTTTGAGATGGAGAGGCAAAGAGCCGTCGGTTGGGTAGGAGATATAGGGAAGGTGGCGGCTAGGGGATGAGAGGAGAAGAGGAGATTGGCCGATCTCTTGAGGAGGGAGAAGGGGGTAGGCCGTCGGTTTGGAGAGGAGGGAAGAGAGGGGCGGCGGCTAAGATGAGGGCAAGGGAGAGAGGGAGAGAGAGCAATAAGATTAGGTTAAGGAAATCTCAATTTTTAATTCAATAATATTCTACCTCAATATGAAAGAGTCATAGCCTTATATAGGCTTACATCCCAAATGAAAAAAACTAGTGGCTAAATACACACCACATAAAATGAAATGCAGGAAATAAAATATTGTTTTAAAATAGCCACTCATGAAAAGGCTATTAGCACACCATAAAGAAAAATATTCAAACACGAGTTTTGTTGCGAGGGCGAAGCCCGTAGCCATGACCGCTACGTCGTCGCAAGTCTTTTGCTGGTATATCTTCAACCTCCTCACTCCTCGATGGTCCATCCTCAAGTGCTCCAAGTGCTCCAAGTGCTCCATCATGATGGCCTTCGCCATCAATCCTCCTCCGCTCAAAAGGACTCATCTCCGATGAGTGGTCAGAGAGATAGCGGTGTAGGAGGTCCGCGTCAAGAAGATCCAACTGTGCAGTCGAGAGCCAAGAGTCGTCCGAAGCCGGACGACCACGCCAACGAACCAAGAACCTGTGAACGTCGCCATCTGTAGTGGGAACAACATCATCCTGCAAAATCTTGTCAGGCAAGAAATCTGTCCGGGGAAACCTCGGAAAAGCGTTAGGTGAAGCAGAAAAACAATTTTCATCATCAATAAACTGCATACCTTCCGTAGACTTCGTAGGAGAAAGCGATCCAGATTTTAACTCACCCCCACCCCATTAGAATTTTTCGTAGCAATATGAAACGAGAGAGATAGACAATTCAGGTGGTGGAGCAACAAAAAGCGTTAAATCGGAAATGTTAAACACAGGGGAGATTCCCCAATCAGTAGGTAACTCTAACAAATAAGCATTTTCGCCTAATTTCTTCAAGATTCGAAAAGGACCGGCTTTCTTGTTCGCTAATTTTTTTATGGTGCCGAAGGCATCCGTTCAGGGATTAGACGAACCATAACCAAATCGCCTATGTTCAAAGAGACTACTCGCCGATGTACATTAGCATTCGCTTGATAAATAGAATATTGCTTAGCTAACGTCTTGCCAATGTGCTCGTGGAGAGTGTGAACATGTGAAGCGAATTCTAGTGCAAATTGACTTGACTGAAAAGACGGTGGTAATGGAATCAAGTCAAGTGGCACTGGCGCTTTATAACCATGCACTATCTCATTCGGGGACAGCTCAGTGGACCGGTTCTTAGAATTATTGTACGCTAGCTGGGCATGCGGGAGGATGAGATCCCATGTACCTTTATGTTCGCCCACTAAACAACGAAGTAACCCTCCCAAGCTACGGTTGACGACTTCCGTTTGCCCATCCGTTTGGGGATGATAGGCCGACGAGAATAACAGTTTTGTGCCCATTAATTTCCAGAGTGTCTTCCAAAAATAGCTTGTAAACTTTACATCTCGATCACTCACTATCGTCTTGGGTACACCTCGATGTGCTACAACCTCTTTGAAAAATAATTTGGCTACATTTGAAGCATCGTAGGTGTTGTTGCTTGCGATAAAATATGCCATTTTTGAGAATCGGTCTACCACCACTAGTATGGAATCGTGACGCCTAAAGTCATAGGTAAACCAATATAAAATCCATGCTAACATCTTGCCATGGTACCGACGGAATCGGAAGGGGTGTGTAAAGACCCGCATTGGTCTTGTTTCCCTTAGCTAGTTGACAAACACGACAACTTCGGACAACTTTGTTGACCATGGGTTTGAGGCCGGCCAAAAGAATTTATCTTCCACAAGTGTTATCGTTTTGTCTCGCCCAAAATGTCCGCCTAATCCCCCGCTATGTAACTCCCATATAATAAAATGTCGTAAAGACGATCGGGGAATGCATAATTGCACATGTCTAAATAGATATCCATCACGAATATAGAATGCCGAGATAGTGGTAGGGGAGTTGTCCTTAGCGGCGAGATAAATGTCCTTAAAGTCTGGGCAATGGATATATTCGTCCTTGATCCTATCGAATCCTATGACTGACACTTCCATGGTATTTAATAACAGAGTGACTCTACTTAGCGCGTCCGCTACACGATTTAGTGTACCCTTCAGATGCTTGATTATGAAGGTGTACTCCTGTAGATAAGCTATCCATTTTGCGTGTCGTGGACTAATCTTATTCTGAGAATTCACAAATTTGAGTGCCTCGTGGTCCGATAATATTACAAATTCTTTGGATATAAGGTAATGTCGCCAATGTTGGAGACATCGGATCACCGCGTAGAATTCACGATCATAATTTGAATAATTAATTTCGGCCCGGCTAGTTTCTCACTAAAGTACCCTAGCGGGTGACCCTCTTGGCTTAACACTCCACCAATTCCTACCCCTGATGCGTCGCATGATAATTCAAAAACTTTACCAAATCCGGTAATCGGAGTAAAGGAGCTTCCGACATTCGTTCCTTAATCGCTTGGAAGGCACTAGTGGCCGATTTCGTCCATATAAATTCTCCTTTTTTCATACATTCAGTTATGGGTGCCATAATACTACTAAAGTTCCGAATAAATCTTCGGTAAAACGTGGCCAACCCGTGGAAACTTCTAACGTCCCTAATATTCTTTGGTTCCGGCCATTCCTTAATCGCTTGGACCTTCTTGGGATCCACATGAATGCCATCTAAACTCACGATATATCCTAAGAACTCAACAGAAGGCACACCGAATGCGCATTTTTTAAGGTTGATAAATAATTTCTCTTTGCGCAACGTGGTAAGAATTGTTCTTAGATGAGTCTCATGATCCGCGGCGAGATGCTAAAAACCAAAATGTCGTCAAAATAGACCACTACAAATTTTCCCATAAAAGGCTTAAAAATTTGGGTCATCAATCGTGAAAAAGTACTGGGTCCATTGGTAAGTCCTTCTCCAAGCACTAGCCATTCATATAGCCCATCCTTAGACTTGAAAGCCGTCTTCCATTCGTCTCCCTCCCGTATTCGTATTTGATGATAACCGCTCTTAAGGTCCAATTTAGAGAATATAGCGGCTCCTGATAGCATATCTAGTAGATCGTCCAAACGGGGTATAGGAAATCTATATTTGATCGTAATTTTATTTATAGCCCGATAATCGACACATAATCGCCACGTCTTATCTTTCTTCGGGACTAATAAGGCGGGGACGGCACAAGGACTTTTGCTGTGCCGAATAAATCCCTTCGCTAGCAGATCGGAAATTAATTTTTGTAACTCTTCATGGGAGGATGGGTTGAGTCTATAATGAGGCTGATTTGGCAAAGACGATCCCGGGACAAAATCTATCTCATGTTGGATGTCACGTATCGGTGGTAACGTGGGTGGTAAATCCACCGGATAAACATCCTTATATTCTTCCAAGAGATTTCGTAGCGATAATGGGAGGCTCTCAAAAATAGGTGACTCTTCCTTCGCATGTAAACATACTAATGCGTATATAACGCCGTCCATGAAAGTCTCACGTTCTAGTTCCTTTTTACTAATCAAACTTATCGTTTCTTTTCCACAGGCACCACTGTGTCTTTGGAACTAGATGATGAATCCTTAGGCGCAGATGGCCTCAAAACAATAGTCTTTCCATTAAATTTGAACTCGTAGGTGTTTGCGCGACCGAAGTGGGTCACGTCATAATCGTACAACCAAGGTCGTCCTAATAAAACATGGCACACGTCCATAGGAATGACGTCGCACCAAACTTTATCAATGTAGTTTTTCAACGTCAAAGGAACCAGGCATCGCTTAGAGACCGCTATGGATGTCTTGTTTACCCACGCAATTTTATAAGGATGTGGGTGCGGCTCGGTTACTAAGTGCATGCGAGTGATGGCGTTCTCCGATACTACGTTCATACAACTGCCGCTGTCGATAATTAACTTACACCATTTTTCACCGTCCTTAAAATTTAATGTAAATATATTTGTCCGGTTATATTCATCCAACGCTCGCGGTGTAGCTAAAATGCATCTCATCACCATCATGTACGAATCATCCTCTATGTCACTCGGTTCACGATCAGATTCTGCGCCATAGTCGATGTCGGTAGGCTCGGTCGTGGAGTCTAATAGGGCTAACGGTTTGCTCTTAGTGGGACACTCGCTAGAATAGTGCCCTTGGATTCCGCAGGAATAACACGTGGCGTTAGTCTTGCTAATCCGTCCTATCGGCACTCGCTCGCCGGTGGGGTTTCTATTATTCCTAGCAGTAATAATAATGGACTCCGAATCCGTGGATCGATACTTTCCTTTATCACGCGAGGATGAAGAAGGGTGCGAGCCTAAAATGGATTTCCCTTTCTGGAAATTACGTCCTTTGGACTTGTAGGCGTTGTGCTTTTCAATATCCAAGGCGGCATTGAAGGTGGTGTTAAGGTCGGTGTGACCATAACGCAAGAGTTTCCTTGTATATCCGGGTTGAGGCCCTTACGAAATCGTGAGAGTGTAACTTCGGGCATTTCACGAACATCACAACGCACCATCATATCCTTAAGGCGTCCCATATAATCTGCTACCGACGTATTCTCTTGCCGAAGGGTGGCTAAATCGTCGAACATCTGAGTTCGGTGATATGTGGAACGTATTGGTCGTGTAGTAGCGCTTTCATTGCGGTCCACCCAAGTGGGGGTGTTCCGTTTACCGTTCCTAGGCGCCTCTCTTCGTTTAACCAATATGTTTTGGCCCTTCCTAGTAGTTTCATACGTGCGACCTTCACTTTCTCAGCATCAGTTAAGTCGTGCCATTCAAAATAGCACTCGATGTCCATGACCCAGTCTAGGAAAAGTTGGGGCTCTCCCATCCCATCATAGGAGGGTGCGTTCATTTTCACGGCCCTTGTCACATCAAACTCATAATGACCTCGGGGTGGGTACTCATCGTCTAGATCACGTGGGTGATTTTGTCGTTCCTCTCGCTGGTTGGCTGCCGGGGGTTGGGGGCCCTGTCGGTTTCTGCCAACGCCGTTGTTTCGAGGCGCCGCGTGATTTACAGCGAGCCCTTCAACTAACTGAGTCAGTGCGTCAAACCTAGCGTTAAACTCGTCTCGGAGCTCGGCGATCGTGGCCGGAGCAGGCTCGTCGCCTTGGGTGTTGGCCATGTGTGAGGTGGAGGGAAGATATTCCGTGCCCAGCCTAGTGCGCATGAACGAACGGAACAACAACAATTTTGTCCTGACTTAAATTACGCGTTTGAATTTTTTTGACGCAAATCTATTGAGCAACAGGAAATTTTTTTTTAGACTTTTTTTCTTAAAAAAATGAGAAGAAAATTCAGAATTTGTTTTGTAATTTTCTGGAAAAATAAAATTTGTGAGTTTTTACTAAATGCAGCCCAAATCAGATTTTGACACGGTTCGTAACGAAAGTGCACAACGTAAAGGAAAAGACAACCCTATGATAAAAGTGAGGATGGTGTCGATTGGGAAATCAGCACAACCTCCCTCTGATACCAAATTGATGTAGGGATGTCTCTTCGAGACACGTCGCGTGATCGCGACGACGCTTATGACACGATCTACGACCTCTAACCCGCACACTAACGTAAACGCAGCCTCAACAATTATTTTATTTATCGCACGCGCTAACAATACGGATCGCCGTTCCGCAATTAGATCGAGTGTCGGCTATAGGCCGAACTCTTTCCGGCTAAAAGGGATAATATTGATCCCGGACGAGCTTTTGGGGTTGTACCAAAATAGATCCACCAAGAACAAACGATTCGAAAGGTGGTTGGATCTATCCAACAAAAGAAAAGCGAGGAGTGCCAAATTCTTTTACGAATCCGTCGGAAAATCAACGAAAAATACAAATCGGTTATTTGTTAGCTACGAAGAAATAACAATTTCGGAAATCAACGCAAAATTCGTCCACCACTAGAATTATCTAAGAAGAGAAAACTCTTGTGTAGAATCTCGTTACCCCTCACGGAATGATAGATCCGAGATGCGTGGATCCACCGGATATGATCGCTTCTCCTTTGATGTCCACGGAAGAGCGTTATGGATGACGAATCTTGAAATCCTTTTCACGTCACGCCGGCGAGGATCCTCTTGAAGACCTCCTTCCTTGCAAGATCTTGATGTGGCCGAACTTCCTTTAGGAGAGGATCACCTCTCGGTTTTGAGATGGAGAGGCAAAGAGCCGTCGGTTTGGGTAGGAGATATAGGGAAGGTGGCGGCTAGGGGATGAGAGGAGAAGAGGAGATTGGCCGATCTCTTGAGGAGGGAGAAGGGGGTAGGCCGTCGGTTTGGAGAGGAGGGGAAGAGAGGGGCGGCGGCTAAGATGAGGGCAAGGGAGAGAGGGAGAGAGAGCAATAAGATTAGGTTAAGGAAATCTCAATTTTTAATTCAATAATATTCTACCTCAATATGAAAGAGTCATAGCCTTATATAGGCTTACATCCCAAATGAAAAAAACTAGTGGCTAAATACACACCACATAAAATGAAATGCAGGAAATAAAATATTGTTTTAAAATAGCCACTCATGAAAAGGCTATTAGCACACCATAAAGAAAAATATTCAAACACGAGTTTTGTTGCGAGGGCGAAGCCCGTAGCCATGACCGCTACGTCGTCGCAAGTCTTTTGCTGGTATATCTTCAACTCCTCACTCCTCGATGGTCCATCCTCAAGTGCTCCAAGTGCTCCAAGTGCTCCATCATGATGGCCTTCGCCAAGGTCACCTGGGTCAAGAACAACAAAGTTTTATATTTGCAGATGAAGACCTATCCAGCATATAATCAACACTGGTATCTGGATAGTGGCTGCTCTAAGCACACGACAGGCAGCAAGGACAACTTAATTGACTATAAGTCCAAGATGGGACCAAAGGTCATCTTTGGTGATTCAAATTGTGGCCAAACAGAGGGCTATAGTAAAATCAGGATTGGAGCTGTAACTTTCAAGAAAGTTGCATATGTGAGTGGACTGAAGCACAATCTCATCTCCATAAGCCAACTCTATTATGGAGGCTATCAGGTATCATTCAACTCTGAATCCTGTACTATTACCTCAAGAGAAAACAAACCAGTTTTAATTGGCAGTAGACAAGGAAACATATATTTAGTTAATTTCCAGTCCATTATTTTAGATATATGTCTGCTTAACTTAGTTAGTAGTCAGAATGACTTATGGCATAAGAGATTAGGACATGTAAATCTGAAAAACATTGCTAGATTATCTAAGGACAACCTTGTGAGAGGCTTACCTTCTGGCCCCTATAAGAAGGAAGGTCTCTGCAGGGCTTGTCAACTAGGCAAGCAAACTAAATCTAGTTTTAAATCCATTAATAAGAGTGATTCACCTAGAATTTTGAACTTACTACATATGGACCTTTTTGGACCTATTGTTGTACAAAGCCTAGGAGGGAAGTCTTATACCTTAGTTATTGTAGATGACTTCTCAAGATTCACTTGGGTTTTCTTTTTGAGAGCAAAGTCAGATACTTTTCAAGTTCTTATAGATTTTCTCAAGAACATATAGATTGAGTATTCTACTCAAGTTGCATTGATCAGAAGTGATCATGGTACTGAGTTTGAATCTCTTCTTATACTAGAGTTCTGTAGGAAAGAAGGTATAAGACACTGCTTCTGAGCTCCTAGAACTCCTCAAAAAAATGGGGTAGTTGAAAGGAAGAATAGAACACTCATTGAAGCTAGAGGCACATTACTTGCAGATGCTTACATGCCCCTATCCTACTGGGCAGAGGCAGTGAGCACAACAAACAATGTCCTGAACAGAAGTTTGATACACAAACTAAAACATAAGACCCCCTAGGAATTGCTCAAAGGGAAGAAACCAATAATTAACTATTTTAAAGTTTTTGGTTGTGTATGCTATATTCAAAATAATGATAAAAAGCACATTAGAAAGTTTGAAGCAAAGGCTACAGTTGGAATTTTTCTAGGATATTCCCAAGTCAGCAAAGCTTACAGGGTTTTTAATAAATCCACATTGAAAATAGAAGAATCCATGCTTGTTATATTTGATGAGACTGACATGTTTTATAAGGAGAAAGAAATTTATACCAGAAACCTTCTGTAGGTAAACAACTTGTGTGAGAAACTGGATGAATTGAAATTTACATCCCAGTCTCCTCAACAAGCCAATGAAGAAAGTGATGAATAAAATCTGGATGCAGTTGAACCCTCCACAACAGCAGAAGTAATTCCACAAGAGGAATCCTTCCAAAATGTTGTTGTTGAACCAACTCGACCCACTGATCTTATCACACTGAGGGATCATCCCAGATCCCAAGTGATTGGAGACATAACAGTAGGTATACAGATAAGGCATCAACTTAACCAGGACTTGATGCATGCCTGTTTCCTCTCTCAAATTGAGCCTCAATCCATATCTGATGCAGAGCAAGATCCCCACTAGATCATTACAATGCAAGAAGAGCTCAATCAGTTTGAGAGATGCAGGGTTTGGGATTTGGTTCCAAGACCAAAAGACTACCCAGTCATTGGAACCAAATGGGTATTCAGAAATAAGCTTGATGCCTAAGGTGTGATTGTGAGGAACATGGCTAGGCTTGTTGCTCAAGGGTATAGACAAGAGGAAGGGATTGACTATAATCAAACCTTTGCTCCAATTGCCAGGCTAGAAGCAATAAGGATATTTCTGGCCTATGCTTCATTCAAATAGTTCAAAGTCTATCAAATGGATGTGAAGAGTGCCTTCTTGAATTGGGAACTTAAAGAAGAGGTTTATGTTGAATAGCCTCCAGGATTTATTTCTCCAACTCACCCCTCTTTTGTGTTTAAGTTGCACAAGGCTTTCTATGGTTTAAAGCAAGCTCCAAGAGCTTGGTATGAGACCTTAGCCAGCTTTCTATTAGAGCATGGTTTTTCAAGAGGCATAGTTGATAGGAATTTGTTTACCAAATTGCATAATGATAAAATACTGTTAGTACAAATATATGTAGATGATATAATATTTTGCTATACTGATCCCAAATTATGCAAGAGATTTTCTGATCTAATGCATTCAAAATTTGAGATGAGTGGCATGGGTGAGCTTTCCTACTTCCTTGGTCTCCAAGTGAAGCAGCTCCCTGATGGCATCTTCATTTCCCAGGCTAAATATGCCAAAGAGCTTATAAAGAAGTCTGGGATGGCTGATGCCTCAGCAAAGAAAACACCCATGCCTACAAATGTTGTACTAGACTCTGATGCACATGTGAAACCTGTGGATCAGAAACTATATAGGGCCATTGTTGGATCCCTACTATACCTTACAACAAGCAGACCTGATATTATGTTTGATACATGCCTTTGTGCTAGGTTCCAGGTGAACCCTAAAGATTCACATCTAGTTTTTCTAAAAAGAATTTTGAGATATATAAAGGGTTTTCCTAGTCTAGGTCTTTGGTATCCTACTGAGTCAGAGTTTGAGTTGACTGGATACTCAGATGCTGACTTTGCTGGATGCAGAGTGGACAAAAAAGATACTTCAGGAACTTGTCAGTTCCTTGGTATGAGATTAGTGTCTTGGTTTTGCAAGAAGCAGTCATGTGTGTCTACATCAACTGCTGAAGCAAAATATATTATAGCTGGAAGTTGTTGTTCCCAAATGTTGTGGATTCAAAACCAAATACTGGACTATGGTCTCAACTTAAATAATTCAACATTACTATGTGATAACACAAGTGCTATAGCCATAGCACAAAATCCAGTTCATCACAGCAGAACTAAGCATATAGACATTAGGCATCATTTCATTAGAGAGTTTGTAGACAAAAATAAAATTAATCTTGTCTATATCTACACTGATTTACAAAGAGCTGATATCTTCACCAAATCTCTGGATGAAAGAAATCATCTGTTCTTCATAAATCATTTTGGAATGATAAATGGAGAAGAATTAGTTTAATTTATGTCTGCACTCGACGAATTTTTCAAAGATCGTCGAACGGAGATCGACGAACTGGGGGAAATTTGTGAGATATTCGTCAAACAGAGATCGACGAACTCTCTGTGTGGAGTTAGTTTCGTCGAACTAAGATCGACGAACCTACTTCAGAAAACTTTCGTCGAACGAAGATCGACAAAATGTCTTCAACCCTTCAGACTGAGATCGACGAATCATTTAAGTCCAAATTATTTCGTCGACCTCAGATCGAAGATCTATTTATTTTTCGTGGAACGGAGTCTGTCGGTTCATATTCAGGAAAACACTATATTTAGGTTTTCTTCGACCTCCGTCCCGCGCTTTCAGTTCTCTTGCACTTGATTTTCGTTTTCTCTCTTGCAGGTGCATTCATGGCGATTCCAGCAGCGCTCTTGCGGCAATTAAATTTGATACAGGATTCGACATGGATTTTGACTCATTCCAGCATTCAGATCTGATATTTCTTCCCATCCTGCAACTACTGGAAGAGCAATAACTGAAATTACTACTGACCATGAGAATAAAACTACCCAGCACATAAATTAGAGAATGGGTGTACACGGCTACCGTCAATGAGAATAAGATGACCGGCAGCATCGCGGGTAACGAAATCTTTCTTACCCCCGATATTCCTACTGAATTGTTTGGATTGAAAAATGGTGAGGAAGAGTTAGAAATTGATTCGGAAGAGTCTGATATAATTATGAACACAATGGGATACTCTGGGGACAACCCTAATAAACTACTGAAAAACACCTATCTGCCGAGTTCATATTTCTCACAGATATAGTTGGGAAAATCTTGTTGGGAAAGCACACTGCACATGATTATATAACCAGGCATCAATTTCTAGTCATGTGTGCAGTGGTAAACAAAAGTAAGGTGGATTGGGTTGAGATCATTTTTGATCTTATCAGGAAAAGAAACAGTAAGATGGAAGTGAACTTTGGAAGGATTCTAGGGATCTTCTTGACGGCAAAGGCTACTAAATCACTAGTCTTCCTGACCACATTCATCAATGCCAGTAATAGGCTCACATGTACCTTGTTTGGAAGGTGGGAGAGGACAATCACAAATCCCTCTAAGGCTTCATCCTCTTCCACCCAAGCTTCAAGAAGTACAAGGGATGCTACAGCCACTCCCCACCCCTCTGAAGGGATCCTCTCCACTCCTCCACCACCTCCTGTCCCTCCAGTTCCATCCCAACAACAACAAGTCCAGGTACCCACACCTTCCAATACCATCCACATCCATACCCCAACACCTCCAACATCTCCAACTCCTTTTTACCCTACACATATTCCATCAAATTCTCCCTCTCCTAGGGCTGATACATCAATCCCTACTCCTCTTCAATCTCCTCTTCCATCCCATCTTGCCGATATCCCCCTCTCCACTCTCTCTTCAATCCCATCCTTCAATTTACTCTCATCTCCTCTGAACACTCCTTCTCCTCAACACTCTCCTCAACAGGACCCCCTTCCAGAAACCTCCAATAAACCATCTCCTCCAGCAACTATCATCACTACCTCTATACCTTCTCCACCACCTCCTGCCCAACCATCTGACTCCATATCTTTGAATCCCTCTATCATCCAACCACTTCTTGAGCTCCTCAAGCCTATCCTCCAAACCATCATTGCAGAGGCTATTTCCCCTCTAGTTATATCCATATCATCTCTCACTGCTCAAATCTCTACCCCCACCTCTACCTTCTCTTCATCTAGGGGCCTTGCTTCAGTACTTACAAAAACAAGGAAGGGGGAGATACTTAGGATCTATTTGGTTCGGCGGTGGCGGGTTGATCCGGCGGGTGGAAACAGAGTGTTCGAACCGGAGGGGGGAGGTGGTTGCTCTAAATGAAGCTTTTTGAGGCTTTTACTCAAGGCAGGCGGGTGGAAACGGAGCAAACGCCGCCGGAGGTTCATTTGTTTACCCTCCTTCCGGCGGCGTTTGCCCAAAACGGAATAGCAAAACGCCCAAACAAATAGAGCCTTAATGATGAAGTAGCAGTAACAGTTCAAGAAGCTCAAGCAGCTCAAGCAGAAGCAGTGACAAATAGTATAGATTCTGATATATTTGATTTAACTCAATTTATTGAAACTGACATGGACATTGATAAGTCAGTAATAGCTGAAATAAAATCTGTTGGTGATGTTGTCATCCATCCCACAGTAGACTTGGTAAGTCTGTTAAAGACTTTTGATACAGCTTATCTAAGTCTCCCTCCAACTGAATATACTAAGCCATCCTTGGCTCTTATCCCCTACTCCTCCCCAATAAGTCATGATGTTGCTAAGCAACTTAAGGACATTTTTGCCAAGATTTCCCAAACTCCAGCAGAGACAACCAAAGCTGATTCAGTCAGAGCCTCCTCCCCTCCAGAAACATTTTCTGCTCCAACATTTATATGACTCTCCAATGACTGATCTTGATTCCTTGATCATGGCTGATGTTGAAGAAGAGAATAAGGCAACTGCTGTAAGCACTATCACAAGCAACTCTCTAGGACAAATTGACATTCCTCCTCCAGCTCCTGTCCAGCATGGAAAAACCTCCATTCCTAACGAGTTCTTAAAAGAGATTGATGACCTGTATGACAATCCTCAATCCTCTAATGATGATGATGATGATGATGATTCTGATAAGGAATCTAAGAAAAGGAAGCTCTCAAAGAAAAGGAAGGCTCCACCTCCTCCTGCTCCCAAACTTGGAAATACCAATGATACTCCCTACTATATCCTTCAAAAAATAACCCCATACAAGGGATTGCCAGCCTGGATGTGGCTCTCAAAGAATGAACAGAAGGCCAGGAAGAAAAGAAGAAGGTATTCTCCACCTCCAGCTCACAAATACAGGAAGGATCCTCCTCCTCCTCCTCCACCAGCTGCTGGTGCTTCTGGAATGAGATCTCAAAAGTTAGATGCACATTCCAAGCCCTCCTACACAAGAACTTATCAGAGACAGGAAAGGTCATCCAGTCAGCATTCTCATAGAAGCAGTAACCAGAGAAGTGTTAGTGGTTCAGAACAAATAAAGGAAATTGTTTATCAAAAACTAGAATTCTCTCCTCCTCAACCTCAAACTGAACAAAGAAGGCATTCTGAATCATTCAAGCCTAAAGGAAAATACAGTGAAACTGTACCTCCCAAACCCTTATACACTTTAAGTACTGAAAGCCAAGCTGAGACAAACTTTCAAGCACAGTCTACACATTTCAAGCCTGTTGCACTGCTATCCTCACAGGAAGATCAATCTTCAACCAGTTAGGATGATGATTCAAACTTCAGGATGTCCAGACTCCAAGAATTAATTGCTTTGTCACAAATGAAAAAGGCCAGAGAAGAAGGACAGGATCCAACAAAATTCTCCATAATGTCCACATACAGAGAAAAAGAACTTGAAAGGCTTCAGATAAGCAAGAAACTATTTGATCCTACTGAATATATGGCTAGACATCCATAAGCAATGGTTCCCAGAACATTATCTCAGACAGTGATTTGAGCAGCTGATTTATATATGTTAAAAAGAGAAGCTGAAAATCCTAACAGGGAAATTATATTTACAAAGCAAGGAGAAAAGAAGATGGAAGAAAAATCCAAGAAGTAGTAGCAGAGAATCCTGAAGAAAAAATTGCTACTTGTGGTATACTTTATTAAATTTATGTTTTAATTATCTATTACAAAGCTATGTATTTATATCTGCTGCACTTGTTAGTAAATTATCTGCCAGATATGCGCTATGTTCCTGCTTTGTATATTTTCTTTATTGAGTCTGTAATCAGTGACCTCACCCAAATACGGGGAGATTGTTGGAACCTCTAGTTGAATTTGGGCTAGGTTCATTGAGTTAGGATATGACCCAATATGTTTAGATCAGGGTCATAGGTGTGTCTTAGAGTCTAGGCTAAGTCCTTCGAGTCAACAGTATAAAGGACCAGCCTCCATCACTGCCAAAGACTCAAGACTTAGAGAGATCAAGAATTAGAAAAAGAAATCTACATTCGTCGATCTCAGGTCGACGATAGTCGTGCTCAGCTCGACTAACTCAGAGCCAAAATCTCTGAGCTGAGCTCGACGAACTCTGTACTCAGATCGACTAACTCTTCAATACTCAGCGCCATAATTCACTCAAAGCCAAGACTGACTCAGAGACAAAGAACACTCAACTTCAGATGTGTTATTCACTCAACGCCAACAGATTGACCAAGTTCTTAGGTCGACTAACTTCACAGTCTCAGGTCGACGAAATCTCAGGTCGACGAAAGCTGATTAGAGGTCGACGAAAGCTGATTAGAGGACGACGAAAGCTGATCTCAGGTCGACGAAAATTGTATGACATTTTGTTATTTATTCTTTCTCTTTCTGTCTCATCATTTTAACTATTATAGGCTATTAATTCCCTTGTAAATCAATGCACTTATATTCTCTTAATAGAGCCGTTACTGGCAGCATTGATTGCTAACATCCTCCATGGAATTAATTGCTTATATCTCGGGACAGACATAGAATAGAATAATTGACAGCATTCTTGCCGTTTTTCTCGTTCCCAAGATTTCGGCTGAACATTTATTGCAGAATTTCTTTTGAATTCGACCAAGTTGTAGTGATCTAAGATATATCTCCCTGCCAAGAAAATAGATTACACAGAAGAGCAGAGATTGATCATCACCTTGAGTAACAATAAAGAAAACGTCCAGAAGTGCAGTGAAAAATAAATCTCAGAAAAATAAACTGCTCTCAAGAGAAGAAGAAAGAACAATCATCACCATCAAGAGTCTTTCTTTCTTTCTCTCCCTCTTTGTTTTCAGGGATCTCAAGTGACAGCAACATTCAAATCAGTCAAGGATCTCTGAAAAGCTAAAGGCCTACACCCTTGAACAAAGCTTCCACTCCTGAACTATTCAAGATCTAAGGGAGAGCTTTAACAATAAATAAGAATCCACACAGTCTTCTCATTTTGACTTGAGAAAAGAAGACTTACATCACTCTCTTAATCCCACCTCTGTACAGGGTTTAAATTCCCTTCAAAATTATTTTGGTTGCAAGTCTCCTTCCAAAAGACTTGAGGTTTGGTTTTTGAGCACCTGATCAAAAGCTCATTGGTGGCAGTCACCTGATCAAAACCTGCAGTGGATTCCTACCAAGGGATGTAGAAGAGTGGATGTACCCAGTTTGGGGAACCACTATAAATTTCTTGTGTTGTCTAGTTGCTCTTTCTTTTCTGTTCTTGTTGTGGTTGTGTTAGTTAGATATTCTGTGATCTTTGATTTACTTTAATCTACGATAGTTATATATAGTTGTTAAAGTTAAAGAAGAAAATTTTAAAATAAAATAACACACAGACATACTCTATTCACCACCCCCCTCTAGAGTATATTAGATCTAACCCTAAATTTCAAAGACTCTGTGTCGATAGTCATTTTCGGGTTCTCTACGCGGTAGATTACATCAGGGAATCTTGGGGATTAACTCCAAGGTACACCTGAAAAACTGGGCAAAAGCGTGATTCTTCCAACTTGGTGGCCTAGGAGCCAACTTGTACATAACTGGGTTATGTATGATTTTTGTAATCGCTTTGGTACTCGGGGAAGCTTGACCCACACATATGGCTTAAATTGACATTGCGGTGTGAGCAACGGGTTAGGCGGAACCGTACCCGCTATGTGTCGTTCGGTTAAAGAGACCTCAGGTACGTGGCACTTACCATTGGCATAGATGGAGAGTTTAAGGCTTAGGCCAGAAAGACCAAAATTCTCACGAGATTTTGCCATCCTAGAGGCGGTGGTGAGACCATAGATTTTCACCGGGTTCACCGAGTACGTGCCCTGAGAGAACGGGGTGTGTGGTCGCGGGCCTGCACATATGGTGTATTATTCAAATATTGTACATTCACTTTAATCATTGGATTATACTAATGCACTGCAGGGAAGGAGCACAACCACCCAAATAAGGGGGTGAGGTTGTTATAATTTGGTCAGCTTTAGCTGACCGTTGCTTTTATTTGCCACCGTTGCGGTGAATTGTTGCTTGCAGGTGCTGCGGAGCCGAGTGGCAAATAGCGGGCTAAAGCCCTTGTTGCAGTGATGGCCCTCGAAGGCCGAAGTGTATTGTTAACTTTATTCTCATGTGTGACCGACCTGCGTGTCATTATAGGAAGACACATTTTATTTAAGTAAACTTTTGTATGGCCATAAGGCCCAGTACTTGGTGTATTTGTACGTTCATTCCTATTTGGGTTTGTTAGTGGAGATTCATGCTTTTGGCTAGGTTCTTTCTTTGCAACTTATTAAATTACTTCCTCTAGAATGTACTATGTGTAGGACATGTGATTGGAAGAATTGTTTCATTTAGTAACCCACCGGTCTGTCCGTGGTATATGGCGTCGGGCCCCGGCCGGACCTACTGTTATATGATATATGACGGATAGGGGTGTTATAATTTAGTATCATACTACCGGTTTTGGTCATGCCTAAATGAATTCGTGGGTGAATTCTTTTAAGGGGTGGTGAGCACATGTGTGTGTATTATCATTATAACATAAAAAGAACACATGAATGTCCACTTAGGAATGAAAATACACATGTTTAAGGAACCTGCGTATTCCTATAATTGTTTTTTGCAATATTGTTTGGTCACTTAATGGTGTTTTGTACGACTATAGGTGACTAGGAGTGGTGCAGGGCCGTATGAACGTCCGATTTCTGAGGCAAGTAGCGCACCAAACGTTGAGCCTGTAACACCTCCCTCGGCAGAAACCATACAACTGGTGGCTGAAGCGGTGTTCGTTATGATCAATGCTCAGTCTGGAAGACAAGTGCAACAGCCTGCCCCTACTGTGGAACAAGTACCGCTTCAAGCGGCGGAACCGAGGAGGGTGGAGCAAGTTGTAGTGGAGCCATTGATGCCCAGGAGAGCAATTGAAAAGCAGCTGAAGCATGTTATAGGTTTCAATCCTCAAGTGTTCTCGGGGACGGGAACCGCAACCTAAGCTGAAGATTGGCTCTCCCGGATAAAGAGAGTCCTGACAGCTACGGAGACGGAGGACTGGCAGAAGACCACTATATCCACTTTCTTGTTGGACGATGATGCAAGGTTGTGGTGCGAAGGTTTGGAGTTACACCACTTGAGGGGAAAGCAACTCACGGACGTCTCGATAGAGGAGTTTTCGAGACTGTTCTTGGAAAGGTACCTTCCCTCGGCTCAGAGGATTGCGATGGAGAACGAGTTTCAGAAGCTGGTGCAAGGAGAGAGTAGTGTGGATGAGTACCTCCACAAAATTACACGCTTGGGTCGGTATGCAAGCTCTACATTCGCCGATGAGGAGCGAAAGAAAAATCGATTCTATGATGGTCTGAGGGATGACTAAAGGCTACTGCTCTCCGGGCCTATGATGCAGGGTTTTCTAACCTTGTTCAACACGGCCCGGTCTTTGGAAAAAGATATGAAGAATGTGTAGGCGAAGAAGGACTCTGGTGCTAAGAGGATAGAGTTCAAGGTGTCGACTACCTCAAAGTCTGGTTAACGTAAGTTCGGTAAGAAGGCTAGGACTTCAGGTCTAACCCCTTCTTCTGGTGCTTCGGGGGAAACTACAAGCCGAACTCTGGGCGCGTGCTACAATTGTGGGAAGCCGTGGAATTTTTCCCGTGACTGTTGGAACGGACATCCAAAGTCTGAGAGGAAGCCCTGAGCAACCTACGAGGAAAAGGGGAAGGCGGTGGATTCAATCTCATCCCATTATGCTCCAACTCAACCAAGAGTCTACAACCTTGGGCAGCAGGAAGCCATAAAATAAGCGGGTGTGGTAACAGGTACGGTTTAAATTTATAGCAAGTTAGCTTTAAATACTTGTTAGCTTGCACATGTTAGCTTATTACTGCTTGTACTAGGCTTCGTTTTGATTTTCAATAATCCGGCAAGAGCACTCTTTGATACGGGAGCTTCACACTCATTTTTGTCAGAAGGATTTATATCGCGCATTGGAGTACCTTTTTTGATGGAGAAGGACAAACTGGATGTGTTGTTGCTTAACGGGTGTTCGATGCACGCGGATAGAATCTGTTGCGTCAAGATATGGATTGGGAGTCAGGAGTTTAACTTGCAAGCGTCGTTACTGCTGCTGGTGGAGTTTGATGTACTTTTTGGTATGGGCTGGCTCTCGGAGCAGCAGGCATACATCGCTTGAAATCGCAAGGAGGTCAAGTTGGGGACTGGTTGTGAGATGACTTTTGCAGTCTTGAAAGGGTCGAGCAAGACGTTGATGTCTGCTCTTCAGGTAGTTTAGGCAATTCGTGCGAGTGCAGAGCTGTTCCTTACACTAGTGGAGGCTTTGAAGCCTAAGCCTACTTTGGATAGTATATTAGTGGTATCCGAGTACCCTGACGTATTCCCTGACGATCTACCTGGAGCCCCACCATAGCGAGAGATTGACTTCACAATTGAGCTAGTGCCAGGTGCCAAACCTGTGTCACGCTCTCTGTATCGATTAGCGCCTAAGGAGATGGCTGAACTGAAGGTTAACCTGGAAGAGCTTTTGGAGCAGGGTTATGTGCGTCCAAGTTCGTCACCTTGGAGCGCACCGGTCCTCTTTATTAAGAAGAAGGACGGAGGTTTGCGGCTTTGTATCAGTTGTAGATAGCTGAATAAGTTAACGGAGAAGAACAAGTACTCGATCCCAAGGATTGATGATCTGTTCGATCAGTTGATTGGTTCATCGGTGTACTCTAAATTGGATCTTAAGTCCGGTTATTATCAGTTGAGGATAAGGGAAAGTGATATCCCCAAGACAGCCTTCAACATGAGATATGGGCATTATGAGTTTACTGTCATGTCGTTTCGGCTAACTAATGTGCCATAAGTGTTCATGGATCTGATGAAAAGAACGTTCAGAGAGTACTTGGACCACTTTGTGATCGTCTTCATCGACGACATATTTGGGTACTCGCGGTGCGAATGGATCACTTCAAGCATTTGCATTTGGTGATGGAGACTCTGAGGAGGAACCAATTATACGCCAAGTTCTCCAAATACGAGTTTTGGCTGTCCTCGGTGGCGTTCCTTGGTCACATAGTCAGTGGAGAAGGGATTGCGGTGAATCCGGCTAAGATATTTATGATATGGGAGTGGCCTGTGTTGTGTTCAGTAACAAGAGTCCAGAGTTTTCTGGGGCTTGCCATCTACTACAGGCGCTTCGTAGATAACTTCTCGCGGATTGCGTTACCCCTCACGATTTTGACGAGGAAAGATCAAAAGTTTGTGTGGTCATCGGAGTGCGCACAAGCTTTCGAAGAATTGAAGAGGCGGTTGACCACGGAGCCTGTTCTAGGTTCACCGGTTGGGACCGAAGGCTTTGAGATCTATAGTAATTCTTCAGGCAGTGGTTTGGGTTGTGTTCTACTGCAGCACGGGAGAGTGATAGCTTATGGCTAATGCCAGCTGAAGGTGCATGAGAAAAATTATCCGGTCCATGACTTAGAGTTAGTGGTCGTGATATTTGTTCTGAAGCTGTGGAGACATTACCTATAACATCCCATTTCCGGCTAGACCCCTAGGAGTCGGTCTGCCATGATAGAACCCCCGTAAACCCCAGAAATTGACAGTAACCGATCTAAAAATAGGTTCAGGCACTAGTCGAAGACGCAATCCTCTGAAGTATGTCGACCAAAATCTTGAGTAACGGGTGGGTCACGCCCGTGACCGGCCCGTCATGCCCGTGACTTCCTTCGATGGTCGACGAAATCAGGAAGCTGATCTCCGAGCTCAGAACTCATGTCACGGGTTGGACATGCCCGTGATAGGCCCATCACGCCCATGACCTAGGGCATGATGCCCCTACCGACCGTCGGCCTCAGATCGACGAACGTCGACCGAAGAACATTTGTCACGCCCGTGACAAACGTGTCACGCTCGTAACATGGGGGGTGACCCATGAACCGACGCAAAAAAATCGGTCGTCGACTCGAGTATGATGAATGGACTAGTGTCACTCCCGTGACCTACGTGTCATGCCCGTGACAAAGGCCAAAACGTCAGCCAAGCTGGAAATTTCTTTAACACATTCCATAATTAACTATGATTATGGAAAGTTACACCAGGAGTATTTATGGGTCGTTTCCTCTCTAATTACTTAATAAAATGAGGACGTGTTGGTCCAATAGGAAATCGCCATTGGACACATCTTTTCATCTTCCACCTTTTCCTCTCCCTCCACCATAACAGAAATACTATTAAGAGGAGAGCCTTCATGGCCATAAATGCTTTACCCTTTCCCCTCCCCACTTGGTGATCTATAAAAGCCCCATTAGAGCAAGATGATAAGTTTACACTCTTGACCAAATGGATTAGAGTTGTTGTTCTTGCTGTAGGAGAAGTTCAGCAACGCCACCACCGTGTCATGACAACCCGACGTTCATCTCGCCTCCAAACCGCGAACAAGGTCCTCCTCTACTTCTTCTTTTATGGGTAGATCTTAGGATCTTAGAAAGGAAGTTTGTGCTCAATGGAGCCGGACCTATCTCGCATTTTCATTGAAAAACTATGAAAAATATATTTTCGGGTCCGCCGGAAACCGCCACCTCCGGCGGCCAAACCACCGCCGACCGATAGCCATCGCCTTGACGGAGGTGGTGGTGGTGCTTGCTGGACAGGGAAGTGACCGGATGGACGGCGATGGATTGCTGAATAGCTACAGGAAATATAAGTTTTCTAAGTTCAGGTTTTCGGGTTCTGTAGAAGATGAACAGTAAAAACATTTTTATAATATAAAAATTAAATATATAGTATATAAGGAAAAGATACATTAAATGGGCGCATTTTGATGCTGCAAAACGAGGCACTTAGAGGCCGATTTAGGAAAAATGTCCAGTCACAAAAGTTGTAGCCCTTTGAGTCTACATTAATTTAAAATTAATTTCAACTCGTTTGGTTAAGTGGTTTGACCGCAGCACCCGTTTTAGTGGGGGCTGTAGCTAGAGTTTGACAGAAACTAAAATGAATGCCCACTCTTCGTCCCTTGTCCAAATGACCTGAAATTTGGCCAGAGGGTTACCCTTAGCCATACCTAGAGGCTGTCTAAAAATGGGAATTTTTGGAGATACTTTGTCTAAGGTTTTTTTTTTTAATTAAATAAAGTTAGAGTAATTTATTTAAGTGGTCAAATGACCTCCAAAACCTCCGAAATTTTGGTGAGTGGTCCCTGGCTATAAAAACTAGCTCTGTACGAAATTCCAACTAATTTGGATGAGTTTTGGGTAGTTAATCACCTATCCTTAACTAGGCATTAATAAGGCATTTTTGAGTAAAAAGTGCACTAAGAGGTTGGAACTGTCAAATCACCTCAATAGAGGCTGATATTTTTACCACTGACTTAAAAGGGTTATTATAACCCACTTGGAGAAAAATGGTGTGCTTTAGGGTTGATTTACCCTAGGATCCAAACTCAAACCCTAAAGGGAGGGTTTTGAGGGTTGTGAAGGACATGGGGGGCAAATGCCCTCGCATTGCCTTGAAATTCAGTAGAGTCGACGTTAGCATAATATAAATCATCTGGATGGAATCTCGGAGGATTTGGAGATAGGTAGATACCTCAAAACCCAAACCTTAGTTTTAGGGTAAAATCTCAAATAAGTAAAATCAGTCACTAAACATTATCTAAAAGTTGTGAAACTCAGGTAGAGTGAGTTTTGGAATGAGTAGAACCTATAGCAATTTTACTGGAATTTTATGATGTTTATTTCTAGCACTTCATTTGTAAAGTTTTTTATAGCCCTAATTGACGTTTTAATTATTTAGATCTTTCTGTTCATTGAAACCCCATGAAATCTTGGAAATAAATGTTTTAGGTCAGAAGGGTTGCTCTTGAATTTTTGTATAATTTATAGTTTAGTAAATCTAGTATTTCATTCACAAATGTTAAATGGAGTTTTATGGTTTAAAAATTAATTATGGATTATATTGCTGGTAAAAAATTATGAGACTTAGTAATTGAGACTTTCAGGCCATTATATGTTTGTAGACATTTATTCATGATTTTTAGAATCCTAGTTATGACACTTTCTTTACAAGTCCACCTTATGGAGATTTTTAATAATTAATTTATTCAGAGATTACCAATGCTATTTTGAAGGTTGTATCTACATAGTATAATTAATTTATAATTTTTTGATGGATATTCTCTGTACTTTATTCATAAATAACAAAAGATAGAAAATATTGCTAAAATAGTTTTAGTGCCCTTTTGATGATAAAAAAATTGTGATACTTTGGATTTACCATATTGAGATAACATAATATAATAATTTTGTTGGACATCTTCCATGAGTACTTAGGGTAGTCCATGTTCAAACTGGTAGCCCTTGGAATTTTTGAGGAAATTAATTAAATGCCAGATAAATTAGGAAAAATTATAATTTTCTGATTATGGGCTAATTATATCAAGATATACCTCCAGTAAATAAGTTAGGGCATTTGGATGAGTATTGGATCATTTCCTATCCGGTTCGACATATAACATAGGATAGTCTGCAATTAGCAATTTGTGTTAACAGTCATATGATATGATGGGGCACAACGTTGGAGTTAGTTAATCTGCTAAATTGGATGGATGTGAAAGTGTTCATCATATAAGGATGGGAAGGTTAGTGAGAAGTGGTGTTGGCTAGAGTTAAGAGGTGCTCGGGTTTGACGAAAGATTGTCTTTCCCGAAGAGAGGAAGGTTAAAAATCACACTAGGTTAGTCTATCGTAACACGAGAAGATAATGATTAAGGGAATCAACCAATAATAATAAGTACCTTGCGAAAGGGAATGATGGGCATAATCCCATCATAGTTCCTAGTGCCCCTTGAGAGCCCTTCACAGGGAATACCGGGTGCAGTCCTGGGTTAACGTAAACATTATTAACAAGCTGAAAAGAGTAACTTAGTAATTAGGGTTGCACATTTCACAAACACAGATAGCACAGGAAAATAGTTGGGAGCTTCGGCTTGGATAGTTAAGAGACGTACGTTTTGGTCCGGGGAGTTTCAGCTCGATTGTTTGAGACGGACGTTTTAGTCCGGGGTGCTTCAGCTCAGTTTTTTTTGAATACGTTAAATTTGCATGTTCATAAAAGGAAAGAAAATTAAGGTGGTGGGTCTTCGGTATTGGAGGGTCGATGCACGGATGCCAATACGCTGACTCGGCAAGTGTGGTTAGCACTTCGCCAACAAAAGTCCAGTGCGCCAGCCAGTAAGAGTACGCATGAGTCCGCTTCATGCACCAAGAGTTGAGGCATACGATAGGTCTGACCGGTAGTGCTTTACTGGTTTAGAGGTGGGCGAGGCCCAACCCACCGCTTCTGTCTTCCACTATGGAGGTATCCTAGGAGGTTACGGCTCTAGAAAGGGGGAACTAAAGGTCTGTGTGCACAGAGTCGGTTGTGTGTGTTGCACTTGCATGTTCCATCATACCCACTAGCATGTCATAGCATAATCGATTCATTTAACCCCTGACACCTAAGGTATAAGTGGAATGGGACGCTTATACATTAGGACTTGCAAAACGACCCCTTGGTCTATAAGCTAGTGTGGGCAAGTTTATAAATTAAGGTCAATTTTGATATATATATATTGCTGTTTGATAACCGATATCCCAACGTATAAATTGGTATGAGACTTTTTATACGATAGGAGCCTTGCAAAAGAACCCATGGCTTATGTGTTCTCACATAAGTGAAGGTTACTTTTCATATTTCGTCTTATTGCCATTATTTATTACAGAATTGCTAGATTAGTTTCGCTGCCACCTGTTTCTTTTGATTTAATCTCCATCTTCATGTCCTTCCATTTCTTCCTCTCCGCTCGGTACTTAAGAGCCATGGGGGAAGGGGTAGGGGATGGTAGGGCTTAGTCTTTTTGACTAAAGGTTTTCAAACAGCATCATTTTAGGGAATCGTAGAGCCCAGCACGGGGGAGCAGCCCCAGAGACCTGTGCGCTTTGAGATGGGGCAGTCTAGCTCCGGAGTTCATATAGCTGGGACCTTGAGTCTCGACCATGAGTAGATCTTCTATTTTTGCTTCCGCATAAGTGATTTGTAGTGAGGACATGATGTACCGGGCATAAGCCCGTATTTTAGTACTCTGATATATTATTCTGTGGACACTCTGTTCATGGAGATTTTTATTACTCTGATGTGATTTTATTGTGGATTTATGGCTATAGTTTTACTACATCTTGTTTTTACTCTGCTATTGCTGCTTTTCTGTGATCGATTCGGTCGACAGAATCAGCATTTCGCGGTGATGACCCTTCAGGGCGAGAAGGTGGCACCGCAAAGTGGCGGTTCTGGGCCTAAGACCCCGGTGTTTAAAAAAATGGGGTCTTACAAGTGGTATTAGAGGGTAACATCGATCGGAAAAAGGTAGCAGTCCACTAACCCTTGGTCACCCCCGCTCGAATTTAGTTTGGGGACAAACTAAGAAGCGGAAGCAGTGGTGTGCCCATATGGGCATCACATATAAATTGTCCATTTTTAGTAAATATTGAACGTTTTCTCATTATGGATTTGGTTACGCATCCTCAAGCACAGCCTACACCACAGGATGGAGTTCAACAGACTCCGGATGTTGCACCACCTCCACCGGTCCCCAATCCTTTCCTTCACTCAAATATGGGGCAGAATCTTACAGCTATCCTTGAGGCCTTCCGGACTCAATAGGCTCCAACTCCGTAGCCAAACCCGGGGGCCAACTGGTTTAGAATCTTCCGAGGACTTTCTCCCCCGTCCTACTTGGGGACAGAGTCGGCAGTTCGGACGGAAGAGTGGATGGATATTATGTACAAAATGCTGACCAGGATACGGTGCCCCTGGGAGGAGAGGGTGGCTTTGGTTGTCTCTGGCCTGGAGTCCCATGCCAAGAGGTGGTGGAAGACGCTGCTGGACACGATGTTTGCCGATAGGGATGTTGCAGAAATTACCTGGGAAGAGTTTAGTGTCGCTCTGCTGGAGCATTTTGTTCTGCAGTCGGCCAGGGATGAGTTGGAGGAGCGGTTCTTACAGCTGAAGCAGGGCACTAGTACGGTGGTTGAGTACCATCGGGAGTTCGACCAATTGGCTCGATATGCTGATTCTTACCAGCTGGACGAAGCAGGGTACATTAAGAGGTTCTATTAGGGCCTGAAAGAGGAGTTGAGGGAGGCCTTGTTATTTGTATCTGACGGGCCTATCTATCGGATTTTGGAGATGGAAAAGAGGATTGAGGCTGATTGGCACAACACTCGGGGCCGTAAGGGGCAAGTGGAGGATCAGGGTCGGAGAGCCAGAAATGATAAGCGGCGAGGTGCTATACCAGATGGGAGAAGGACAGAGGACTAGCCTCGTCAGGAAGTGAGGCAGGAGCCGAGGGAGCAGGTAATATTGGCCCCTCAACCTCTTCAGATGCAGGAGATGTCGAGACCCGGGGGTATGGCGTATCCCCCACCAGAGTGCTTCCATTATCATCAGATTGGGCACCTCCGGAGAAACTACCCCATGAGGGGGGCACCACCTCCAGCACCACAGGGTGGCCCACCTGCTCAGCATTTCGGAGGTCGAGGATGCGACCGAGGTCATGGATACTAGGGTGGAGACCGCAGGCCAGAGGGACAACAAATGTATGTATTGGATCTTACTCAACCCCGGAACCCGGAACAAGTGATCACAGGTATGCCAGAATATTTTATGTGCTTTCATAAATAATTAGACTCTTGCTTTAGAAACTTCAAACTAGAAATGAAAACTATAGTTAGACTTCTTAGACATTTGATTACCCCCAGGCATAGTCAAAGTCAACAGCAAGCCAGACTACACCCTATTTGACACCGGGGCTATGCATTCATTTGTTTTGGCAAACATGGCAAAGGAGATAGGAGCCTAACATCACTTCACGGGAATCCCTCGGAGAGTACGCCTCCCAGACGGCTCCGAGATGACATCATCGGCAAAGTGCGACCTGGGAGTATGCATTGGAGGGAAGATTTTCGAAACCCCGACAATGGTATTGGAAATGATGGGGTTTGATCTCATCTTAGGCATGAAGTGGCTGGAGTACCACTACGCCAGGATCGATTGTACAAGGAGGCTAGTCTGGTTGTGGCATACGGACACGGAAATTATCTTTCAAGGTATTAGACCTACCTCCCATATATCTATATCATTTGTGCAAGCCGTCAAGGCCTATTTACAGGGAGAGGAAGTCTACGAGGTGCTGTTTGAAATGGCGGAGGCCAAGGATTCTATATCGGATATCCCGGTAGTGAGGGATTTTGCGGACGTCTTCCCAGAAAAATTACCAGGATTACCCCCGCATAGGGAGTAGGATTTCAAGATACTGCTGGTGTCGGGGGACAAGCCGGCATCTAAGGCCCCTTACCTGATGGCCCCAAGGGAATTGAGAGAATTTTGAAGCCAGCTTCAGGAGCTAGTGGAATCCGAATTTGTCCAGCCAAGCTCTTCACAATGGGGAGCTCCAGTATTGTTCGTCAAAAAGAAAGACGGGACACTCAGGTTGTGCATCGACTATCGAGCACAAAACCGGCTGACGGTCCGGAATACATATCCACTGCCAAGGATAGACGAGCTGTTCGACCAGCAGAAAGGGGTGCATTTCTTTTCAAAATTAGATTTGAGTTCGGGCTACTACCAGCTTCGGATTCGAGAGGAGGATATTCAGAAGACTGCTTTTAGTAGCAGATATAGATTGTTTGAGTTTACGGTGATGCCCTTCGGTCTCACGAATACATCATCGGCATTCATGACCCTCATGAACCAGGTTTTGAAGGAGTATCTAGATTTATTTGTCATTGTGTTTATCGATGACATCCTCATCTACTCGAGAACGGAGGAGGAGCACACTCGCCATCTGGAACTGACCCTACAGAGACTGCGGGAGAATCATTTATATGCAAAGTTCAACAAATGTCAGTTCTGGTTGAAGGAGGTGGGCTTCCTAGGCCATAATATCAGTGGAGTCGGGTTGGTAGTGGATCCGGCAAAGATTCAGGCATTTCGGGATTGGCCGCAGTTGAAGATAGTCACCGATGTATGAAGTTTCCTAGGACTTGCCGGTTATTACTGGAAGTTTGTGGAGTGATTCTCTCGAATTTCCCTCCCACTCACATCTTTGATGAAGAAGGAGGTACCTTTCGTTTGGACCCCGCAGTGCCAAGCGGCTTTCCAGGAGCTGAAGGATCGACTCACCTCGGCTCCCATACTTGCTCTCCCCTCGGGAAGAGATGGATTTTAGGTCTACACCGACGCTTCCTATCAGGGTATGGGAGCTGTACTGATGCAGAAGGGCCATGTGATTGTGTATGCGTCTCGCTATTTGAATAAGCACGAGCAGAACTACGCGGTGCACGACCTTGAGATGGGAGCAGTCATTTTTGCTTTGAAGGTCTGGCGCCACTATCTTTATGGATTCCACTGGGACATCTACTCCGACCACAAGAACCTATAATACGTGGACACGCAGAAGGAGCTGAATATCAGGCAGAGGCACTGGGTGGAGTTCTTAGCGGATTACCAGTATGAGATGCACTACCATTCAGGGAAGGCAAAGGTGGAAGCCGACGCGTTGAGTCGGAGAGCTGCCACTTCCGAAGCCGGGCCTCAGATTATGTATATGGAGCTGGTGAGGAGATTGGAGGATATGCACATCACACTGGTGTCGTCCGAGGACCCCAAGCTTTACATGGAGTATTTAGCTGCGATGAGTACTACAGACGATATCTGGGACTGAGTCAGAGATGGGCAGAGGCGGGATGCCAATTTGGAGCCGATATTCTTGGCCTTGGAGAACGGTGCAGCAGGGGATTACATGATGAGGGATGGCGTGGTATGCTTTAGAGGTTGGACTTATATATCAGAAGGAAGCCAGGTCCGGGAAGATATCATGGAGAAGGCAAACCACAGTAGATACTTTGTGCACTAGGGGATCACGAAGATGACTGCGGACTTGAAGAAGACTATGTACTGGCCAGGCATAAAGAAGGATATCACTCAGTTTGTGACCCATTGCGACACGTGCCAGCAAGTGAAGGCGGAGTGCAAAATCCCCACGAGATTGTTGCAACCACTCCCGGTACCGGAGTGAAAGTTTGAAGACATCGCGATGGACTTTATTCATGGAATTCCCCGATCACGGGCGGGAAATGACTCGATTTGGGTCATCGTCGATCGGTTGACGAAGGTGGCCAAATTCATTCCGATCAGGAAGGATGACTCTGTGGGAGTACTACTACGGAGATTTTTGGAGCAGTTCGTTCGATATCACGGGGTACCCAAGACGATCGTGTCGGATCGGGATGGCCGGTTCACTTCCAGGGAGTGGAGATCCGTGCAGGCTTACTTAGGCACGCTATTGACCTTCAGCACCGTATTCCATCCCCAGACGGATGGGTGGATGGAACGCACCAATCGGACGCTATAAGATTGTTTGAGGCTATGCATTTTGGACCGCGGGGAACCATGGGAGAAGCTCTTACCCCTAGTCGAGTTCTCCTATAACAACAGCTACCAGTACAGCATCAGGATGGTGCCTTATGAAGCCTTGTATGGAAGGAAATGCAGGACCCCGCTTTCTTGGACTCAGGACGAGGATCCGAAGGCGTTGGGATCGGATTTTGTTGAAGACACCGAGGCTCAGGTGAGACTGATCAGAGATAGGATGTTAGAGGCACAAAGTAGACAGGCTAAGTACTATGACGCCCAACAACGTTAGGTGGAGTTTCAGGTGGGGGATTTAGTGTTTTTGAAGATCCGGCCCATGCATGGAGTTTCACGGGTGCGCGGTCGGAGGAAGAAGCTCAGCCCTAGGTATATGGGCCCTTATAGGATCTTGGAGCGGATCAGGGCCCTAGCCTACAGGCTGGAGTTGCCACTAGAGCTGGCAGCTCTGCATGACGTATTCAACATTTCTTCGCTAAGGAGGGCTCTATTATGCCCGGAGCAACAGATTTTGACCACCGAAGGTCGGTAGCTTCAGACCGGTCTGATCACATGGAACCGGTTCGGAACAATGACAAAGGTGTGCGGATCTTGCGCCGCAAGAAGATCCCCTTAGTCAAGGTTCTGTGGAGGAACCACGGTCAGGAGGAACACACCTGGGAACCGCAGGACCTGATGAGGCAAAAATACCTGGAGTTGTTCAGTCAGTTATACCTCACAACCTCTCGGTATACTATAAATTACCTTCTTATATTGAACCGGTATGACTAGATAAGGGAAATTGAGAACCTAGGCATGCGCACTCAGTGAGGAAAGTATGGGCTAATCTTTTGTTTATTGGAGAATTGTCTTCGTTTATTGAATAAGTAGTAGCTTCGACTCAATAGGAAAACAATATGGGATGTTACAAGTTTATTTTATTACGGTAGAAATCCCCGTAGGCTAAACCACAATTTCAGGAACGAAATTTTTGTTTTGTTTATTAGGATTTGTAACATCCCATTTCCGGCTAGACCCCTAGGAGTCGGTCTTCCGTGACAGAACCCCCGTAAACCCCAGAAATTGAAAGTAACCGATCTAAAAATAGGTTCAGGCATGACGGCTAGCCGAAGACGCAATCCTCCAAAGTCCGTCGACCGAAATCCCGAGTCACGGGTTTGTCACGCCCGTGACCGGCCCATCACGCTTGTGACTTCCTTCGATGGTTGATGAAATCAGGAAGCTGATCGCCAAGCTCAGGACTCATGTCACGGGTTGGTCACGCCAGTGACAGGCCCGTCACGCCCGTGACCTAGGGCGTGATGCCCCCACCAACCGTCGACCTCAGATCGATGAACATCGACCGAAGAACACCTATCACGCCCGTGACAAACGTGTCAAGCCCGTGACATGGGGGGTGACCCGTGAACTGATGCAGAAAAATGAGTCGTCGACTCGAGAATGACAAATGGACTAGTGTCATGCTCGTGACCTACGTATTACGCCCGTAACAAAGGCCGAAACGTCAGCCAGGCTGGAAATTTCTTTAACACATGCCATAATTAACTCTGATTATCGGAAGTTACACTAGGAGTATTTATGGGACGTTTCCTTCTCTAATTACTTATTAAAATGAGGAAGTGTTGGTCCAATAGGAAATCGGCACCTTGACACATCTTTTCATCTTCCACCTTTTCCTCTCCCTCCACCATAACCGAAATACTATTAAGAGGAGAGCCTTCATGGCCATAAATGCTTTACCCTTTCCCATCCCCCCTAGATGACGTTCATCTCGCCTCTAAACGGCGAACAAGGTCCTCCTCTACTTCTTCTTTTATGGGTAGATCTTAGGATCTTAGAAAGGAAGTTCGTGCTCAACGGAGCCGGACCTATCTTGCGTTTTCATGGAAAAACCATGAAAAATATATTTTCGGGTCCGCCGGAAACCGCCACCTCCGGCGGCCAAACCACCGCCGACCGATAGCCATCAGCTCGATTGAGGTGGTGGTGGTGGTGGCTGGCCAGGGAAGTGACCGGACGGCCGGCAACGGATCGCGGAAGAGCTACAGGAAATTTAAGTTTTCTGAGTTCAGGTTTTCGGGTTCTATAGAAGATGAACAGTAAAAACATTTTTATAATATAAAAATTATGTATATAGTATATAAGGAAAAGATACATTAAATGGGCGAATTTTGATGCTGCAAAACGAGGCACTTATAGGCCTTTTTAAGAAAAATGGTCAGTCACAAAAGTTATAGCCCTTCGAGTCTAGATTAATTTAAAATTAATTTCAACTCGTTTGGGTATGTGGTTTGACCGCAACACCCGTTTTAGTGGGGGTTGTACCTATAGTTGGGCAGAAACTAAAATAAATGCCCACTCTTCGTACCTTGTCCAAATGACGTGAAATTTTGTAAGGGGGTCACCCTTAGCCATACCTAGAGGATTTCCAAAAATGGGAATTTTTGGAGATACTTTGCCTAAGGTTTTTGTTTTAATTTAATAAAGTTAGAGTAATTTATTTAAGTGGTCAAATGACCTCCAAACTCTCCCAAATTTTGGTGAGTGGTCCCTGGCTATAAAAACTAGCTCTGTATAAAATACCAACTTATTTGGATGAGTTTTGGCTAGGAAATCACAATTCCTTAAATAGGCATTAATGAGCCGTTTTTGAGTAAAAAGTGCACTAAGAGGTTGGAACGGTCAAATCACCTCAACAGAGGCTGATATTTTTACCACTAACTTAGAAGGGTAATTATAACCCACTTGGAGAAAAATGGTGTGGTTTAGGGTTGATATACCCTAGGATCCAAACTCAAACCCTAAAGAGAGGGTTTTGAGGGTTGTGAAGGACATGAGAGCAAATGCCCTCGTATTGCCTTGAAATTCAGCAGACTCGACGTTAGCATAATATAAATCATCTGGATGGAATCTCAGAAGATTTGGTGATAGGTAGATACCTCAAAACCCAAACCTTAGTTTTAGGGTAAAATCTCAAATAAGTAAAATCAGTCACTAAATATTATCTAAAAGCTGTGATACTCAGGTATAGAGAGTTTTGGAATGGGTAGAACCTATAGCAATTTTAATGGAATTTTAGGATTTCTATTTCTAGCACTTCATTTGTAAAGTTTGTTATAACCCTAATTGACGTTTTAATTATTTAGATCTTTTTGTTCATTGAAACCCAATGAAATCTTGGAAGTAAATGTTTTAGGTCAGAATAGTTGCTCCTGAATTTTTGTATAATTTTTAGTTGAGTAATTCTAGTATTTTATTCACAAATGTTAAAAAAGGTTTTTATTATTTAAAAATTAATTATGGATGATATTGCTGTTCAAAAATTATGATACTTAGGAATTGAGTCTTTCAGGCCATTATATGCTTGTAGACATTTATTCATGATTTTTAAAATCCTAGTTACGGAACTTTCTTTACAACTCCACCTTATGGAGATTTTTGATAATTAATTTATTCAGAGATTAATACTTGCTGAAAAATTATGAAACTTGGTCAATGCTATTTTTTAGGTTGTATATGCATAGTATAATTAATTTATAATTTTTGGATGGATATTCTCTGTACTTGATTCATAAATAACGAAAGATAGAAAATATTACTAAAATAGTTTTAGTGCCCTTTTGATGATAGAAAAATTATGATACTTTGGATTTACCATATTGAGATAACATAATATTTATAATAATTTTGTTAAATATCTTGCATGAGTACTTAGGATAGTTCATGTTCAAACCGATAGCTCTTGGAATTTTTGAGGAAATTAATTAAATGCCAGATAAATTAGGAAAAATTATAATTTTTTGATTATGGGCTAATTATATCATGATATACCTCCGATAAATAAGTTAGGGTATTTTGATGAGTATTGGATCATTTCCTATCCGGTTCAACATATAGCATAGGATAGTTTACAATTAGCAATTTGTGTTAACAGTCATAGGATATGATGTGCACAGTGTTGGAGTTAGTTAATCTTCTGAATTGGATGGATGTGAAAGTGTTCACCATATAAGGATGGGAAGGTTAGTGAGAAGTGGTGTTGGCTAGAGTTAAGAGTGTAAGACCCCTTTTTTTTTTTTATACCCGGGGTCTTATGCCCAGAACCGCCGCTTTGCGGTGACACCTTCGCACCCGGGAAGGTCGTCACTACAACGCGCCGATTCTGCCGGCCTTTTCGATCACAATGAGTAGCAAGCAAGAGAGAAGCAAGTCCACCAAAAGAGAATATCACATAAAAAAAAACTCCACGAAGGGAGTGTCCACAGAAAATCATCAGAGTGTAAATAGTCTAGAAATAAAAGGGCTCATGCCCGGTACATCAAGTCCTCACTACAAAATCACTCAATGCGGAAGCAAAACTAAATCTCTACTAAAGGGCCGGGACTCACAGTCCCCGTAGTCTGGACTCCCGTGCTAGACTGTCCCATCTCCAAGCGTACCGGCCTCCTGGGCTGCTCCGCGATCCCCTAAAATGATATGGTTCGAAAACCGTTAGTCTAAAAGACTAAGCCCTATCATCCCCCACCCCTTCCCCCACGCTCTAAGGCACCGGGCGGAGAGGAAGAAAGGGGAGGACATGAAAGTGGAGAGTAGTCAAAAGCAGATGACGGTGGACCTAACTAGCAAGTTATGACATGGGAGCAATATAAATGTTGTAATAGGTATAACAGAAAGGAAGTAAGTAAGAAATTAAACCTTCACTTATGTGAGTACACATAAGCCAAGGGATCTTTTGCAAGGCTCCCATCGTATAAAGTGTCCCATACCACTTATACGTTGGGGTGTCGGTTATCAAACAGCAGCATATATATATATTGAAATTAACCTTTGACTTATAAACTTGCCCACACAAGCTTATAGACCAAGGGGTCGTTTTGCAAGTCCTAAAGTATAAGCGTCCCATTCCACTTATACTTTAGGTGTCAAGATTGTTATGAATGATTATGGCATGCAGCTATATGGTGGGTATGATGATCAAGCAGTGCAACTCACCCACCCAACTTTGTGTACACAAACCTTTAGTTCCCCCTTTCTGGAGATAACTCCCAGGATACTCCCGTAGTGGCAGACGGAAGCGGTGGGTTGGGCCTCGCCCACCTCAAAACCAGTAAAAGCACTACTGGTCTGACCTATCGTACGCCCTCAACGCCTGGTGCACGAGGCGGACTCCTGCATACTCTTGCCGACTGGTCCGCCGGACTTAACCTTGGCTCAGTGCTAGTCACCTTGCCGAGTCAACGATATCGGTGTCGGTGCAATCGAACTCCCCGATATCGAAAACCCACCACCTTAATCTTTCCTATTTTTATGCACATGCAGCAGTTTAATATATAACAATTTAAGGTGTCAGACTCCCGGACTAAACCGTCCGTATTAAACCACATCCGAGACCAACTTCCCCGGACTAAACCGTCCGGCTCATCCCCAGACTTCATCCCTTAGAGCACCACGGGACGGCGTCCCCTTGAACACCTCGGGACGACTTAACCATTACCAACCCTAACTAATGAGTGTGTGCAATGTGAATCCCTATTAGGCTAATTACTCTTCCGTTTGTTTTAAGATTTACGTTAGCCCAGGACTGCCCCCGGCATACCCCGTGAAGGGCTCTCAAGGGGCACTAGGAACCAAGACGGTGCATTACGGCCCGAAGTTCCCTTTCGCAAGGCACTTATTATTGTTGGTTAATACCCCGTTCCCAAACCCTTAATGTTACTCTGGTTCTAACCCTAATGTGTTTTAACTCCTTCACCCGCTCCCAGAAAAGACGATGTTCCGTCGAACCCGAGCTCCACCCATCCTTAATTAACCTAACCACTATCCCATACCCAATTTCATTGATAACCTCCGAATCATCTTGCCACGGCATTTACACATGATTTGTCGCCCTATGACCATGGTATTACAATTTCTATGATTTCACTATATGCAGACCAACTTGAGCTAACAACAAGTATGATAGGAAGTGCATCAATTTCTCATCCAAACACCCTAAGATAATTACTAAGGGCCTATCATGACTTTTATAATTTAAATCCAGCACTTCCAAATTTTTCCTAAATAATTTAATATTTATTTAATTATCCAGAAATTAAAGCCATGAGTGATTTTGAGCATGAGGTACTACATTCATTCATCATAAAATTATAAGAAAATTACCAGGGCTCTACAATGTCCATAAATGTTCACTGACCAAAAATTATAATTTTACAAGGCCTAAAAATATTATTTAAAAATCATTTATAAATTCTACAAATTGCAAGCCTTGTGAATCAACCCCTATGATTATAGATCCAAAAATTCTACAATAATTACCAGAGATGTAAGAGGTCATAAAAACTCATTTGCCTAAGTTACAACAGATTTCAGTGAGGGAACAACCCATAATAATTATTTGACTATCTTTAGAAAATCAATGGCTTGTGAATGAAGTACTTAAAATAATCAGTTAATAATTCCAGCAAAATTCAAGCATATGTATAAGAATCTAAAAAGCTCTCTGCCAAAATTTCATATCCATTAATCAACCAGAGAAATCAAATGAATTAAAATACCCAAAAGCCTATTTTTGTGAGATATGAAGGAACTATCATGTATTGAATTCCAAGGCTCTCAATATTAGTTCCTAGAGACTTCCCTAAACCCAAGAAGTACACTACCCAAGTTTCATGGCCTTTAGGCAAGTTTTGGTGACCTACATACCTTAACAAAGGAGGTGTCCTAGACTAGGGTTAGGGTTTAAGGGAGGGTAACCCTCTCCAAATCTTCCAAGACTTTGGTCAGGGGGTTCTAACCTCACTAGTCTCCTCTCCACCAAAAATCACTTCCATTCAAGGTCATTTGACCCCATGCCCTTCACAAGCCCCCAAAGTCCAACCTAGGGGTTTGGACTTGGGTCCTAGGGCATACTCACCCCAAACCACTCCATACACCATAAGGGAATGTTAAAGCCCATTACAAACCAGTGGGCCAAGTTTCAGCCTCTGGTGAGGGAGTTTGGTCAACTAAAATCACTAAGTGCACTTTTGACCTATTTGCCCCTTAATGGGCTAACCTAGGATTGGGTAATTACCCACCCAAAACATCTCCAAATTAAATGAAACTTTATACAGAGCTTCCCTAGGTCCCTAAGGACCTCCCACCAAAATTTTGGGGGATTTGGAGGTCATTAGACCCCTTAATCACTCTAAGATATGATTATTAAATTTTAGCAAAACCTATAGAAAAATGTTATCCAAAAATTACCATTTTTGGCTATGTCATAGGTGTAGGTAAGAATGACCCCTACATAAAATTTTAAGTCATTTGGAGGTCTGGTTTGATGTGGGCAACCAAAATGGTGTCTGACCTAGCCTAAGGACACCTTCCACCAAACTGAGTGCTGAGGTCAGCACAGTTATCCAAATTGGGTGAAATCAATTTTGAAATAAAGTAGACTCAAAGGGCTACAACTTCCATGTTCACTACTTTTTCTGTAGAGGGCTCTAGGTATTTTTAATAAATACAAACATTAAGAGGTAAAACTGTGACAGAAATGCAAATAATATATCCAAACTATACTATCATGATTTTTACTGTTTGCACGGATCTTGAAGCGATTTGGATGGCATCCATTCATCTCCTACCTCCAGCCAAGGGTGGGGATTCACCCGACCTGGGTGATATTGCGGGAGGTTTTCCCGGCCACCCGGCCACCTCCCCGGCCGACCACCACCACCACCACCTTCGGGGAGGTGGGGGCTACCCCCAGCCGGCGGCACAGCCGCCGGAGAGCCTTTTTCCGGCGATCCCGCAAGCCATTTTTTTGGCAAAATCCGTGAAAATCAAACTATGGATCGGGCTCAATTGAGCCCGATTCTTGTTCTAAAGGATTCCTAGGATCTACACATGAGTAAAGAGGAGGAGGAGGACCTCTCTTGTGGCTTGGATGCACGCCGATCGCCGGGATGCCATGTGGTGGAGGAGACCGCCGGAGTTCTGCGTTTACACTGTGAAGTTGAAGAAAATTGATGGGGGAAGATTGTAAACGACTCCTCTGGACCTGGGGATGCTTTTTAATGGAAGAGAATGGGGAGGGGAGGGGTCTCTCTTCAAAGCCATTGATGGCCATGAAGGGGGGTTTTCGGCCATGCATGGGGAGGGGTGAAACTGACTTGGGAAGGCCGGGAAACGGCTGGAAACTCCTCCTCTTCCCCAGAGGAGTTGAATCCAGCCATTAGTGGAGGCCCTTGGCCTCCCTAGCCTTGAATGCCATTTCCTCCTCCTCTTTCTCTCTCCTCCATTAACCCATTTTTTGAGTTTTCTCTCTCCTAGTCACCTTGGCCGATTTTTATCAATTTGTTAACCCCATGTCAGCCCACTAATCTGATTAAGCATGGTCTAAGAGGAGGTTAGCCCAAAGGGCTAATGGGTCCAAGCTTGAGTTAGCCCATTTGAGCTAGATTTGACCTAACCTAGCCTAGGGTTGACCTTGGTCAAATTGGCCTTTTGGGTCACCACCAATGGGTCCTTGGTGACCTATTAGCCTCCCCTAAAGTCTAGGTAGGGGTGGTTAGGGTTGTTAGGGCATCTTGGAGGTCACTTGCCCCTTAGTAAGGGCACTTTGACCATTTTAGTGCTAGAGTTGACTTTGGTCAACATGACCATTTGGGTTGACCCCAAGGGGTCCTTGGTGACTTATTGAGCCCACATTAGGTCTAAGGGGGTTTTTAGAGACAAAATGAACCTACTAGGCCACCCAAAATCAGAGTTTTGAAAATTGCTATTTGCAGACCAAGTGAGTCTCAACTAGGTTTTTAGGTCACTTGGTCTCCTGGGCTCACCTAGGTTAACTCATAGGACCTAGTCATGCTCAAGTCACTCCTAGGGGGGTCCAATTTGAAAATGGGATGTTACAAATCCCAATAAACAAAACAAAAATTTCGTCCCCGAAATTAAGGTTAAGTCTACGGGGATGTTTTCTACTGGGTTAAGTTAAGCTTGTAACATCCCATAAGGGTTGAAGTACCTACTAGATCAATGATTAAGGGCTAGCCCCAATAAACAAAAGTTTAGCCCATATCTCCTGGAATATTCTACTAGTAATTGCAATTATGGAGAAAACTTTAAACCACTTGAGGAGTTGCGAGGTATACCTGACTGAAGAGCTCCGGGTACTTTTGCTGCATCAAGTCCTGTGGTTCCCAGGTGTGCTCCTCTTGTCCATGATTTCTCCACAAGACCTTGACCAGCGGAACCTTCTTGCGTCGTAAGACTCGCATCCCAGTATCGTCTATCCGGATCGGCTCTAGGTGCACCGATCGATCGGAAGCTATATGCCCATCCGTAGTCGTAATCTGCTGCTCCGGCCGAAGTAGAGCTCTCCTGAGGGAGGAAACGTGGAAGACGTCGTGCAAACCCGCTAGCTCCGGTGGCAGCTCCAATCTATATGCCAAGGGACCGATCCGCTCCAGGATCCTGTAAGGCCCCATGTATCTCGGACTGAGCTTTTTCCGACCACGCACCCGCGAGACTCCATGCATCGGTCGTATCTTCAAGAATACCCGGTCTCCTACCTGAAACTCTACTTGACGATGCCGAGCGTCATAATACTTCGCTTGCCTGCTCTGCGCCTCTAACATCCGGTCCCGGATCAGTCTCACCTGAGCCTCGGTGTCTTCCACAAACTCTGAATCCAGAATCTTCGGATCCACGTCCTGCAGCCAAGATAACGGTGTCCTACACCTTCTCCCATACAGGGCCTCGTAAGGAGCCATCCGTATGCTGGACTGATAACTGTTGTTATACGAGAACTCCACCAATGGCAGCATCTTCTCCCAGGGCTCTCCGCGGTCTACAATACATAGTCTCAGAAGGTCTTCTAGCGTCCGATTGGTACGCTCCGTCTGCCCGTCAGTCTGGGGGTGGAAGGCCGTACTGAAAGTCAGTCGGGAGCCAAGGTACGCCTGCACCGATTTCCACTCTCTGGACGTAAACCGCCCATCTCGATCTGATACGATCGTCCTTGGCACGCCGTGATAACGAATATACTGCTCCACGAACTTCCGAACCAACACTCCAACAGAGTCGTCCTTCCTGATCGGGATGAACCTAGCCACCTTCGTTAGACGGTCCACGATCACCCAGATCGAATCGTTTCCCGTCCGTGATCGAGGTAGGCCGTGGATGAAGTCCATCGCGATGTCCTCAAATTTCCACTCCGGCACCGGGAGTGGCTGCAATAAACCAGCGGGATGCCTACACTCTGCCTTCACTAACTGGCATGTCTCGCAGTGGGTCACGAAGTACATAATGTCTTTCTTCATCCCTGGCCAAAACATCATCTTCTTCAAGTCTGCCGTCATCTTCGTGATCCCCGGGTGTATAGAATATCTATTACAATGCGCCTCCGCCATGATGTCCTCCCGAACCCGGCCTCCTGCTGGTATATAAACCCTGCCTCTGAAATGTAGCAATCCGTCTCTCAGGGAATAATCTCCTGTCGAACCCTCCTCCAAGGCTCGGAATATCGGCACTGCCCATGCATCTGTCCTTTGTTCGTCCCGGATGCGGTCCCGAATATCATCGATAGCCACCATCGATGCCAGATACTCCCTATATAGCTCTGGGTCATCCTCGGACACTAGGGATATCTGCATATCTCTGAAGGTCCGAACTAGCTCCATGGACATAACTTGGGGCCTGGCTTCGGAAGTGGCCGCTCTCCGACTCAACGCGTCGGCCACCACGTTTGCCCTCCCTGGGTGGTAGTGCATCTCATACTGATAATCTGCCAAGAACTCCACCCAGCGCCTCTGCCTGATATTCAGCTCCTTCTGCGTGTCCACATATTTCAAGTTCTTGTGATCGGAGAAGACATCGCAGTGGACTCCATAAAGATAATGGCGCCAGACCTTCAGAGCAAAGACGACCGCTCCCATCTCGAGGTCGTGCACCGGGTAGTTCCTCTCATGGGTCTTCAGCTGGCGGGAGGCATATGCTATGACATGTCCGTTCTGCATCAGCACCGCTCCCATCCCTTGGTATGATGCGTCGGTATACACCTGGAATCCTTCCTTTCCAGATGGAAGGGCCAGAATCGGGGCTGAGATGAGTCGGTCCTTTAGCTCCTGGAAAGCCGCCTGGCACTGCGCGGTCCAAACGAAAGGCGTCTCCTTCCTTGTTAAAGATGTGAGGGGGAGGGCAATTTGAGAGAACCCTTTCACGAACTTCCGGTAATAACCGGCAAGTCCCAAGAAACTTCGTACATCGGTGGCTGTCTTCAACGGCGGCCAATCTCGAACTGCCTGAACCTTTGCCGGATCCACTGCCAACCCGGCTCCGCTGATAATATGGCCTAGGAAAGCCACCTCCTTCAACCAAAACTGACACTTGCTGAATTTCGCATAAAGATGATGCTCCCGCAACCTCTGTAGAGTCAGTGCCAGATGCCGGGTGTGCTCCTCCTCCGTCCTAGAGTAGATCAGGATGTCGTCTATGAACACTATAACGAACACATCCAGGTAGGCCTCAAAAACCCGGTTCATGAGGCTCATGAACGCCGACGGCGCATTTGTGAGCCCGAAGGGCATCACGGTGAACTCATACAAGCCATATCTGCTACTGAAGGCCGTCTTCGGAATATCCTCCTCCTGGATCCGCAGCTGGTAGTATCCTGACCTCAAGTCCAGCTTCGAGAAATAGTGGGCTCCCTCCAGCTGGTCGAACAACTCGTCTATCCGGGGGAACGGATAGGTATTTCGGATGGTCAGCCTATTTAGTGCTCGATAATCGATGCACAGGCGAAGTGTCCCATCCTTCTTCTTCACGAATAAGACCGGAGCTCCCCATGGCGAAGAACTCGGTCTAACAAATCCCGCCTCCACCAACTCTCGCAACTGAGTCCGAAACTCCGCCAGCTCTTTCGGGGCCATCCGATAGGGAGCCCTGGATATCGGCTTAGCCCCTGGCACCAACTGAATCTGGAAATCCTTCTCCCTGTGCGGAGGCAATCCTGGCAGCTTCTCTGGAAACACATCGGCGTAATCACAAACCACCGGTATATTGGCAATCCGGTCCTTCTCCTCGGTCATCTCGAACAGTACCTGATATACCATGTCTCCCTGTAGATGGGCCTTGACGGCCTGAATAGAGGATAAGAAAATATAGGACGCAGGTCTAATACCTTCCATCACGATGAGAGAATCCCCATATCTAAGGGTAACCTTCTTGGCCAAGCAGTCAATCTGGGCATGGTTCCAATGAAGCCATGACATACCCAGAATCAGATCATAATCTGGTAGTGGCAAGACCGTTGCTGACGCTTCGAAAGGTTTCCCGCCTATCCATGCCTCCATATTGCAACGGGACGAGGTGAGCAGCTCCGACCCGTCAGGTAGCCGTATCTTCATCATCGACCCCGTGAATTTCTCCACGCCATCCAACCCTTGGATAAAAGTCTCCGACACAAACGAGTGCGAGGCACCCGTGTCGAAGAGAGTGTGTGCGGGTTTGCCGCAAATGAAGACAATGCCTGAGATTGTGACTTAACTTAGAGTTTTATTCTTGGTTTTTACTACCTAATGCTAACAACAGTTAATTCCTAGGAAAGGATGGAAAAAGGTTTAAGACAAAGCAAACAAACATAGTCGTACCTGTGATCACTTGCTCAGGTTGTCGAGGCTGGGCCAGGTCCAGTGCATATACCTGCTCCCTTTCTTGCCTACGGTCTCCGCCCTGGTATCCTTGTCCTTGACCGCGTCCTCGACCTCCATACTGCTGAGCAGGTGGGGCAATCTGTGGCGCTAGTGGGGGCCCCCTTCTCATAGGGCAGTTCCTCTTGATATGCCCCACCTGACGGCAGTGAAAACACTCTGGTGGAGGGTAAGCCCTCCCTCCTGGTCTCTGCAAATCCTGCATCTGTGGTCTTGGTATCTCCCGCATCTGGAGGGGCTGGGGAGCTAGAGTCACCTGCTCCCTCGACTCCTGTCTCACCTCCTGACGAGGCTGATCCTCCATCCTGCCCACATCTGTAACACGACCTCGTCGCTGCTCATTTCTTGCTCCACGATTCTGATCCTCCATTGGCCGCTTCCGGCCTCGGGTAGCGTGCCAGTCTGCCTCGATCCTCTTGGCCATCTCTAGCATCCGAGGAATAGGCCCATCGGACACGAACAATAGGGCCTCCCTCAAATCCTCCTTCAAGCCCTTGTAAAACCTCTTGGTGTACCCGGCTTCGTCCAGCTGATAAGAATCTGCATATCGGGCTAGATGATCGAACTCCCGATGGTACTCCACCACCGACCTGGTGCCCTGCTTTAGCTGTAAGAACCGGTCCTCAAGCTCATCCCTGGCCGATTGCGGAACAAAATGTTCCAACAGCGCGACCCTGAATTCTCCCCAAGTGACCTCCGCAACCTCCCTGTCAGCATAAGTCTTGTCCAGGAGTGTCTTCCACCACCTCTTGGCATGGGACTCTAGGCAAGAGACCACCAACGCCACCCTCTCCTCCACCGGGCATCGTATCCCAGTCAGCATCTCATGCATGATGTCCAACCACTCCTCTGTCCGAACTGCCGTCTCTGTCCCCAAGTAGGACGGGGGAGAAAGTCCTCGGAATATACTCAGCCAGTTGGCTCCCGGAACCAACTGCGGAGCCGGAGCCTGTTGAGCCCTGAAGGCTTCTAGGATGGCTGTCAACGTCTGCCCCATGTCCGTCTGAAGGAAAGGAGCGGGTGCTGGTGGAGGTGGTGCAGCATCCGGAGTCTGCAAAACCTCACCCTGTGGAGTAGTCTGCGCTGAGGGCTACGAAAAGAAAATTTTTATTATGAGAAAACGGTTCGAAAGAACTAAATGTGGACAATTATATGTGATTCCCCTTATGGGCACACCACTGCTTCCGCTGCTTAGTTTGTTCGCAAACTAAACTCGCGCGGGGGTGACCCAGGGATTTGTGGACTGCTACTAATCCGATCGATGTTCCCTCTGATACCACTTGTAAGACCCCTTTTTTTTTTATACCCGGGGTCTTATGCCCAGAACCGCCGCTTTGCGGTGACACCTTCGCACCCGGGAAGGTCGTCACTACAACGCGCCGATTCTGCCGGCCTTTTCGATCACAATGAGTAGCAAGCAAGAGAGAAGCAAGTCCACCAAAAGAGAATATCACATAAAATAAAACTCCACGAAGGGAGTGTCCACAGAAAATCATCAGAGTGTAAATAGTCTAGAAATAAAAGGGCTCATGCCCGGTACATCAAGTCCTCACTACAAAATCACTCAATGCGGAAGCAAAACTAAATCTCTACTAAAGGGCCGGGACTCACAGTCCCCGTAGTCTGGACTCCCGTGCTAGACTGTCCCATCTCCAAGCGTACCGGCCTCCTGGGCTGCTCCGCGATCCCCTAAAATGATATGGTTCGAAAACCGTTAGTCTAAAAGACTAAGCCCTATCATCCCCCACCCCTTCCCCCACGCTCTAAGGCACCGGGCGGAGAGGAAGAAAGGGGAGGACATGAAAGTGGAGAGTAGTCAAAAGCAGATGACGGTGGACCTAACTAGCAAGTTATGACATGGGAGCAATATAAATGTTGTAATAGGTATAACAGAAAGGAAGTAAGTAAGAAATTAAACCTTCACTTATGTGAGTACACATAAGCCAAGGGATCTTTTGCAAGGCTCCCATCGTATAAAGTGTCCCATACCACTTATACGTTGGGGTGTCGGTTATCAAACAGCAGCATATATATATATTGAAATTAACCTTTGACTTATAAACTTGCCCACACAAGCTTATAGACCAAGGGGTCGTTTTGCAAGTCCTAAAGTATAAGCGTCCCATTCCACTTATACTTTAGGTGTCAAGATTGTTATGAATGATTATGGCATGCAGCTATATGGTGGGTATGATGATCAAGCAGTGCAACTCACCCACCCAACTTTGTGTACACAAACCTTTAGTTCCCCCTTTCTGGAGATAACTCCCAGGATACTCCCGTAGTGGCAGACGGAAGCGGTGGGTTGGGCCTCGCCCACCTCAAAACCAGTAAAAGCACTACTGGTCTGACCTATCGTACGCCCTCAACGCCTGGTGCACGAGGCGCACTCCTGCGTACTCTTGCCGACTGGTCCGCCGGACTTAACCTTGGCTCAGTGCTAGTCACCTTGCCGAGTCAACGATATCGGTGTCGGTGCAATCGAACTCCCCGATATCGAAAACCCACCACCTTAATCTTTCCTATTTTTATGCACATGCAGCAGTTTAATATATAACAATTTAAGGTGTCAGACTCCCGGACTAAACCGTCCGTATTAAACCACATCCGAGACCAACTTCCCCGGACTAAACCGTCCGGCTCATCCCCAGACTTCATCCCTTAGAGCACCACGGGACGGCGTCCCCTTGAACACCTCGGGACGACTTAACCATTACCAACCCTAACTAATGAGTGTGTGCAATGTGAATCCCTATTAGGCTAATTACTCTTCCGTTTGTTTTAAGATTTACGTTAGCCCAGGACTGCCCCCGGCATACCCCGTGAAGGGCTCTCAAGGGGCACTAGGAACCAAGACGGTGCATTACGGCCCGAAGTTCCCTTTCGCAAGGCACTTATTATTGTTGGTTAATACCCCGTTCCCAAACCCTTAATGTTACTCTGGTTCTAACCCTAATGTGTTTTAACTCCTTCACCCGCTCCCAGAAAAGACGATGTTCCGTCGAACCCGAGCTCCACCCATCCTTAATTAACCTAACCACTATCCCATACCCAATTTCATTGATAACCTCCGAATCATCTTGCCACGGCATTTACACATGATTTGTCGCCCTATGACCATGGTATTACAATTTCTATGATTTCACTATATGCAGACCAACTTGAGCTAACAACAAGTATGATAGGAAGTGCATCAATTTCTCATCCAAACACCCTAAGATAATTACTAAGGGCCTATCATGACTTTTATAATTTAAATCCAGCACTTCCAAATTTTTCCTAAATAATTTAATATTTATTTAATTATCCAGAAATTAAAGCCATGAGTGATTTTGAGCATGAGGTACTACATTCATTCATCATAAAATTATAAGAAAATTACCAGGGCTCTACAATGTCCATAAATGTTCACTGACCAAAAATTATAATTTTACAAGGCCTAAAAATATTATTTAAAAATCATTTATAAATTCTACAAATTGCAAGCCTTGTGAATCAACCCCTATGATTATAGATCCAAAAATTCTACAATAATTACCAGAGATGTAAGAGGTCATAAAAACTCATTTGCCTAAGTTACAACAGATTTCAGTGAGGGAACAACCCATAATAATTATTTGACTATCTTTAGAAAATCAATGGCTTGTGAATGAAGTACTTAAAATAATCAGTTAATAATTCCAGCAAAATTCAAGCATATGTATAAGAATCTAAAAAGCTCTCTGCCAAAATTTCATATCCATTAATCAACCAGAGAAATCAAATGAATTAAAATACCCAAAAGCCTATTTTTGTGAGATATGAAGGAACTATCATGTATTGAATTCCAAGGCTCTCAATATTAGTTCCCAGAGACTTCCCTAAACCCAAGAAGTACACTACCCAAGTTTCATGGCCTTTAGGCAAGTTTTGGTGACCTACATACCTTAACAAAGGAGGTGTCCTAAACTAGGGTTAGGGTTTAAGGGAGGGTAACCCTCTCCAAATCTTCCAAGACTTTGGTCAGGGGGTTCTAACCTCACTAGTCTCCTCTCCACCAAAAATCACTTCCATTCAAGGTCATTTGACCCCATGCCCTTCACAAGCCCCCAAAGTCCAACCTAGGGGTTTGGACTTGGGTCCTAGGGCATACTCACCCCAAACCACTCCATACACCATAAGGGAGTGTTAAAGCCCATTACAAACCAGTGGGCCAAGTTTCAGCCTCTGGTGAGGGAGTTTGGTCAACTAAAATCACTAAGTGCACTTTTGACCTATTTGCCCCTTAATGGGCTAACCTAGGATTGGGTAATTACCCACCCAAAACATCTCCAAATTAAATGAAACTTTATACAGAGCTTCCCTAGGTCCCTAAGGACCTCCCACCAAAATTTTGGGGGATTTGGAGGTCATTAGACCCCTTAATCACTCTAAGATATGATTATTAAATTTTAGCAAAACCTATAGAAAAATGTTATCCAAAAATTACCATTTTTGGCTATGTCATAGGTGTAGGTAAGAATGACCCCTACATAAAATTTTAAGTCATTTGGAGGTCTGGTTTGATGTGGGCAACCAAAATGGTGTCTGACCTAGCCTAAGGACACCTTCCACCAAACTGAGTGCTGAGGTCAGCACAGTTATCCAAATTGGGTGAAATCAATTTTGAAATAAAGTAGACTCAAAGGGCTACAACTTCCATGTTCACTACTTTTTCTGTAGAGGGCTCTAGGTATTTTTAATAAATACAAACATTAAGAGGTAAAACTGTGACAGAAATGCAAATAATATATCCAAACTATACTATCATGATTTTTACTGTTTGCACGGATCTTGAAGCGATTTGGATGGCATCCATTCATCTCCTACCTCCAGCCAAGGGTGGGGATTCACCCGACCTGGGTGATATTGCGGGAGGTTTTCCCGGCCACCCGGCCACCTCCCCGGCCGACCACCACCACCACCACCTTCGGGGAGGTGGGGGCTACCCCCAGCCGGCGGCACAGCCGCCGGAGAGCCTTTTTCCGGCGATCCCGCAAGCCATTTTTTTGGCAAAATCCGTGAAAATCAAACTATGGATCGGGCTCAATTGAGCCCGATTCTTGTTCTAAAGGATTCCTAGGATCTACACATGAGTAAAGAGGAGGAGGAGGACCTCTCTTGTGGCTTGGATGCGCGCCGATCGCCGGGATGCCATGTGGTGGAGGAGATCGCCGGAGTTCTGCGTTTACACTGTGAAGTTGAAGAAAATTGATGGGGGAAGATTGTAAACGACTCCTCTGGACCTGGGGATGCTTTTTAATGGAAGAGAATGGGGAGGGGAGGGGTCTCTCTTCAAAGCCATTGATGGCCATGAAGGGGGGTTTTCGGCCATGCATGGGGAGGGGTGAAACTGACTTGGGAAGGCCGGGAAACGGCTGGAAACTCCTCCTCTTCCCCAGAGGAGTTGAATCCAGCCATTAGTGGAGGCCCTTGGCCTCCCTAGCCTTGAATGCCATTTCCTCCTCCTCTTTCTCTCTCCTCCATTAACCCATTTTTTGAGTTTTCTCTCTCCTAGTCACCTTGGCCGATTTTTATCAATTTGTTAACCCCATGTCAGCCCACTAATCTGATTAAGCATGGTCTAAGAGGAGGTTAGCCCAAAGGGCTAATGGGTCCAAGCTTGAGTTAGCCCATTTGAGCTAGATTTGACCTAACCTAGCCTAGGGTTGACCTTGGTCAAATTGGCCTTTTGGGTCACCACCAATGGGTCCTTGGTGACCTATTAGCCTCCCCTAAAGTCTAGGTAGGGGTGGTTAGGGTTGTTAGGGCATCTTGGAGGTCACTTGCCCCTTAGTAAGGGCACTTTGACCATTTTAGTGCTAGAGTTGACTTTGGTCAACATGACCATTTGGGTTGACCCCAAGGGGTCCTTGGTGACTTATTGAGCCCACATTAGGTCTAAGGGGATTTTTAGAGACAAAATGAACCTACTAGGCCACCCAAAATCAGAGTTTTGAAAATTGCTATTTGCAGACCAAGTGAGTCTCAACTAGGTTTTTAGGTCACTTGGTCTCCTGGGCTCACCTAGGTTAACTCATAGGACCTAGTCATGCTCAAGTCACTCCTAGGGGGGGTCCAATTTGAAAATGGGATGTTACAAAGAGGTGCTCGGGTTCGACGAAAGATCATCTTTCCCGAAGAGATGAAAGTTAAAAATCACACTAGGTTTGTCTATCGTAACACGAGAAGATAATGGGTAAGGGAATCAACCAATAATAATAAGTATCTTGCGAAAGGGAACGATGGGCGTAATCCCATCATAGTTCCTAATGCCCCTTTAGATCCCTTCACAGGGAATACCGGGGGCAGTCATGGGTTAACGTAAACTGTATTAACAAGCTGAAAAGAGTAACTTAGTAATTAGGGTTACATATTTCACAAACACAGATAGCACAGGAAGATAGTTGGGAGCTTCGGCTTGGATAGTTAAGAGACGGATGTTTTGGTCTGGGGAGTTTCAGCTCGATTGTTTGAGACAGACGTTTTAGTTCGGGGAGCTTCGGCTCGGGTTTTTTTGTATACATTAAATTTGCATGTGCATAAATGTTGGGATTTGTCTCCACAATACCTCAGATTTGTAGGAGGTCAGACCTTGAACTAAGATGAATTAAGGTGTATTTGATATTGTGTTTAAGTTGTATGTGTGCAGGTTCTTATTGCCAAGTGTAGACCAATGTCAGGCTATAATGGGTCACCAAACATAGGACCATACAATGTAATCCCTTATTGTGTGATCCAAAGTGTTGGCCCATGTATAGCCTCTCTATTGGGATACACTTCCTATACATGCACTTGGATTGGTGGACTGAAGTATTGAAGTTTATTCTTTTCAGAAGAATTTTTCTAAGTCTACCTACTCGAGTAGTTCCCTATATACTCGAGTAAGTGACCTAGTACTCGAGTAGATCCTTAGACATACTCAAGAAGACTCTGTATACTCGTGTAGATAAGCTTATACTCGAGTAGATAGTTAGTCACTCGAGTAGGTCATATTTTATACTCGAGTAGATACTTCTGTTCTTAGATCCGAAATTTTCTCTAAGTCTACATACTCGAGTACCTCTTTTGTATACTCGAGTAAGTGAGTCTATACTCGAGTAAGTTGGATTACATACTCGAGTAGACTGTATTGTACTCGAGTGAGTTGGATTACATACTCGAGTAGACTGTATTGTACTCGAGTAGGTGATAACTTGTACTCGAGTAGTTGGTTAGTTACTCGAGTAAGTGTTCTGTTCATACTCGAGTAGATCTGCACTTCTCATCTCAGAAAGTTTCTAAATCTACCTACTCGAGTAGTTCCCTATATACTCGAGTAAGTGACTCTGTACTCGAGTAGTTGTTTTTTCATACTCGAGTAGTTTAGTGATTACCCGAGTAGTCTTCCCAAGATATTTGAGTAGTTCATTTTCCCCTCACTCGAGTATCTCCAACTCTTCTACTCGAGTAGTTCTTTCTATTTTATCTGAGAAATTTTCTCTAAGTGTTTTTTACTCGAGTATATACTCTCATACTCGAGTAGTTCTAAAATCACTCGAGTGTTGATCTCTGAATCACTCGAGTAGCTTCTCTTCTTATACTCGAGTATGCTCCTCCTATCCACTCGAGTATATAACATCTTATACTCGAGTATGTCTCTTCTCTGTCTCGAGTATATCTGTTCAAACATTCCTGAAATTCTCCAAGTACAATTTCGCTGTGTATTTCGAATTAATCATTTCTTATTGGTCCACGTGTCATCCCTAATTAAATTTCTGACCGTTGGAGTCCACCTATAAATAGGTCCTTTCAGATTTGACATAACAAGCTTTACAGAGATTATTATTTTAATAAAAAAGAAGTTCCCGTGAACCCTAATTTCTCACGCCGCCGCCATTGCCGTTCACGGAAGAAGGTCTGGATCAACGATCTCCGATCGCTGCTTTCAACTCTGTTTCTCCAGAGATCCAGACGAAAGATAATCACTCGATCTCGGCGAGCCTCAAAGATTTCTGATCTATTTTCTCGATCGAGGTGATTCCGTTTTTCAGATCTGTGGATCTCTCTCAAGTCGTCTTCAACATATTCTGATCAAGCCAAAGTTATCAAGGAAGAAGACTATCAAAGATCCAGATCTGTGCAATATATTGTTTGTATTTTCTTTTCAAACAAATTTCATTGTAGGAGCTTTTCTCCGAGATTTGTAGGAAGGCTTTATCTTCTGAGTGTAGATCCGGTTTGGATCGAGTTTTGTAGGAACATGGTTCCGAGGTGTAGGATTGTTTTCAATCCGAGATAGTGGAGTAGCCGAGTCTAGTGGTTTGTTAGATCGGTGAGGAAAGTGGACGTACCCAAGATTGGGGAACCACTATAAATCTCTTATCGTCTGTGTGATTGCTTGATCTGTGCTGTGTTAATTTTTTATTCCGCTTTTGACACGCATTTCACCTATTCACCCCCCTCTAGGTGATTTAGGTAGACAACTTAGTTCTCTCAATAAAAGGAAAGAAAATTAAGGTGGTGGGTCTTTAGTATTGGAGGGTTGATGCACCGACGCCAATACACTAACTTGGCAAGTGTGGTTAGCACTTCGCCGACAGAAGTCCGGTGCGCCAGCCGGCAAGAGTACGCAGGAGTCTGCTTTGTGAACCAAGCATTGAGGCTTATGATAGGTCTGACCGATAGTGCTTTACTGGTTTATAGGTGGGCGAGGCCCAACCCATTGCTTCCGTCTGCCATTACGGAGGTATCCTTAGAGGTTACGACTCCAGAAAGCGGGAACTAAAAGTCTGTGTGCACAGAGTCGGGTGTGTTTGTTGAATTTGCATGTTCCATCATACCCACTAGCATGTCATAGCATAATCGATTCATTTAACCCTTAACACCTAAGGTATAAGTGGAATGGGATGCTTATACATTATGACTTGCAAAATGACCCCTTGGTCTATAAGCTTGTGTGGGCAAGTTTATAAATTAAGGTCAATTTTGATATATATATATATATATATATATATATATATACTGTTGTTTGATAATCGACACCCCAACGTATACATTGGTATGGGACTTTTTATACGATGGGAGCCTTGTAGAAGACCCCTTGGTTTATGTGTTCTCACATAAGTGAAGGTTACTTTTCATATTTCGTCTTATTGCCATTATTTATTATAGAATTGCTAGATTAGTTCCGCTGCCACCTATTTCTTTTGATTTAATCTCCACCTTCATGTCCTTCCCTTTCTTCCTCTCCACTCGATACTTAGGAGCCATGGGGGAAGGGGTAGGGGATGATAGGGCTTAGTCTTTATGACTAACGGTTTTCGAACCGCATCATTTTAGGGAATCGTGGAGCCCAGTATGGGGGAGCAGCCCTAGAGACCTGTGCGCTTGGAGATGGGGCAGTCTAGCTCCGGAGTTCATACAGTCGGGACCGTGAGTCTCGGCCTTGAGTAGATGTTCTGTTATTGCTTCCGCATGAGTGATTTGTAGTGAGGACATGATGTACCGGGCATAAGCCCGTATTTTAGTACTCTGATATATTATTCTGTGGACACTCCGTTCGTGGAGATTTTTATTACTCTGATGTGATTTTATTGTGGATTTATGGCTAGAGTTTTACTACATCTTGTGTTTACTCTGTTGTTGCTGCTTTTCGGTGATCGATTCGGCCGGCAGAATCGGCGTTTCACGGTGATGACCCTTCAGGGCGAGAAGGTGTCACCGCAAAGCGGCGGTTCTAGGCCTAAGACCCCGGTGTTTAAAAAAAAAAGGGGTCTTATATTACCTTTATGGGGCGAAGATCAATATCTATACCGACCACAAGAGAATGAAATACTTGTCAGATCAAAAAGATCTAAACATGCGGCAGCGAAGATAGATGGAGTTCCTGGAGGACTACATATTCAAGATTCACTATGTACCTGGGAAAGGCAATGCAGTTGCGGACACATTGAGCCGCAGGGCTCCTGCGCGGGCCAACTAGTTGTTGGTTTATAACGAGCGGTTCATTTAGGAGCTGGAGGCATTAGAGATCTCTTGTGTGGACAAGCAGACTAGTACTGAAGCACAGCTTAACTGGACAGAGGTGCAGTATGACCTGGCTGATCGGATTCGGCAGCCGCTAGAGTTGGATAGCAGCATGAAGCAAGTCTTGGATGAGGCTTTGGATGGGTAAAATTCCAAGTTTAATGTTGTTGGTGGACTGTTACGGAAGGACAGTCGTTTGTGCGTCCCTGATGTGGGTAAATTGCGGAATGAATTTATGTACGAGGCACATCATATGTAATACCCCTATTCGTCACATAGCATATAGCAGTAGGTCCGGTCGGGGCCCGATGTCATATACCACGGACAAACCGGTGGGTTACTCATTAAAACCATTCAACCAATACACACGTCCTACACAGAGCATCTAGTGGGAAAAAATTTATTAAGTTACAACAATAAGAACCCTGCCAACAAGCATGAATGTCCACTAACCGAAAACCCAGTGGGAATGAAGTATAAAATTCACAGAAAGTACTGGCCTTTAGGCCTTACAACAGTTCACTTGAATAAAATTGTGATTTACAAACTTTAGCTCACAGGCCGGCCACACATGAACAAAAAAAGTAAACACATAAGGCCTTCGAGGGCCGGCTCAGCAACTTGGGCTTTGGCCCGCTATACGCCGCTCGGCTCCACAACATATGCAAGAACAAATCACCGCAATGGAGGAAAACAAGAATAACAGTCAGCTAAAGCTGACCAAATTATAACGATTCCACCCCCAAATCGGGGCGGCAAAGCTTCTTCCCCACACTTGTTAGCAAAACAAGCAACATAGATAATAAATATCACATCACAGGTGCACGCACACAAGGCCGCACACCATGTGCTCTCAGGGCACTTACTTGGCGTAGCCAGTCCGAACCCAGTCCGGTCCTTGACTCCACCACCACCCCCAGGGCGGCAAACCTCGTGAGCATTTAGTATTTTCAGCCGTAGCCTAGACTCGATCTCCAAATCATCGGTAAGTGCCACATTAACTTTAGGTCTCTTTAACCAAAACAGATGGAGCGGGTACGGTTCCACCAGCCCATTTCTCACCCCGCCATGGCGATTTGGCCTTTGATGCGGGCCAAGCTTCCCCCAGTCCCAACTATCGATAAAACACGGTACATAGCCCCGTTATATACCCGGCTGGCTCCCAGGCCACCGTAATGGCAGAAATGCGCTTCCACCCAGATTTTCGGGTGCACCTTGGGGTTAATCCCCAAGATTCCCTGATGCATTCTAACGCATAGCAACCTGAAAAAAAAAACAAAATGCACGGAGTCTGCTCCGGCACAATATGCATAGCAATACAATACCGATCCAAACCAACATGTCCGGGTAGGCTTCACACAGCATGCATATGTCCGTACTACGATTCCGGACTTTAACAAGGGGGACTTTACATATCTACCCCAAGGAATACCACAAACTCACCGCACACTCGCGGGAGCGGGTTTTCCCATGCAAAGGAAGAAGAGCTTCACATGCTCAAGATGAAAATCGTTACCCTAGCATTTTTCCATGGCACCATGGAAATCTACGCAGATGAATAGCACCGCAATCTCCTTGCCTCCATAGATCCGAAGTCGGCTCGCGATTTGGAGCTCTGAAACTCCGTCGGTGACCAGATCTAGCCCTCCATCTTATTCCTTTCTCTCTCCTCTCTCTAGATCTTAGAATGAGAGTAACCCAAGAGAAATGGGGTTTTCTAAGCCCTAAACCCGGGTATAACCCTGGGGAAACAAACCCCAGCCGTCGGATCTCAAAATAAGGAAACAGACGGTTGCGATGAGGACTTTAAATCCAAGATCTGGGCCGAACACGGCTTGCGACACGCCCGTGTCTAAGGCCGTGTCACTCATTCGCTGTCAAAACCATCGTGTCCCAAAAAGAACATGGGCACTTGACACACCCGTGTTAGGTTTGACACGCACATGTCAGCCAGTACATGCCCGTGTTGCTGGGCGTATGCCTCCATCGATACAAGATCAGAACGTCCAGAGCACGACACGACCATGTGACATGCCCGTGTCACATGCCGTGTTCTAGACACGCCCGTGTCCCAGGCCGTGTAGCTGCCTTAGCACAAATTGCCAAATGACCCGAGGAGGACACGGGTATTCGACACGCCCATGTCGAATTTTACACGTCTGTGTCAGGCCCGAACACATCTGGGCTAAGGTCGTGCGTCCTCACTCAACGATCATTTAGTGAAAGGCTTTGAGTGCCTGACACGCCCTGGGACATGTCTGTGTCCTAGGTCGTGTTCACTGCCCCGACGATCGTTGGCTACAATTTCGCCAACCACACGACCATTATCGAACCCGAGCATGACATGCCCTGGGACACGCCCGTGTTCCAGGCCGTATCACCTCTACCAAATCCCATATTTGGCTCAAAACACCACCTGTCACTCTTTGTAGTTTTGGGGCGTTACATCATACCAAGTACTCGATTCACCCGGGGAGCACGAAAATGTATCAGGATATGAAGAAGTTATTCTGGAGGCCAGGACTGAAGAAATACATGGCACTTTACGTTTCGAAGTGTCAAACGTGCGCCTTGGTGAAGGCATAGTTCCAGAAGCCCGGAGGTTTCTTGAAGACTTTGGCTATCCCAGAGTGGAAGTTCGATGGCATTTCTATGGATTTTTTTCATGGTTTGCCAAGATCGCAGAAGGAGAACGATGTCATCTGGATGATCGCAGACCGTTTGACATAGGTGTCGCACTTCATTCCCAATAGGAAGGATGATTCGGTGGAGAAACTGGCAAAACTGTATGTGGATAACATTGTTCGACTACACGGTGTGCCCCGAAGCATCGTGAGCGACTGAGATGGATGGTTCACATCCAATGTTTGGAGGCTGGTGCAGCAAATGTTGGGAATCAAGCTGAGTTTCAGCAAGGCCTTTCATCCACAGACGAATGGTCAGACCGAGAGAGTTAATATGACGATGGAGGACATGCTTTGCATGCGCATCCTGGATTTCGGGAAGCAGTGGGAAGATCACCAGTACTTGGTGGAATTTGCGTACAACAACAGCTACCAAGCGAGCATTTAAATGGAGCCCTTCGAGGCCCTTTATGGTAGAAAATGTCGCATGCCATTATCATGGTTGGAAACAGGTGAGACGAAGCTTTTCAAGAGGCAAGAGATGGAAGATATAACGTCGTTGGTACGAACCATTCGAGAACGGATGCTAGTCGCTCAGGACCGATAAACTAAATACTATTATGCCAAGTATCGGAACATGGAGTTCGTTGTTGTTGACTGGGTGTATTTGAAGATCAAGCCGTTTAAGGGTGTCTCACGGGTACGATGCTTGAAGAAGCTAAGCCCGAGGTACCTTGGACCGTTTGAGGTTCTTGAGCGGATTGGAAAAGCAGCCTACCGACTGAAGCTATTAGAGGAGCTTAGTGGTCTACACGATGTATTCCACATATCGGCATTGTGGAAGGCAGTGCAAGAGCCTTCACAAGTGATCGCGGTCGATCAAGTACCGGTTGATGTTGGGTTGATGACGAAAGTCAAGCCCGTACGCATTGAGGACTCAGAAGTCAAGCAACTGCGTAACAAGGACATCGGGATGGTCAAAGTCCGGTGGGGCGACTGCGGTCGTGAGGAGATTCCATGGGAGTGAGAGCAGACCATGCTCGAGGAGTATCCCGAACTCTTTTTCTCAGGTACCGTTTAAGTTTGAGTACTTAATTTTCCTTTCTGTAATTTCGGGACGAAATTCATTTAAGGGGGAGAATTGTAATGCCCTGAAACTTAAAAGAGGAACGGGCGGAATTTGAGCCAAGTTTGGGACTTGGTAAGATTAACACGGCCTGTGATACGGGCGTGTCACATGGCCGTATCTTGCTAGGGTTGTCGAGGCGAGGTCGACGAGCGTTGAGTGCTGAGAACACGGCCTGGGACACGGGCATGTCCTAAGGTATGTCAAGTACACGGCCTATGACACGAGCGCATCACATGGCCATGTCCTCTTCTGGAAGTTTTGGTCCTGTGTCGATTGAGGGACACGGCCCGGAATACGGGCATGTACTGATTGGCACGGGCTTGTCGATTCTGACACGGACGTGTCTAAGCCCATGTCCTGTTCGAGACGTGACGGTTTCAGCGGTGTTTTAGGCATACGGCCTATGACACGGGCGTGTCCATGGGTTACACGGGTGTGTCACAAGCTGTGTCGCAGGACATGTCCTGTTCTGGATTTTCTAGTTTAAGTCGAGTGTGGAACACGGCCTTGGAAACGGCCGTGTCGCAAGCCGTGTTCGGCCCTGTAATCTGACTTTAAGAGCAAATCGGGGCCGTTCGTTTCCTTATTTTGGGATCTAACGGTTCAGGCTTTTCCCTGTTGGTTTAAGTCAGGGAGATGAGTTTTTTCTTCCTCATTCTACTTGGGCTATTCTCTTTCTAAATTTCTAGAGAGAGAGGAGAGCAAGTAAGAAGAAGGAGTGGAGATCCGGCCATTGGAGGAGTTTCGGAGCGCCAAATCGCAATTCGAGTTCAGATCTGCGAAGGCAAGGCTGATACGGTGCTTTCCATCCAAATAAATCTTCATAGCGCCGAAGAGAAATGTTAGGGTAACGATTCTCTTCTTGGATATGTGAAGTCCTTTTTCCTTTTTGTATAGGAAGCCCGCTCTCGCGAGTGTGCAGTGAGTTTGAGGTGTTCCTTCGGGTAGACATGAATAGTCCCCATTGTTTTGCATATAGAGTCCGGAATCGAAGTACGGACATAGGCATGTAGTGTGAAGCCTACCCAAACAAGTTGGTTTGGATCGGTGATGTTTTATTATGCATGAATGGTCGGAGAAGACTCTGTGCCGATAGTCATTTTCGGGTTTTTTATGCGGTAGATTACATCAAGGAATATTGGGGATTAACTCCAAGGTGCACCCAGAAAACTGGGCAGAAGCGTGATTCTGCCAACTTGGTGGCATGGGAGACAACTTGTACTGAACTGGGTTATGCAAGATTTGTGTAATCGCTTTGGAACTCGGGGAAGCTTGACCCGCACATATGGCTTAAATTGACGTTGCAGTGTGAGCAACGGGTTAGGCGGAACTGTACCCGCTCTGTGTCATTCGTTTAAAGATACCTAAGGTACATGGCACTTACCGTTGGCATAGATGGAGAGTCTTAGGCTTAGGCCGAAAAGACCAAAATTCTCATGAGATTTGTCATCCTAAAGGCGATGGTAAGACCACAGATTTTCACCAGGTTCACCGAGTAAGTGCCCTGAGAGCACGGGGTGTGTGGCCGTTGGCATGCACCTGTGATGTATTGTGCAAATATTGTACTTTCACTTTAATCGTTGGATTATACTAATGCATTGTAAGGAAGGAGCACCGCCACCCCAATAAGGGGGTGGGGTTGTTATAATTTGGTCAGCTTTAGCTGACCGTTGCTTTTGTTTGCCACTGTTGCAGTGAATTGTTGCTTACAGGTGCAGCGGAGCCGAGTGGCAAATAGCAGGCTAAATCCCTTGTTACAGTGTTGACCCTCGAAGGCCGAAGTGTATTGTTTACTTTATTCTCATGTGTGATCGGCCTGCGTGCCGTTGTATGGAAGACACATTTTATTTAAGTAAACTTTTGTAAGGCCATAAGGCCCGGTACTTGGTGTATTTGTACGTTCATTCCTATTTGGGTTTGTTAGTTGACATTCATGCTTTTGGCTGGGTTCTTTCTTTGCAACTTATTAAATTTCTTCCGCTAGAATGTACTCTGTGTAGGACATGTGATTGGAAAAATGGTTTCATTTAGTAACCCGTCGGTCTGTTCGTGGTATATGGAATCGGGCCCCGGCTGGAACTACTGCGATATGTTATGTGACGGATAGGGGTGTTACAAAAGTTCTGTGAAGGGCTTAGGATTCATCAAGAATTCACCTCACCTAGAACTCCACGGCAAAATGGAATTGCTGAAAGGGAGAATAGAACTCTAATTGAGGCAGGTAGGATATTGTTAAATGACACTTCCCTCGCAGAATATTTCTGGGCAGAGGCAGTAAATACTACTTGTCATGTTCTCAATAGAGCTTCCATCACCAAAAGCCACAAAAGACTCCATATGAGATTCTAAAAGGCAGAAAACCAAATTTATCCTATTTTAGGATTTTTGGTAGCAAGTATTATGTACTAAACAATGGTAAGTCTCATTTGACTAAGTTTGCTGCCAAGTCCCAAAAAGGGATATTTGTTGGGTACAACAATAATAGTAGAGCATATAGGATCTATAACATGACTACTCAAGTTGTAAAAGAATCAGTCCATGTTTTTTGTATGAGTCTAAGTTAATTAACTGTGAGTTGCCAAGTACTTCTTCAAGTTCTGCAGGTTTAAAAGATAAGATGAAAAATCTGACCATCAGGGAAGATAAACCAGCAGGCCAAGAGATTAAAGATGATGTATGTTGTCCAGGGGGACCTCAAGACTTACAAGCTGAGAATGAAGAACAACCAGCTGAAGACATTGAGGATCAGCAAGCTGAAGGAAATGAAGAATAGTAAGCTAAAAAAAGATTGCCACTTGCTATGAGACATTTAAGAGATCATCCACCTCACCAAATCAGTAGTGAAGCAAGTAAATGTGTGATGACCAGAAGCAAGAGCTTGAATTCAGCACGATGTTTAAGCTTCCGGTCTCAAATGGAACTAAAGAAGTTTGAAGAGGCTATCCAAGACTCACATTGGATTGGTGTTATGCAGGAAGAGCTGAACCAATTCAAGAGATGCAAAGTCTGGAAATTGGTTCCCAGACCTAAGGGACATAATGTCATAGGGTCTAAGTGGATCTATAGGAATAAGCTAGAAGAAAATGGAATTATTGTCAAGAACAAAGCCAGATTGGTGGAAAAAGGCTATAGGAAGGAAGAAGTAATAGACTTTGACCAGACCTTTCCCCAGTAGCAAGGCTGGAAGCAGTAAGACTATTCCTTACATATGCAGCCCATAAAGGATTCAAGGTATTCTAGATGGATGTCAAGTCAGCATTCCTGAATGGAGATCTAAAAGAGGAAGTATATGTGGATCAGCCATCCGGTTTTGTAGATCTACATTTTCCTGATCATGTTTACAGTCTTAGGAAAGCTCCATATGGGTTGAAATAAGCCCCTAGAGCATGGTATGAGACATTGTCTACTTTCCTCTTTGAGAATAAATTCTCAAGGGGGAAAATAGACAAGACTCTACTCCTAAGGGAATCAAAGGGAAAGATCATCCTAGTTCAGATATATGTTGATGATATAATCTTTGGATTTACTGAAAACAACCTTTGCAGGAAGTTTGCCAAACTTATGCAAGGGAAGTTTGAGATGAGCAACATGGGTGAGCTAAAATTCTTCTTGGGACTCCAAGTAAGACAGAATTATGATGGACTGTCCATATCCCTGTCTAAGTTAACCAGGGATGTTATTAAAAAATATGGCATGAAGACTGCCTCCACCATAAAAACTCCAATAGGATCAAGTATGCCTATAGGCAAAGATGAGGTAGGGAAACATGTTGATGAGTCTTTGTATAGAGGGATAATTGGCTCCTTACTATACTTGACTGTAAGTAGGCCTGACATCATATATGCTACATGTGTTTGTGCTAGATACCAGGCATGCCCTAAAGAATCTCATTATTCTGCTGCAAAGAGAATTTAAAGATATTTTTATGGAACACCAGATCTTTGTCTATGGTACCCTAGGAATGGAGATTTTCTACTAATAGGTTTTTCAGATGCAGACTTTACCGGCTGCAAAGAAGACAGGAAAAGTACCACAGGTATATTCCAATTTTTAGGTGGAAGATTTGTGTCATGGAGCAGCAAAAAGCATAAAAGTGTTGATATATCCACAGCAGAGTCAGAATACATAGCAGTTGGAAGTTGCTGTGCTCAGTTTCTTTGGATACAACATCAACTACGAGATTATGACATCAAGATAAGTAAAACACCTTTGTATTGCGATTCAACTAGTGATATATCAATTGCTAGAAACCCTATTTCACATAGCAGAACAAAGCACACTGAAATTAGATACCATTTTATTTTAGAACATGTTGAGAAAAAATACATTAGTCTAGAATTTGTTTATACTGATAAACAAGTAGCAGACATATTCACTAAACCTCTAGATGAATGTAAATTCAATTATTTTAAAATTGAACTAGGCATGTTGAACCTGGAATAGGATGATAGATTAAGAAAAATTCTACTCAACATATGACTAAGTAAGTTATGTGTCGACACAAGTTAAGAGTTGGTCGACACACAGTTGTTTGTCTCGACACATAAAGTAGTTTATGTCGACACTCAGTAGTGGGTGTCGACACATAGAGTTGTTGACACTCAGACGTTGGTGTCGACACATAAAGTTGTCATTGTCGACACTCATAAATTAGTGTTAACACATAGGGTGGTCGAGACTCTAAACTCCCTGTCGAGACATTAGGAGTCTGTGTCGACATAATCAAAATTATATTGACATACAAAACTCTAATTTCAGCGCCCCTTTTGACCTTCCCTATTTAGAAAATTATAAATAGGAGGAAACGAGACCTTGTCAACTACGCTCTCAGAAATCACGAAACTAAATCATCAGTGTCGACAAGAAAGTTCTTCTTGTAACATACCATTTCCGGCTAGACCCTCAAGAGTGGTTCTGCCATGACTAGGTCATGATAAAACCCTAGGAAACCCAAAAGACAAAGAGAGCTTTGATAGGAAGATGAAAATCACCTTGGTCTACAAATAGTAGGTCAGAAACATGCTTAAAATAAGATTAGGACTTGGGCGTTGAGTGCGTCGAGTGCACTCAACGCCATAAGCAGAATTGCATTGAGTGCACTGACTGCACTCAACGCCATCTTTCAGGTGGGTTGGCATTGAGTGCGTCGGGTTCACTCAATGCCATAATTTGAATGGCATTGAGTGCAGTGACTGAACTCAACGCCATCTGGTGTTGTATGGATGGCGTTGAGTGAGCTGAGCTCACTCATCGCCATAGTCTGGGTGGCGTTGAGAGAGCAGAGCTCACTCAACACCATAATCTGGATGGCATTGAGTGAGCTGAGCTCACTCAACGCCAGCTCACTCAACGCCATAGTCTGGGTGGCGTCTAGTGAGCAGAGCTCACTCAACACCATAATTTGGATGGCATTGAGTGATTTGAGCTCACTCAACACCATAGTCTGGGTGGCGTTGAGTGAGAAGAGCTCACTCAACACCATAATCTGATACCATTGAGTGATCTGAACTCACTCAACTCTATAGTCATGATGGCGTTGAGTGAGCAAAGCTCACTCAACGCCAGAATCTGGATGGCATTGAGTGAGCTGAGCTCACTTAATGCCATAGACTATAAGGGTCGTATTCTGGATGGCGTTGATAAGCAGAGCTCACTCAACGCCGTATCCTGGATGGCATTGAGTGATCAGAGCTCAATCAACGCCACAGCATGGATGGCCTTGAGTGAGCAGAGCTCACTCAATGTCGTAGCCTTGATGGCATTGAGTGAGCTGAGCTCACTCAACGCCATTTTACTTAGAAACTTTTTAAGCTTTGCTGATGGTTCAGTTGAACCGGGCCGGTCTAGGAAGTGGGCCAGAATGTGTTATTGGGCCGTTTTCTCTTATTGAGACTTAGTTAAGTCTTATTTTATGATTTTGACCGGCTGTGCCACGTGGCAGCCATCTCATCTTCCTTCCAACCATGGCCGAGCTACGGTTTGCATGTCCATTAATGGCTTTTAAGGCTCGGCTCCATCCTCTCCCCCTTGAAACGGCTGGATTCAACTCCCCTCTGGGAGAGGAGGAGTTTCCAGCCTTCTCTTATCTATTTTGGAGCCGTTTCATCTCCCCTCCACCATGGCCGAAGCATGCTTTTAAGGAGGCATTAATGGCTGGACAGCTTTTACCCCTACCCGCAGCCTTGTTTCTCCTTTAAAAGACTCCCTAGGCTTAGAGAGGAAGTTTTCACCCATGCCCGATAAAGCTAGAGCTTATTACCTTGATGTTGAAGAATTCTGGCGATGCCACCACCGTGCAAATTGCATTATGACAATCGGCTCGACTCCAAACCGCGAATAAGGTCCTCCTCTACCTCTTCTTTAATGGATAGATCTTAGGAATTATTAGGAGAGACATCGATCTCAAAAGAGCTGGATCGGGTGATCGTTTTCATGGTTTTTCTGAAATTCATGGTGGTCGGGTTCGCCAGAAACCACCACCTCCGGCGGCCAAACCACCGCCGACCGATAGCCACCACCTCGATGGAGGTAATGGTGGCGGTGGCTGGCCAGGGAGGGGGCCAAATGGTCGGCGGTGGCTCAAGCAAAGCTATAGGTTTTAAGCATTTTTAGGTTACTGGTTTCGGGTTCTTGAGAAGATGAACAGTGCCATATATTAAATCTGATATATATTTATAGATAATATATAGTAATTAATCACTTTTATCAGGCTCATTTTGATGTTATTAAATGAGGCACTTAGAGTCCGTTTTAGAAAAAATGGTCAGTCACCGAAGTTGTAGCCCTTCGGTTCTAGATTATTCTAAAATTTATTTCAACTCGATTGGGTAAGTGGTTTGACCACAACACCCATTTTGGTGGGACCTATACCTAGGGCTATCCTGAGGTTCAAATGGATACCCACCTTTCATCCCTTGTCCAAATGAGCTGAAATTTGGTCAGGGGGTCTACCTTAGCTATACCTAGGGCCTGTCCAAAAATGGGAATTTTTGAAGAATATTTTTCTATAATTTTTGGGAAAAAATTTAATAAACCATGTATAAATTAATTAGGTGTCATAAACACCTCAAAATCCCCCCAAGTTTTGGTGGGTAGTTTTAGAGGGCATGTTAAGGCTCTGGTAAAAATTTCATCTTATTTGGAGATGTTTTAAATAGTTTTTTACCCAACCCTAGGTTGACCCTTATAGGGTTATTTAGGTCCAAACACCCCCTTGGGGTTTTGAGTGGTCAAATCACCTCAACAGAGGCTGAGATTTTGGACACATACTTGGAATGGCTAATGTCACCCTCTTAAGGAAAATGGTATGATTTAGGGTTGATTTACCCTAGGGTTCAAACTCAAACCCTTAGGAAGGGTTTTTGAATGTTGTGAAGGGCATAGGGGCAATTTCCCTTGTGTGACCTTGTAACTCAGTAGAGTTAAAGGTAGTATAACCTAAGTTCTTTGGTAGAAATCTTAGAGTATTTGGAGGTAGGTAGACACCTCAAAACCCTAATCCTAATTTTAAGGTATAAGTTCAATTATGAAAACAAAGTCACTAAATCTTAGTTAAAAGTTGTGAAACTTGGGTGGAGTAAGTTTTAGACTATGTAGAACCCTTAGTAATTTTATTAGGATTTTATGGATTTTATTTCAAGCACATTATTTGTTAGGTATCAATTTGCTCAAACTGGTGTTTTAATTATTTTGATTACTCTGTTCAATTGAATCTGATGAAACTTGGTCAGCAGATGCTTTAGGTCTAAATAATTGTCCCTGAATTTTGATACAAATTTTAGTTGATTATATCTAGTACTTCCTTCACAAGTTCCAAAAGGGGCAATTATGGTCAATAAATCATTTAGAGCAAATTACCTACTGTAAAATTATGAAACCTGGCCAATGATGTTTTCAGATCAATATCTTGTTGTATAATTTTATTCATGATTTTTAGGAGAATATTTAACATATTTGCTTCACAAATATAGCTTTTTGTGATTTTGGTAATTATTTACTCTAGAGCTCAATCGCCATTGAAGAATTATGAAATTTGGTCACTGATGTTTTTAGGACAGTATTTGCTCTAGAAGATTAATTATGAATTTTTGGATGATTATCTACTGCACTTACTTCATGAATGAAAGGAGATTGGATTTATTATCAAAATTAAATTAGAGCCCTTAAAATACTGGAAAAATTGTTATATCTTGGCTTTACTGTTAGATTGTTGATTAGGATTTATCATGATTTTATGAAGCTTTATACATACCTGAAAAGTGCACTTCATGTTCAATTAGTAGCCTTTGGAGGCTTCAAGGAAAATTAATTAAATGCCAGATAAATTAGGAAAATTACAATTTTTGGATTTAGTCTATTTGTGTCATGATAAGTCTCCAGTAAATAATTTAGGGAATTTGGATGATTATCTAGATTATCTCCTATTCGGTTCGATATATTGCCTATGTTGGTCTGCATATAGCAAATTGTTAAATTGCAATAGGACATGATCTGGGATAGTTGTTAGAGTTAGTCAATTTAGCTGGGTGGATAGATTTGGATTATTTAATAATAGAAGGATATGAAGAGTAATGAGAAGTGGTTTGGCTAGAGTCTAGAGGTATTCGGCTTCGACAAAAGATCGTCTTCCCCGAGGAGAGGAAGAGTCAAAATCACTCTAGGATTAGCCCACTGTAATATGAGAAGGGAATGGGTTAAGGGAATCAACCAATAATAATAAGTGTCTTGCGAAAGGGAACGATGGGCTTCAGTTACCATCATAGTTCCTAGTGCCCTTTGAGAGCCCTTCACAGGGAATACCAAGGGCAATCCTGGGTTAACGTAAACTTTATTAACAAACCGATAAGAGTAACTTAGTAATTAGGGTTGCACATTTCACAAACACTGTTAGCACCGGAAGATAGTTGGGAGCTTCGGCTCGGTTGGTTAAGAGACGGACATAATGGTCCGGGGAGCTTCGGCTCGGTTGGTTAAGAGACGGACAGAATGGTCTGGGGAGCTTCAGCTCGGTTGGTTAAGAGACGGACAGAATGGTCCGGGTAGCTTCGGCTCAATTGGTTAAGAGACGGACGGAATGGTCCGTGGAGCTTCGGCTCGATTGGTTTGATATGTTAAATATTGCATGTGCATAAGAAGGAAAGAAAAATTAAGGTGGTGGGTCTTCGGTATTGGAGGGTCGATGCACCGATGCCAATATGCTGACTCGGCAAGTGTGGTTAGCACTTCGCCAACAGATGTCCGATGCGCCAGCCGGCAAGAGTATGCAGGAGTCCGCTTTGTGCACCAAGCGCTGAGGCGTACGATAGGTCTGACCGGTAGTGCTTTATTGGTTTAAAGGTGGGCGAGGCCCAACCCACCGCTTCCGTCTACCACTACGGAGGTATCCTGGGAGGTAACGACTCCGAAAGGGGGAACTAAAGGTCTGTATACACAGAGTCGGGTGTGTGTGTTGCTTGAATGATTCATCATACCCACTAGCATGTCATGGCATAATTGATTCATTTAACCCCTGAAACCTAATGTATAAGTGGAATGGGATGCTTATACAATAGGCCTTGTAAAACGACCCCTTAGTCTATAAGCTTGTGTGGGCAAGTATATAAATTAAGGTTAATTTCTATATATATATGCTGTTGTTTGATAACCGACACCCAAACGTATAAGTGGTATGGGACACTTTATACGATGGGAGCCTTGCAGAAGATCCCTTGGCTTATGCGTTTCCGCACATAAGTTAAGGTTATTTTTTCATACTTTACTTTACTGCCACATGTATTATAGAATTGCTAGCATAGGTCCACTGTCACCTGCTTTTGATTTATTCTCCACCTTCATGTCTTTCCCTTTCTTCCTCTCCGCTCGGTACTTAGGAGCCATGGGGGAAGGGGTATGGGATGATAGAGCTTAGTCTTTATGACTAACGGTTATCGAACCACATCATTTAGAGGATCGTGGAGCCCAGCATGGAGGAGCAGCCCCGGAGGTCGGCCCGCTTAGAGATAAGGTAGTCTAGCTCAGGAGTTCAGACAGCTGGGATTGTGAGTCCCGACTTATAATAGATGTTTTAGATTGCTTCCGCATGAGTGACCTGTAGTGAGGATTATGATGTACCGGGCATAAGCCCTTAATTTCAGTACCTTTTATACTATTTCTTTGGACTCTCCCTTCGTGGAGACTTTCATTTCTATACAAGTGATTTCTGTGGACTTTGCGTTTTCATATATTGTGTTGCCTTTTTGTAATCGAATTGGCCGGAAGAATCGACGCTTTGTGGTGATGACCCTTCAGGGAGTGAAGGTGTCACCGCAAAGCGGCGATCCTGGGCCTAAGACCCCGGTGTTTAAAAAGAAAAAAATTGGGGTCTTATAAGTGGTATCAGAGGAAACCTCGATCAGAAGAGTAGCTGTCCACTAACCCTGGGTCACCCCCGCTCGAGTTTAGTTTGGGGACATACTAAGCAGCGGAAGCATGGTGTGCCCTTGTGGGGGTCACATGTAAATGTCAACTGTTAATTAGCTTGAGTCAATTGCTTACAAACGATTTTTGAAGTGCAACCTCCATCACAGCCTACACCACAGGGCGGAGTACAGCAGACTCCGAATGATGCACCACCTCCCCCGGTCCCCACTCCGTTCCTACAGTCGGAGATGGGGTAGACTTTGATAGTAATTCTTGAGGATTTCAGGGCTTAGCAGGTTCCAGCTGCAGCCAAACCCGGGAGCCAACTAGCTGAGCATCTTCCGAGGACTCTCTCCCCTGTCCTACTTAGGGACAGAGTCAGCTGTCCAGACAGAAGAATGGTTGGACATTATGTACGAAATGTTGACAGGGATACGATGCCCCTTGGAGGAGAGAGTGTCATTGGTGGTCTCTTACTTGGATTCTCACACCAAGAGATGGTGGAAGACATCATTGGACACGACCTTTGCGGATATGAAGATTGCAGAGATTACTTGGGGGGAGTTTAGGGCCACGTTACTGGAGCATTTTGTTCCACAGTCGGCTAAGGATGAGCTGAAGGACAGGTTTTTATAGCTGAAGCAGGGCACCAGGACGGTGGTGGAGTACCACCGAGAGTTCAACCACCAAGCCTGGTTTGCGGACTCGTATCAGTTTGACGAGGCTGGATATATCAAGAGATTCTACAAGAACCTCCGAGAGGAGCTGAGGGATTCATTGCTGTTTGTATCTGATGGGCCCATTTCCCGGATACTGGAGATGGCTAAAAGGATAGAGGATGATTGGTAAGATACTCGGGGCCGGAAACGTCCAATAGAGGAGCAAGGTCGAGGAGAAAGGAATGATCAGAGACGAGCTCGTGTCACGGACGGGAGAAGGGTCGAGGAGAAGCCTCGTCAGGAGGCAAGACAGGAGACAAGGGAGCTAGTGGTGGTTGCTCCACCACCTCTTTAGTCACGAGAGGGACAGAGACCCGGGGAATGGTATATCCCCTGCCAGAGTTCTTCCACTGCCATCAGGTTGGTCATATCCGCAGAAATTGCCCCATGAGGGGGGCACACCCACCAGTACCACCAGCTGCCCAGCCAGCGCAATATTTTGGAGGCCAAGGTCGTGGCCGAGGATGAGGATACCAGGGTGGGGATCATAGACAAGGAAGAGAGCAGGTATATGCTTTGGACCTGGCACAGCCTCAGAATCTGGAGCAGGTCATAGCAGGTATGCGGCAATGTTTCGTTATTTTCATAGAATCCCCTCTTGGTTGTTAAATTATAAAACTGCACTAGATATACTAAATTGGAAAGAAAACTCGTTATAGAATCCTAAGACATTTAATCACCCCAGGTATAGTCTTCATCAGCGGCAACCTTGCCCGCACGCTTTTCGATACCAGAGCTTCTCACTCCTTTATGTCGGAGATGTTCGTAGAAGGATTGGAAGGCCTGGAGTGATTAACGGGCTCGGTGATGAGGGTTCGACTACCCAATGGATTTGAACTCCTTACCTCGGACCACTGCAATATGGAGGTAGAAATCGGTGGAAAGGAGTTTGAGGCTCCGACGACGCTTTTGAAGTTGATGGACTACAACTTGATCCTGGGCATGTTATGGCTACACTGGAACCATGCCCAGATTGATTACCAAGCAAAGTGGATCACCGTGAGAAACGGGGACTCTTTTATTATTATCGAAGGTATAAGACTTGCCTCCTGTATTTTCTTATCATCAGTTCAGGCCGTTAAGGCCCATCTACAGGGGGAGGAGGTTTACCGTTCTATTTGAGATGGTGGAGGTTAAGGAATCTGTGACAGGCATTCCAGTAGTACGAGATTTTGCCGATGTTTTTCCAGAGAAGCTGTCAGGTCTACCTCCATACCGGGAGCAGGACTTCAGGATACAGCTTGTGCCGGGGGCCAAGCCGGCATCTAGGGCCCCTTACCGGATGGCCTCGAAAGAGTTGACAGATTTATAAAGTCAGTTGCAGGAATTAGTAGAGGCAGGGTTTGTCCAGCCAAGCTCTTCACCTTGGGGAGCCCCAGTGTTATTTGTCAAGAAAAAGGACGGAAGTCTTCGCTTGTGTATTGATTATCGAGCGTTGAACAGACAAACAGTCCGTAACACATACCCGCTGCCACGGATTGATGAGTTGTTCGATCAACTGGAAGGATCACATTTCTTCTCGAAACTCGATTTAAGGTCAGGGTACTACCAGCTACGGATTCAATAGGAGGACATTCTGAAGACCGCCTTCAGCAGTAGGTATGGACTGTACGAGTTTACAGTGATGCCCTTCGGGCTCACAAATGCACCTTCAGCATTTACGAGCCTCATGAACCGGGTATTCGAAAAGTATTTGGATGTTTTCGTCATAGTATTTATTGACGACATCCTCGTTTACTCAAGGACGAAGGAGGATCATGCACGATACTTGACATTGACCTTAGAGAGGCTACGGGAGCACCAGTTGTTTGCAAAGTTCACCAAATGCCAGTTTTGGCTAAAGGAGGTGGCCTTCTTAGGTCATATTATCAGCGGAGCGGGGTTGGCAGTAGATTCGGCCAAGATTCAGGCAGTGCGGGAATGGCCACCGTTAAAGACAGCGACAGATGTACGGAGCTTCTTGGGACTTGCCGAATATTACCGGAAGTTCTTCGAAGGATTCTCCCGAATTGTGCTCCCTCTTACTTCCCTGACGAAAAAGGAATCCCCTTTCATTTAGACGCCACAGTGCGAGGCAGCCTTTGTGGAGTTGAAAGGTCGGCTTACCTCGGCTCCCATTCTCGCTCTTCCATCAGGAAGGCACAGATTCCAGGTATACACGGATGCCTCCTATCAGGGGATGGGTGTCATTCTGATGCAGAACGGGCACATAATAGCCTACGCCTCCCGACAGCTAAAGATTCATGAGAAGAACTATCCAGTGCACGATCTGGAGATGGGTGCAGTGATCTTTGCTCTAAAGATTTGGCGAAACTATCTCTACGGGGTTCACTGTGACATCTTCTCAGATCACAATAACTTGAAATACGTGGACACATAGAAGGAACTGTAACACCTCCCCTGTAAAGACCATATAATATGGGTCCGGCCGGGGCCCCACAACATACGGACGCCACAGCTTTAGTATTAAAAGATGATATGAAAACTACCCAATCTCAAAACTCCAGACAAACACAGTGGAAACAGAATACTAAAAGACAGAAGTTATCCACTAACGGTAGAGTATCAAATGGCCTTAAGGCCTTACACAAAAATTGTCCAAAAATATAAATGTGCCAAGCACTCCTAGGCTACCCCGGCATGCAAGTCGGACATAAACATAACAAGGGTAGCAAACACGAAAGGAAAATCCAAGCACAGCAACACTTTATGAGGCTTAGGGCTTTTCGCCCGGCGCGCTAGCTCCTGCATGCGATCCTTGCCCTGTAAGGATTTGAAGTAACGTGGGTCAACAAAGGCTGACCTCTACTGTGTAACAAACACATCTCCTCCCGGCCATCCCTAACGGACCCCGGGGTACCACTCCACCTGCAAGTTAGCACTTCGTATACCAAAAGAGTATATATAGTAAAGCGATAAAACAGGCTTGGATGTCTCATACAGCATACATGTTCTCTATGTTTTGTACAAAATGAAAGGGGCCTACTATGCAGCATGAATGCAACCCGGGTTTCACCCAAGGCACTCTAGTTCGTATGCATCTAGCACAACATCAAACACTGGGTACTTCCGTTTCCCCATTGGCTTAAAGCCGCAAACACAAGGGAACCACCATGTCCCTAACGGCACACACGCCGTCACACAGAACCTCGCAAAGGCCCCACCCGCACAAGGGTCATATGCCCCGGGGCTTGCCCGCACATTCTGACTTCGCACGTCAGGGTTCCGTCTCACACCGACCGATTCTAAGAAGCCTTGCTGGACCCCACCCGCTCATGGCTACCTTGCCCGGGCTTGCCCTCCGCTCGACATTCTCGTCAGTCCACACAAGGGGCTAGTCTCGCCGGGACACTTCCCCCACATGACTTGCGCGTCATGGGATAGCCAGCCGACCACGGAGACACAGCCGCGCCTTTGCACAGCACAAATAAAGGTTCCCCCCCCCCAATCACCATTCGCACCGTGTCTTTTCCGTGCTCCAAGGAAACCATCTACCGCACACCACGGAGCTAACCTTGTCCGGTTCCGACCACGAGTGCTCACTCAAATATAAGAGGGAAAACACATACACACAACGGCGTAACGCCGCAACGGATTTCTACCGAAACCTCACATCTCGCTATGCAACATCACCGGGTCGGACTAACGGTCGCGACCACGGCTTCACCCACAATGCCTAATCCGCTAACGGAGTGGATCTCTAATGCAAAGCATGCCGGGATGAACATACTCAACCCGAAGGTTCCTCTTGAACCTAGGCTACACGAATCCCTCTCATTTGAGAGATTCGGTGCTCAAAATACGAAAGGAAAGGGATGCTATTCATGCATCCTAAATCCTAAAAACCGAGAGGAGAAGTGTCGTTACCTTCCGTCCCCTCTTCCTAGCCATGGAGAAGATTTGCTCGGTTGAAAACCACCGCAACGCTCCCACCTTCGCGGATCTGAACTCCGCTCGCAAAACAGACCTCCGAAGCTTCGCCGGTGGCCGGATCTTGGCCTCCTTCCTCCTCCTTGCTCTCCCTTCTCTCTAGAATCAAGAGAGATAAAGCCAAATGGAAAATGAGGGTTTGAAACCCTATTCCCGGCCTTAAACCACCCAGGGAGGCTCCCCACCGTTGGATCTTCCAAAGAAAAGAACAAACGGCCACGATCGGAACCCAAAATACAAAATCTGGGGCCGAACACGGGTTGTAACACGGCCGTGTGCCTGGCCGTGTCACCCATTCGCCGTCTCGATCGAGTCGAAAAACCAGCACACGGCCTCTGACACGCCCGTGTCACCTGCGACACGCCCGTGTCGGGACCCGTGTAACCCCCCCCCCCCCCCCCCCCCCCCCCCCCCCCCCCCCCCCGTGTACAATCGACCAACATTTTGCAGTCAGAGAGGTACATGGCCTTGTGACACGGCATCAGACACGCCCTTGTCAAATTTGACACGCCCGTGTTTGTGCCCGTGTCACGGCCCGTGTACCACACTTGCAGAATCCCTGGAGTGACACGGCCTGGGACACGCCCGTGTCCTAGGCCATGTTCTACAACTCCACTAGGGTCGACCGCCAAAGCGTCGACCGCACGAGCTGAGGCCGAACACGCCTGTGTCACGCCCGTGACACGCCCGTGACACGCTCGTGACACGCCCGTGACACGCCCGTGACACCTGCTCCAGAAACCAAACTGGGCTTAAAACATCACCCGTCCCTCTTTTGAGTTTCGGGGTGTTACAACTCTCTCCCCCTTAAAATAATTTCATCCCGAAATTTAAAACATGGAAGGTAAACGAAACTAAACAGTACCTGAAGAGAAAAGCTCGGGGTACTCCTCCAGCATGGCCTGCTCTCGCTCCCATGAGAGCTCCTCGCAACCACAGTTGTCCTAACGGACCTTTACGAGTCTGACCTCCTTGTTTCGCAGCTGCCGAACCTCTGAGTCTTTTATCCCAATTGGACGAACTCGCGTCCTCAAGTATTCCTCTACCGGCACCGTCGTCGGCTCAATCACCACGCTGGCTTCTAACAACGCTTTCCTCAGTACGGAGACGCGAAAAACGTCATGCAATCCACTTAGCTCTGTGGACAACGCCAACCGGTACGCTGCCTCTCCCACTCGCTCGATGACCTTGAATAGTCCCAAAAATCTCGGACTTAGCTTCTTGAGCCGGCGAATTCGCGAAATGCCTTTGAACGGCTTGATCTTAAGATACACCCAGTCGCCCACAACGAATTCCACATGCCTGTGGCGAGCATTGAAATACTTCGACTGCCGATCTTGAGCTACCTTCATGCGCTCTTGGATGGTCCGCACTAGCTCACTAGCGTCGGCTACCACTTCTTCCCCAAAAGCTTGGTGTCTCCCGCCTCTGTCCAAGACATCGGTGTTCGACACCGCATCCCATACAGAGCTTCGTATGGCGCCATCTTGATACTAGCTTGGTAACTATTGTTATACGCAAACTCCACCATGAAGAGGTGATCCTCCCACTTCTTGCCGAAGTCGAGAGTACACATCCTTAGCATATCTTCCAAAGTACGGTTCGTTCTCTCAGTTTGCCCATCGGTTTGAGGATGAAAGGCCGTACTGAACTTGAGTTTTGTGCCCAAGCTCTTCTGCACCAACCGCCAATCCTTAGACATTAAACGTCCATCCCGGTCGCTGACTATACTCTTCGGAATCCCATGGAGTCGTACAATATTGCGGACGTACAACTCCACCAACTTTTCCACACCGTCCTCCTTCCGGTTTGGGATGAAATGTGCCACTTTGGTCAAGCGGTCCATAATTACCCAAATGGCGTCATTACCCTGCTGTGATCTAGGCAACCCATGCACAAAATCCATGGAGATGTCATCAAATTTCCATTCGGGGATTGGAAGAGGCTTCAAGAACCCGCCCGACTTCTGACACTCGGCCTTCACCAAGGCACAAGTTTGGCACCGACTCACACACAAAGCTACGTCCCGCTTCATCCCAGGCCACCAATAGGACTTCTTCAAATCCAAGTACATCTTTGTACTGCCCGAGTGAATGGAGTACTTAGTGAAGTGGGCCTCAAACATCAACTCCTCATGGAGCTTGCCGAACTGCGGTACACAAATCCTTTCGCCCTTCCTCAGAATTCCATCAACCATCTCCCAGGCGCTACCCTCGCCCTTCAGAGCTTCCTCCACGAAAGGTTGGAACTCTGCATCTACACGGGTCGCTTCCCGAATACAATCGCATAAGTCACTCTGCTTCTCAATCCAATTTAGTCGAGCCACGCTAGACTCGCCTCTTGCCACACATTCCAAACCAAGGGACTCCCAGTCCCGCCTTAACCGCTCATCGTGAGCTTTAATCCAATTTCCTTGCCCCGAGTATTTCCTACTCAAAGCATCTGCCACCACATTGGCTTTCCCTGGCGTGTACTAAATCGCCACCTCGTAGTCCCCAAGGAACTCGACCCACCTACGCTACCGCATATTGAGGTCCTTCTGATCTAGGAGATACTTCAGACTCTTGTGGTCCGTGAAGATCTCCACCTTTGCACCATAAACGTAGTGCCTCCACAACTTCAAAGCAAAAATTACCGCCGCCAACTCCAAATCATGGACGGGGTAATTTCTCTCATGAGGCTTCAGCTGCCTCGACCCAAAAGCTATCACACTACCATGCTGCACCAACACGCACCCTAAACTGCATCTAGATGCGTCGCTGAAAATCTGGAACCCTTCGGTCCCCTTTGGTAGACTTAGGATCGGCGCTGTCATTAGCCTCTCCTTCAGGGTTTCAAATGCCTGATTGCACTCTTGAGTCCATACAAACTTCTGATCTTTGCGAGTTAGTGAAGTGAGGGGTAGAGCTATCCACGAAAAGTTTTCCACAAACCTTCGGTAGTACCCGGCTAGTCCAAGAAAACTCCGGACTTCCGCCACGGTCCTCAAAACTGGCCACTCTCTGATGGCTTCTACTTTCGTTGGATCCACTGCCACCTCGTCCCCACTGATTACATGGCCCAAAAACGCCACCTTCTCCAACCAAAACTCGCATTTCGAGAACTTCGCATAGAGCTGGTTCTCTCTCAACACTTGTAACACTATCCGCAGGTGCGACTCGTGCTCCGCTTCAGACTTGGAATACACCAAAATGTCATCGATAAAGACGACTACGAACCAGTCCAAATATTCGCGAAACACTCGGTTCATCAAGTCCATAAACACGGACGGCGCGTTCGTCAGCCCGAACGGCATCACCAAGAACTCAAAATGACCATACCTCGTACCAAACGCGGTCTTGGGTATTTCTTCGTCACGAATCCGCAACTGATAATATCCGGACTTCAGGATCAACTTGGAGTACACCACCGATCCCACCAACTGGTCGAAGAGTTCTTCTATCCGGGGAATCGGATACTTATTCTTGACAGTCAATTTGTTCAACCCTCGGTAATCTATGCACAGACGCATACTACCGTCCTTCTTCTTTACAAATAACACCGGCGCACTCCACGGTGAGGAGCTGGGCCTGATATACCCTTGTTCCAAAAGCTCGTGCAACTGAACCTTGAGCTCGGCCAACTCTTTTGGTGCCATCCTAAAGGGTGGTCGAGACACCGGTCTAGCCTCGGGCACTAACTCGATGGAGAAATCAATCTCCCGCCGAGGAGGTGCTCCCGGTAGCTCCTCAGGGAAAACATCTCCAAACTCTGCCACCACGGGCACTTCTCCATGAGACAGCATGGAAAGGCTAACCTCCAACAACGCTACTAGAGCTACACCCCCTTGGTTAACAGCTCGCACTACATGAAGTGCCGAAACTAGGGAACAGGCCACTCCATGCAGGCCCTCAAACTTGACTTCTGCTTGCCCCACGCTCCTCAGGGTTACCACCTTGGACAAACAGTCGATACTGGCATGCTGCTCCGCTAGCCAATCCATCCTTAAAATCACATCGAACTCGGACAACGGCAAGATCGCCGCTACCAATATGAAGTCGACTCCCTCAAGACTCCAACTAATCCGCCCTTTAGCCCTGGTTGTCATAGACAACCCATTGGGCATGCGCACTTTCAACTCTGAGTCCGTTGCAAAGGACTCAACTCCAATCCTCCGGGTGAAACTTTCCGCAAGGAAGGAGTGCGACGCTCCCGTATCAAAAAGTACTCTAGCGGGGTACCCAGATACCACTACAAAGCCTACACACATGCAACAAACATAAAAAGGCTTGGAAGAAAGAAATCTACGATGCAGGTTGAACTCTCATACCTGTCACCACGTCGATTTGGCGGATTGCTTCCTGCTGCCCAAGGTTATAAGCCCTCGGCTACACTGGATGAAACCGGGAAGCACTCGACTCCGCCATTTTCCCCTTCTCTGCTGTACTGGGTCCGGAGCGTACGGTCTGCTCCTGCCTTGGCTCTTGCTCAGCGCCCCCTTGGGTACAAAATCTTGCTATGTGGCCTGGCTTGCCACAATTATAACACGTCTGCGGTCCCTTAGAGCGTGACCCTCCGGACGTCCAATTACTTTTCTCGCCCGTCTTATATGGGGAAGGCTTCTTCTTCCATCGGCTCCCTTCCGTCTTTCCATGGGACTGAGCAGACTTCTTCTCCTCCCTCTGCTTGGGTGTAAAACCCTTGCGATGCTGGGATCGCTCCATGTCACTCTCCAAAATTCGGGCCGCCTCCACCAATTTGTTGAAACCCGCACGTTTCATCGATATGAGGGGTTGTCTTAGATTCTCCCTCAATCCATGATAGAAGAGATTGTCCCTCTCTTCATCGTCTGCCATGTTCATCCCTACATAACGACCCAAGCGAGTAAATTCCTGAACATACTCATCCACTGACTTGTCTCGCTGCACCAGATGTAGGAACTGCCTCTGGAGGGCTAACCTCGTCGAGGCAGGAATGTACTTCTTCAGGAAGGCATTCCCAAATTCCTCGATGGACGGTGTGCGTCCTAGAAATTGCCGGCCACTATGGCTCACCCACCATAACTTGGCATCTCCCTCCAACATAAAGGCTGCGAACTCTGCCTTTTTCTCTTCGGGCGCCTCTGTCGCCCTCAGAAGCTCCTGAATTCTAGCCCACCAATCCTCTGCATCTGTGGGCGTGCCAATTCCCTTGAAGGTTGGAGGGTTGAAGCTCAGAAAGTACTTCATCTGCCGGTCCCCCTGCCCGACAACCACTCTCTCGGCCTGCGGCTCCGCCCGCCTGGCCTCCTCAACCTGCACGGTCGCTGCCGTGACCGGGGTAGCAGGAGTTGCTACCTGAGCAACGGGAGCTGCTACCTGTGCTGTCGCTGCAGCTTGGGCCGCCACCATCACTTCTGCAAGCATGCGGCAGAAGTCGGCCGGTGTGACCCCCATCCCTAGCGGACCTTGCGCAGTCGCACTACTTGCCGAGAGCTCTTCTCTTGGCCTCGAGGTCCCAGCCTCATTGCTTGCACTCTAAACACAAGCAAGAAAACGCAAATCAGTCTCTAATTGCAAGACTCGAACACAAGGACACTCATGGTCCCGCGATACTCCTATGTGGATAACTTCTTATACGCGACTCGACTTATACTTTCGACCGCGAAACTTCTCATTTGAACGCGAACCTCCCTCTGATACCAAATTGTAACACCTCCCCTGTAAAGACCATATAATATGGGTCTGGCCGGGGCCCCACAACATACGGACGCCACAGCTTTAGTATTAAAAGATGATATGAAAACTACCCAATCTCAAAACTCCAGACAAACACAGCGGAAACAGAATACTAAAAGACAGAAGTTATCCACTAACGGTAGAGTATCAAATGACCTTAAGGCCTTATACAAAAATAGTCCAAAAATATAAATGTGCCAAGCACTCCTAGGCTACCCCGACATGCAAGCCGGACATAAACATAATAAGGGTAGCAAACACGAAAGGAAAATCCAAGCACAGCAACACTTCATGAGGCTTAGGGCTTTTCGCCCGGCGCGCTAGCTCCTGCATGCGATCCTTGCCCTGTAAGGATTTGAAGTAACGTGGGTTAGCAAAGGCTGACCTCTACTGTGTAACAAACACATCTCCTCCCGGTCGTCCCTAACGGACCCCGGGGTACCCCTCCACCTGCAAGTTAGCACTTCGTATACCAAAAGAGTATATATAGTAAAGCGGTAAAACAGGCTTGGATGTCTCATACAGCATACATGTTCTCTATGTTTTGTACAAAGTGAAAGGGGCCTACTATGCAGCATGAATGCAACCCGGGTTTCACCCAAGGAACCCTAGTTCGTATGCATCTAGCACAACATCAAACACTGGGTACTTCCGTTTCCACATTGGCTTAATGCCGCAAACACAAGGGAACCACCATGTCCCTAACGGCACACACGCCGTCACACGGAACCTCGCAAAGGCCCCACCCGCACAAGGGTCATATGCCCCGGGGCTTGCCCGCACATTCTGACTTCGCACGTCAGGGTTCCATCTCACACCGACCGATTCTAAGAAGCCTTGCTGGACCCCACCCGCTCATGGCTACCTTGCCCGGGCTTGCCCTTTGCTCGACATTCTTGTCAGTCCACACAAGGGGCTAGTCTCACCGGGACACTTCCCCCACATGACTTGCGCGTCACGGGATAGCCAGCCGACCACGGAGACACAGCCGCGCATTTGCACAGCACAAACAAAGGTTCCCCCCCCCCCCCCAATCACCATTTGCACCGTGTCTTTTCCGTGCTCCAAGGAAACCATCTACCGCACACCACGGAGCTAACCTTGTCCGGTTCCGACCACGAGTGCTCACTCAAATATAAGAGGGAAAATGCATACACACAACGGCGTAATGCCGCAACGGATTTCTACCGAAACCTCACATCTCGCTATGCAACATCACCGGGTCGGACTAACGGTCGCGACCACGGCTTCACCCACAATGCCTAATCCGCTAACGGAGCGGATCTCTAATGCAAAGCATGTCGGGATGAACATACTCAACCCGGAGGTTCCTCTTGAACCTAGGCTACACGAATCCCCCTCATTTGAGAGATTCGGTGCTCAAAATACGAAAGGAAGGGGATGCTATTCATGCATCCTAAATCCTAAAAACCGAGAGGAGAAGTGTCGTTACCTTCTGTCCCCTCTTCCTAGCCATGGAGAAGATTTGCTCGGTTGAAAACCACCACAACGCTCCCACCTTCGCGGATCTGAACTCCGCTCGCGAAATGGACCTCCGAAGCTTCGCCGATGGCCGGATCTTGGCCTCCTTCCTCCTCCTTGCTCTCCCTTCTCTCTAGAATTAAGAGAGATAAAGCCAAATGGAAAATGAGGGTTTGAAACCCTATTCCCGGCCTTAAACCACCTAGGGAGGCTCCCCACCGTTGGATCTTCCAAAGAAAAGAACGAACGGCCACGATCGGAACCCAAAATACAAAATCTGGGGCCGAACACGGGTTGCAACACGGCCGTGTGCCTGGCCGTGTCACCCATTCGCCGTCTCGATCGAGTCAAAAAACCAGCACACGGCCTTTGACACGGCCTCCGACACGTCTGTGTCACCTGCGACACGCCCGTGTCGGGACCCGTGTCATGCCCCCCCGTGTGCAATCGACCAACATTTTGTTGTCAGAGAGGTATACGGCCTTGTGACACGGCATCAGACACGCCCGTGTCAAATTTGACACGCCCGTGTTTGTGCCCGTGTCACGGCCCGTGTACCACACTTGCAGAATCCCTGGAGTGACACGGCCTGGGACACGCCCGTGTCCTAGGCCGTGTTCTACAACTCGACTAGCGTTGACCGCCAAAGCGTCGACCGCACGAGCCGAGGCCGAACACACCTGTGTCACGCCCGTGACACCTGCTCCAGAAACTAAACTGGGCTTAAAACATTACCCGTCCCTCTTTTGAGTTTCGGGGTGTTACAGGAACTCAACATCAGACAGAGACGTTGGGTGGAGTTCCTGTCGGATTACCAATACACCATGCACTACCACCCTGGGAAGGCAAACGTGGTGGCAGATGCTTTGACCCGGAGAGGAGATACCTCAGGGAAGGGACCACAACTAATGTCCATGGAGCTAGTCTGGTCCTTAAGAGATATGCAGATATCCCTAGTGTCCGAAGATGATCCAGAGCTATATATGGAGTACTTGGGATTAATGGTTGCCATAGATTACATTTGGGACCGCATCCGGGACGGACAGAAGATAGATGTATGGGCAGAGCCGATATTCTGAGCCTTGGAGGAGGATTCGACAGGGGATTATTCCCTTAGAGACAGATTGCTATATTTTAGAGGCAGGGTCTATATACCCGCAGGAGGTCAGATTCGGGAAGACATTATTGCAGAAGCACATTATAGTAGATATTCTATACACCTGGGGGTCACCAAGATGATGACAGACTTGAAGAAGACGATGTTTTGGCCAGGGATGAAGAAGGACATTACATACTTCGTGACTCATTGCGAGGCATGCCAACTGGTAATGGCGGAGTGCAGGAACCCCACGGGATTGCTACAGCCACTTACGGTGCCGGAGTGGAAATTTGAGGACATCGCGATGGATTTCATTCATGGACTCCCCCGATCACGGATGTGAAACGACTCGATTTGGGTCATCGTCGGTCGGTTGACGAAGGTGGGCAGATTCATTCCGATTAGGAAGGATGACTCTGTGGGAGTACTAGTACGGAGATTTGTGGAGAGGTTTGTTCGATACCATGGGGTGCCCAGGACGATCGTGTCGGATCGGGATTATCGTTTCACTTCCAGGGAGTGGAGATCCGTGCAAGCTTACTTATGCACGCGATTGACCTTCAGCACTGCATTCTATCCCCATACGGATGGGTAGACGGAACGCACCAATCGGACGTTGGAGTACCTCCTGAGTCTATGCATATTGGACCGTGGGGAACCTTGGGAGAAGCTCTTACCACTAGTCGAGTTCTCCTATAACAACAGCTACCATTCTAGCATAAGGATGGCTCCTTATGAAGCCTTGTACAGAAGGAGATGTAGGACTCCGCTTTCATGGATTCAGGATGAGGATCCAAAGGTGTTGGGATCAGATTTTGTCGAAGACACCGAGGCTCAGGTGAGACTGATACAGGATAGGATGTTGGAAGCGTAGAGCAGACAGGCTAAGTACTATGACGCTCGACATCGTCAGGTGGAATTTCAGGTGGGGGACCGAGTGTTTTTGAAGATCCGGCCAATGCATGGAGTTTCACGGGTACATAGTTGGAAGAAGAAGCTCAGCCTTAGGTATATGGGCCCTTACAAGATCCTGGAGCAGATCGGGCCCCTAGCTTACAGGCTGGAGTTGCCCCCAGAACTGGCAGGTTTACACGACGTGTTCCATATTTCCTCACTTAGGAGGGCTCTACTGCGCCCAGAGTAGCAGATTTTGACCACAGATGGGCCGGTAGCTTTCGAGCGGTCAGTTCACTTGGATCCAGTTCGAATCGATGACAGAGGAGTACGGACCTTGCGTCGCAAGAAAGTTTCATTAGTCAAAGTTCTGTGGAGGAACCACGGTCAGGAGGAGCATACCTGGAAACCGCAGTACCTGATGCGACAAAAGTATCTGGAGCTATTCAGTCAGGTATACATCACAACCTCTCAGGACGTTAAATTTACTTTCCTATTTTAAACCAGTAGGACTGAAATTTCAAGAATAGGGGCTAATCTTTTATTTATTGGGGTCTAGACATTGTCAATTGGGTGAATTGGTCTTAGATTTGACTAACGCCTTCAACCTCACATAGCAAACATGGCGTCGTGAGGTAAATCTTTCAATTCTTATGGGATGTTACAAGTTTCTTTCTCCCGGATAGGCACCCCCGTAGGCTAAACCTTGATTTCGGGGACGAAATCTTTATTTTGTTTATTGGGATTTGTAACATCCCATTTCCGGCTAGACCCCCGGGAGTGGTTCTGCCATGACTAGGTCATGACAAAACCCTAGGAAACCCAAAAGACCAAGAGAGCTTAGGTAGGAAGGTGAAAATCACCTTGGTCTGCAAATAGTTGGTCAGAAACATGCTTAAAATAAGATTAGGACACGGGCGTTGAGTGCGTCGAGTGCACTCAACGCCAAAAGCAGAATGGCGTTGAGTGCACTGACTGCACTCAACGCCATCTTACAGGTGGGTTGGCGTTGAGTGCGTCGGGTGCACTCAACGCCATAAGTTGAATGGTGTTGAGTGTAGTGACGTCACTCAACACCATCTGGTGTTGTCTGGATGGCATTGAGTGAGCTGAGCTCACTCAACACCATAGTCCGGGTGGCGTTTAGGGTAAGTGGTTTGACCACAACACCCATTTTGGTGGGACCTATACCTAGGGCTATCCTGATGTTCAAATGGATACCCACCTTTCATCCCTTATCCAAATGAGCTGAAATTTGGTTAGGGGGTCTACCTTAGCTATACCTACGGCCTGTCCAAAAATAGGAATTTTTGGAGAATATTTTCTATAATTTTTGGAAAAAATTTAATAAACCATATATAAATTAATTAGGTGTCATAAATACCTCAAAATCCCCCCAAATTTGGGTGGGTAGTCTTAGAGGTCATGTTAAGGCTCTGGTAAAAATTTCATCTCATTTGGAGATGTTTTGAATAGTTTTTTACCCAACCGTAGGTTGACCCTTATAGGGTTATTTAGGTCCAAACACCCCCTTGGGGTTTTGAGTGGTCAAATAACCTCAATAGAGGCTGAGATTTTGGACACTGACTTGGCATGGCTAATGTCACCCTCTTAAGTAAACTGGTGTGATTTAGGGTTGATTTACCCTAGGGTTAAAACTCAAAGCCTAAGGAAGGGTTTTTGAATGTTGTGAAGGGCATAGGGGCAATTGCCCTTGTGTGACCTTGTAACTCAGTAGAGTTGAAGGTAGTGTATCCTAAGTTCTCTAGTATAAATCTTAGAGGATTTGGAGGTAGGTAGACACCTCAAAACCCTAACCCTAGTTTTAGGATAGAAGTTCAATTATGAAAATACAGTCACTAAATCTTAGTTAAAAGTTGTGAAACTTGGGTGGAGTAAGTTTTAGACAATGTAGAACCCTTAGTAATTTTCTTAGGATTCTATGGATTTTATTTCAAGCACTTTATTTGTTAGGTATCAATTTGCTCAAACTGGTGTTTCAATTATTATGATTACCCTATTGATTTGAATCTGATGAAACTTGGTCAGCAGATGCTTTAGGTCTAAATGATTATCCCTGAATTTTGTTACAAATTTTAGTTAATTATATTTAGTACTTCCTTCACAAGTTCCAAAAGGGGCAATTATGGTCAATAAATCATTTAGAGCAAATTACTTACTGTAAAATTATGAAACCTAGTCAATGATGTTTTCAGATCAATATCTAGTTGTATAAGTTTATTCATGATTTTTAGGAGAATATTTATAATATTTGCTTCACAAATATAGCTTTTTGAGATTTTGGTAATTATTTACTCTAGAGCTCAATCGCCATTGAAGAATTATGAAATTTGTCCACTGATGTTTTTAGGACAGTATCTGCTCTAGAAGATTAATTATGAATTTTTGGATTATTATCTACTGTACTTACTTCATGAATGAAAGGAGATTGGATTTATTATCAAAATTATATTAGAGCCCTTAAAAAACTGTAAAAATTGTTATATCTTGGCTTTACTGTTAGATTGTTGATTAGGATTTATCATGATTTTATGAAGCTTTATACATACTTGAAAAATGCACTTCATGTTCAATTGGTAGCCCTTGGAGGCTTCAAGGAAAATTAAATAAATGCCAGATAAATTAGGAAAATATAAATTTTCTGGATTTAGTCTATTTGTGTCATGATAAGTCTCCAGTAAATAATTTATGGAATTTGGATGATTATCTAGATTATCTCCTATTCGGTTCGATATATAGCCTAGGTTGGTCTGCATATAGCAAATTGTTAAATTGCAATAAGACATGATCTGGGATAGTTGTTGGAGTTAGTCATTTTAGCTGGGTGGATAGATGTGGATAATTTCACAATAGAAGGATATGAAGAGTAGTGGGAAGTTGTTTGGCTAGAGTCTAGAGGTGTTTGGGTTCAATGAAAGATCGTCTTCCCCGAGGAGAGGAAGAGTCAAAATCACTCTAGGATTAGCCCACTGTAATATGAGAAGGGAATGGGTTAAGGGAATCAACCAATAACAATAAGTGCCTTGCGAAAGGGAACGATGGGCTTCAACTACCATCATAGTTCCTAGTTCCCTTTGAGAACCCTTCATAGGGAATACCGGGGGCAGTCCTGGGTTAACGTAAACTGTATTTACAAACCGATAAGAGTAACTTAGTAATTAGGGTTGCACGTTTCACTAACACTATTAGCACCGGAAGATAGTTGGGAGCTTCGGCTCGGTTGGTTAAGATACGGACAGAATTGTCCGGGGAGCTTCGGCTCGGTTGGTTAAGAGACGGACAGAATGGTCCGGGGAGCTTCGGATCGATTGGTTAAGAGACGGACGGAATGGTCCAGGGAGCTTCAACTCGATTGGTTTGATACGTTAAATATTGCATGTGCATAAGAGGGAAAGAAAAATTAAGGTGGTGGGTCTTCGGTATTGGAGGGTCGATGCACCGACGCTAATATGCTGACTCGAAAAGTGTGGTTAGCACTTCACCAACAGAAGTCTGGTGTGCCAGCCGGCAAGAGTATGCAGGAGTCCGCTTTGTGCACCAAGCGTTGAGGCATATGATAGGTCTGACCGGTAGTGCTTTACTGGTTTAGAGGTGGGTGAGGCCCAACCCACCGCTTCCGTCTGCCACTACGGAGGTGTCCTGGGAGGTAACGACTCCGAAAGGGGGAACTAAAGGTCTGTGCACACAGAGTCGGGTGTGTGTGTTGCACTTGCATGATTCATCATACCCACTAGCATGTCATGGAATAATCGATTCATTTAACCCCTGACACCTAATGTATAAGTAGAATGAGACGCTTATGCAATAGGACTTGCAAAACGACCCCTTGGTTTATAAGCTTATGTGGTCAAGTTTATAAATTAAAGTTAATTTCTATATATATATGCTGCTGTTTGAAAAATGACACCCCAACGTATAAGTGGTATGGGACACTTTATACGATGGGAGCCTTGTAGAAGATCCCTTAACTTATGCGTTTACGCACATAAGTTAAGGTTATTTTTCCATACTTTACTTTACTGCCACTTGTATTATAGAATTTCTAGCATAGGTCCGCTGTCACCTGCTTTTGATTTATTCTCCACCTTCATGTCCTTCCCTTTCTTCCTCTCCGCTCGATACTTAGGATCCATGGGGGAAGGGGTAGGGGATGATAGGGCTTAGTCTTTATGACTAACGGTTTTCGGACCACATCATTTAGGGGATCGTGGAGCCTAGCATGGAGGAGCAGCCCCGGAGGTCGGCCCGCTTAGAGATTGGGCAATCTAGCTCAGGAGTTCAGACAGCTGGGACTGTGAGTCCCTACTTATAGTAGATGTTTTAGTTTGTTTTCGCATGAGTGACCTGTAGTGAGGATTATGATGTACCGGGCATAAGCCCTTACTTTCAGTACCTTTTATACTATTTCTGTGGACTCTCCCTTTGTGGAGACTTTCATTTCTATACATGTGATTTCTATGGACTTTGCTTTTCATTTATTGTGCTGTCTTTCTGTGATCGAATTGGCCGGCAGAATCGGCGCTTTGTGGTGATGACCCTTCAGGGCGTGAAGGTGTCACCGCAAAGCGGCGATCCTGGGACTAAGACCCTGGTGTTTAAAAAGAAATAAATGGGGGTCTTACACTTCTTCTCTCTCTTCAACATCCACTTCTCTCATCTCCAATAATGCCCAAGATGGACAATAACATTAACGAAGGTTATGAGCTTGTTCGGAGCGTTCGATGATGCAGAACAAGATATCAAAGCGGTGGTGGACCTAATCCCGGAAGCAAGTATGGATTATCTGGTTTATGAACCAACAAAAATATGGAAGAAGGAAGTTCTCGAATTCTATTCCAATGCTACATTAAATTCAAAGGGGAACAAGATTAAATCAACTGTTCATGGAGAAACAGTAAGAATATCCCTCAAAAGTATGAGCAAATACCTTCAACTATAAAGAATTAAAGAAGAAACAGAGATTGATTCTACACTGACTGCTGAAGCCCTCAAATGGTGTAGGTTGCCCACCACCACAAACATTGGATCATCCATGACTATAAAAGGAATGTACTCTAAAGTGAAGTTTCTGTTAGAAATTGTTAGGGAAGTTGTTCTTTGCAAAACTGGGGGGCATGATAGGATCTCTTCCTACATGTTCAGCCTAATGACCAAAATTATCTTCAAGGTGAAGACAAACTGGAGTACTGTTATCTTTAACAAGATTAAGGAAAGCATTAAGAAGCCAAACCTAGGCAGAATATTAAGTATGTATCTAGCTATCAGCATACCTGAGGTGCTAAACCAGATTGATGGCTCTAAAATTAATCACATGTGGAGAATGGATATAATAATCATGTCTAGGCGGGACAGAGTATTGTCCAAGGAAGACCCTACACCTAAGCAGAAGTCTAAACAGGTCACAAAATCAAAGAAAGATTAAGTGCAAGCTGAGGAGTCCTCCAGTGACTCTAAAGAAAGGGTTGAATTCAGCTCTGATGAAGATAACAATGAACTACCCAGGAAGTCTCCCACTCACATAACTGGAACTGAAGCTCAAATCCAGGGGAGACTGCCCATCTGACAGATAATCAAGAGATATCAAACTTAGGGGGAGATATTACTACAGCTGGGCTAGATAGTTAGACTGCAAACCTCACTGTTATGGAAGTAGTTCAGGACATCAACATAGCTACAGAAACTTCTGAAAAAGAGGCACAAGATGTGCATATTCCCGATCTGCCAAAGAAACCTCAGGGTCCTGTGACTGATGTAATCCAAAAAATTAGAGACTCACTTCCAGGGGAAGGAAGAAGAGGTACACAAGGAAGTTAATTCTGCTGATGTACACACTGTTGCAAGGGTTGAGGGGGAGTGCCAGACCTAGCCCCAAGACTAGATATAGATGCTCCAGGCACTACAGTAGAACTTGAGATATCATATGATTCAGAGAATGAGGAAGAAGCCTCAGTACTTAAGAAAATAAAAATCATGGAGCTAAGAAAGAAGAGTTCGTGCTATAAGAAAGCCTTAAAGGCTGGATCTTCATCTCTTGACCCTACAATGGATTTTAGTTCTCTCTTAGTACAGTTGCAATTCAAACTTGATGTGAAACGACTTGCACTAGAAAAGTATGTGGATGAAAGCCACAAGGAGATGCATCTCAATCTGGCACAAGTAGATTTGAGGTAAATTTTCTCAAGAAAGAAATGACAAACTGCTCCCATAAGGGAGGAAATATTGTGGTATATATTGTCAAACAACACCAAAACACTAAAACTGAAGTGGGTGATCTGGTTGTTAAACAAGGTTGTGTTCTAGCAAATCAGAAGAGGATGAATGAGAATTTGATGGAAATACATTCCATCACTCTGAAAAAATTGGCTGAACAAACCACTGTCATAGAAACACATATGGACACCAAAGTATCTGCTATAGAAGCACAAATAAAACTAGATTTGACAGCAGTCAATACTGCCATAAAGACTTTTGAGACTGCTATTTCAACTCAAAGGAAAAAGTTCAAGGAATATTATACTACTGGAAATTATCATGTGGTAGATCAAGTAAGATTTTAGAAGAATGACCTCAGAGATCATATTGCCCGAGAAGTAATAAAGGGGGAGAGAGTGCTTGTCAAAGCTTGCTCTGATCATGCTAAATGGGTATCCAACACTATCAGAGCTACCTTGGGATATCAACCTTTATGTGATGACAATAACACTGCTGAATCTGGATGCCAACCTACACTCTTAGAGGGGATGCAACCTGAAGTAGCTCAAGTCATATATCCCCCTCCTGAGTTTGGCAAAATTCAACAGGCAGTCCAGGATATGTACAGCCCACCACTGGATAAATTGCCCTTAATTTCTGAAGAAGTAGAAAAGCTTGATACAGTTTTATTTAAAGAGCAAGAGGCACAAATATCCAAGAAGAGATTTAGAGAACAGATTGAGGCTAGGTCTGATTTTGAGTAATGGAGTCCAACCTCTAGAAGCATCATCCTAACTGCATGGAATGAAGTTGCTGAAAATCAATATGATAGGGGCAAGTGATACTCCAAACAGGAATGGGATAAATATCTTGAACAACAAGAAACAATCTACAAATCCAGGAAGGACTTGAAGGCTGGAAGAATCCCTGCAAAATCCATAGAGCCTTGCAAGTATTTCCCAAAACCATTCCATTACTTTGAAAGGCAAAAGCTGAAAGCAGCTCAACTTAAGGACAAAGACATCAAGAGGAAGAAGCCTAATGCTGATACTGAAGCTGAAGTCAAAGCTACTGTTCAGTCAAGAAAAGGGATTTGTTAACCACAGAATCCGTAATATGTTCAGCAGGACAGATCCTCCTCCTCTTTTGGCAGACTCAGTTTTGGCAGTCCTCTCAGGTCATCAAGACCATGCAGAATCCAAGGCTCCCCAATGGCGGACTCAGTTCCCAGTCTGCCTAGGTCGCCTAGCTGGATTTCCAATTGACCTCCTTCAGCGGCGGACTCGATCCTCTAGTCCTTCCAGATCGTCCAGCCTCAGTTGATCAGCTTCCAGATCATCCGCCTGATCTTCAGGCGGACTCAAGCGTCAGTCCGAACAGGTCACGGCCCTTCAGCCAATATTACACCCTACAACCAAATGGAAGCTCCAGCTCCCGAGCCCAGTCCTCCCCTCTTGTATAGACTGCTTGTCTTTTATTTTTTGTTTCCTATCGCCGCTGCCTGATTCTCCTGTATGTCGGGAAGCTGGTTATTTTAGCACTGCCCATCTGGGCAGTCCCCCGAACCTATAAATAAGGGGAAGTGGTGCACCCAAGGCACGCTGACTCGAGCCTAGGAGCCCATTTAGTAGAGGTTGCGTACTCAAATCTCGGACTTTGCGGTCTCCAACCTGTCTTGACCACCACAATCAGCAGTCCTAATTAATCTTTTCCTTGGTTCATTAGTAAATGGTTGCTTGTAGTTTCCTTAATCTCTTTTTCCCTTCTGCCGGAACTTGAGAGCGCATTTCTTGCATCAACATCAACAAGCGACCTTCAGATTCAAGTTACCGTTGAATTTCACAGACCGAAATGTCAGATCGCTGATCGTCTCATCACCATGCCCGCTCAGGTCGCTCAAGCACGTCAGACGACCCTTGAGATGCGCTTGACCGATCCCGAAGATAGGCTGAATAGTCTAGGAGAGAGACCGACCAGTGCCTCGATGCAATCAACAGGGCCCTGGCCGCGCTTACTCTGTGACTTGACCAACCCAGAGCGGCCTTCGCAGACGAGCCAGTCCGCAAAACCCCAGTCCGCCAAACGCCAGCAGCAATGCCACCGCCGGCCAGCTCGCCCATCCAGTCCGTAGCTCCACTATGACCTCAAGTAGATAAGCTTGCTCCTCTCATGGACTTTTTCTGTGAGGTGGCCATGGGAAGTCCATCCCACAGACTTGACTTTTCTGAGGATAACCAGGTCGTACAGCCTCCTGTGATTTCTGTTCTAGCTCAAGCTGAAGAGTCTCCTTTCATAGATAAGATCCGTCAGGAGAAGGCTCCTAATAATTTCAGAGAACCTCGCATTCCCTTTTACACTAGAGAAACAGACCAAGTCGCTTATCTTCAGGCCTTTGAGGATGCTGTAGCTATGAGGTGCATGTTAGATTACTTGAAGTTCAAGTTCTTAGTAACCACTTTCGACGGCCAGGCCCGAGAGTGTTTTCATAAACTATACCCCCGATCTATTGCCAGTTTTTTTGAGCTCCTCTAGGAGCTCCTGCTAAGGTTTGCCACTTCCAGGAAGAGGAAGAGTGGGCCAGCTACCCTCTTTAAGATCAAGCAAGCAGACAATGAGTCGGTAGCATAGTTTGTGTATCGCCTCCAGAAGGAGAAGTTGGGTGTCAAAAATGTGGATCCTGAATTCTATAAGATGGACTTGATCAACGGACTCAAGGAAGCGCTGTTGAAATTTGAAGCAACCACAAAAGATCCTGCCACATTCCAAGACCTGATATCCTTGGCTAATACCTTCATTGAAGGGGAGAGTGCCAACCCCTCATATATATCAAACTTAATGGCAAAGGCATAAAGAAGGGACACAATAGATTCCTCTGAAACTCATCAAGCATGCAGACCTCCTCTACCAAAATATCAGCCTCCAGCACACAGGGGAATAAATTTCCTAGAAAAGCATCCTTAGCAAAATCATCAATAGTTTCATGAGCAAAAATTGTTGTTGGCTGCTACCCCTGCTCCTGTTGCTCCTCGGATCCTACCTGTACTTCAAATCCGGGATAGCTCATCTTCAGATAATCAACAAAGTCACGGTCCTGTGGAAGATCTTGCCTCCATGGGCCTGACAGTAGATGAAGTTCTCCAGATCTTACAGAAAAAGATTGAGTTCAAGAAAGAATTGCAGAAAGCAGAGGGAAAGACTTGAAACTCGGATCTTTTTTGTGCATTTCACTAGGAGAAAGGGCACCCAATCGAGGATTATAGAGCTCTCCAACAGCTTGTGGAGCAGCCACTTACTGCAGGAAAAATGAAGGGTCTTGGAGTGAAAGATACTTCGGCAAGGAGGTTTCCAAAGTCTTTTGGGAAAATGAGGACATTGAGGGAGCATGATACTTTGGCAACATCAAAATCGAAGAAAGCGTCGACGCAGATGACGTAGGTGTGTTAGATGATCTCTTTTGTATCCATGGAGGAGCGGGTGCAGAGTCAAGCAGGAAGTCTTCCTCAGTTAAGATCTCACGGCATGAGGTGGCCATGAATTCTATAGCCCCACCAGTGGAAATTATTACTTTTGGCCCAGAGGATCTCCTGAAGATATCCAACACCTTCAACGACGCAGTCGTGATCAGAGCAATTATAGAGAACTACACAGTTTCGAGAATTTTGGTTGACACCGGAAGCTTGGTCAAACTTATTTTCAAGAGCGCCTATGAGGCCCTGGAATCTAAAAAGACTTTAATCTCCACTGAAGGGCCACTGTATGGCTTCACAGGCAAAAGGAAGGAAGTTGAAGGGAGCGTTATACTCTCAGTAACACTCGGGGGGGTGTCAAAGCTTATCACGTTCATAGTAGTTGATGCGGCAAACAGCTACTACGCCATCTTCGGAAGACCCCTCCTTAACGAATATCGGGCGGTGTTTTCAACCTAACATTTGGCAATCAAGTTTACAGTAGGAGGAAAGAAACACCGGGTCAGAAGCGACCCAAGGGAGGCTCGAGAGTGCTATGTCAAAACGATCAACATGATCGAGCAGGTGCCCCCTCAGACGGCTCTAGTCGCCGCCTCAGAAGAAAGAGCTCTCCAAGAAGAGGTCAGAAATCAGGAGGAAATCCAGGAAGGGGTTCACCTGGAGCCTGCTCAAGCAACCCAAGGAATCCCAATTGGCACAGATGAAGAAAAAGACTTTCAATAAACTCGGAGCTCCCTGGAGAAAAAAAGGAAGAGTTGATCGCCTGCTTATTAAAGAACCTAGATATCTTCTCCTGGGCAGCGGAGGACATGCCAGGAGTGGATCCTGATATTTCTTGCCTTCACCTCAATATTGCTCCTGACTACAAACCTGTTCAGTAAAAGAAGAGGGAGGTGGCGACGAAACTGGCCGATTTAATCAAGGAAGAGGTAGCGAAGCTTCTAAAGGCTAAGTTCATTCGTGAAATTCAATACCTAGCCTGGGTATCAAATGTTGTAATGGTGAGGAAGCCTGGGGGGAAAATGGAGGATGTGTGTTTAATTTACCAAATTAAATAAAGCGTGCACCAAAGATTATTATCGGCAGCCTCGAATAGATGCTTTAGTAGATTCTGTGGTTGGGTACCTTTTTATGAGTTTTTTAGATGCATTTTCTGGTTATCACCAAATTAGGATGCATAAGCCTGAAGTTCCACATACATCTTTTATCATGAACGATGGTTGTTACTGTTATCTGGTTATGCCTTTTGGATTAATAAACGCAAGCGCTACTTATTAACGCATGATGGACTTTGTCTTTAATGAACAAAAAGAAATAAATCTTGAAGTTTACGTCGATGATCTTCTTATTAAAAGTAAAACCTTTGCTTCGCATTTACAAGACCTCACAGAGACATTCACAACTCTACGGAGGTATAACATAAAGTTAAATCCGTTGAAATGTATCTTTGGAGCAAATAAAGGAAAATTTCTTGGTCATCTCCTTACCCCCGAAGGGCTTGCCCCTAACCCAGATAAAGTTAAAGCAATCCTCAATAAGTCGTCACCTCTCTCACCCAAAGAAGTTCAGCAACTAGGGGGAAGGCTAGCGGGCCTTGGAAGATTTATTTCCATAGTATGTGATAAAAGCACCTCGTTCTTTAAAACTCTTCGCGGGGGATCAAAATTTGAATTGACCGAAGAATACGCGGAAGCTTTTAAGAAACTTGAGAAATATTGTTCATCTACCAAGGAGTTGTCTCGAAAGCAATAAGCTCAGTCCTTATTAGAGAGGAAGGAAGAAGGCAATAATATTATGTAAGCAGTATATTGAAAAATGCTGAAACCAGGTATCCGATCCTCGAGAAGCTTGCACTGGCACTAGTAATGTCTGCCAGAAGACTTCGACCATACTTCCAAGCGCACTCAATCAAGGTGATTACTAATCAACCATTAAAGAGTATCCTGGAAAAGCCGGAGCACTCTGGGATACTTACCAAATGGGCAATTGAACTCTGCGAGTTTGATATTTCATATGTATCCCCAAACGGCAATCAAAGCATAGGTATTGGCAGAATTCATGATAGACACCACTGAATCCAATACAAAACAAGCCGATTAATCTCCTTTAGCATGGACAATCTACATAGATGGTGTTGTTGGCAAAAACTCTTCGGGAGTAGGAGTAGTGCTCATTAACCCAGATGGGGTCAAGTTGAAATAGGCTGTGAAGTTATCTTTCCCAGCCACTAATAACCAGGCAGAGTATGAAGCACTCTTAGTAGGCCTGCGGTTTGTAAAGGAGTTGGGAATAGACTATGCACATATTAAAACTGACTTGTTCGTATTTGTGTCACAGGTATTGGGAAATTTTTAAACCAAATATCCCACATTAAAAAAATATTTAGTGCTGGTGAAGGCATAGATTGGGAGGTTTAAAAGTTTCACTATTAAGTACGTCTCAAGAGTGCACAATACTGAGGCGGATGAGCTAGCAAAGTTTGGTCTCCCCTCGAGAGAGACAACTTCAGAACATTTTTACCCGACTACAAAAGAAGGGGAGTTGATGCAAGTAAAACAACAACCCTCTTGGATGGACCCGTTCAAATCATATCTCTCAACAGGAGAATTGCATCAAACATTGAAAGATAAGAAAAGATTCAGAATGAAAGCGGCAAATTACAAACTTATCTCCGGAATTTTCTATAGAAAAAATTTCCTCTCCCCAATGGCAAGGTGTGTATTTGAGGAGGAGATCCCATTGGTGCTCCGATAAGTTTACTCTGGATTATGTGGCAGCCATTCAGGAGCAAGGACTTTGGAGAGAAGAATATTGCGGCAAGGGTATTTCTGGCCCACGATGAGAAAAGATTCAGAAACCTACGCAAAGTAGTGTTCCCAATGCCAAAAATTTGCTCTGCTTCAACTCCGATCATCACAGTGACTTGTGTAAATCACCACACACTGGCCTTTCGCAGTTTGGGGAATGGATCTCCTCGGGCCATTTCCCATGGCAAGTGTGGAGCGACGTTTTATCTTGGTTATGATTGATTACTTCAGCAAATGGATTGAAGCCAAGGCACTAGCAAAGACAACAACACAGGTGATAAAAACTTTGTGTGGGGGAGATAATTTGCAGGCATGGGATTCCGATGGCAATTATTATGGATAATGGGTTGCATTTCAACAATGAAGAGATGAAGAACTTTTGCAGACAAGTCGGCATAGAATTACAATTCTCTTCAGTTCATCATCCCAGAAGCAATGGCCAAGTAGAAGCTGTGAATAAACAGATACATAATTTGCTAAAAAAGAAAGTGCAAAATCTGAGAGGCAACTGGGCAGATGAGCTTCCTTTAGTTCTATGGACCCTCAGAAAATTCTCTTCATCAGCTACCAGATAAACCCCTGTCAATCTTGCTCATGGCTCGGAGGCTCTCATCCCGGTGGAATTTGAGGTTCCGACTTCGTGGGTATTGCTGGCCAGGCAGAGCTGGGAAGACTAGCTTGAGATTAATAATGAGAACATGAGACATAGCTTGGATCAAATTGAAGAATTGTGGGATGAAGCCATCATCAAGCAAGAGGAAGTCAAGCGAAGAATGGCAAGATATTTTGATAAAAATATTAGGATCAAGCATTTTTTGGTGGGAGATCTCATTCTGAAAAAAGTAGATGCAGGCGCAAGAAATGATTTAGTGGGTAAGATGAACCCAAACTGGAATGGACCAACATCATTAAGAAAGTTATGAAAAATGGGGCATACCGACTGCATACCAATGATGGAGAAGACATACCTCATACTTGGAATGGTGATAATTTAAAGCGGTTTTATGCTTAAACAAACACTTGTCATTTGTATTCATTTCGATGATTATATCAATGAGAATTTCTTGCTAGCACCTTTTCTTGCATATCCTAATCACTTCTCCTTACCTGCAACTCAAAGTAAAAGATCACTGAATCAAGAGACATCACCAAGTCCAGCTTGGACCCCCCCCCCCCCCGAAAATTGTTGTCATTAGCGTAACACCATGATGACCACGTGTTGCAGGGAGATTTCGCACCGTATAGTGGGAACTTGCAGATTCTCGCGCGGTGGGCTACTGGATTTTGGATCCCAACTGGTACCTGACTCCACCTCTGCATTTTTGGAGGGATGGGGTGGTTGTCAGCTCTACCATGCTTTGTGAGGGATAGTGTACACCTTGATGGTCTCTTTGTGGAAATCAATGCCATCCGAAACCTGCCCATAGATCATCCATGTTTGTGCTCTTGAACACTCTTTGGTACTCTCAAGCGGTGCCTGAAGGGAATCCACAGCCCATTTGATCCTCTGAGGAAAGAAATACACCCCGCATGCACCTGCCCAATTGATCCAATCGGTCTTAATCCCAGGCAAGGGAGCAGTGTTCTTTTTTAACTTAAAATGCACAGCTCTCATAACCTCATGAGGAAAGCAATGCTATATGCACCTGCGCTCGGTTAAGTTGTGAATTATTTCTCTTCACGTACTGTATTTTTGTATCCGTGCAGTCCGCCGTTTTGTTCAGTGGTTTGGTCTTACAGCTTATGTGACCCTGTGAGGAAAGCTATTCTATATGCACCTGCCTGCTTAATCACCGAAGTTGTGGATCATCTCTATCCAGTCGGAATGTACTTCTGGTATTTGCAGTCTGCAAGGCTTAATCTTTCTGGCCGCCAAGTTACCTGGATGATGTGGTTTACAACTCCGACCTTGCGAGGAAAGCAATGCTATACGCACCTGCCCGCTTGGTCACTTAAGTCTGTAACCCATCTTTCTTAGCCCGTAGATGTTTATTTATAATTATTTCAGTTCGCAACGACGATCGTTGATCTTTCTTAACTTGTGAAAATTTATTCGGTTAATTTATATGCGGACTGCAATTGGTATTCGTCAAAGTCCGCCGATTATCCATACCTTTTAAGCTATATAAACTTGGTGAGCTGCAAATCAAGTTCCGTGGCCAGGATTATTATCGACCTTAGTCATCTTCAAGCCATACTTATCCAAAGCGTGCGGCCTAAAATCTAAGCGGCGCGAACTAGTTTTCATTAAACTACGACGACTATTAATTATCTTGTACACAGACATCAAGTCTCATCAAATCATTGAAAGAAGCATAAAATGAAAAATAAAAATAGCAGAAGACACGGGCTGGGAAAAAAATCCTTTGCATTCATTGTCAAAAATTTGCATCTTTTTTATCTTTAGCGACCTCAATTCAAGTCTGCCCCCTTTATAAAAAATAAATTCAAAATACATCTTTTTCATTCTGTGGTTATCCTTTGTCTTTTTACGCAGACGCATCTGGGATAGATCCATCAACAATGACTTCAGGAGAGTAACCTCCTGAGTCGCTGCTGATATCATCTGAACTTTTGCTATCCACAGACTCGCCTCGCGGACTTCCCTCATCAGAACTTGAAGAAGATGCGGACTGTCAAGACTTGTTTCCCTCTTGCTGGCATAAAAAGCATCATCGGGAACTTCGTCTTCAGCTAGCCCATCATCTCCTTCTTCGCCTTTCTCATCAGCAACTGCTTTTCCTTTCGCAGCCCACTCAAGATCAGCGGCCTTCTCCTTTAGCTCGGGGAAGAGCTGTAGAAAAGGGACCTTGACCACCCCTTCCTTTGCGAAGCCACCGTCAATAAAGCACTCAATAGCAACATCGGCGCTTTCCCTCACAAAGGAAAACAATGCGTTTTGGAAGCTATGGTTAGTGACATCATACGCGGTCTGCAAATAGGAAAAATGAGTCAATTCGCCGCGGACACGAAACAAAGATCGCCGCGAATACCGAAACTTACTGCTTTATTTTCTTTGTGCAGATTAATCCTCTTCCCTAACCGTTTGTTCCTGTCCTTTAGCAACTTATTTTCTCACAGAAGTTGCTCGTTTTCTTTGAGCAGGTCGCACGTCAGACAACCCATAAAATGGCTTGTCATAGCGCTATTCGCGTTGTCTTAGGTAGTGAGTAAGGGGATATCGGTAGGCGCCACGCTCTTCAGGTCGCGCAAATTTCACTTCCCATAAAGCATGGATATCGCCACATGGGCATGACGATAGATCCGCAGACACTTCCAGGAGGGAAGAGCAGTGGAAAGGCAGACCTGCTTGTTCTTTCCGTGTCAGTGGATCATCGGGTTTCCCCTCAGATCCTTCGGGTTCTTTCCGAAGACCTGCATGTCGAAGCTTTCAGAGGAAGAGTAGTCTGCGGCAGGATCCCCTTCCTCCTTCCTTCTCCTTGCAATTTCTTTCTTCCTTTCTCCTTGGGTAGGAGTCAGGCCGCCGGTGTTTGGGGCGGATTCACTGGAACCGCCAAGGTCGCTGCAAGAAAAGAAACTAAATCAGTACACTACAGGTTGCGATGGATACGCTCCAGGACGCGGCAGATACAAAGATAGGTCGGACTTACTCTCTTGGAGGGTTATGGCGTCCAAGCTGGGCAAGAGCGAGATGTAGTGGTCAATGCTTAGCCTTGCCCCTGCCAAGAATTTGACGATGGCGGTCTCCACCTCACCCAAATTTATGCTTTTGAAGACGGAGTCCGCACGTACTTGCGGATATGTATGAGTGAACCCCAGGTCACACTCGAAGATGAGGTACCTCAAAGTCCAGTTATGGATCTTGTTTGGTAAGCCCATAACTTTCATCCCTCGATAGTAGAAGTATATGACACCTTAATACTGGCGGCCTACAGAGGGAGTTACAGAGTGGACAGAGAAAATTTTTCTAAATATATTTAAAGAAAATGCTATCTTTTCAGACCGCAGGTATGATAAATAGCTGTAAATCACAGCTAAAGTGTTTGGCGCGAGCTGCCCTAGCACCATGCCGTAATGCTCAAAGATCTCGACGACCTCCCATAATAAGGGGAACGTGAATTCGCAGTCGAAGTGGTCGATAGGCACTGCGATCTATGTTGCAATAGAGAAATTAATCCTCTCCTAATCTTCGGGCAGTCGGGTGAGCACTGGCGAGTCCGTCATATGCTTCTTGAAGAAGGCATCCAGGTTGGCCTCTGTCAGCTTACATTTCTTGTGGCCAGCGGAATGGAAAGCAATCGCTACATCAGTGCGTGCGGACACAATTTTCACAGACCGCGAGGACTTATGCTTCGATCGCATTTCCTATACCGAAAGAAGACTAGGGCTCTATTTATAGAAAAACTAGTCTGACGGCTTTTTCAGCCAGTCCAAAAAGATATATCCTTTAGTCCGTGCGGACCAGTCAAGATTGCGAACTCAACGACAGTCCGCCCAGCTCGCTTTATTCAGGGTTCCTGCATCTTCAAAGAAAATTTACAAGTCAAGATTGCGGACTCAACGGCAGTCCGCCCAGCTCGCTTTATTCAGTGTTCAAAACAATTTTCAAGTCAAATATGCGGACACAAAGTCAGTCTGTATATCTCGCATTCAACATCAACCTACAGAAAGATTTTCATCATGTAGATCGTAATATTGTTCAAATCTCAAAGCAATAGTATACATAACAAATAAAGTTCACATCATTGTTAAAATAAAGCAACAAGCAATGTCGAAGAGCACACCAATTATACAACATGCAAACAAATCAAATCAATTGTTCACTCGTGTGCGGACTCAGCATCCTCTACGGTCAGGTTGAGCACGTCGCTCCTGCCTATCCTTCCCGAGATGAGTTGCCTGGTCGCTTCCTCACAGTATCTCTCTGTATAGCTGGTAGACGAGATGGTGCATTGCGTTAAAAGTACGGTGCATATACATGGCATCCTTGTCAATCCGGCTCACCAGAACCACAGGATCGCCTGCAGACCTCGGCTCCTCATCCACCATGGGCTGCCCACCTGCTGCTAGAGCTGGAGCCTCAGCTGAAGCAGGTCGATTGGGTAGTTACGGCCTTGCCGCTACAACCTCGGCATCTTGCTTCTTCTTCCCTTCCCGCACAAGGTCCAAATACCTACCTCTATAGTGGCGGGCATCATCACCTAAACTCTGCTTCTCCTTCTTCAATTTGTCTAGCTCCGCTGAGATGTTGGCGACCTGACTCTCCAGAGCTTTCTCCCGCTCTATCCGCCTTTTCAGTTTTTCTTGAACGTCTTTCAGCTTTTCTTCATACTTCTTCTTTTCTAAAAAAATCAAGTTGTTCATGCCGAACTGCTCGCCTTGCGCAGACTCATCATGAGGGATTGCTCTAGTCTACTCCAGTGCATTTGCTTCGAGGGACGGCAAAATCTCGCTACCTTCAATAGAGCCGGGTGGCGACTTTCGTCCTACAACAAAGAAAACAAAGTGTGAATGAGTGCCCAGGTCACGGAAGACTCGAAAGGTTAAAAGTTAAATCACTTTTTGTAATTATTGCAGCAATCTGGCGACTATCAATGACAGGCCGCCTCGTGCTATCCGAATCAAAAGCACCTAGGCGCTGCCTCCATTCTCTATGAACCCTTGCTCTTGTCTCGGCCATCAAACTGCTCGACACGACTATATCATCGGTCTCTGTAATGATCTTGATCGGCCGCGATTTCCGTGGAGGAGATTTATAAAGCCACGGACGCTGAAAACACCTAGGCGCCGGTTGCAGTTTACCTGATTGCATTAGCTAAGCTGCAGCCCGTAGATCCTCAACTCGCCTGTCCGCATCGAGTTTTTCGGAGATCCCCTCAACCTTGGCTTTCATGATGGCGAGCTTCTCCTTTGCAACCTTCTATCCTCCCTCAGCCGCAGGTGTGGAGGGGGATTAACATTTTTACTCCCACTATCTAAATGTCAGACTACAACACCTCAAGCAGAGATTGATTCATATTTGTGAGCTGCTCATTATCGATGGTGTTGAGTATTTTAGGGGTGGACAAGCTGACCGTTGACAGGGAATCGTTTCCCAGGACCGGGGCATCTGGAGTAACAAGGACAGCATCTGGAACTTCCTTTTATCATAGCCTGTACTGCAAGCTCGCAGCACCAGTCCTCCTAGAGACGTTCTTCTCTTTGCTAGCCTGCAGTTTCTTGTCTACCCGCTTGGAAATGGTAGACTTTTCCCTCTTCCTCTTCTTTTCAGGTATTCTTTTTTCCGAGACAATAGCGACCTACTGCGAGTCTGGCAGACTCTCGCGGACTGTGTCCGTATCGATGATAATCAGAGCTAGTGAAGATTCTTGCTCTTCAGCTCGTTCTTTAACTTGTTCTTCAACTTGATCTTCAGTTCATTTTTCAGCCTTTTCTTTAGCAGGCCGCTTGTCCTAACCGTTTGGCTGCCGAACTTCCAGTGAAGAGACCTCCTTGTTTAGGTCTATTCGCAGCATATATGTTCATGAGGCAGAAGGAAATATTTCCATACCCCTTGAATTTGCAGGGTTCTGGTCAGAAATCAACGACGGATTCAAGATTCTATCCGCACTCTTCGATGGCACATTTTGAGCAGAAGAGACATCCATGGACTTCTCGTGTTCAGATTCTTTGATGCTTCGGACTGAGTCAGTCCTCTCCTGCCCATTTTGCAAACTTTCCCCTATATGGCTAACAGTCATCCCACTCTGGTGGACAACCTTCTTGGTCTTCGTGCTCGTCTTGGGTTTCTCTATTCTTGAAGAAAAGTTTCCAAAGAATGATCCAAGTCTTGCCATGCCGTACTGAAGAGTGCAGACCACAAGAGGTGAAAACTGACCCGTGGCGCAGACAATTTTGTCAGAAAATAGAGTTTCCGGCGATATTTATAGCACTGGCAGCATTTCTGACAGTTGTGGACTCGACGGTTAAGCAAACATTTTCGAAGTTTCCTGAAACTTAAAAATGTGCGGGGATTATGTTAACCCAAGAATCCGTAACATGTTCAGCAGGACAGATCCTCCTCCTCTTTTGGCTGACTCGGTTTTGGCAGTATGCTCAGGTCTTCAAGACCATGCCGAATCCAAGGCTCCCCAACAACGGATTCAGTTCCCAGTCTGCCCAGGTCGCCTAGCCGGATTTCCAATTGACCTCCTTCAGCGGCGAACTCGATCCTCCAGTTCGTCCAGGTCGTCCAGCCTCAGTTGATCAGCTTCAAGATCATCCACCTGATTTTCAGGCAGACTCAAGCATCAGTCCACATAGGTCGCGGCCCTTCAGCCAATATCACGCCCTGCAGCTAGATGGAAGCTCCAGCTCGCGAGCCCATTTCGCCCCTCTTGCGCGGATTGCTTGTCTTTTCTTTTTTGTTTCCCTTCACCGCTGCCTGGTTCTCCTGTACCCGGGCAGCCGGTTATTTTAGCACTACCCGTCTGGGCAGGCCCCCGAACCTATAAATAGGGGGAAGCAGTGCACCCAAGGCACGCTGACTCGAACACAGGAGCCCATTTAGTAGAGGTCGCAGACTCAAATCTCGGACTTTGCGATCTCGAACCTGTCTTGAACACCGCGATCAGTAGTCCTGATAACTCTTTTCTATGGTTCATTAGTAAACGGTTGCTTGCTGTTTCCTTAATCACTTTTTCCCTTTTGCCGGAACTTAAGAGCGCATTTCATGCATCATTAGGATTGTCATCAGGGAACCAGATCAACCCTAACTTTTGATTGACTAGGTTTTAGAAGAACTATGTAGATCTTTTATTGTTCTTATGAAAAACACAAGCATTGTAATCTTACTTTGCTTATATGATAAAGAAATTATTGATTGACAATAGTTTATATACCTATGTCTCTGAGTTGCATAGTTTTCTTATGATATTCCTTTTTTTGAATATTTGTGTGTAATATGTTATATCTACTCTTGAATAACTCAGTTTTAAATGGCTAAATACATCATGCTTATTATTTTTTGTTATATTGGTGTATATCATTGACTATGTGTTATGACTTCTCCAAATAGGGGGAGATTGTTGGGTACATTGGAAATTATGTACCTGATTTGGAGAAGCCTCACCTGACTCAATAATATACCTCAGGTTGTATTTGATGATGTAGTGAGTTTTCTTGTGCAGGCAGAAGAATGAAGAAAATATTCTAAGTATAAAAGTGTCGAGACATTTATAATGTGTCGATATCTTTGAAGGAGCAGCACCGAGATCAGAAGCAAAGTTGTGTCGACACACAGGACTTGTGTCGACGCATGAAATTTGAGTCGATAATAGTTGTGTCGACACTCAGGAATAGTGTCGACGCACATAGATTTGAAGTGCTGACATTAGTAGAAGAGCTTTATCGACACACAGGAATTGTGTCGACATAAATAATTTAAGTCTACATCAGCTGTGTCGGTACACAAGACTTGTGTCGACATATAGAGTTTGGGTCTACATCAGCTATGTCGACAAGTTTCTGAAGTATGTCGACACATTCTACAAAGATAGTGTAGAGATTGAATGAAGAGTTATGTCGACAAGTTTCTGAAGTATGTCGAAACATTTTACAAAGGGAGTGTAGAGACTGGATGAATAATGTGTCGACAGTTTCTGAAGTGTGTCGACAACATCAAAAGAGTTGTGTCGACACATTCTATAAAAGCTGTGTTGATCGTTTCTAAAGTTTGTCGACACATGGGTAATTGTGTCGACACATACTTCATCTGTGTCGACACATACTATCCTTGTGTCTCGATACATTCAGCTGAGTTAAATAACTCAAAGTGCTAGATCTCAAAACTGAAGACTTGACTGCTGCTAGAATTATCAAGGCATGTTAGACATGTAAGAACTGTCAGATGTCAGTCATCTACCGGATCAGCTTGTTGCCTCTGATGTGATCTATAAATAGAGCTGAGCTATCAGAAAAAAGAACAGCGAGACAAAGAGAAAATTTAGAGGGAATCTAAGAAGAATGAGGAATACTCCAAGAAGAATTCACAGAATTCTATACTGCAAGAAGGTTCTGATTCTAAATCAGAGAAGGAGACAGCGTCTCTTTGGATCCATTAGTGTTTGCAGAATCAAGTTTGCAAGAAGGAAGAAGCTGAGTCTACATCAACTTCTCAAGAAGATTCAACCCATGTTCTCTCTTTCAAGAAGCTTTGAATAAGCTAAGTAATGTTGAATCTGATTCATTGCAGCAATGGTCTTAAGAAAGCAGATTAATAAAGATTTGATCAAGATTCCCTCACCCTTCTTTCTCTCTATCTGGGTGAAGGAAGAAAAGTTATTCTTTATACAATTTTTTGTAAGATAAATTTTATATCTGAGTGTAAGATATTTCAATCTCTGAGTTGTAATCCTGTAATTATAAAGGCTGAGGTAGGGTTGTTTGCCTGAGGTAGGAGATTAAGTTCTCTGAGCTGTAGGCCTGGTGATAAGGGTTGAGGTAGGGCTTAATAGCCTGAGTGGTAGGAGTGTGGATTCACTCTAAGGTAGGGTTCTTGGAAAGAGCCTGAGGTGTAGGACTTGTTGAAGTCTGAGTTATAGGAACCATTTGGGTTCTGAGTTGTAAGATCTGAGGGTCTGAGAAGGTGGAAGGAAGCTTGGTTGAATCTAGTGTACTTCTAGATAGGCGAAGGGGAGAAGTGGATGTACCCATCTCATGGGGAACCACTATAAATCTGTGTGTCTGCTGTGATTGGTGTGTTGTATGTTGTGATTATTATAAAATTTACCTATACTTTGAATAATCTATTATAGGCCTAAGTAAAAAGAATTGAACCTATTCACCCCCCCCCCCCTCTAGGTGTTTAGACATTCTTGAAATCAATTTTTTCAAAAAGGTTACTCGAAAACAATAGCTGGTTCTCGAGAAGAGTATGTATGGTTCTCGAGAACAAGTCTTTAAGGAAAATACGGGAAATGATTTCTATCTTCTCGAGAAAAGACTTCTATTACTCGAGAACTAGACAAAGACTTCTCGATAACTAACCTTACTTCTCGAGAACTAGATAAATACTTCTTGAGAACTAACTTAACTTCTCGAGAATAAATTGACTTCTCAAAACTCAACTTCTTCTTACTCAAGTATTGGTCTTCTACTTTCTCGAGACAAGGCTTGGCCTTCTCGAGTAATGGCTTAGGTTACTCGAGTACAACACTTAAAAAATTTCTGAAACAATTTTTGAGCAAACTCGAGAAGGAGGTAAGTAGTACTCGAGTACTTCATGGATTTCTCGAGTATTTAACAAAGCCTTCTAGAGAATAGTTTCTGCTACACGAAAACTATACTTAGCAGACTCGAGAAATCATTCCTATACTACTCTAGTACAAGAAGTCCTTCTCGAGTAATGGACTTAGAAAAATTTTGGCTTTCTGAAAAATGTTTTCTTCCAGGTAAACAGCAACAATTCTTTCTTCCATTACTTTAGTACTTGAAAATGAACTGTGTCCCAATAGAGAGGCTACACATGAGTCAACACCATTGATCACACAATGAGGGATTATATTGTATGGTCATGGGTTTGATTACTCTTTGTAGACTGACATTGGTCTACACATGGCAATTATAACGTGCAAGCACTCAACTTGAAAATAGCATCAAATACAAACTTAATTCATCTTAGTTAAAGGGTGACTCAATACAAATCTAGGTTATTATGGATACAATACCCAACAATACCCAAATACATAACATAGCCTTTGGTAACTCCCCTATCAAAGCCTCTAAAAATGGCCTTAGGTCCATGCTTCATAGGATTGTAATTCTTAAGAAAACTCCTTGTCTTAGTCAAATGCCTGGAACACATACTGTCCAAGTATCAGATTTGCTTTAGGTCAGTACTTGAACTAGCTTGCAAGATAAGATTCATTTTACCTTGGGAGATCAACTAAATGAGGGTCCTAGGTTCTTGTTAGCAGAGCATTTCTGCTAGGACCAACACTAGCAAGAAAACTCTTCTTTTCCTTTGGCACAGAGGGATTATGCCAACAATCTATGGCAAAGTGCCCCACTTTACCACATCACCAACACTCAAAAATATTACACCTTCTATTCTTAATATTTTTGGACGATGATGGAACATGAGAATTTCCATGTTAAGAAGAGAGGGCACATGCATTCTTCCTATTTCTTTCACCAATCACCTGGCTGTATGCTCGACGATAACTGTTCTTACTTAGTGATATCGACTTGACAGTAATCGATGCCAGCTTTGTAGCTGACATTGTGATGATGGCATCCATTATTGCATTGTGAGAGTGAGTTATTGTTTTGCCAATAGCTTAGTTTTTCACTTGAAAGTTGGCAAGATACCACTACTTTGTCCTCGAGTGTAGGGGCCAGTGTACTAAAAATAAATGGTTCATAAGGACCCATTTGTATTTCCTCAGGGGAGCATTCAAAGCACTCAACCTCAAGCCCCTTCTACCTCTACAGTTAAGTGCACTTTTTCCCTTACTATATTTTGGGTATTGTATCCACAATATACCTGATTTGAAGAAGTCCCTGAACAAGCTAAGGTGAATAGATAATGTATTTGATGATTTTCTTCAAGTTGTGCTTGCAGTTATTCCACGCTAAGTACACACCAATATCAGAGTGCAGTGGGTCAATATACACGGGTCTGCGCAACGTAATCCCTCGTTGAGCAGATCAGTGTGTTGGCTCACGTGTACTCTCTCTATTGGAGTGTACTTATTTTCAAGTACAGGGTTGAGATTGATCGAGAGCTGAAGAGGAGCAAGGATGGGTCAAAGACAACCTCATGGGAAGAAAGACGAAGATTCGTCTAAGTTAAATTCGACGGGAATCACTAAGTGATTCTCGCCGATTCGACGGGAATCACTAGTGATTCTCGCCGAATCGTCGAGAATCACTCGCCGATTCCCGCCGACTGCATCCGGCTGACTTAACGCCTTCAATAATTTTGTTAAGTCAGAATCGTCGAGAATCAATAAGTGATTCTCGCCGACTCGTTGAGAATGACTCTGCATTCTCGTCGATTCGTCGAGAATGGTTTTGATTCTCGCCGATTCACTCCGGATGGCAAGATTTTTAGCTAAAATTCTACCAAGGATAATTCGACGGGAATCATAAGTGATTCTCGCCGATTCGGCGAGAATCACCAATGATTCCCGCCGAATTTGCCTTAGGCGATTTCTACCTACTCGCTGGACCGAACCAAGATAATAGGCGTTGTTTGGACTGGGCTTAGGGTTTCTCCTTGTGGGACCCACAACGGTCTTTTAGGGTTGATCTATAGTATAAATACTCGCATTTTCTCAGACTCCAATAGTAATCAATCACAAAAAATCAAAGCCGCCGAGCGTAACCTAGCCGATCGCGAAACTCGTTCTTTCGCCATCGTCGCTCGCAAGATAGTCGCCGCCACTGATCTTAGAGGTCATCTTTGATCGTCCGGCGACAGGACCGAGGCTAAGCTTAGCGTATTACATTTCTATCTTGAGATCCTTTGTCTCTTGATTTGTTGAGTGGGAATATTTCTCCCCTCTGAATCGATTGAGACGATCGATCCAAGTAAGATCGTTGGTAGACCTTGCTAGCTTTGTCAATAAGTTTGGATCTACAAAGCATCGCCGCCGCAATCCTTTGCCGCCGCCGATCTCGGGAAGATCCTCTCCAAGAGAGTGCTCCGATCGCGGACTCTTCGTCTTCATAAAGAAAGCTTTATTGAACGAAGAGGGACATCGGGTTCTCGAAACGTAGTTTGTATTTCTTGTACATTCTATTTTAACTTTGTTGTAAAGAAACTTTGATTCCTCGTTGTAGGGTTGGGTGCAACCCGCGGTGGAGGAGTAGTGACTCCTTCGGGTGGAAGGGTTTCTTACATAGTATGAGGATTCGATTTCAATCCGTTTGTTGAAGTGACTGAGTCGTCCCTTGTTGGGAGATAGGTCAAAGGGGGAGAGTGGACGTTCCCAAATCGGGAAACCACTATAACTGCTTGTGTGTTTCTGTGTTGTGGTTGTTTTTGTTTTCTTATGCAGGTTAATTTTTAATTCCGCAAAAGACTGCAGATCACCTATTCCCCCCCCCCCATAGGTGAAGATAGTTGACACTAGATAACTTTCAAGTGGTATTAGAGGGAGGTTACTCGTCAATAAGGTTAAAACCTTGAGTACGTTCCCTCATCTACTGTCAAGAAGAAAGAAGATCTCTGAAATGAAAGGACTCAAGTATTCAGGGAAGATCCCAGTGTGCACCAAGTTGAACTTTCCTATCTAGAAGGAAAGGATCAGGTACTACATGGAAGCAATCGACCCACGACTCTTCATGATAGTGGAGGAGGGACCTTATATCCCCACTAAGGCCTCCACCATTGATCCTACCAAGAAAGTACCCAAGAAACTTTCTGAAATGGATAAGGATGAGATGGTGCTTGTCGAACTTGACAAGAAAGCTCAGAACATTCTGGTAAGCGCCGTCGATGATTCCATGATGCAGGTTTTTTGCAACTGCAGCACTGCCAAGGACATTTGGCACTGCCAAGGACATTTGGCACTGCCTGATCATCTTGATGGAAGGCACTGATAAAGTAAGGGATGATCGAAGATCCCTTCTGAACCAGAAGTATGAGACCTTCAGGCAAGGTCCCAAGGAAGAAATCAGAGTGACATTCGAGAACTTCCTGAAGATCGTCAATGCCCTGAAGGGCTATGGCAAGGTGTTCACCGATGGTGAACTAAATGACAAGTTCCTTAGATCCCTTACTAAGGAATGGGACACCAAGATCTGCGCCATCAGAGAATTTTGCAGGCTGGCAGAAACAGATCCCCAGATTCTATTTGGGAAACTTCTGTCCTATGAGCTTCAGCTGAACACCAGAAATGCAGAAGAAGAAGCCGATAAAGCCGCTGCCAGAGAGAAGACTGTGGCCCTTAAAGCCAATCACTCAAGGAAAGGCAAGGGTGCAGCCTCATCCCGCTCTCGGAAAATTGATGAGGAAGAAGAATTTGAGCCATGCTCTTCCGGCTAAGAGCTATCTGAAGAAGACTTCTCCCTCATCACTCGGGAGTTCAAGAAGTTCCTCAAGTTGAGGAATCAAAGAAAGAGAGACGGCTCCTCCTCCAGACATCAGAAGAAGAATTATTCTTCTGACAGGTATGAATCCAAACACAACAAACATCGCTTTAATGACATTATTTGCTTTGGATGCAATAAGCCAGGTCACGTCATTGCTGACTGCCACCAAGGCAAGAGAGATAAGGGGAAGGGAGAGGAGCACAAGTCCTCTAGAGATAAGAAGAAGGAGAGGAGCTACATCGCCAAAAAGCCAAAGACACTGAGTGAGTCTGATTCCTCAGACTCCAGTGATGATGAGGAAGCCTACTTTGGGCTAGTGGGTCGCTCTGACTCAGAAGGAGACTGCCCCCCATTTACTGGGAAGGTAAAAGCTCGTACCCCCCCTCTCTGACTCTGACTATGAGTCTCCTGATGATGATCTCGAGGACAGCCCATCTGCCCGTGAAGCTGAGCTCCTCGAAAAGTATGAGCTTTTTCTCAATACCTTTAAGGAATGTCGTAAGAGGTTGAGGGCTCAGAAAAAGGAAGTCAAATTCCTTAAGGCTGAGGGTATGTCTCTAAGAGAAGAGATCACTAGCTTGATCTCTCTCCGACAGGAACGACTGTGCCTTACTTCTGAGCACTCAGAGTCTCTAAGGCTCCTTGACCTTAAACAGGAAGAAGTCAACAAGTTGGAAGAACAACTTGCGGTAGAAAGGAAGATTGTCAAAAGCTTCTCTATGTTAAAGACTGTTCTTCCACTGGTTGATACCTTCTCTGCTCAGGCTAAGAGGGCTGGCTTGGGGCATGTGGGTGTGCCTGGTAAATCATCCAGGAGAAATAGAAAGCAGAGGAAAAATAAGGCTGCTAAGAAGGCCTCTGCTGCAAAAAAGGGAAAGGCCCCACTCAACCCTGTTGAATTCCGGAAGCCTTGCTTTCCCTACAATGAACAGGACTATGAGTCAACCTATGGCCACTTCTTCCGGCCCTCGGTTGAAAAGCCCAAGAGCCGGTATGATGGTTGGCCCTTCCCCCCACAACTACGGCGAGAGTGTCTTCATGGCACCTTATGAGGAAATCCAAGTGGAAAATTATGGCCACTTCTCTAGCGGCCATAATAGGAAGCAGACACCAAAAGCAAAGCCTGTTATACTGAAGGAACAGGAAGTGAAGAAATCATGTAATTGCTATCATCATGACGCCTCCACCTCCAGATCCAAGGTCCCAGCTGGACCCACCGTTCCCAGGGTGAAACTGGAGCCTAGGAAGCGGTACAACAGGTTCGACTGTTGGTGTTGTGGCAAAGTTGGTCACTTTGTCGTGGAATGCTTGTTTAATCCAATATTCAACGAGACTCCTCATGTTAGCAATGCGAGGCCGACCACTCGTTGGGTTAACCACCCGAGGGGGAGTATGCTAACAAGGAATATAGGACCCAAGTTCGATTGGGTTCCTAAGGGAAACTGATTCTGTTTTGCAGGTATGTCCAAAGGCCACCAAAACGCCTATCTGGTACTTGGACATTGGATGTTCCCGACATATGACTTGGACAAGAAGCCTGCTGCGTGATTACTCTCCAGTCGAAAATGGACCCAAAGTCATCTTTGGAGGATCAGATCGAGGAGTCACAAGTGGTTACGGTATGATTTCCAACGGTATAATCTCTATCACCGACGTGGCCTATTTTTAAGGGTTAAATCATAACCTGATCAGTGTAGATCAGTTGTGTGATAAAGGTTATGACGTTAAGTTCTGCAAGGATAAGTTCTTGATAATATCGTGTGCCTCTTCGGAGACGGTATTAACTGGCATTAAGAGCAGAAATATATTTTGTTTAGATTTTCTTAGCATAGATTCTTCTACCCCAGTGTGCCTAGTAGCAAAAGACAGTGCATCTCTTTGTGAACAATGGCACAAGAGATTAGCACATATTAATTTCAAGACAATTAATATGTTGTTTTCTAAGAACTTAGTAAGGGATGCCCCTACTATTAAGTGAATCAAAGATAGCCCTTGTCCTGCATGCCAGAAGGTAAAGCAGACTCGGGCTAACTTTAAGGGCATTGCAGACAATGACTCCTCCAGATGTCTTTATCTTCTGCATATGGACTTGTTCGGTCCAGTGCAAGTTAATAGCTTAGGAGGCAAATCGTATATGCTAGTGATTGTTGATGATCACTCTCGGTTTACGTGGGTGTTCTTTTTAAAATGAAAGTCATATACGTTTGATATCTTCACAAGTTTTGTCAAGCAGATTCAGAACGAACTTAACTGCTCAGTGGTCAAAATCAGAAGTGACCATGGAACAGAATTCGTGTCTGGTGCTATGACAGAATTTTGTGAAGAACTTGGTATCTTTCATGAGTTTTCCTCCCCGCATACTCCGCAACAAAATGGAGTTGCGGAAAGGAGAAATAGAACGCTCATTGAAGCATGTACGACAATGTTGAATGACGCCTCTCTTCTAGAGTACTTTTGGGCAGAGGCTGTCAACACGGATTGTCATGTGCAGAACCGAGCATTGATCAACAAGAATCATCGCAAGACGCCTTATGATCTATTGAAAGGCAGGAAACCGACCATGTCTTATTTGAGGATTTTTGGCTGCAGATGCTATGTACTTAATAATGGGAAGTACCCACGTACTAAATTCGGAGAAAAATGCTTCGATGGCATCTTCATGGGCTATAGCAGCCATAGTCGGGCATATAGGGTCTTTAATAAGAAAACCCTAGTGGTAGAGGAGTCCATTAATGTTGTTTTTGATGAAGGAAGCTTGCTTCACAGCAATTCTTCCAGTGGCATTCTTGAAGATGCAGGTGCAAGACTTAAACAGCTAAGTCTCGATGAGACCGCTAAAGATGTAACTCCCAAGTACGTCAAGGTCTCCACCTCAATGCCAACTTGAGAAGTTGAAGATCAGGATAGAGAAAATCTCCTCGAAGAAGAAGAAGCCCGAGAAGATGTCAGAGCTCCAGATGCCAGACTTATAGAGCTCCGACACGTGAAGGATCATCCTAGAGATCAGATCATAGGAGATCCTCGTGACGGTGTCAGAACTTGGAGAGGTACAATTAACGAGATTTTGCACCTTAGTTTCCTGTCACAGGTTGAGCCAAAGAAGTTCGACGAAGCGAACAAAGATGTAGCATGGATATTGGCCATGTAAGATTAACTGCATCAATTCGAACGATGCAACGTTTAGACGCTTATTCCCAGACCAAAGAACCAGAATGTGATCGACACCAAGTGGATCTTCAGAAACAAACTGGATGAACACGGTGTCATCATAAAGAACAAGGCCAGGCTGGTGTCTCAAGGTTACAGACAGGAGGAGGGGATTGACTTCGACCAGACCTTTGCACCAGTTGCAAGGCTCGAGGCGATCAGATTGTTCCTGGCATATGCTTCGCACAAAGGATTCACTGTCTATCATATGGACATGAAATCTGCATTCCTCAATGGAAAATTGAAAGAGGAAGTATATGTCGCGCAACCCCCAGGTTTTGTTAATCATACATTCCCTAATTATGTTTATTTTCTTAATAAAGCGTTATATGGCTTGAAACAAGCTCCTCGAGCTTTGTATGAGACTCTGTCTAGTTTTCTTCTTGAGAAAAAGTTCTCGAGAGGAAAAATAGATAAGACATTATTTCTTAGGGAAGTCAAAGGCAAGATATTGCTGGTGCAAATCTATTTTGATGACATAATTTTCGGCTCAACGGACAACAATCTTTGCAAAAAGTTTTCTAAACCTATGCAAGGAAAGTTTGAAATGAGCAACATTGGAGAGCTAAAGTATTTCTTAGGACTTCAAGTGAAACAGTATGAGAATGGAATTTTCATCTCTCAGACGAAGTTCACAAATGAACTCCTCAAGAAATTCGGAATGGAGAATGCAACCTCTATGAGGACTCCAATGGGATCCACTGTGTCTCTAGACAAGGATGAGAAAGGGAAACCTTTTGATGAAACCAAATACAAAAGCATAATTGGATCCCTGCTCTACCTTACTGCTAGTAGACCGGATATTATGTTTTCCACATGCGTATGTGCCAGATATCAGGTGAACACTAAGTAATCTCATTATGTCGCTGCAAAGCGAATTCTTAGATACCTTAAAGGTACACCAAATCTTGGCCTCTGGTACCCAAGAAATAATGATGTCGAGCTGATAGGCTTTTCAGATGCTGACCTTGTAGGAAGCAGGGATGACAGGAAAAGCACTTCTGGGACCTGCCAATTCCTCGGAAGAAGACTTATTTCTTGGAACAGTAAGAAGCAGAATTATATCGCAACCTGCACGGATGAATCTTAGTACATCTCAGCAGGCAGCTGTTGCGCACAGCTTCTATGGATCAGAAATCAGCTAAAATATTATGACTTGCAGTTCAGAGAAGTTCCGATGTATTGCGACTCCTCGAGCGCAATAGCAATTGCGAACAATCTTGTGTCGCACAGCAGAACGAAGCATATTGAAGTGCGCTATCACTTCATTCGGGAGCATGTGGAAAACAAACATATATCTCTCTGCTATGTCCCCACGGATTAGCAGGTTGCAGATATCTTCACAAAGCCCCTAGACGAGGCCAAGTTCAGTCTCTTCAAAACTGAACTCGGCATGCTGAACTATGAAGAGTGAAGACTGTACGGCTCAAGGCTCTTGGATCAAGGGGGAGCATCAGCAAGGAACTCAAGCTCGAGCATGGATGCAAGATCTGAGGGGGAGCATGTGGCTCCAAGTGAAGTCCCAGATATGTAGAAGCCGAAGAGGGGGAGATTACCCTCTCGGCTAAGTCTAAGGTGGCTGCAAATGTTAAGTATGCTCTCAGGAAAATGGTAATGAATCTCACTCTCAACTGAATTCTTAGGTTATTATTTTCATTCCAATTTGTTCTATTCACCTTAGCTTGTAGGGTTTAGGCTTATTCAAATAGGGGGAGATTGTTGGGTATTGTATCCACAATGTACCTGATTTAAAGAAGTCCCTGAACAAGCTAAGGTGAATAAGTAATGTATTTGATGATTTTCTTCAAGTTGTGCTTGCAGTTATTCCACGCTAAGTACACACCAACGTCAGGGTACAGTGGGTCAATATACACGAGTCTGCGCAACGTAATCCCTCGTTGAGCCGATTAGTGTGTTGGCTCACGTGTACTCTCTCTATTGGAGTGTACTTATTTTCAAGTACAGGGTTGAGATTGATCGAGAGCTGAAGAGGAGCAAGGATGGGTCAAAGACCAACTCATGGGAAGAAAGACGAAGATTCGTCTAAGTTAAATTCAACGGGAATCACTAAGTGATTCTCGCCGATTCGACGGGAATCACTAGTGATTCTCGCCGAATCGTCGAGAATCACTCGCCGATTCCCGCCGACTGCATCCGGCTGACTCAACGCTTTCAATAATTCTGTTAAGTAAGAATTGTCGAGAATCAATAAGTGATTCTCGCCGAATCGTCGAGAATGACTCTGCATTCTCGCCGATTCGTCGAGAATGGTTTTGATTCTCGCCGATTCACTCCGGATGGCAAGCTTTTCAGCTAAAATTCTACCAAGGATAATTAGACGGGAATCATAAGTGATTCTCGTTGATTCGGCGAGAATCACCAATGATTCCCGTCGAATTTGCCTTAGGCGATTTCTACCTGCTCGCTGGACCAAACCAAGATATCAGGCGTTGTTTGGACCAGGCTTAGGGTTTCTCCTTGTTGGACCCACAACGGTCTTTTAGGGTTGATCTACAGTATAAATACTCATGTTTTCTCAGACTCCAACAGTAATCAATCACGAAAAATAAAAGCCGCCGAGCGTAACCTAGCCGATTGCGAAACTCGTTCTGTCATCTTTGCCACTCGCAAGATAGTCGCCGCCACTGATCTTAGAGGTCATATTTGATCGTCCGGCGATAGGACCGAGGCTAAGCTTAGTGTCTCGTTTTCTATCTTGAGATCCTTTGTCTCTTGATTTGTTGAGCGGGAATATTTCTCCCCTCTGAATCGATTGAGACGATCGATCCAAGTAAGATCGTTGGTAGACCTTGCTAGCTTCGTCAAGAAGTTTTGATCTACAAAGCATCGCCGCCGAAATCCTTTGCCGCCGCCGATCTCGGGAAGATCCTCTCCAAGAGAGTGCTCCGATCGTGGACTCTTCGTCTTCATCAAGAAAGCTTCATTGAACGAAGAGGGACATCGGGTTCTCCAAACGTAGTTTGTATTTCTTGTACATTCTATTTTAACTTTGTTGTAAAGTAACTTTGATTCCTCGTTGTAGGGTTTGGTGCAACCCACGGTGGAGGATTAGTGACTCCTTCGGGTGGAAGGGTTTCTTCCATAGTGTGAGGATTGGATTTCAATCCGTTTGGTGAAGTGACCGAGTCATCCCTTGTTGGGAGTTAGGTAGAAGGGGGAGAGTGGACGTACCCAAATCGGGGAACCACTATAACTACTTGTGTGTTTTTGTGTTGTGGTTGTTTTTGCTTTCTTGTGCAGGTAAATTTTTAATTCCGCAAAAGACTGCAGATCACCTATTCCCCCCCCCCCCATAGGTGAAGATAGTTGACACTAGATAACTTTCACTATAGGAATTTCCATGCTTCCAGTGACCATACATATTGTCATGTTCATACCTATTAAAAGAAAGTATATATTTTTGAAAGGTAGTTGGAGTCTGAACAGCAACTACCATTCCCTTAGCCCTGGATGTAGCTTTCCTCCTATTGTAACCTACTCCACTCCTGAGAGGAGTAGAGAAGCTATCAATAATAGGTATCACAATCTGTAGCTTAGAGAATTTGGCCACTAGCATCCTCTCTTTAAGGTGCTTCTATTCAAGATCCTTGATGATCTTGTTCTTCTGGCTGATGGTGCTGAATTGAATAATTGTTATTCCTTTCAGCTGGCTATTCTCCTTACTCATTTGAGCTAGTTGGGTAGCAGACTAAAAGTTTTTAGATTTTTCCTACTGAAGGGAAGCAATTTCCTCAGCTTGCCTCTTGACAAGCTTTTTACTCTTTTTCAGAGCTTCCAAGAGGGCACCATATTTATCGATCAATTGATTTATATCACCTTTAGATTCTGATCCATCCTCGTCATTAGATGAATAGGATGCTTCGAATTTTAGGCAAGTCTCATAATCTAAATCTGAAGAAGACATGGTAAGAATTATTACCTCATTAGGAATAGATTCCTCCTTATATTCTTCATATGTTACGGTCATCATGCCATAACTCTCTTCCTCTTCTTCCTCATTATCACTATCTAAATATGACAATGGGGCTTTGATGCTAATCCTTATAGTAGGTGCCTCCTCTTCTTTTTCTTTAGCAAACAGCCCAATATAGGCTCCTCTTCTTATAACTCGGAAGAGGTTGAGTCACTTTGACTCCATCTCTTCTCCTTCTTGGCAAGGAAAGATTTTCAGACTTCCTACCCTTGTAATGCTTCTTTTGACCAGGAGCAGCATTATTTTTCTTTTGACTGGGTAGTTAGCTATAATATGCCCAGGTTTGCTCCAGCAATAGCAAAAAATATTAGAAGAAACATATTTATTAGGCTTAGAATCATAACTTTCCCCTTTGGGGCCCTTCCTGGTTCTATTATATTTGTTGTAGTCCATCTTGTAGATGGAGGAGGAGGAAGGTTTGCTCTTCCACTTCTTCCTCTTCATCATCTTCTTGATGCCTAGAAAAGGCAGCAAACTCCTCGTCAAACATATTAGCATCTGAAGTGTTGGTTTTAGACGATTCTAACTCAGTCAATTTTTTGGGAGGAGGGGGATTCTCTCCTTATTCTTATTTTGGCCCACAGCCTTGAGGACCACTGACTTTTCCCTCTAGTGTGACCTGACAGCAGTCTCCTCCTCTTTCCTTACATTTAGCTGCATCTCATAAGAGAACAACTTCCCAAATAGAGTGTGGGAAGGAATGTTGGCTAGGTTTCCCATCTCCCTGATGGTACAGATCTTGTTTTCCAAATATCTAGTTAGAGATCTATTAAACTTTTCATTGATGTAGGGGAAGTCACCTGACAAACCGACACGGACAAACGATACCGAATAACTCTCTCATGTTTCCAATTCTATATTTGCACACCCTTAGAGATCAAATAAAAGCTATGAGTGAATATTCACTCAGCGAAAAGGATCTACTCGGTCTGTTCGAGCGTGTGTTGTACCAAAAGTGATCCACCGAAAAATAATGATTCGAAAATTGGTAGATCTCTCCCAACAAAATAAAACGAGGTCTGCCAATCCTCACGAACTTAAATAGATCAAGAGAAAATAAGAATAATCATTTGGATCAAACCACGATGAAATCAAGATTCTCAAATAATGCATAAGATAACCACCACAAGTTTTATCTAGGAGGGAACACAAATAAGTAGAGATTTTTGTTACCCCCACTCGGAAGATGATTTCCTTGGAAGTGGATCGCACTTCTACGGTTCTGCCGGAGTCACACCAAACTGAGAGAAACACGTCCGCCTTCTCGATTCATGGCAGAGAAGGTTACTTGTTGCAAAAGGGCTTGTACTTGGCTGAAAATCCACCTAGAAGGGGGGATCACGGCTGGCCGAACCTAGGAGGGGAGCCTTGGTGTAGCCGGATATTCTGGAGGGGGAAACCTTTATGTTGTAAGGAGTTGGAGAGTAGAGGGGCTGGATTATGGTGGGGAAGAGAGGAGGGAAGAGGGGTAGAGGGTGGACGAACCACATGGAGGAAGAGGAGTGGGGGCAGGCAGCCAAGGAAGAGAGCAAGAGGGGAAATCTCAACATTAGAGTTAGGGTTTTATTTTCTCATTCAATCTAAATAATTCAACAACACATAGCCTTATATAAGGCTAAAAAAATCAAGGCTATATGCAGCCCAACTTAAAACAACAAATGGCTAAACGCAGGCCAAACTTAAAATACGAATCTGGGTAAACACATTCCAGATTTTAAAATAAATAAACAAGAAAAATAAATAAACATAAGCAAGATAATTATCAAGAGAATGTCTTGCGCGGAGGGCGGAGGTTGTAGCATCGACCAACAATGTTTTTGCGATGCCACATGTCCTTGGTTAGGGAGGGCGAGGGATCTTCTGTAAGCATGTCGGTACCATCATCAACATGTCGGGGTTCATCGTCTCCATCAATCCTCCCCCGTTCGAAATCACTCATCACCGATGAGTTGGTATGAATGTAATAGCGCAGAAGAGCATCATCCAAAAGAGCCACCTCCGATTCAAGTATCCAAGAGTCATCGGAAGCCGGACGATCACGCCACAAGATTAAGTTACGGTGAATGTCACCACTTGGAGATGCAAGCACTTCATCCTTGATTATCCTGTCACGCAAAAAGGAGGTCTTGGGAATCCTTGTAAAAGCATTAGGCAAAGAAAGAGAAAAAGTTTCTACATCAACATTCAACGTACATCTAGTGGAAACCATAGGAGAGAGCAATCCAGGGACAAGCTTACCCCCCCCCCAACCCATTAGAGGACACAGTGGACGAAAAAAATGGAGAGGCGGATAATTCAAGTGGTGGAGAAACATATGGCGTTAAATCCGAAACATTGAAAATAGTGGATATATCCCAATCAGTGGGTATATCTAAAAGATTTACGCTTTCTCATAACTTCTTTAAAATTCAAAAAGGACCGGCTCACCGATTCGCCAACTTTTTTATGGAGCCCGAAGGCATCCGTTTAGGGATGAGATGCACCAAGACTAAATCATCAACATTAAAGTGAGATGCTCTCCTATGTACATTAGCATGAGATTGATAAGACGCATATTGGGTGGTTAATGTTTCAATAATGTCCTTATGTAAATTGTGAACATTAAGAGCAAACTCTTATGCAAAATTACTTGATTTATAAGATGGAGGTAACAAAACTAAATCAATTGGCACCGATGCTTTATAGCCGTGCATGATTTCATTGGGGGATAAGCCCGTGGACCTATTTTTAGAGTTATTGTACGCAAGCTGAGCGTGGGTAAGGATCAAGTCCCAGGTACCCTTGTGTTCATCCACCAGACAACGGAGTAAACTACCCAAACTTCTATTTACGACTTATGTTTACCCATCCATTTGTGGATGGTAGGCCGAAGAAAATAAGAGTTAGGTACCCATAAGCTTCCAATGGGTCTTCCAAAAATAACTAGTATATTATACGTCCATATCAGTTACTATTGTCTTGGGAATGCACCGATGTGCAACGACTTCCATAAATTATAATTTTAAAATATGCGACGCATCGTCGGTCTTATTACAAGCGATAAAATAAGCCATCTTCGAAAACCGATCTACTACAACCAGGATGGAATCTTGACGTCTAAAATTGATGGGTAGAACAAAAATGAAATCCATACTAACGTCCACCCAAGAAATGGAGGAAATCGGGAGAGGAGTGTAAAGATCGGCATTCGTCTTATTACCCTTAACTAATTGGCACACACGATAACTCTTCATAATTTTATTTACCGTTGATTTGAGAGCGGGCCAATGAAACTTATCCTCCACTAGCATAATGGTCTTGTCACGACCAAAATGACCACTTAAACAACCACTATGCAATTCCCAAACAATGAAATGACATAGGAAAGAAAGAGGGATACATAGCTTCGAGTTCTTAAATAGGTAACCATCTCGAATAAAATAGGTTGATATTGTAGTGGGAGAGTCGCTTTGAGCAGATAAATAGATTTCCTTGAAATCCAGATAATGGACATAATTAACCTTAATCCTATAGAACCCAATGACTTTCACTTCAAGCGTAGACAATAATTAAGAAACACGACTAAGGGCATCAGCCACACGATTTAGGGTCCCTTTAAGATGTTTTATTTTAAATGTGCACTCCTGTAGATAGGAGACCCACTTGGCATGTCGGGGGCTGACCTTGCTTTGAGAATTGACAAATCTCAAGGCGTCGTGATCGGATTGGATAACAAACTCCTTCGGGAGTTGATAGTGCCTCCAATGTTGGAGGCAGTGAATAACAGCGTAAAATTCCATATCATAATTAGAATAATTCAACTTCAGACACGTGAGTTTATCACTAAAATACCCAATCGGATGACCCTCCTGAGTTAATACACTTTCTATGCCGACCCCCAACACATCACAAGACAACTCAAAAACATTATTAAAATCCGGCAACCTCAAAAGTAGAGCTTCCAACATCCAAGATTTAATTGTTTGGAACGCTTTAGTAGCCGATTTGATCCAGGAGAAATCACCCTTCTTCAAACATTCCGTTATCGGCACCATCATACTACTAAAATCTTGAATGAATCGACGATAAAAGGTAGCTTGTCCGTGAAAAATACTAACATCCCAAATGTTGGTCGGTTCCGGCCAATCCTTAATGGCTTGGACCTTCTTAGGATCCACATGTATGCCTTCTAAACTCACAATATACCCAAGGAATTAAACGGATGTCGAAAAAATTTACACTTCTTGCTATTGATAAATAATTCTTCCATCCTCAGCGTGGTAAGGATAGTCCTCAAATGTTACTCATGATCGCTCGGAGAACTAAAAATGAGGATATCATCAAAATACACCACTATGAATTTTCCCATGAACGGTTGGAAGACATGAGTCATCATACTAGAGAAAGTACTCGGTGCATTGGAAAGCCCAAATGGCATCACTAACCACTCGTAAAGCCCATCTTTTGACTTGAAAGCAGTCTTCCATTCGTCTCTCTCCCTAATCCTATCACAACCCATATTTTCTCCGCATTTAAAAGATGTATCCGAGTAAGGAGAAAACACGCATCGTGATGCCACGTCATGCAGGGGATAACTATAGATGCTCAGGAAGACTCACCCTCTACTTTTTATAAGAAATTCAAAAGTTGTTATGAAAGAAATCCAATTTTAAGTTAAGTTGGTCGTATCCCTCGGCTACGTGGATCAACTAGTCCACTAGAAAAATATAGTTATACGCTACGAAAAATACTTGATTAAATTGATAAACACCATACATGAGTATAAACATCCCCAAAGTATAACCCATGATATGCAAGACTCTAGATTTATTATAAGTATAGAAATAGTCTTTTTGATAGCTAAAATATAGTGAATTTAGTTTTAAAATATGACATGAATGAGCTAGTAAAAATGATACTTTTATAGCTTCAAAATACCTAACATGCAATTTAGCATAAAACCTTCCTAGAGAGCAAATAAAAACAACCACAAAGATAGGCAAACTAGCAGCTTAGCAAAATAATTAGCATCCCAAAGGAAAACCACCAGTGGGCATCAACAACCCGACACAAACCCACTGGAAAGTATGTATGTCTGTACTAACAAGGAAATAACCGAAAACTACCTCACAAGGGTGAGGAAAACCTCTGCAACAAAGCAGTCCACTAGCAAACTCTCAAACCTAGCCGCTCAGCCGGCTACTACCCTGAACCTGAGGCATTCAAAGAAAGAACACCTCAGCAAGAAAATACAAGTCGAAAAAAGGGGCAAAAGATAGCAAACAAGTAAAAATATAAGGGGTTACCAAACCCTAATATAAGAATAGCTAACTACCTCAGCTACTAATTCTTCAAGAGAAACAAGTAAGGAAAAGCACTCATCAGTAAAGTAAGCAAAATACACCAAGCGCGATAAGTTACAATTCTTCGCTCAAACCTGCAGAAGCAAACAGCTAACGAAAAGCCAAACTATAGAAGGAAAAGGAACTATATGGTCCTAAACATGTGAATCATTAACACTAGTATAACCACGGATCTGAGTCGGCGACCAAAACATCCAATACCGAACTACCAGACCCAAATGTCTCAAAGGCACCATGGTGGCGACTACAAGGTCCAACAAACCTAAAAGAGTATGTAAACAGAGACCCAAAACAAACTATGGCGTACAATGATTCACGAAACAGCGTCAAATTGGCGGTCCTTTATCAACTACCGATCTAAACGTTAAAACACAACCTAAAAACCCAGCAAAACCCAAATACCAAAGTCTAAACACTTCCCACGACAAACGGGACAAAAATACCAAAGATATTCCCTAAGGACCAAACTCAATGAATCGAGCCAAAAAAAGCAAAAAATTCTAAGTCCTAGGTAATTCAGCGAGTATACCCAAAAAATCACAACGATACTCGACGAATTCTACACTACTTGGCAAAAATGAGCTAACGATACTTGACAAATTCCTATGATATACGTCGAATCTTCCTTGGAAATTCTATAATAATCGACGACTGACGATACTCGACGATACTCGCCGAAAAACACTTGGGCTAAAGAGGCATCCTATACTCGACGAATCTATACTTAGGATAGACTTGACCATGCTCGGCAATCCTACCAACTAACTCGATGAATCCCTAATGTCGATACTCGACGAACCGACCAAAGATACTCGATGAATTTAACTTACCAAACTCATCAAATTTCCGTTAAGCTGCTAAACCAAATTCCACGGTTTTTGCCGAAATCTTGCCCTAACCTAGGGGGTTCTTTCATGATTCAAACTATGCTAATTCTACTCTCTAAGGGAGGAGGAGGGAGAGGAAGAAAATAAGCAATGAATGGACATACAAGGGGAGAAAATCCACTTGCCTCGAAACTTCGGAAAAATTCTGCTTGTACGCACCGCGATAAGGATCAGTCGTGAAAAGGCCCTAGCAACGTTTCCTGAAAAAATTTTAGGAGAAAAGGAGTCAAAACCCCAAACCCTAACTCACAAAAATTAGAGAAATGGGGAAAACTTACAACGATCGTGTTGCCCTCGCCGAGAGATTTCCAAATCTCTAATCTATTGACGAATCTGACCACCGGACCTCTGGAAATCGCCGGTCGAAAACACGCCAAGCCCCCCGAACTCCTCTCTTTTGTGAAACTGCACTGTCGGGTTAAGGAAGATGATGAACAAGAATAGGATTGATGCGGCCTTATTCTATTTATACTTATAAATATAATATAATATATATTATTAATTAAATAACATCAAATGACGCGAAATCCAAATCAACTCAAAGTTCTACGAAAAACGTACCGTAGATAAATACCGACGCTACGAATCCAACGGTGAACGCGAAATCGAAATCCGACAAACCAAACTCGGGCAAACAACTCCCGAATCCAAAACACAAGAATTCCCAAAAAGACTCTGATTCACCAAAACAGACCCGGCTCGCGAGGGAATCTTGCAAACATGCTAAAACCAAGCCACACTGAAAGCCTAAAGAGTAAAAACCACGCTCTAACAATGGCACATGCCAAACACATGTTAACGTAATGCCCTTACGTCACAAATACGCCAATAGAAGAAATAAAGTAAACATCGAAAAATCACGGGCGTTACAGCCACTCCCCCTAAAAGAAAGTTTCATCCCGAAACTTTACGCACAAAAACTCCTATTACAGAAGGAAAATAACCAAGGGTTATCGAATACATGCCAAACAAACTAGGAGAACATATGAGGATGAGCCTCCCTCATAGCTGACTCCAACTCCCAAGTCGCGCTCTCTACATCTTGGTTCCTCCACATAACTTTAACTATGGGTATTGTCTTCCCTCGCAATACCCTATCTTGAGTATCCAAAATGCGAATAGGCACTTATATATAAGAAAGGTTAGGATCCAACTGGTGCACAAAATCAAGAACGTGTCTATCTCTAACAACACACTTTATCAATTAACTCATGTGAAAAACATCGTGCACACCGGGAAAACTTGCAGGCAAATCCAGCTTGTAAGCTTACACACCAATCCGCTCGATAACTTCAAACGGTCCCACATACCGCGGGTCCAACTTATAGTTATTACCAAACCTCTTAACTCCAAACGTCGGGTAAACCTTAAGAAACATCATGTCCATAACAGTAAACTCCAAATCAGTCCTTCGACGATTGGCATTCTTATCATAGCGTTCTTGATCTATCTGAAGCTTCTCTCGAATAAGCTTTATAGAAACATCCTTCTCTTCTAATGCTTCAGGACCCAACAACGGTCTCTCACCAACCTCATCCCAAAACAAGGGAGTTATACAATGCCTCCCATACAAAGCCTCAAATGGGGCCATCTACAAACTTTCTTGATAACTGTTATTGTATGCAAATTCCATTAATCTCAAACACTCGTCCTACACTCCTCCGTAGTCTAAAATATAACCTCTAATCGGTACCCAACCCTTCCTGTAAACTCTTCTAAAAGCGAGACGTAAACATGGAGTCTCAATCTAATACAATACTAACAGGCACTCCATGCAGCCTAATAACCTCATCTAAGTATAACTCGGCTATCTTCTTCATGGGGTAATCAATCTTAAAAGGCATGAAGTGAGCACACTTCGTCAATCTATTCACTATAACCCAAACAGAATAATGCCCTCGGGGAGATTTCGGCAAACCAGTAATAAAATCCATGGAAATACTCTCCCACTTCCAACTTGGAATCTCTAAGGGCGTTAACTTACCACCAGGCCTTCCATGATCAGCCTTAACTCGCTTGGACGTGAAACATTCTGATACAAATTTAGTTTTATCACCCTTTATCTCATACCACCAGGCAATCTGCTTCAAATCTTGATACATCTTAGTAGAACAAGGGTGGTAGGCAACACTGGAACTATGAGCCTCGCTGCACAAATTAATACGAAGATCTTCAACAGTGGGGATACAAAATATTTCGTGGTACTTCAAAGTACCCGCGTCATCAATCGAAAAGTCTAGTGACTCCCCCTTCTCAGTTCTATTATAAAGGTGCAACAAATCGGGATCTTCCTTTTGGTGTAGCCTTGTAAGTGAAATCCATAAAAGATCTGCTACCACCAAACTGCTAAGCGAGTCACAACCTCCAATCAAAATATTCATCAGGAGAAATTCCTCAACCAGAGAATCCATAGAAAGATTAAATATTTTAGCTGTCTTCCTACTCAATGCATCGGCTACCACATTAGTTTTGCCCGGATGGTATTGGATCTCAACATCATAGTCTGCAACATACTCTAACCACCTCTACTACTGCAAGATCAATTTCTTCTGAGTGAAAAAGTACTTTAAACTCTTATGATCCGTGTAAATCTTAAACAATGCGCCATATAATAGGTGTCTCCACAGCTTCAGGGCATAAATCACAATTGTGAACTCTAAGTCATGCATAGGGTAGTTTATCTCATGTATCTTTAACTACCTCAACCCATATGCTATAACTTTGCCCTCTTGCATCAACACGCAACCAAGTCCCGCGTGTGATGCGTCCACGTAAACTACATACTCTATCCCTTCGGTATGCAAGGTCAGCATCGGAGCAGTGCACAATCTCCTCTTCCATCCCAGAAAAGCTTCCTCGCACTTATCGCTCCACACAAAAGCTGCGTTCTTCTGCGTTAGGTAAGTCAATGGCACAGACAACATAGAGAAACCTTCCACAAACCTTTTATAATAGCCAGCCAGCCTTAGGAAGCTCCTTATCTCTTTGGGTGTGGTAGGCATATTCCAATCCATAATAGTAACTATCTTCTATGGGTCAGCAGTAATTCCATCATTTTTAACCACATGACCCAAGAAAGAAACCTGAGGCAACCAAAACTCACACTTGATTAGCTTAGAAAACAACTTATGCTCCCTCAAAGCAGATAGAACAAACTGCATGTGTTGGGCATGCTCCATAGCACTACGGGAATATATCAGAACATCGTCTATAAACACGACCACGAAATGGTCAAGAAAATCCTTGAACACTCTGTTCATCATATCCATAAAGGCAGAGGGTGCATTCGTCAAACAAAAAGACATCACCAAGAACTCAAAATGTCCGTGTCGGGAAATATCTGTCTCACTAATCCTCAACTGGTGGTAGCCTGAATGAAGTTCAATCTTCGAAAACACAGAACTGCCACGCAACTGATCAAACAAATAATCAATTCTCGACAGGGGATACCTGTTCTTGACGTTTACCTTGTTTAATTCTCTATAATCAAATGCACAGCCTCATTGATCCATCTTTTTTCTTTACAAACAAAACGGGAGCACCCCAAGGCAAATAACTCAGCCTAATAAAACCATTCTGAAGTAACTCATCCAACTGGGTACGCAACTCCTCCAGCTCATGCAAGGCGATCCAGTACGGTGCCTTAGCAATAGGATGGGTACCCGACTCCAAATCTATAATGAACTCCACGTCTCTCTCAGGCGGAAGACCAGGAAGATTATCAATAAATACATCAGGAAACTCATGCACCACCGGGATCTCCTCTAAACATGGCAAGCTAGCAACGGTTTCCAAAACTGAAACCAAACAAGCAAAACATCCGGAATATAAAAGCTTACAAGCACTTACCGCAGAAATAATCGGATAACTCTAGCGCGGATAACCATAAACACTCCTGGGTTGACCGTTGCCCATCTTGAAGTCCAAGCGCTTAACCTTGCACTGGATAACAGCATCATATCTAGACAACTAGTCCATGTCCAAGATTACATCAAAATCCTCCATGTCTAATACCTGTAAATCAGCAACTACAAGAAAATTGCCTAAAAGAATCGGACAAGTCTGAATACCTTTGTATGATACCACTGAATCACTAGAGAGAAACTTGACACTAAATACGTTGCCAATGAGGTCGAGTTTTAAACGATGACGCTCTACAAAGGCCCTAGCCACGAAAGAGTGGGTAGCACCAGAATCGAAAAGGACACGTGCCCAACTGTTCTTTACCTTAAACTTTCCTATAAAAACTGCATACGCGACTAAGAGAATGAACGCCAAAACTATAACTACGAACTAAAAGATAAAACAAGATTAGGATCTAACCTGAGATAACTTGTGTAGACGTTTGCGCCTCCTCCAAAGATATCACATTCAGCTTGCCCTTTCCCTTATCAAATTGCTGCGGTGGTGGCAAAGCCTTATGTGGAACTGGCTGTAGTGTGGACTGAAATTGCGGGCATATTATCTTGAAATTTCCTTCCGGTCTACACTGATAGCAGACACTTTTCCTTCCCCAATAGTGGGAAGCATCATGCCCCTTTTTCTTACACACAGAACAAACTAAATCTCCTTTAGGAGCACTCTGAATCGCATACACTTGCTTCTTCTTTTGAGCTTCTATCCTTTTGAAACACCTCTCAAACGGATGGTCTGACCGGCCACATAAACTACATAACTCCTTGCTTTTCTTATGCAAAGTAAAACCACATTCCTTGGAGTTCTTACCCTCATCTGATTTCCTCTTATCTTTTCTCATATGTTGACCTTGATTCTTCGCATGTTGATTGCAACGACCTTCAAGGCAGCTTCCACCGCTTCAGCATAGCTTTCAGATCCATACGCACAAGCTAGCTACTGGATGTCACTCCTCAGACCACCCAAAAAACGTTTAACTTTATTGGCTTCCAAGGTCACCAAGTCAGGGGCAAACCAGAACAGTTTGCTAAATTTAATCTTGTACTCACTAACTGTGATTTGCCTTTGCTTCAAATGTAGAAAATAATTCATCATACGGTCCCACTCGACTGATGGAAGAAACTTCTTCAGCAGTAACTTCTTGAAGGATCCCCAGGAACATCCATCCTTCAGATTCTCCTTTCTCTCAACCACCAGCTCTTTGCCAAACCCTTGAGCTGAAACGCAGCTACCATCACTCTCTGGTTATCAGAAATTACTGAGTATGAAAACATTTCCTCGATCGCTATAAGCCATGAATGCATGAATACATGAATTTTCATTCCTTTTACTTTGAAACCATGTGTATACATATATCATCATGTAAACCTTTAGCTTGGCACGTGTGCTAATGCTATGTTATGCTATGCATGTTGTGTTATGCATTCTAATAAAGGCCTTAATACAAGTTATGAGCGGCGTACACATGAAATATTATGCATCCCATACTACATAATATCGGATGTAACGAAAACCAAAATCTAATGTGCATTCATGTGATCATTATTATGCATCCCAAACTATATAATAGTCACATGTTGCTTCCTATGAGGATCCATATGCAAACATATATTATGCATCCCATACTACATAATATGCCCCATATACGTCTTCTCATGCTTATGAGTGTAGTTTTCATGCTTCAGCCAAGACGTACTGATGACACATCGGTGTGTGTATGAAATGACGCTAAACTACTAACACTAACCAGAGATGGTGGTTTGACCAATTGCCAAACAACCCATCCCTCTGATACCAACTGTCACAACCCGTTTTTTCTCCGCATTTAAAAGATGTATCAGAGTAAGGAGAAAACACGTGTCGTGATGCCACATCACGCAGGGTATAACTACAAACGCTCAGGCAGACTCCAACTCTACTTTTTATAAGAAATTAATAAGTTGTTATGAAAGAAATCCAGTTTTAAGTTAAGTTAGTGGTATCCTTCGGCTTAGTGGATCAATTAGTCCACTAGAAAATATAGTTATACGCTGCGGAAAGTACTTGATTAAATTGATTAACACCCTACATGAGTATAAACATCCACAAAGGACAACCCATGGTATGCAAGACTCTAAATTTATTATAAGTATATAAATAGTCTTTTCGTTAGCCAAAATATAGTGAATTTAGTATTGAAATATGACATGAATGAGCTAGTAAAAATGATACTTTTATAGCTTTAAAATACCTAACATGCAACCTAGCATAAAACCTTCCCAGAGAGCAAGTAAAAACAACCACAAAGATAGGCAAACTAGCAGCTTAGCAAAATACTTAGCATCCCAAAGGAAAACCACCAGTGGGCATCAACAACTTTACCCAAACCCATTGGAAAGTATGTATGTACTAACAAGGAAACAACCGAAAACTACCTCGCAAGGGTGAGTAAAACCTCTAAAACAAAGCAGTCTACTAGAAAACTCCCAAACCTAGCCGCTCAACCGGCTACTTCCCTGAACTTGAGGCATTCAAAGAAAGAACACCTCAGTAAGAAAATACAAGTGGCAAAAAGGGACAAAAGATAGCAAATAAGTAAAAAATAGAAGGGGTTACCAAACCCTAATATAAGAATAGCTAACTACCTCAGCTACTAATTCTTCAAGAGAGACAAGTAAGGAAAAGCACTCATCAGTAAAGTAAGCAAAATACACCAAGCGTGATAAGTTACCATGCTTCGCTCAAACCTGCAGAAGCAAACAGCCAATTAAAAGCCAAATTATAGAAGGAAAAGGAACTATATGGTCCTAAACATGTGAATCATTAACACTGGTATAACCACGGATCTGAGTCGGCGAAAAAAACATCCAATACCAAACTACCAGACCCAAATGTCTCGGAGGCACCACGGTGGCAGCCACAAGGTCCCACACACCTAAAACAGCATGTAAAAATAGACCCAAAACAAACTACCACGTGCAATGATTCACGAAATGGCATCCAATTGGCGGTCCTTTATCCACTGCCAATCTATCTGTTAAAACATAACCTAAAAACCCAGCAAAACCCAAATACCAAAGTCTAAACACTTCCCACGACAAACGGGAAAAAAATACCCAAGATAAGCCCTAAGGACCAAATTCGATGAATCGGGCCAAAAACAGCGAAAATTCTAAGTCCTGGCTAATTCGGCGATTATACCCGACGAATTACAACGATACTCGACGAATTCTACACTACTCGGTGAAAATGAACTAATGATACTCGACGAATTCTGATGATATACGTCAAATCCTCTTTGACAATTCTACAATAATCGACGATTAACGATACTCGACGAATTCCTCGACAAAACTCGCCGAAAAACACTTGTTCTAAAGAGGCATCCTATACTCAGTGAATCTATACTTAGTCTAGAATTCACCATACCCGGCGATCCTACCAACTATACTCGATGAATCCCTAACATCGATACTCGACGAACCGACCCAAGATACTCGACGAATTTAACTTACCTAACTCGCCAAATTTCCTTTAAGGTGCTAAACCAAATTCCACGATTTTGGCCAAAATCTTGCCCTAACCTAGGGGGTTCTTTCATGACTCAAACTATGCTAGTCCTACTCTCTAAGGGAGGAGTATGGAGAGGAAGAAAATAAGCAAAGAATTGACATGCAAGGGGAGAAAATCCACTTGCCTCGAAACTTCGGAAAATGCTGCCCGTACGCACCACGACAAGGATCGACCGTGAAAAGCCCCTAGCAACGTTTCCTTAAACTCTTTGGAGGAGAAAATGAGTCAAAACCCCAATACCTAACTCACAAAAATCGTAGAAATGAGGAAAACTTACCACGATCTCGTAGCCCTCGCCGAGAGCTTTTCAAATCTCTAATCTATTGACAAATCCGACCATCGGACCTCTGGAAATCGCCTGTTGAAAACACGCCAAGCCCGTCGAACTCCTCTCTTTTGCAAAACAACACCGTCAAGTTTAGGAAGATGATGAACAGGAATAGGGTTGACGCGATCTTATTCTATTTATACTTATAAATATAATATAATATATATTATTAATTTAATAATGTCAAACGATGCGAAATCCTAATCAACTCAAAATTCTACGAAAATCGTACCGTAGATAAATACCGACACTACGAATCTAACGGCAAAGTCGAAATCAAAATCATACAAACCAAACTCGGGCAAACACCTCCCGAAGCTAAAACACAAGCTTTCCCAAAAAAGCTCCACCGAGTCACCAAAACAGACCCGGCTCGCGAGGGAATCTTGCAAACAGGCTAAAACCCAGCCACACTGAAAGCCTAAAGAGAAAAAACTATGCTCTAACAATGACACATGTGAAACACACGTTAACGTAACGCCCTGATGTCACAAATATGCCAATAAAAGAAATAAAGTAAACATCGAAAAATTAGGGGCGGTATAAATTCGGATCTTGTGGTAGCCACTCCTAAGGTCCAATTTCAAAAAGATCGTGGCCCCAGCTAACATGTCCAATAAATCATCCAAACGAGGGATGGGGAATCGATATTTAATAGTAATTTTATTAATTGTTCGACTATCCACACACATCCTCCAAGTGCCATCTTTCTTAGGGGCAAGTAAGGAGGGTACGGCACACAGACTCTTGCTATGGCGGATGAATCCTTTACTTAACAAATCGGAAATTTGGGCTTGCAACTCTAGGTGTGTGGAAGGGTTTAGCCAGTAGTGGGGAAGATTGGGTAAAGAGGAACTCAGAATGAAATCTATCGCATGTTGGATTTCCCGCAAGGGGGTAACATGGGCAGTAGCTCGTCCGGATATACATCCTTAACCTCTTCTAAAAGGTTCCTTAACGCTAGAGGTAAATTATCAAAAGAGGACACATCTTCCTTTATTTGCAAAGAAACTTGTGCATACATGACACCATCCATAAAAGCACCACGCGCAAACTCCTTCTTACCTATCAGACTTAATGTTTTCTTCTCTACCAAAATAATCGTGTCTTTAGAAGGGATAGTAGGATCCTTAGGCAGAGTGGGTTTCAAAGAAATGGTCTTTCCATTAAATTTGAACTCGTAGGTGTTAGCATGCCCCAGGAGAGTAACATCATGGTAGTAAAGCCACGGACGTCCTAATAGAACATGACAAGCATCCATGGGGATGACGTCACACAAAATTTTCTCCGTATAAGCCTTGATGGTAAGGGGAACCAAGCAACGCTTTGAAACTAGAAGGGATGTCTTGTTAACCCAAGCAACCTTATAAGGTTGAGGGTGAGGTTCGGTGGTTAACAACATTGGCGACACCGTGTTTTCCAAAATCACATTCATACAGCTTCCACTATCGATAATTAATCTACACCACTTCTCTCCGCTCTTAAAATTAACGAGAAAATATTCATCCTGTTCCAATCATCTGATGCTTGTGGAGTAGCCAAAATACACCTCATCACCATCATGTTAACATCATCCACTATATAGCTTGGTACTCCTTCAGATTCACACTCAGATTCAACATCGGCCTCATATATGAGCTCGGCGGATTTAGACAAAGCATCTAAAAGGGCTAGGGGTTTGGGCTTGGTTAGGCACTTCCTAGCATAATGTACCTGAATGCCACAAGCAAAACAAGTAGCATTCATCTTGTTAATCCCGTCGACGGGCACTTTCTCATTGGTCGGGCTTCTCAGATTCCTAGCCATAATGACAATAGAGTTTGGGTCAGCGGACCAAAACTTACCCTTATCTTTATGGGTGGATGGGGGTGGTCCTAAGATGAACTTTCCTTTCTAAAAGGGGCGAGATTTGGACTTGAAAGCATTGTGCTTCTCAATATCCAAGGCGGCATTAAAGGTGGTGTTCAAGTCGGTATGACCATACCGTTGGAGCTTACCCTGAATGTCAGGGTTGAGCACCTTACGAAATCTTGAGAGGGTGATCTCTAGCATCTCCCTAACATCGCACCTGACCATCATGTCCTTAAGAAAGCTCATGTAATCTACGATCAACCTATTCCCATATTTCAGGGTAGCTAACTCATCAAACTTTTGCGTCCGATGGTACGCAGGAACGTACTGATTAGTCAACATGGCTTTCATGCTAGCCCAACCAATAGGTGGTAAATCGTTCATCGCACATAGACGTTGTTGCTCATTCAGCCAAAATATTTTGTCCTAGCCTAACAGCTTCATCCTCGCAACTCACAATGCACGTCGTTCGGATTGTGCCACTCAAAATATCACTCTATTTCCATAACCCAATCTAAGAACACTTGGGGTTCACCTAGTCCGTAGTACGATGGGGGTTTGATTCAGACAGCCCTCGTGATATCAAACTCGTACGGTGCCTGATTATTATGATTAGGTGCACGTGTGACATAATCGTTATTATTGTGGTTATTGTTATTCCCCTCGTCACGTTGGCGGGCCGCCTGATTAGGGGGAGCCACTTAGTTTAATCTCATCTCATGAAGCATCTCCCTAATGTCCGTTAGCTGATCAGTGAACTCCGGGCGGAGTTCATCAATCGTTGTCGAACTGTGATCCATATCCCAATCATCCGTCATATTGGAGGAAGAAGGGGTATACTCTGTGCCCAATCTAGTGCGCATGCAATGAAAGAAGTTTGACCCTGACTTGATGAAATTTTATAAAAGATATTTTTTTACTAATAATAACTTGGTAAAAATAAAATATTTTTTAAATTTCTTACTGTGAAGAGTATGGAGATTTTTCAGAAATTTTGTTTTTTGTATTTCGCAAAAATTGAGAATTTTAGGCCGCTATTTGCAGACCAAAAAAAATTGTTATTTTGATCAACGAAACTTGCTAGGCAAGTGTGTGTCGGTGTCCTACGAATATTAGGATGGTGTCAATCAAGAAATTGACACAAACCTCCATCTGATACCAAATTTATGTAGGGGACGTCACCCGACGAACTGACACGGACAAACGATACCGAATTACTCTCTCACATTTCCAATTCTACGTTTGCACAAACAAAACGCAGCACACCCGATTTGCGATATTACAAATCCAATGCTAATGTACGGGTTCACCACACCCTTAGAGATCAAATAAAAGCTATGAGCCAATATTCTCTCAAGCGAAAAGGAACTACCCTATCTGTTCGAGCGTGTGTTGTACCAAAAGGGATCCACCGAAAATAATGATTCGGAAAATGGTAGATCTCTCGCAACAAAAGAAAACGAGATCCGCCAATCCTCACAAACTTAAATAGATCAAGAGAAAATAACAATAATCATTTGGATCAAACCATGATGAAAATAAGATTCGTAAATAATGCCAAAGTTAACCACCACAAGTTTTATCAAGGGGGGAACACACAAGAGTAGAGATTTTCGTTACCCCCACTCAAAAGATGATTTCCTTGGAAGATTATCGCTCTTCTATGGTTCCGCTAAAGTCATGCCAAACAAAGAGAAACACGCCCGCCTTCCTCGCTTCACATCGGAGAAGGTTCCTTGTTGCAAAAGGGCTTGTCCTTGGCCGAAAATCAACCTAAAAGGGGGAACCAAGGTTGGTCGAACCTAGGAGGGGAGCCTTGGTGTAGCCAAATCTTCTGGAGGGGGAAACCTTCGTTCTGTAAGGAATTGGAGAGGAGAGGGGCTGGATTATGGTGGAGAAGAGAGGAGGGAAGAGGGGGAGAGGGAGGCCGAACCACAAGGAGGAAGAGGAGGGGGAGTCGGCGGCCAAGGAAGAGAGCAAGAGGGGAAATCTCAAATTTAGAGTTAGGTTTTTCTTTTCTCATTCAATCTAAATAATTCAACAACACATAGCCTTATATAAGGCTAAAAAAAATCCGGGCTATATGCAACCCAACTTAAAACAACAAATGGCTAATGCAGACCAAACTTAAAATTTGAATCTGGGTAAACACAGTCCAGATTTTAAAACAAATAAACAAGGAAAATAAATTAACATAAGCAAGATAATTATCAAGAGAACGTCGTGTGTTGAGGGCGGAGGTTGTAGCGTCGATTAACAATGTTTCCACGGCACCGCAAGTCCTTGGTTGGAGAGAGTGAGGGATCTTCCGTAAGCATGTCGGTACCCTCATCAACATATCGGGGGTCTTCGTCTCCATCAGTCATACAACTCATAATTAGTGAAGACCCTCTCATAGTTCTTCAACTCATTTATAATTTTTAAAACTTATCATATCACTCAACTATGTTATCCTTGTTACTCTGCTTAAAGGCTTCATATTCTTAGTTGAGCAGAGATTTCCTGTCATCCCTTACTTCTTCAGTTCATTCCATATACACAATAAATGTATCCCACATCTCCTTTGATGTTTGGCAGTTGACCAGGTTCTGGAAGGTGGAATCATTAATTGCACTTACATTTATATTTTTGGCTATCTTATCCATGGTAGCTAGTATAATTTCATCCATTTTCATATCAACATACTTCTTTAGAACCTTCAGATTAGGATCAATGGTGTAGGCCTTCATGGGGATAAATGGCCCATCCTCAACTGTGATAAAGATCATAGGATTTGAGGAGTCCATGAACATCTTTAATCTTTGTTGCCATATGCCAAAGTTTTCCTTTCTGCATATGGGGAGCTTCATCGAGCCTAGCTCTTTATGGATAGCAGCTGAAGATATGTTGATATGATAGACTACCCTTGTAGGATCTAGGTCAGAATGATAAGTTTTATTTTGGCCAACCTCCCTCTGATACCACTAAAAAGATTGTTGTTGTTGGTAGTCTAAATCACCTAGAGGGGGTGAATAGGTGGACTTTCTATTTGATGGTATCTTTTCAGATTTAGTAGATATAAGTATATAAAAACACAACCAGAATAAGCATATAGAAATTTATAGTGGTTCCCCAGGGTATGGGTATATCCACTGTCCCTCTGTGCCTATCTAGTAGTTTGTTAGACTCAGTAATCTCCACCAATTCTCAGCTCTAAGAGATTATACCATAGATTCCTGGAATCTCTCAGGTCTACTCCAAGACCCTACCTCATGCTCAACAGCCCTCCCTCAGGAAACATCCATACGACTCAGAGATTTCCACTCCTACAGCTCAGAGACCCAACTAGTCTCCTACCTCATATTTTCACAAAGATCCTACCTCAGACATAATAGCCCTACAACTCAGGAAATAGCCCTATAAGTGAGAGTGTATAAAAATTATAACTAAAGACTATAAATTTGACCTTTATATTTCAAAGTCTTCAATTGGCTTTGTTATGGAAGAAAAATCTTGAAGCCTCCCCTAGAAAGATAATGTCTTCAGGTATAACAGATGCAGGGCTGTTCTACTTGATCTTCTTCTTAGTAAGAAGATCTAACTGGAGTCTTGAAGCTTGAATCCTTACTCTCTATGTTGATTCAAAGAAAGCTTGCTGCACTTTTTCAGAAGGCGTCGATGCTTGAGATTCAAAATTCAAATTTTGCAATGGTAGCGGCAGTACTTCTTGCTGTGCAATTGCCCTAAGTTGACCTTTTATATCCTCGTCAATCTTCAATGGTATAATGAGTAGAATATGTCTTGCCAAAGGATGGGAAAGAGTAGAATGATCTGACAGGACTACTATACTATCGCTAATTTTGAAATTCCACCTCTGCCCGTGCTCAACAATAATAAAACCCTGACGGCACGATTCTGTATCTATTTTCACCTTCACCATAATACTGACTCGAAGTTTTCCATGATCATGTCTGTAACGCCCCAAAAATGTTGTAGGAGTGACGGGGATCGCTTTTGGCCAAAAGAGTTTTTTTTTACTTTTTAGCAGGTGACACGGGTCCTAACACGGCCGTGTCAGAGGCCGTGCCGGCCGTGTCAAGCTGGCCGTGTGGTCGACCATGTTAAGGTCGACGATCGTTGAGTATGGAACACGGCCAGGCACACGGCCGTGTCCCAGGCCGTGTAGCCTGGGTCGTTTCGAATTTTTCTGAGGTTTGGCACACGGGGTATGACACGGGTCCGGACACGGCCGTGTCCCAGGTGACACGGGCGTGTCGAAGGCCGTGTCAGAGGCCGTGTACTTCTCTGACTGAAAATGTTGAAAACGGGTGCCGTGACACGGGTCACGACACGGCCGTGTGGAGCGAGATACGGCCGTGTCGAAGGCCGTATCGAAGGCCGTGTCAGGAGCCGTGTGCTGGTTTTCGAATCGATCGAGACGGCGAATGGCTAACACGGCCATGCACACGGCCGTGTTGCAACCCGTGTTCGGCCCAGATTTTCTAATGTGAGTTCTGATCGTGGCCGTTCGTTCTTTTCTTTGGAAGATCCAACGGTGGGGAGCCTCCCTGGGTGGTTTAAGGCCGGGAATAGGGTTCCAAACCCTCATTCCCCACTTCCTTTTATCTCTCTAAGTTCTAGAGAGAAGGGAGAGCAAGGAGGCCAAGTTCCGGCCACCGGCGAAGCTTCGGAGGTCCGTTTCGCGAGCGGAGTTCAGATCCGCGAAGGTGGGAGCGTTGCGGTGGTGTTCATCCGAGCAAATCTTCTCCATGGCTAGGAAGAGGGGACAGAAGGTAACGACACTTCTCCTCTCGGTTTTTAGGATTTAGGATGCATGAATAGCATCCCCTTCCTTTCGTATTTTGAGCATCGGATCTCTCAAATGAGAGGGATCCGTGTAGCCTAGGTTCAAGAGGACCTCCGGGTTGAGTATGCTCATCCCGGCATGCTTTGCATTAGAGATCCGCTCCGTTAGCGGATTAGGCATTGTGGGTGAAGCCGTGGTTGCGACCGATAGTTCGACCCGGTGATGTTGCATAGCGAGCTTCGGTAGAAAATCCGTTGCGGCAATACGCCGTTGTGTGTATGCGTTTTCCCCCTTGTATTTGAGTGAGTACTCGTAGTCGGAACCGGATGAGGTTAGCTCCGCTTTGTGCGGTAGATGGTTTCCTTGGAGCACGGGAAAGACGCGGTGTGAGTGGCAATTGGAGTGGGGAAACCTTTGTTTGTGCTGTGCCAAGGCGCGGCTATGTCTCCGTGGTCGGCTGGCTATCCCGTGACGCGCAAGTCATGTGGGGAAAGTGTCCCGGCGAGACTAGCCCTTGCGTGAGACTGACAAGAATGCCGAGCGGAGGGCAAGCCCGGGCAATGTGGCCATGAGCGGGTGGGGTCCAGCAAGGCTTCTTAGAATCGGTCAGTGTGAGACGGAACCCTGACGTGCGACGTCAGATTATGCGGGCAAGCCTGGGGTTTAAGACCCATGTGCGGGTGGGGCCATTGCAAGGTTCCGTGTGACAGCCTGTGTGCCGTTGGGGACATGGTGTCTCCCTTTTGTTTGCGGCTTTAAGCCAATGGGGAAACGGAAGTACCCAATGTTTGATGTTGTGCTAGATGCATACGAGCTAGGGTGCCTTGGGTGAAACCCGGGTTGCATTCATGTTGCATAGTAGGCCCCTTTTACTTTGTTCAAAACATAGAGAACGTGTATGCTGTTTGAGACATCCAAGCCTGTTTTACCGCTTTAATATATATGCTCTTTTGGTATACGAAGTGTTAACTTGCAGGTGGAGTGGTACCCCGGGGTCCGTTAGGGACGGCCGGGAGGAGATGTGTTTGTTACACAGTAGAGGTCAGCCTTTGCTGACCCACGTTACTTCAAATCCTTTCAGGGCAAGGATCGCATGCAGGAGCTAGCGCACCGGGCGAAAAGCCCTAAGCCTCATGAAGTGTTGTTGTGCTTGGCTAGTTTCTTTTCCTTGTTTTGTTGATTTTGTTTGATCATGTCCGGCTTGCATGCCGAGGTAGCTTAGGGGTGCTTGGCACTTTTATATGTTTGGAATTATATCGTGTAAGGCCTTAAGGCCATTTTGATACTCTATTGTTAGTGGATAACTTCTGTCTTTTAGTTTTATGTTTCCGCTGTGTATGTCTGGAGTTTTGAGTTTGGGTAGTTTCATATCATCTTTTAATACTAAAGCTGTGGTGTCCGTATGTTGTGGGGCCCCGGCCGGACCCATATTATATGGTCTTTACAGGGGAGGTGTTACAATTTGGTATCAGAGGGAGGTTAGCGTTCCAAGGAGAAGTTTCGCGGTCGAAATTAAAAGTCGAGTCGCATATTAGAAGTTATCCACATAGGAGTATCGCAGGACCATGAGTGTCCTGGTGTTCGAGTCTTGCGATTAGAAGCTGATTTGTGTTTTCTTGCTTGTGTTTAGAGTGCAAGCAACGAGGCTGGGACCTCGAGGCCAAGAGAAGAGCTCTCGGCAAGTAGTGCAACTGCGCACGGTCCGCTAGGAATGGGTGTCACCCCGACCGACTTTTGTCGTATGCTTGCAGAAGCGATGGTGGCAGCTCAAGCTGCAGCGGCAGCACAGGTAGCAACTCCTGCTACCCCGGATACGGCAGCGACCGTGCAGGTTGAGGAAGCCAGGCGGGCAGAGCCGCAGGCCGAGAGAGTGGTTGTCGGGCATGGGGACCGGCAAATGAAGTACTTTCTGAGTTTCCACCCTCCAACCTTCAAGGGAACCGGCACACCCACTGATGCAGAGGATTGGTGGGCTAGAAGTCAGGAGCTTCTAAGGGCGGCGGAGGTGCCAGATGAGAAAAAGGCAGAGTTCGCAGCCTTTATGTTGGAGGGAGATGCCAAGTTATGGTGGGTGAGCCACAGTGGTCGGCAGTTCCCAGGACGCACACCATCCATCGAGGAGTTTGGGAATGCCTTTCTGAAGAAGTACATTCCCGCATCAACAAGGTTAGCCCTCCAGAGGCAATTTCTACATCATGTGCAGCGAGACAAGACAGTGGATGAGTATGTTCAGGAATTTAATCGATTGGGTCGGTATGCGGGGACGACCATGGCGGACGATGAAGAGAGGGACAATCTCTTCTACCATGGATTGAGGGAGAATCTAAGACAACCCCTCATATCGATGAAGCGTGCGGGCTTCAACGAATTGGTGGAGGCGGCCCGAATTTTGGAGAGCAATATGGAGCGATCCCAGTGCCGAAAGGGTTTCACACCCAAGCAGGGGGAAGAGAAGAAGTCGGCTCAGTCCCATGGAAAGGCGGAAGGGAGCCGATGGAAGAAGAAGCCTTCCCCGTTTAAGTCGGGCGAGAAAAGTAATTGGACGTCCGGAGGGTCACGCTCTAAGGGACCGCAGACGTGTTATAGTTGTGGCAAGCCAGGCCACATAGCAAGATTTTGTACCCAAGGGGGCGCTGAGCAAGAGCCAAGGCAGGAGCAGACTTTGCGCTCCGGCCCCAGTGCCGCAGAGAAAGGGAAGATGGCGGAGTCGAGTGCTTCCCGGTTTCAACCGGTGCAGCCAAGGGCCTACAACCTGGGGCAGCAGGAAGCAATCCGTCAACCCGATGTGGTGACAGGTACGAGAATTCAACCTGCACCTTAGATTTCTTCCTTTCAAGCCCTTTTATGTTTGTTGCATGTGTGTAGGCTTTGTAGTGGTATCAGGGTTCCCCGCTAGGGTACTTTTCGATACGGGAGCGTCGCACTCCTTCCTTGCGGAAAGTTTCATCCGGAGGATTGGAGTTGAGTCCTTCTCAACGGACTCAGAGTTGAAGGTGCGCATGCCCAATGGGTCATCTATGACTACCAGGGCTAGAGGCCGGATTTGTTGGAGTCTTGAGGGGGTCGACTTCGTGTTGGTAGCGGCGATCTTGCCATTGTCTGAGTTCGACGTGATCTTGGGGATGGACTGGCTAGCGGAGCAGCGTGCCAGTATTGACTGTTTTCCAAGGTGGTAACCCTGAGGAGCGTGGGGCAAGCAGAAGTCAAGTTTGAGGGCCTGCTTGGAGTGGCCTGTTCCCTAGTTTCGGCACTTCAACTAGTGCGAGCTGTTAACCAGGGAGGTGTAGCTCTAGTAGCGTTGTTGGAGGTTAGCCTTTCCAGGCTGTCTCTTGGGGAAGTGCCCGTGGTGGCGGAGTTTGGAGATGTTTTTCCCGAGGAGCTACCGGGAGCACCTCCTCGGCGGGAGATTGATTTCTCCATCGAGTTAGTGCCCGAGGCTAGACCGGTGTCGCGTCCACCATTTAGGATGGCACCAAAGGAGTTGGTCGAGCTCAAGGTTCAGTTGCAGGAGCTTTTGGAGCAAGGGTATATCAGACCTAGCTCTTCACCGTGGAGTGCGCCGGTGTTATTCGTAAAGAAAAAGGATGGTAGTATGCGTTTGTGCATAGACTACCGAGAGTTGAACAAATTGACAATCAAGAATAAGTATCTGATTCCCCGAATAGACGATCTCTTCGACCAGTTGGTAGGGTCGGTGGTGTACTCCAAGTTGGACCTGAAGTCCGGATATTATCAGTTGCGGATTCGTGACGAAGACATACCCAAGACAGCGTTTGGTACGAGGTATGGTCATTTTGAGTTCTCGGTGATGCCGTTCGGGTTGACGAACGTGCCGTCCGTGTTCATGGACTTGATGAACCGAGTGTTTCGCGAATACTTGGACAGGTTCGTCGTCGTTTTTATTGATAACATTTTGGTGTATTCCAAGTCGGAAGCGGAGCACGAGGTGCACTGGAGGACAGTGTTGCGGGTATTGAGAGAGAACCAGCTCTATGCGAAGTTCTCCAAGTGCGAGTTTTGGTTGGAGAAGGTGGCGTTTTTAGGCCATGTGATTAGTGGGGATGGGGTGGCGGTAGATCCAACGAAAGTGGAAGCCATCAGAGATTGGCCTGTTTTGAGGACTGTGGCGGAAGTCCGGAGCTTTCTTGGACTAGCCGGGTACTACCGAAGGTTTGGGGAAAATTTTTCGCGGATAGCTCTACCCCTCACTTCGCTAACTCGCAAGGATCAGAAGTTCGTGTGGACTCAAGAGTGCAGTCAGGCGTTTGAAACCCTGAAGGAGAGGCTGATGATGGCACCGATCCTAAGTCTACCAAAGGGGACCGAAGGATTTCAGATTTTCAGCGACGCATCCGGATGCGGTTTAGGGTGCGTGTTGGTGCAGCATGGCAGTGTGATAGCTTTTGGGTCGAGGCAGCTGAAGCCTCATGAGATAAATTACCCCGTCCATGATCTGGAATTGGCGGCGGTAATTTTTGCTTTGAAGTTGTGGAGGCACTACGTTTATGGTGCGAAGGTGGAGATCTTCACGGACCACAAGAGCCTGAAGTATCTCCTGGATCAGAAGGACCTAAATATGCGGCAGCGTAGGTGGGTCGAGTTTCTTGGGGACTACGAGGTGGCGATTCAGTACATGCCAGGAAAAGCCAATGTGGTGGCGGATGCTTTGAGTAGGAAGTACTCGGGGCAAGGAAGTTGGATTGAAGCTCACGATGAGCGGTTAAGGCGGGACTGGGAGACCCTTGGTTTGGAATGTGTGGCAAGAGGCGAGTCTAGCGTGGCTCGGCTAAACTGGATTGAGATGCAGAATGACTTATGCGATCGTATTCGGGAAGCGACCCGTGTGGATGAGGAGTTCCAACCCTTCGTGGAGGAAGCTCTTAAGGGCGAGGGTAGCGCCTGGGAGATGGTTGATGGGGTTCTGAGGAAGGGCGGAAGGATTTGTGTACCGCAGTTCGGCAAGCTCCGCGAGGAGTTGATGTTTGAGGCCCACTTCACCAAGTACTCCATTCACCCGGGTAGTACAAAGATGTACTTGGACTTGAAGAAGTCCTATTGGTGGCCTGGGATGAAGCGGGACGTAGCTTTGTGTGTGATTCGGTGCCAAACTTGTGCCTTGGTGAAGGCCGAGTGTCAGAAGCCGGGCGGGTTCTTGAGGCCTCTTCCAATCCCCGAATGGAAATTTGATGACATCTCCATGGATTTCGTGCATGGGTTGCCTAGATCGCAGCAGGGTAATGATGCCATTTGGGTGATTGTGGACCGCTTGACCAAGGTGGCACACTTCATCCCAAACCGGAAGGAGGACGGTGTGGAAAAGTTGGTGGAGTTGTACGTCCGCAATATTGTACGACTCCATGGGATTCCGAAGAGTATAGTCAGCGACCGGGATGGACGTTTCACGTCTAAGGATTGGCGGTTGGAGCAGAAGAGCTTGGGCACAAAACTCAAGTTCAGTACGGCTTTTCATCCTCAAACCGATGGGCAAACTGAGAGAACGAACCGTACTTTGGAAGACATGCTAAGGATGTGTACTCTCGACTTCGGCAAGAAGTGGGAGGATCACCTCTTCATGGTGGAGTTTGCGTATAACAATAGCTACCAAGCTAGTATCAAGATGGCGCCATATGAAGCTCTTTATGGGAGGCGGTGTCGAACACCGATGTCTTGGACAGAGGCGGGAGACACAAAGCTTTTGGGGAAAGAAGTGGTAGTCGATGCTAGTGAGCTAGTGCGGACCATCCAAGAGCGCATGAAGGTGGCTCAAGATCGGCAGTCGAAGTATTTCAATGCTCGCCACAGACATGTGGAATTCGCGGTGGGCGACTGGGTGTATCTTAAGATCAAGCCGTTCAAAGGCGTTTCACGGATTCGCCGACTCAAGAAGCTGAGTCCGAGATTTTTGGGACCATTCAAGGTCATCGAGCGAGTGGGAGAGGCAGCGTACCGGTTGGCGTTGTCCACGGAGCTAAGTGGATTGCATGACGTTTTTCACGTCTCCGTCCTGAGGAAAGCCTTGTTAGAGGCCAGCGCGGTGATTGAACCGGCGGCGGTGCCGGTAGAGGAAGACTTGAGGACGCGAGTACGTCCCGTCGGGATAGAAGATTCGGAGGTTCGGCAACTGCGGAACAAGGAGGTCCGACTCGTAAAGGTCCGTTGGGACAACTGTGGCTGCGAGGAGCTCTCATGGGAGCGAGAGCAGGCCATGCCGGAGGAGTACCCCGAGCTTTTCTCCTCAGGTATCGTTTAGAATTTGTGTTCCTTCCATGTTTTAAATTTCGGGACGAAATTCTTTTAAGGGGGGGGGGGAGAATTGTAACGCCCCAAAAATGTTGTAGGAGCGACGGGGATCGCTTTTGGCCAAAAGAGTTTTTTTTACTTTTTAGCAGGTGACACGGGTCCTGACACGGCCGTGTCAGAGGCCGTGCCGGTCGTGTCAAGCTGGCCGTGTGGTCGACCATGTTAAGGTCGACGATCGTTGAGTATGGAACACGGCCAGGCACACGGCCGTATCCCAGGCCGTGTAGCCTGGGTCATTTCGAATTTTTCTGAGGTTTGGCACACGGGGTATGACACGGGTCCGGACACGGCCGTGTCCCAGGTGACACGGGCGTGTCGAAGGCCGTGTCAGAGGCCGTGTACTTCTCTGACTGAAAATGTTGAAAACGGGTGCCGTGACACGGGTCACGACACGGCCGTGTGGAGCGAGACACGGCCGTGTCGAAGGCCGTGTCGAAGGCCGTGTCAGGAGCCGTGTGCTGGTTTTCGAATCGATCGAGACGGCGAATGGCTAACACGGCCATGCACACGGCCGTGTTGCAACCCGTGTTCGGCCCAGATTTTCTAATGTGAGTTCCGATCATGGCCGTTCATTCTTTTCTTTGGAAGATCCAACGGTGGGGAGCCTCCCTGGGTGGTTTAAGGCCGGGAATAGGGTTCCAAACCCTCATTCCCCACTTCCTTTTATCTCTCTAAGTTCTAGAGAGAAGGGAGAGCAAGGCGGCCAAGTTCCGGCCGCCGGCGAAGCTTCGGAGGTCCGTTTCGCGAGCGGAGTTCAGATCCGCGAAGGTGGGAGCGTTGCGGTGGTGTTCATCCGAGCAAATCTTCTCCATGGCTATGAAGAGGGGACGGAAGGTAACGACACTTCTCCTCTCGGTTTTTAGGATTTAGGATGCATGAATAGCATCCCCTTCCTTTCGTATTTTGAGCACCGGATCTCTCAAATGAGAGGGATCCGTGTAGCCTAGGTTCAAGAGGACCTCCGGGTTGAGTATGCTCATCCCGGCATGCTTTGCATTAGAGATCCGCTCCGTTAGCGGATTAGGCATTGTGGGTGAAGCCGTGGTTGCGACCGATAGTTCGACCCGGTGATGTTGCATAGCGAGCTTCGGTAGAAAATCCGTTGCGGCAATACGCCGTTGTGTGTATGCGTTTTCCCCCTTGTATTTGAGTGAGTACTCGTAGTCGGAACCGGACGAGGTTAGCTCCGCTTTGTGCGGTAGATGGTTTCCTTGGAGCACAGGAAAGACGCGGTGCGAGTGGCAATTGGAGTGGGGAAACCTTTGTTTGTGCTGTGCCAAGGCGCGGCTATGTCTCCGTGGTCGGCTGGCTATCCCGTGATGTGCAAGTCATGTGGGGAAAGTGTCCCGGCGAGACTAGCCCTTGCGTGAGACTGACCAGAATGCCGATCGGAGGGCAAGCCCGGGCAATGTGGCCATGAGCGGGTGGGGTCCAGCAAGGCTTCTTAGAATCGGTCAGTGTGAGATGGAACCCTGACGTGCGACGTCAGATTATGCGGGCAAGCCTGGGGTTTAAGACCCATGTGCGGGTGGGGCCATTGCAAGGTTCTGTGTGACGGCCTGTGTGCCGTTGGGGACATGGTGTCTCCCTTTTGTTTGCGGCTTTAAGCCAATGGGGAAACGGAAGTACCCAATGTTTGATGTTGTGCTAGATGCATACGAGCTAGGGTGCCTTGGGTGAAACCCGGGTTGCATTCATGTTGCATAGTAGGCCCCTTTTACTTTGTTCAAAACATAGAGAACGTGTATGCTGTTTGAGACATCCAAGCCTGTTTTACCGCTTTAATATATATGCTCTTTTGGTATACGAAGTGTTAACTTGCAGGTGGAGTGGTACCCCGGGGTCCGTTAGGGACGGCCGGGAGGAGATGTGTTTGTTACACAGTAGAGGTCAGCCTTTGCTGACCCACGTTACTTCAAATCCTTTCAGGGCAAGGATCGCATGCAGGAGCTAGCGCGTCGGGCGAAAAGCCCTAAGCCTCATGAAGTGTTGCTGTGCTTGGCTAGTTTCTTTTCCTTGTTTTGTTGATTTTGTTTGATCATGTCTGGCTTGCATGCCGAGGTAGCTTAGGGGTGCTTGGCACTTTTATATGTTTGGACTTATATCGTGTAAGGCCTTAAGGCCATTTTGATACTCTATTGTTAGTGGATAACTTCTGTCTTTTAGTTTTATGTTTCCGCTGTGTATGTCTGGAGTTTTGAGTTTGGGTAGTTTCATATCATCTTTTAATACTAAAGCTGTGGTGTCCGTATGTTGTGGGGCCCCGGCCGGACCCATATTATATTGTCTTTACAGGGGAGGTGTTACAATGTCGATATTGTGGAGAACTATATATCTATCTCAACGATAATTACCTTCAGTGTTGAAATGCTTCACCTGATGTTTCTCAGCGATATCAATATGAAGTGTTCCACATTATCATCGATATCATTAAGAAATATATGTTGATCTTAACATCATGAATCCAAATGTTTCTCCTCTTCTCCAAACCTATTATAGAGACAGATATAGTTCCAACATAGTCATAAAACATTTATGTCATCAAATACAATATATTCTTATCATTGAAAGTGATGCTTCTTCAAATCTTAGTATAATGAGGGCAATATTACCAACACCTTTACATGGATTTATTAAAGGTTTTCCCTTTATTATCCTTGTCTAGGGATATATTTGGCCCCATGAGAGTTTTCATAGTAGAGGCAAACTCCATACAAAACTTTTTAATTAGCTCTCTAGTGTACTTAGTCTGAGAGATGAAAATTCTATCTTCAAACTATTTCACTTGGAGGCTTAAGAAATACTTAGCTTCCGTATACTACTCTTCTCAAACTCCCCCTACCTCTGGTTAGCAAACCTCTTACAAAGGTTGTCATCAGTAGACCTAAATACAATGTCATCAACATATATTTGGACTAGAGACACTTGTCCTTTGTTCCCCTGAGGAATAATGTTTTATCTATCTTCCCCCCTTGAGAATTTATTCTTAATGAGGAAGGTAGATGGGATATCATACCATGCCCTTGGGGCTTGTATTAACCCATATAGAGCTTTTTTAAGAAAATAAAAATAATTAGGAAGAGTGGGATGTACAAAACCTGAGGGATGCTCTACATATAACTCCTCCTTGAGATTATCATTTAGAAAGGCTGACTTGACATCCATTTAATATACCTTGAATCTCTTAAAGGCAGCATATGCAAGTAATAGTCTTATAACTTCAAGCCTTACAACTAGAACAAAGGTCTGGTCAAAGTTAATGCGTTATTCTTGTATATATCCTTTAACAACTAGCCTTGCCTTGTTATTCAACATTACACCATTATCATCTAGCTTGTTTCTGATAATCCACTTAGTGCCAATAATGTTATGCCCTTATGGTTTTGGCACCAACTTCCAAACTTTGCATCTCTTATACTGGTGTAGTTCTTTCTACATTGTATTTATCTAGAAAAGATCTTGATTTACTTCTTCAAGTTTCTTTGGTTCTACCTGAGAAAGGAAACTCAGAAACAATGGTTCATTATGAATTTATCTCCTTGTTGTGACTCCTTTGCTGGCATCCTTAATAATAAGATTACTGTGGTGATCCTTCAACTACCTGGTTGCTTGTTGAGTCACATCAATAGCTTCTTGATCTCCATCTATTGGTTGAACTTCTTCACAAGAAACTTCATGAGGAGGGGAAATAAGTTGGGCTTGTCTTGGATGGATAGCTCTTGCAATATTTCCTCAGTACTTGCAGTGTTAGGAGAACTAGACCAGCTCTTATACATCATGCTAGTCTCATTAAAAATCACATGAATAGATTCTTCAACAAGATGGATTTTCTTGTTGAATACTTTTTATACCCTGCTATATGAGTTATATCCAACAAGAATACCCTTACTGCATTTCTTTGCAAACTTTGTTAATTTAGATTTTTCATTATTCAAAATGAAGCATTTACATCCAAAGATTCTAAAATAAGAAATTATTGGTTTTCTGCCCTTCGGCAAATCATAGGGAGTTTTCTTATGAACCTTGTTAATAGAGGCTCTATTCAAAACATAACATGCTGTATTGGCAGCCTCAGCCCAGAAATATTCTAGTAGTGAGGAGTCACTCAATAATGTTCTGGCTATCTCTTTCAGGGTATTGTTCTTTCTTTCAGTCACACCATTCTATTATGGAGTTCTGGGAGAAGAGAACCTTTGGTACATGCCTTATTCTTGACAAAAATTTGTCATAGCACCAGATTGAAATTATTTTCCATGGTCACTTCTTACTTTGACCACAGAACAGTCCATTTTATTCTGAATGGACTTGACAAATGCCATGAATATATTAAGGGTATCTGACTTCTTTCTAAGGAAGAAGGCCCATGTATACCTAGATTGATCATCTACTTTCACAAAGGTATACAGCTTGCTTCCTAAACTTTGAATGGATAGTGGTCCAAAAAGATTTATATGTAATAAATAAAGACATCTAATAGAGTCTTTGTGTGTAATTCACTTAAAAGTGGTCCTAGTTTGCTTTCCCATTTGGCATGCATGAAATGAACCTTTTTTACACATTTCAAATTGGGACCATCCCTATCTAAATTTTTAGAGAACAACTTGCAAATTGTTTTGTAGTTAATGTGAGCTAATCTCTTGTGTCATTGTATACAAAGAGTTTCCTTCTTATTAGCCACAATACAAACTGGATTTGAAGAATCAGAACATATAAAGTCTAAGAAATAAACATTTCCACTCCTAGTGCCTGAGAGAATTGTTTCTAAGTCAACTGACTTTTTAGTCAAACACTTGTCCATGTTTCAATGAAATAACCTAAGCCACGCAGTTGACTTATGCTTACAAGGTTGTGTTGCAATCGCTCCACATAAGCTACCCATATGATTGAGAATATGCTTGTTGGAACAAAAAACGGTCACCAACACTCTGCACGTTAGTCTAGGGTAGGATGTTTGGTAGTGGAGATAAATTGGTTCTCAATTTACTGGCTACTATGAATCACGCAAAGAACGAGGAAGGAGGAGGCCGCTTTCATCAACATACACCCGATTGGACCAACCGTGGGGAATGCCTCTCTTGCGATGGGCCTCTCTTTATTTATCTTTAGAAAGGATTACAATGTAGTGCAGTGACATGTAGGGTGCGTGCTTACAGAGACTAAGAGAAAAGACTTGAGCTTTGTGTCCGCACCTATAATGGGGAAGGTTCTGGGCTAAGTCTAGTTTACCTCTAAACCCCCTGATCCCCCTTTTATACTAGAGGGTAGTCGACATGGACGATTCATAAACCGACGGGCATTCAATGACTTATAATTTTTGGCATTAAATGCATAGCCGCTCGATTAACATGAAGAGTTGGGTGGTGAACACTAAAAGAGTCTTGTGCTCCCTGGGTGGATTGAATACTTTGTAAAGTGTACTTCATACATCAATTATTCATGTTATTTACCCACATTCGGGATGCACAAACGATCAACTTTCCTCAAAAGGCCGTCATCCCAAGAAAATTGGGCATTTAACCCATCCACTACATAGCATTGTAGACTTTCATCAAGTTTCGTTCCTCGCCAAACCCTGTTCGCAAGGTCATATTTTACCTCCGTCCAGTTCAGGCATGCACTTGCAGTAGCATTCTTGTCCACATAAGAGATTTCTAAGGCCTCCAACTCCTGTATTAGATGCTCATCATGCACCTGCAACCAACTTGCTCTTGTCGGAGTCATACGACTCAAGTCATTTGAGACCACATTTCCCTTCCCGGGAGTATAATGAATCTGGAAGGTATAGTCTCCGAGGAACTCCATCCACCTCCGTTGTCACATATTTAGATCCTTCTGATCCAGCAGGTACTTAAGGCTCTTATGGTCCGTGAAGATGTCAACTTTCACGCCATATAAGTAATGATGCCACAATTTGAGTGCAAATATCACAGCCGCCAACTCCAAGTCATGGACGGGATAATTTCGCTTATGCACTTTCAACTAGCATGAGCCATAAGCTATCACCTTACCAAACTAAAGAAGAGCGCAGCTTAAGCCGCTCCCTGATGCATCACTATAAATTTAATAGCCGTCTAAATGACATAGCATCATCAAGATTGGCATCGTAGTCAGATGACCTTCAGCTCCTCAAATGCTCGTGCGCACTCCGGCATCCAAAGAACTTTTGATCTTTTCTCTTCAGTGTGGTGAGAGACAAGGCTATTAGTGAGAAGTTCTCTACGAAGCACCTATAGTAGCCCACCAGTCTAGGGAAACTCCTATCTTTTACTAAAGAAGTCAATACCGGCCACTCCTGTATCGCAACTATCTTCGCAGGATCCATTGCAATGCCCCCTCCACTAACCACATGGCCAAGAAAGTCCATTGATGATAACCAGAACTCGCACTTCGAGAACTTGGCATAGAGCTTGTTTATTTTCAAGGTGTGCAACACCATTCGAAAATGGTTCGCATGATCTTCTTCAGACTGAGAGTACACCAAAATGTTGTCAATAAAGACGATGGCAAATAAATCCAAGTACTCTCGAAACATTCACTGCATTAGGTCCATAAATACTGATGGTGCATTTGTTAGCCCAAATAGTATTACCGTGAACTCGTAATGACCATAGCGTGTACCAAATGCTGTCTTGGGAATATCACATTCCCGAATACTCAACTGGTAATAGCCAGACTTTAAATCAAGCTTTGAGTAGACAGTTGAGCCCACTAACTGATCGAACAAGTCATCAATCTATGGAATCAGATACTTGTTCTTTTTATCAGTTTATTCAGCTCTCGATAGTCAATGCACAGCCACAAGCTCTTGTCCTTCTTTTTCACAAATAGGACCGGAGCGCTCCAAGGTGACATACTTGGGCGTATAAAGCCTTGCTCCAGCAACTCATACAATTGAACCTTTAGTTTTGCCAACTCCTTTTGCGCAACACTATATGGTGAGCAGGCCACAGGTTTCACACCTGGCACCAACTCAATAGAGAAATCAATCTCCTGCTGGGGCGGTAACCCCGGAAGATCCTAAGGGAACACATCAGCGTACTCCAATACAATAGTAACATCACTCACACTGGGCCTCGGCTCAACAGCCTCCAACATCATGAAGAACAACTCCGCGCCCTTCCGAACTGCCTTGACCACTTGGATAGTAGACATCAATGTCTTGCTCGATCCTCGCATACCAGCAAATTTAGTCTCTTGTTCACTGTTCTGCCCTAGTGTGACTTCCTTAGAGTGGCAATCCATACCAAAGATTTCATCAAACTCTGATATCAGTAGCACAGATGCTTCCAATCCAAAGTCCTGACTTCCTATTCGCACCTCAACACAGCAGGCTCGATCCGCGCACATCAAGAACCCATTAGGTAGCAGCACATTCATTCGATCTCTCAGCATAAATGAAGGCACTCCAATACACCCCCACAAAGACTTCCTATAGAAAAGAATAAGAAACTCATGTATCAAACAGTTCTCTCACCGGACATTTCGAAATCAGGATAAATTCTAAATCAAACCAATCATGCACAAGCAACGCACAAGGTACTATGTATGAAAAGTAGTAAAAACTGTATCTTAACTCATACCTGTTACGACATCACTTTGTTCTATGGCCTCCTGTTGGCCAAGATTATAAACTCGGGGTTGTGCTTGGGATGCAGTTGATTCCATCACTGACTTTCCCTTTTCAGCATAAGATGCACCCGTCTTTTTCTCCTCTTTTGGAAGGCCACTCCAGCAATTTCGAGCTATATGACCCACCTTTCCACATGTATAACATGTGGGCGGACCTCTCCCCAAAGTTGCTCCAGATGCAGGAGAAGAAGGAGCCGACGCATAAGTTTTCAGCTTTTTTCCACGGTTGAAACCCAGACTTTTAAGAACTTGGTACCTTAAACTCGGTCTTCTTCCCTACTAAATCATTCTTACACCGCATGCACTTCATGTCCAGCTCAAGGGAACGGCCCGTATTGACCAAGGTAAGGAAACCATGTGTCATCGGTCCAGAGAGAAGCAACTGCAGGTCATCTCTCAGCCCTTCATAGAACCGGTTTGTTTTCCGTTCCTCATCTACAAACGTAAAGCCTGCATATCTTCCCAACCTCGTAAACTCGTGAAAGTAGTCATCCACTGACCTCTCGCCTTGAGTTAGCCTTTGAAATTGGTTCTCCATCGCAATCCGCTGTGCCGATAGAACATATCTCGCTAGAAAACACCTTGAGAACTCCTCCATTGAGATCTCACTCAAAGGCCGACCTGCATCACACCAAATTCTTGCCTCACCATCCAACAAGAAGGTATTCACAATGACTTTTTTCCACTCCTCTATTTCAGTTGCCGTCAGGACCCTCTTTATTCTTGATAGCCAACCTTCGGCTTGTGTCAGGGTTCCACTACCCATAAACACAGGGGGATTGAAACTCATCACGTTTTTCAGTTGCTTCTCCGTTGCTCGCCTTGCGGGAACTGGCTCAATGGCGACTTGTCTCACCGCTACACGCTCATCTGTGCCAACCGGTTCCTGAACCATTGCAGGAATAGGAGGTTGTCTCGGACCCCCTAATTGCGCATTCATCATTGTGAACACGGCCTCAGCAACTAACCATATAGTTTTCGCAGAAGGAGGTATTGGCACCTCATTTGGTGTATTACTTTCCACCAAACACTGGGGTTCTTGCTTCCCCGCACCACTTCTAGTCACCTACAATATGAAACACGCAATTAAACAATTACGAATATTGCTAAAAGCAATTTTAGGACCATACCAGTTCCTCAAACAAGTGTATTTTCATCCCTAAGTGGACATTCATGGGTTCAATTATGTTATCACGGTTGCTCACATACATGTGCTCACCACCCCTTAAAATAATTCGACCATGAATTCAAATAAGAAAGACTGAGAACGGAATCTGACACCAATTTTGTAACGCCCCCAACCGTCGTATAGCATATGACAAAATGTCCGGCCGGGGCCCAACGCCATATTCTATGGATATGTAAGGAGATTACAAGTTGTTTCCAAATCCAATTTCACTTATAAACTAACTCAGAGCATTCTAGCGGAAGCATTTTAGTTTATGAACTCATACTGTACAAGAATGTCCACTACACAATAGGAATGATATATGTACATATAACACATGTTTTAGCCATAGCCTTATTACAACTGTTTCATTTAACAAAAAGTGACTTCATATATTGGCAGGAAGGCCGGCCACACATAAAAACACTAAAGCTTGCCTTTGGGCCTTCAAGGGCCAGCAACTCGCAGCATAAGGGCTTAAGCCCGCTACTTCCCACTTGGCGCTCCAGCACTTATACAAAAGGGCCCACAAAAACGTGGCAAACAAAGCAACGATCAGCATTTTGCTGACCCGTTTATAACGATCTCACCCCTTACTCAGGGCTGCATTTCTCCATCCCTGCAAACAAGGCATCATATATATATCGTGGCATTTACAACGTGTAATTTAATCACCATTCACCACAGAGGTAGGCTCAACGGCCACACGCCCCGTGCACTCAGGGCAAATTTTCAGTGTGTATGCCTTCCCGTGTATCACCACCGTTCAGAAGTCCATGACTTAACAGTTAACTTTGTCGTTCAGAGGTCCTTAACTTGATGACTCTGTCGTTCAGAGGTAATTAACTAAACGACCAACTGCCCATTCAGAGGTACTTAACGACTCTATCGTTCAGTGGTACATAACTTGATGGCACAGTAATTGGCCTCCACGGCACAATTAATCATTTACCATTTCAGGATGGTACCCACCATTGCTGGGCAATTTAAGCTCACATCTTTGCATATAATGGCCCCCAGGTCTCATAGAGACAGGCCTCACAAAATTAGTTCCCAGGGAGCTATCGTCGGTGACAGTCACTATTGCCTGGCGATATCCACAGTTCTCAAGACTGGGCTCATTTCTGGGTTTTTTCCTGCAAATGCTTCTAGTATTATTATACAACATCCTGCACACCCTAGACCCCGAATTTCATACGTACATCACGCACATATCCACGGAGTCTTCTCCGACATGCACATTAAACATCAACAATCCAGAACAACTTGTCAAGATGGGCTTCTCACAGCATGCCTATTCCATACTCTATATTTGCGGATCTAAATTCATAAATATATGGGGATCAAACCGATCTTCCTATTAGAATTCACCCTTCTTCACCTTTTTGTGAGGGGATCCATGCAAATATGCATATTGAGGACTTCACTTGTCTGGGAGAAACTCGTTACCCTTGAAGTTCTCTTCCGAGCCATGAAAAAGCTTTTCTACGTGGATGGAAGCAAGCACCTCACTTTCCCCTTTGCGAATTTAGCCTTAGATCTGACCTCTGACCATAAGATCTCCTTCAGCGAGCTCACAAAACTCAGCCCGGCACTTCCTTAGCTTCTTCTTCCTTTTTACTCAAGGAAAATCAAGAGATGAAGAGAGAGAGAGAAAAGGAAATTATGATCTCTTCCTCCCACACCCCTCTGCATAAGTGGCCTCAGGTTTAACCCCAGCCATACAATCAATTCATCAAAACAAAACAATGGCCCGGGTTTGAGCTGAAAAGTCAACCGTCGCTCACTGGCCACTCACCAACCATTTGACACAAGTCGCCACTTTGGCGATATCTTATTTTAATAAGTCGTTGAACAGGGTTGAGTTCATCGAATGGGCTTGAGTTCGTCGAATGAAATTCGTTGAAAGGGATCCACACTTTAGCCTTCGACGTTCGCCAAAAGGTTACATAACACATAATAGAACCAGAACCACATTCGTCGAACGGTTTTTGACCTTCGTCGAACGCTATTCGACCTTATAGACTGTTACTTCCTACTCCTTTTGGGGTGTTACAAGCTGCACCAGTTGATTATCTAAAATCGCAAAGGGGGAGAAGATAATAAGAGACGGCCAGCACCTCCCTGACTATTCTACAGAAGTAAAAAAGGGGGAGAAGGGAATGCTAAAGAAATGACCAAGGCCAGGCAACAAAATAGGGGGAGTAGGTGATTATCACCATATACAGGGGGAATAGGTGATGATCACCATACAAGCAAGGAAACTGTGGTACAAGGAAACTGTAGTATAAGGAAAAGGTGGTAACCTATAACTCTCACCTATAACTCTCTTATTTACATATATTGTTGTTGCATATGTTAGTGTATATCATTGACAAAGAATTTTGAATAAGGGTTTTGACTTCTTCTAATAGGGTGAGATTGTTGGGTCCATTGATCCCAATGTCCCAGATTTGTAAGAAGTCAAACAATTCAATGGTACACACCTAGTTGTATTTGATGTATGTTCAAGTTAATGCATGCAGTTTAGTCCTCGTCATATTGATTGGACAAGTTTTCCAAGTGGTTATGACAGGTGGTCACAAGGTAGAGCAGTGGAGATACAGAAATATGTCTAAGTGCGCAGGCATTGAGCGAAGCCAGTTCACTCAACGCCAGATCTCAAAGAAGGATGTTGGAAAGGCTGAAAATCGCCTAAGTCCACAAGCATTGAGTGAAGCCAGTTCACTCAAAGATAGATGCCAAAAAGTGCTGAGTAAGGTATGAACAGTCAAAGCCCAGCAATTTCAAAGACAGAAATGCGGCTAAGTGCATAAGCGTTGAGTGAAGGCAGTTCACTTAATTCCATATAACAAGAGGCAACGAGTATAGCTGAGTCTCTCAAAGCTTCAGCAGTGGCAAGTAGAAAATCGACTAAGTCCAGAGGCTTTGAGTGAGGACAGCTCACTCAATGCCAGATGAGAAGAATTGTCGAGTAAAGACCAGTCAGTCAAAGCCTTTGCCTTGATAGTGAAAAAAAGTGACTAAGTCCACAGGCATTGAGTGAAGTCAGTTCACTCAACGTCATACAACATAAAGCGTTGAGGAAAGAATGGTTAGTCAAAGGTTTATGAAGATAGGTAGAAAAATATGTGTAAGTCCAGAGGCATTGAGTGAAGGAAGTTCACTCAACGCACTCAATGCCTAAGCCAGGAAGAAGAATTATATAAGTCCTGAGGCATTGTGTGAAGCCAATTCACTCAACACACTAAATGCCTAAGCAAGGCAGAAGAATTGGCTATGTCTAGAGGCATTGAGTGAAGCCAGTTCACTCAACACACTCAACGCATGGATTGAATCTGAAAATTTTGCTAAGTCCACAGATGCTGACGTCAGCAAAAGTCAACCTAAGTCAACAGAATTCAAATTTATTGTGAGAAAGCTGGAATTCACCACTAATGGCAATGGGGCCTTATACATGATTTATTCTATAAAAGGAAGACTATAAATCAACAATTAAAGCTGGGCCTATGTTTCAAGAGAGCCATTGGACGGCAGATGATAAAAGGAATGAGATCATCAGAGAAGAGAATATATTTTCTAGGGTTTGTCTTTTCAAAAAGCGGCGCAACATCTTCTTCTTCCTCACCATTATTGCAGAGCACGAAGTAGAAGTTAAAAATCGACTGAACCTAAAAGGTCATCAAGTTAGCTGCTACGATCAATACCATCAATAGCAAGGTCAGAGATATTTCTCTGAGAGAAAATAAATCAAGGCCTACCCCAGCTGCAGTAACTTCACAGCCCAAGCTGAGCTTATCCTGAATACTATTTTCTGGAGCTGTGAAGAAGGAATCTAGACTGTGTTTTCTCAAGACAGAAGGAGGAAGACATAGAGAATATTTCTCTATTGTCTATTCAACATCAATAAATCTACTTTTTTTGTAAGATCTTTTTATATCTGAGTTGTAAGCCTATTTATAAAGGCCGAGTGTAGAATCTTGTATAGATTTGAGTGGTAGGATTCTCTTAAGAATCTGAGTGTAGGGCTTTGGCTTGAGTTATAGGGCACTTGTGCCTGAGTGGTAGGATCATTTGGATTTGAGGTAGGGCTATCCTCCTAGCCTGAGTTGTAGGGCCTTTGGCCTGAGGTAGGTGATCTTTTGATCACTGAGTTGTATGGCTTTGTGCCCGAGTTGTACGTCTTGGAGGAGACTCAGTGGTCCTGCGAGATAGTGGTGTAATCTCTTAGGAGCCAAGTTTTGGAGAAGGGGCCTTGTCTAACAAGTTGTTAGAACGATGAGGGACAGTGGACGTACCCATAATCTGGGAAACCACTATAAATATTGTGTGTGCTTTTGTAGATTGTCTTGAAAGCAAGCTAGCCTAGCTAACTCACAACACACCAAGATAAGGAAAATATTAAAAGACTAGAAAACCTATTCACCCCCCCCCCCCTAGGTGTTTAGCTATCTTGGAATTAAAGACTTTCACTTCTGCTCTGACATTCTGAACTTCTTCCAAAATATCTGCTTTCACTCTTTTGACGGACTCATCAATGTAACTTTTCAGAGAAGAAGTTTGCATATCTAACATTGCTTTCATAGTGTTGAGAATGGAGCTTTCAACAATGCTAGCATATGATTGAGTGTGGGCAACATAAGGTGTCTCTCCATTAGCAGCTTGAGACAGAAACATGTTATTCTCAGGTCCTTTCGAACTGCCAACTCAAGATGAGTTGCATTCTCAGCCTCTAGAGACATGGGCAGGTTACCACATAGAGCAGGGTGCTCAGGTTAAGAAACTTAGTGTATGCACCTACAACTGGGTAGGTTTTGGAAAAAGTCCACTGTCCCCGTTTGAGCAACCCTGGTCCTTATTTATACTTGAGGGTAGACTTCTTGGATAGTTCACAAAGAGATGAGCATTCAATTCCCCCTTTAAATACATCAGTAAATGTGTCACTGCCCAAGGAACATAAAGAGTCAGATGGTGAGGGGTTGGGAGAAGAGATAGCGTGTAACCGCACGGTGCCGCCTATGTTGATGTCAAAAAGATGAGTCAGCGTGGACCTAGGGACGATACCCACTATGACTTCCTGCCTGGATTGATGTACTACCTCCTAAGAGATCGACCAGCCTCGCACCGAACAATACTGTGCACCTACTTCATTATAAAGAGTGTTCGCGATCTACCATAGTGTCCGTCTAGAGAGTGTTCTCGGGCACCCAGAGTAACCTCTTGGAAGACTTGTCTCTGGTGTCGTCTGATGTCGTCCCCTGTCGCAAGATTTGGGTTTACAATCGTAATTAGAGTTCTTGCACATAATCTAAACATACTCTCCTGATTAGTGGGAACTCGTTAGACAAGGGTCTTTACAAATCGAAATTCACATCACTAGAATAGTGTAGAAGGTACTAAAACCCATTATAACCATTTAGAAGCATGGGAAGCCCGATAAAAGGGAATGACCAAAGGGAATCCCCCAACTCTATAAATAGGATTAAAACTGTAGTAGAAATAACATCCAACAGTGATCTTAGAAAGGGCCGCAAAGTACTCGTCCTCTCTCTAAAAAGAGCTCACGAGTACTCTCTGGCACTAACCAAGTCTTAACCAACAACTCAAAGAACTAGAAACCTTATGTAAGATCCCAATTTTTTTCTTTAAACCATCGGGGTCTTATGCCCAAAACCGCCTCTTTGCGGTGACACCAACACATCCAGGAAGGTCGTCATGACAAAATGCCGATCTTGCCGGCCATACCGATCTTGCCGGCCATACCGATCGCAGAAGAGTAGAATAAATATAAGAGTACATGATAACTCAAATACTAGTCCATAGAAAATCACATAATATAATAAATCTCCATGAAGGGAGAGTCCACAGAAAAGATAAAGTAAAGTACAAAAGTTGGCTCCTTCCCGGTACATCAAAATACTCACTACAAATCACTTAACACCGAAGCAAATTTATAATCTCTACTAATGATTGGGACTTACTGTCCCTGCTGGCTGAACTCCCGTGCTAGACTGTCCCGTCTCCAAGCGCACTGACCTCTAAGGCTGCATCTCCTTGTTCAGCTCTACAATCCCCTAAAATGATTTGTTCAACGAACTTTAGTCTAAAAGACTAAGTCTTATCATCCCCCACCCCTCCACCATGGCTCATAGGCACCAAGTGGGGAGAAGGAAAGGGAAGGTAATGAAGGTAGAGAGTGACAAAGGTAAGCAGGTGGCGGCGGAACTAGTTTATCATGAGTTCATATACAGAGCAAGTATATGTAAGCAGTATTAAGTAAGCAGCATAAGTATAGACAAGAACAAGTGAGCAAGTAAAGTAGGAGAAGGTAAACTAAGTAAGTAACCATGACCTATAGGAATGCCCATACAAACCTATAGACCAAGGGGTAATTTTGCAAGGCCTAATGTATAAAGTGTCTCAACCAATTTATACAATAGGTGTAAAGGGTTATATACAATGATGATGTTATGTCATACAAGTATGCTATGATGTGAACATGTAAGTGCAACACACACACTCGACTCTGTGCACACGGGCCTTTAGTTCCCCATTTCTTGAGCCTAACCTCCAACGATACCTCTGTAGTGCCAAATGGAAGCGGTGGGTTGGGCCTCGCCCACCTCTAAACCGGTATCACACTACCATCCAGACCTATTGTATGCCTCAACACTGATGCACAAAGTTGATCTCCTGTGTACTTTTGACGGCTATGCAGCGGACTTTATTTGGCCAAGTGCTAAACCACACCTGCCAAATCCACGTACTAGTATCGGTGTGATGACCCTCCAATACCGAAGACCCACCACCTTTACCTTATGCACATGCAATATTACCATGTTTTCCAACTGAGCCAAAGCTCCCCGGATTATCCTGTCCGTCACAATTATCTACCGAGCCATCGGCTTGCCAGACTAACCGGTTCTCCATAAATATCTACCGAGCCATCGGCTCGCCGGGCTAACCTGCCCATCACTAAAACCACCGAGCCTACCGCTCGCGGGACCCAACCTAACTCTCACAACACCGAGGAATGTCAGTGTAAGTGATATCCTAGTTATACTAGTTACTCTTAAACCTTGATTATTCTTACGATTTAGGTTAGCCCAGGATTGCCACAGGCATACCCGGTAAAGGGTTCTCAAAGGGCACTAGGAACTATGATGGTAATTGAAGCCCATCGTTCCCTTTCGCAAGGCACTTACTATTATTTGTTAATACCCAATTCCCAATCCCTTTTAATATTATACTGGATCTAACCCTAGTGTATTTTGACTCTCTTTCTCTCCACAGGAAAGACGACCTTTCGTCGATCCCGAGCACCACATAACACTAGCCAACCCAAGATTCCCCTCATCATGACTCTTAATGAAGCTCACTTTTTCACCTTACCAAACCATCAAACATTACTCCCCACTTCCTATGACCATCCCCCATGTTAACACAATTTTCGCAGTTTTTCTAAATGCAGACCAACCTGAGCTATATGATGTACATGATAGGAAGTACTCCAAATTTTCATCCAAATGCACTAAGATAATTATTGTGGGTTTATCATGACACATTTAGCCTAAATCCAGAAACTTGTAATTTTCCTAATTAATTTAGCATTTATTAAATTTTTCCAAAAACTAGGTCATGAGTAATTTTGAACATGAAGTACTAGATTCCCTTAAGTTATGTCCACCCAAAAATTATGACCAGTGTATGATAGCAAAACATCAGTGAGTTCCAAATTTCACAGAATCCCATAAATGTAATAACCTCTAAATAATTAATTCAAGATAATTCAAATGATTTTAGGTAATGAAGGGAGTACCATATTTCATTGTCCAAAAATTGTATAAAAATTACAAGAGCTTTATTGTGATCATAAAACATTACTGACTAAGTTTCATACAATTCCTAGGTTAGTGAGCTATGTATAAAAATACTTCAACTAATTCCATTCAAGTGCACTTTGTGAAGCAACATTCTTATAAACTCATCAAAATAACATGTAACAAATATTCTAGGGTTTATTCTTGCCTAAAAGATTCTCTGACCAAGTAACACAATTTTCCAGTAAAGTATAATATTTATTATCTATTTATCAAAGTATGGTGCACTAGTTTACTTTACACATGAAGTACTAAGAGGAAATGCCCAAATGACCCAAATAATTTACTAGTGCCTCTAAATAATATTTAATTGACTTTGCTAGAGTTTCATATCAATCAAAGTTAATCTAACCATGGTTACTTCAAAATCATCAAAAAGAGCAAAGTGGAGATTAGACAAATAAGTATGAGCTATTGTTTTCTAAACATCCTATAATAAATCTCAGAGGTCAATAGCACTATAAAATTACTTCTACAAAAGTCTTATAAGGATCCAAAGTCATAAGACTCTTTATTTATTCGTTAAGGTGTATAGTCCTAAATAATTTTCAAGTGATTTAAGTGAAGTGCATGTGTCCAAATGCCACCAAATTCCTTCCTAGGGCATTTCACCATCCTAAAATCACATGGACTAAACACCAACTCCATACAAGGACATATCACCCCATGTCCTTCACAAACCCCCAAAGTTAAACCTTTGGGTTTGAACTAGGGTCCTAGATAAAATCCACCCTAATCCACCCTAAACTCCATGTGAGGGTGTTTAAACTAACCATGGGACTCTGGCCAAAGTCCCAACACCTTTGGGTTAGAATTGGCCCCTCCATGCCCCAAGCTCACACTGGCCCTAATTAACCCTTAAAGGGCCACACTTTGATCTCACCAAAACCTATTCAAATCTAACCCAATTGAGTTGAGATTTTTATCATGGTCATAATATGACCCTAAAAGACAGTCACCAAAATTTTGGTGGGTTTAGAGGCCATAAGACCCCTTAAATAATTCATACATGGATTATTAAATTTCTACAAAAAATTTAGGGAAATGTTTTCCAAAAATTCCCATTTTTTGATATGTTCTTGGTATAGGTAAGAATGACCCCCAGCCAAAATCCCAAGTCATTTGGATGGCTGGATAGGTGGGGAACTCAAAACAATCTTTAAAAAAGCCTAGGTATAGACCTCACCAACAAGAGTGTTGTGGTCTAACCTAAACTCCAAATTAGTTCAAACAAATTTTAAATTAAACTAGACTCATAGGGCTATAATTTTCATATTGGCCACTTTTTATGAATAGGATCCTAGGTATTTTTAAAACAGCCCTATAACGGTGACTGAAAATGAAATAAGATGAATTATTAGCACGAATCTTAAAGCATGATCGTGTGACTCCTGGCTTTCTTCTTCCTTCAGCGAAAGGTTGTGATTAACCCGGCCTGGAGCACTTCCAAGTCCCTTTGTCAGCCACCCAGCCACCTCCCTGGCCAACCATCGCCACCACCATCTCCGTTGAGGTGAGGGCTATCGGCCGGAGGTGGTTTGACCGCCGGAGATGGCAGATTCCGGCAAACCCGACACTTTCGTTTTCACGGAAAAGCAGTGGAAAAAATTCCACGGGATCGTGCTCAATTGAGCCCGATTCTCATCTCTAAGGATTCCTAAGATCTAACCCATGAAGTAGGAGTAGAGGAGGACCTGATTTGCGGCCTGAAGACGTGCGCTTTGCCTCTTCACCATTCTGGCCACCGAGCGTCTGGCTATTCTGCAACTTCTACACCAATCTCAACGGAATTGAAAAGTAATCAGGGGAAATGCTTTCCCTTGCTCTGGTGAAGGTCCTTAAAGAGGAAATTCTGGAGAGGAGGCTTGTTACTCCCAAATTTCATTAAGCTCCATTAATGGCCATTAACTCCACCCCTTTGGTTTCAACCAAATTGAGGGGCTGAACCATATTAATGGTCAGCCACCTCCAGAAACTCCTCCTCTCCCTCAGAGGAATAAAGGCCCCATAAAAGTGGGAGTTATGGAGCCTCCATTGCTATTCCATTCGTCAAACTCCGATCAGCCTTGCTCGAGGCATTCGCTCAGCCTTGCTCGAGGCATTCGCCGAGCGCTGCCCGAGGCATTCGCCGAGCGCTGCCCGAGGCATTCGCCGAGCGCTGCCCGAGGCATTCGCCGAGCGCTGCCCGAGGCATTCGCCGAGCGCTGCCCGAGGCATTCGCCGAGCGCTGCCCGAGGCATTCGCCGAGCGCTGCCCGAGGCATTCGCCGAGCGCTGCCCGAGGCATTCGCCGAGCGCTGCCCGAGGCATTCGCCGAGCGCTGCCCGAGGCATTCGCCGAGCGCTGCCCGAGGCATTCGCCGAGCGCTGCCCGAGGCATTCGCCGAGCGCTGCCCGAGGCATTCGCCGAGCGCTGCCCGAGGCATTCGCCGAGCGCTGCCCGAGGCATTCGCCGAGCGCTGCCCGCGGCATTCGCCGAGCCCTGCCCGCGGCATTCGCCGAGCCCTGCCCGCGGCATTCGCCGAGCCCTGCCCGCGGCATTCGCCGAGCCCTGCCCGCGGCATTCGCCGAGCCCTGCCCGCGGCATTCGCCGAGCCCTGCCCGAGGCATTCGCCGAGCCCTGCCCGAGGCATTCGCCGAGCCCTGCCCGAGGCATTCGCCGAGCCCTGCCCGAGGCATTCGCCGAGCGCTGTCCGAGGCATTCGCCGAGTGCTGCCCGAGGCATTCGTCGAGCGCTGCTCGACGATTCCGACGAGCGGTGCTCGACGATTCCCACCCGATCTACTCGATGATTCCCGTACCAATCCGCTCGATGATTACCGTCCTTATCTACTCAATGATTCCCATCACGATCTGCTCGACGATTCTCGTCCTGATCTGCTCGACGATTCTCGTCCTGATCTGCTCGACAATTCTCGTCCCGATCTGATCGACGATTTCCTTCCTGATTTGCTTGACGATTCCCATCCCGATCTGCTCGACGATTGCCATCCTGATCTGTCCGCTTAGCATGTACTTTTTGGGTGTTATTAGAGCCAATAGTGATTCCCAGGGTTTTGTCATGACCCAGTCATGACAAAACCATCCGAGGGGTATAGAAGTCTGAGGGATATTACAAATCCCAATACATAAAAATAAAAATTTCGTCCTCGAAATTCAAGTTAGGCCTACAGGGTTTCAAGTATGAGAAATAAAATGCAACATCTCGAGAGGTTAACGGGAATACCTCACATGAAAAGTCGCAGGTACCTTTGCTGCATCAAGTCCTGTGGCTCCCACGTATGCTCCTCTTCTCCATTATTCCTCCACAAGACCTTGACTAGCGGAACCTTCTTGCGCCGTAAGACCCGCATCCCAATATCTTCAATCTAGATCAGCTCTAGGTACACCGATCGATCAAAAGCTATAGGCCCATCTATAGTCATAATCTGCTTCTCCGGCCGAAATAGAGCTCTCCTGAGGGAGGAGATGTGGAAGACTTCATGCAAACCCGCCAGCTCTAGCTGTAGCTCCAGTATGTAAGCCGAGGGGGTTATTCGCTCCAGGATCCTGTAAGTCCCCATGTATCTCGGACTGAGCTTCCTCCATCCACACACCCACGAGACTCCATGCATCGGTCATATCTTTAGAAACACCTGATCTCCTACCTGAAACTCTACCTGACAATGTCGAGCATCATAATACTTGGCCTATCTACTCTGTGTCTCTAGCATCCTACCTCGAATCAGTCACACCTGGGTATCTGCGTCCTCCACCAAATAAAATTGTGCCCGGAGTGGGGATGTGGTAAACAATGTATGAAATTCATAATTATATCCTCGAACCTCCACTCTAACTCGGGCAATGACTGTAGTAGTTCCCCCAAAACCCTTGCATTGACCTACACTAGCCGACAGACCTCACCATGCTTGACAAAATCCTTGACGTCTTCCTTCACTCCGGGGAGATACATGTTCCGAGATACACCATACTTCCGGTGATTAGATTTCTCATTTGTGTGGGTAGGAAACAGCTCTATAAAATATCCACTTCACAATCAGATTCTTTTCCCTATGAATATGCCCGAGTAGCATCGAATACGATTTATATCAATTTCATTATATTCACGACGCAATGTTTTCTAGATGAGGTCTAATGTAAACCCAAATCAGTAACTACTTTGCCTAATAAACAAAAGACAAGCACCAATAAACAAAAGATAAGCCCCTACCTACCTTGGGCTAAGTATCTTTGATATTACCATATTATATCTGTCCAAGCTGGGTGAACAATCCCTAGGGCATCAACCCTAGATTTGGTGTTCCATCCTAAAACTCGTTTATATACTTCATACTTTAAACCCTCTAAGTCACATTTACGACAACCTTATTAGGGTCAAAATGTTCTTAAATCTGAATGGGTCTCTTCCGTACATGAATTCCTATCAGACCCTCGGTGTTTGTCTTGGTGGTTGTCTCCGGGTAATCTTGTTACTGGTATGAGGGTTGAGACAAGGTGTCTTCTGCCATTCTTCTAATAGATTATTGGCCTCAATTCTTCTTAAGTAAGTCCTACCAGTTTGAGTAATCCTTGATAGGGACCATAGGGTCACCTGAGTTTATGGCTTAGGTAGCCATTCTCGTGTTAAACTCCTCCTCTATTCTCTTTGGGTATCTCCTTACCTTAACCAAGTTCATACCCAATGTCTATTTTGGACAAAGGGCATACTATAAGTCGTCATGGTTAGTCATGTGTCCTAGTGGGTTGAGTCTAACTCATTGACTAGCGAATTATAAGATGAGATCTTCGCAGCTAGAGGTGCTCCCTGCTGGGGGCAGGTTTTGTCGCAGGCAACAAAGAAGGATTCTAATTGTTAGCTAATGTACAAATCGAACAAAAGAAAGGTGGACCTTGTATGTGATTCCCCTTATGGGCACACCACAGCTTTCGCTGCTTAATTTGTCCCCAAACTAAACTCAAGCAGGGGTGACCCAGGGTTAGTGAACTTTTACTCTTTCGATCGAGGTTCCCTCTGATACCAGTTTGTAAGACCCCATTTTTTTCCTTTAAACCACCGAGGTCTTATGCCCAGAACCGCCGCTTTGCAGTGACACCAACACACCCAGGAAGGTCGTCACTACAAAACGTCGATCCTGCCGTACATACTGATCAAAGAAGAGTAGAATAAATTTAAGAGTACATGAAAACTCAAATACTGGTCCACAAAAAATCAGATGAAATATAATAAATCTCCACGAAGGGAGAGTCCACAGAAAAGATAAAGTAAAGTAATAAAGAGGTCTCCTGCCCGATACATCAAAATCCTCACTACAAATCACTCAATGCGGAAGCAAATCTATAATCTATACTAATGATCGGGACTCACTATCCCTGCTGGCTGAACTCTCGTGCTAGACTGTACCGTCTCCAAGCGCACAAACCTCTGGAGTTGCATCTCCTGGTTCATCTCCGCGATCCCATAAAATGATTTGGTCAATGAGCGTTAGTCTAAAATACTAAGTCTTATCATCCCACACCCCTCCCCATATGGATCCTAGGAACCGAGCGGGGAGAAGGAAAGGGAAGGTAATGAAGGTGGAGAGTGATAAAGGTAAGCAGGTTGCAGCGGAACTAGTCTATCATGAGTTCATAAACAGAGCAAGTATATGTAAGCAGTAGTAAGTAAGCAGCATAAGTATACACAAGAATAAGTGAGCAAGTAAAGTAGGAGAAGGTAAACTAAGTAAGTAACCATGACCTATAGGAATGCCCATACAAACCTATAGACCAGGGGGTCGTTTTGCAAGGCCTATTGTATAAAGTGTCTCATACCAATTTATGCAATAGGTGTCAAGGTTTATATGCAATGATGATGTTATGTCATGTAAGTATGCAATAATGTGAACATGTAAGTGCAATACACACACTCGACTCTGTGCACACAGACCTTTAGTTCCCCCTTTTTATAGACTAACCTCCCAGGATACCACCGTAGTGGCAAACAGAAGTGGAGGGTTGGGCCACGCCCACCTCTAAACCGGTATCACACTACCAGTCAGACTTATCGTATGCCTCAACACTGGTGCACTAACCGGATGTAACATCCCATTTCCGGCTAGACCCCTAGGAGTCGGTTGGTCGTGACAGAACCCTGTGAAGCCCAAAAATTGAAATAAATCGATCGAGGTTTCGGGTCACGGGTTGGTCACGCCCGTGACCGACCCGTCACGCCCGTGACTTTGGGCATGACTACTTCGACGATCGTCGATCTCCGCGAGACGATCGTCGAACTTGCTGCCCGGGCATGTCACGCCCATGACCAAGGTGTCACGCCCGTGACCTAGGGCGTGACTCCTTCAACGATCGTCGATCTCCGTGAGACAATCGTCGAACTTGCAGCCCGGGCATGTCACGCCCGTGACCAAGGTGTCACGCCCGTGACCTAGGGCGTGACTCCTTCGAAGATCGTCGATCTCCGTAAGGAGATCGTCGAAATTGAACTCGGGCCTGTCACGCCCGTGACCTAAGTGTCACGCCCGTGACCTAGGGCGTGACCAGCCTTCGACGACCGTCGATCTCAGTTCGACGATCGTCGACCTCGAAATTGCCGTTCGGGCCTGTCACGCCCGTGACCTAGGTGTCACGCCCGTGACCTAGGGCGTGACCACCCTTTGACGACCGTCGATCTCAGTTCGACGATCGTCGACCCCAAAAAAATTGTCACCCGGGCCTGTCACGCCCGTGACCTATGTGTCATGCCCGTGACATTGGCCGAAACGACGGTTCAGGCGCGAAATTATTCTAACACGTGTGGAAATAAATGCTGGTGTGGGAAGTTACACCAGGAGTAATTACGGGCCGTTTTTCCTTCTATAATTATATAATAAAGGAGGAAGTGTTGGTCCAATAGGAAACCGCCAACTGGACACACCTGTTCATCTTCCACCGTTTCTTATCCCTTCACTGTAACCGAAAGGCTATTAAGAGGAGCCTTCATGTCCATTACGGCTTTACCCTTTCACCTCCCTACTTTCTGAATTATAAGAGCCCACTTAGGGCAAGAGGAGAAGGTTACACGCTCAAGCAAACAGATCAGATCTGTGTTCTTGCTGTAGGAGAAGTTCGGCTACGCCACCACTGCGCCATGGCACCCCGTCGTTCTTCTCGCCTCCAAACCGCGAAAAAGGTCCTCCTCTGCTTCTTCTCTTTCGTGGGTAGATCTTAGGATTCTTAGAAAGGAAGTTCGCACTCAACGGAGCCGGACCCATCTCTCGTTTTCATGGGAAAACCATGAAAAAGGTATTTTTGAGTTCGCCGGAAACCGCCACCTCCGGCGGCCAAACCACCGCCGACTGCTAGCCATCGCCTCAACGGAGGTGGTGGTGGTGGTGGCTGGCCAGGGAAGTGATCGAACGGCCGGCGACGGATCATGGAATGCTTACAGGAAAAATGGTTTTCTGTGTCTGGTTTCGGGTTCTGTAGAAGATGAACAGTAAAAACTGTTTTATAATATATAAATTATGTAACTAATTTATAAGGAAAATATACCTAGATGGGCACATTTTGATGCTGCAAAACGAGGCACTTAGAGGCCGTTTTAGGAAAAGTGACCAGTCACGAAAGTCGTAGCCCTTCGAGTCTAGATTAATTTAAAAATTGGTTTCAACTCGTTTGGGTAAGCGGTTCGGCCGCAGCACCCGTTTTAGTGAGGGCTATACCTAGAGTTGGGCAGAAATTAAAACGGATGCCCACTCTTCGTCCCTTGTCCAAATGACCTGAAATTTGGGCAGGGGGTTAACCTTAGCTAAACCTAGCGGCAGACCAAAAATGAGAATTTTTGGAGAACTTTTGCTTAAAGTTTTTGTAAAATTTTAATAAACATTATAAAATTAATTAGGAGATGAAATTAAGTCCAAACTCCCCCAAATTTTGGGTCGTGGTCCCTGGCATCAATGTTAAGATCTGTACAAAATTTCAACTCCATTGGTCGAGGTTTGAATAGGGAAGCATCAAGTCCTAGATAGGTCTTGGTGAGGGGTACTATGGGGAAAAGTACGATTGGAAATGGAGTGGACAAATCTCCTCAAATGAGGCTGGTGTTGTGGCCACTGATTTGTTGAGTCTATGTCTACCCTCTTGGGTAACATGGTGTGGATTAGGGTGGATTTTACCCTAAGAGATCGGCTCAAATCCAGTGGGTGGGAGTTTGAGGTTTGTGAAGTACATAGGAGCAAAAGCTCTTGTATGCCCTTGAAATTTGGAGGAGAGTGGGATGATATGCGGAAAACCCTCTGGTTGAAATAGTGAAGGAATTGGAGGTAATTAGGTACCTCGAAAGTTGAGATTTTGGATTAGGATAAACATGTAATTTAGTTATTTTAAGCACTAAATCTAATCTAAAAATTATGAAACTCGGGAGGAGGGAGTTTTAGGATGTTTTAGACTTATGGTAATTTTCCTGGAATTTTATGATTAATAAATATTATACTTCATGTGTTAAAGGATTATTAGCCCGATTTGTTGTTTCAAATATTTGGAGGTTTTAAATTAATTATAATCAGTTAAAATTCTGGATTTAGATCTTGACTAGTAGAACATTGATCTCTAAATTTTTATAGAATTTTATGTTGAGTAAATCTAGTACTTTATTCACAGATATTAGAAAGGGGTTTTATTGTTTAAAAATTAATTATGGATAAAATACTTGCTGAAAAATTATGAAACTTGGCCAGTGCTAATTTTAGGCCTTTATCTGCATGGCATAAATTATTTATAATTTTTGGAAGAGTATTTTCTGTACTTGATTCATAAACAACAGAAGTTAGAGATTATTTCTAAAATAGTTTTCATGCCCTTTTGATGATAGAAAAATTATGATACTTAGGCTTTAACCTATTGAGATAACCTACTATTTATCATAAATTTGCTGGACATCTTGTATGATTACTTAGGGTAGTTCATGTTCAAACCGGTAGCCCTTGGGATTTTCGAGGAATTTAATTAAATGCCAAATAGATTAAGAAAATTTCCATTTTCTGGATTTAGGTCATTTATATCATGGTGAGTCTCCAGTAAATAATTTAGGGCATTGGGATGAGTATTTGATCATTGCATAACCGGTTCGACATGAAGTCTAGGTCGGTCTGCATATAGCAATTGTGAAATGCAATGGGACACGATCTGAGGAAGGCATTGGAGTTAATCATATTGTCTGGGTGGGCAATGGTGGAGGAAATAACAATAGGAAGGTATAAAGAGTAGTGAGAAGTGGTGATAGCTAGAGTTAGGAGGTGCTCGGGTTCGGCGAAAGATCGCTTCTCCCGAAGAGAGGAAGGTTAAAAATCACCCTAGGATAGTCTAACGTAATATGAGAAGGGAATCGGGTTAAGGGAGATCAACCAATAACAATAAGTGCCTTGCGAAAGGGAACTTTGGGCCGTAATGCCGCCGTCTTGGTTTCTAGTGCCCCTTGAGAGCCCTTCACGGGGAATACCGGGGGCAGTCCTGGGCTAACGTAAACTGTAATAACAAACCGACAAGAGTAACTTAGTAACTAGGGCTGCACCTTTCACAAACACTATTGGCACAGGAAGCTTGATGAGAGCTTCGGCTCGGTTGGTTGGAGACGGACGTTTTGGTCCGGGGAGCTTCGACTCGGTTGGTTGGAGACGGACGTTTTGGTCCGGGGAGCTTCGGCTCGGTTGGTTTGGAGACGAACGTTTTGGTCCGGGGAGCTTCGGCTCGGTTGGTTTGGAGACGGACATTTTGGTCCGGGGAGCTTTGGCTCGGTTTTTGTGTGTTTACGATTAAACTTGCATGTGCATAAAATAGGAAAAGTTAAGGTGGTGGGTTTTTTGATATCGGGGAGTTCGATTGCACCGACACTGATATCGTTGACTCGGCGGGGTGATTAGCACTTCGCTAACAGATGTCTGGTGCGCCAGCCGACAAGAGTACGCAGGAGTCCGCTTAGTGCACCAAGCGTTGAGGCGTACGATAGGTCAGACCAGTGGTGCTTTTACTGGTTTTGAGGTGGGCGAGGCCCAACCCACCGCTTCCGTCCGCCACTACGGAGGTATCCTGGGAGGTAACGGCTCCGAAAGGGGGAACTAAAGGTCTGTGTGCACATAGTCGGGTGTGTGAGTTGCACTTGCATGTTTCATCATACCCACTTGCATGTCATAGCATAATCGATTCATTTAACCCTGACACCTAAAGTATAAGTGGTATGGGATGCTTATACATTAGGACCTGCAAAACGACCCATTGGTCTATAAGCTTGTGTGGGCAAGTTTATAAATCAAAGGTTAATTTCAATATATAACAACCATTGATGTTTGATAACCGACACCCCAAGGTATAAGTGGTATGGGACACTTATACGATGGGAGCCTTGCAAAAGATCCCTTTTGCTTATGTGTTCTCGCATAAGTGAAGGTTAAATTCATATATTTGCTTTTCTTACTGCTAGACCTATTATAACAATTATATCAACTGCTCACCGAATACAACTTGTTAGATTAGTTCCGCTGCCATCTGTTTCTTGATTAATCTCTACCGTCATGTCCTTCCCTTTCTTCCTCCCCGCTCGGTACCTAGGAGCCATGGGGGAAGGGGTGGGGGATGATAGGGCTTAGTCTTTATGACTAACAGTTTTCGAACCACATCATTTAGGGGATCGTGGAGCCCAACATGGAGGAGCAGCCCCAGAGATCGGTGCGCCTGGAGATGGGGCAGTCTAGCTCCGGAGTTCATACAGCCGGGACCGTGAGTCTCGACCCTGAGTAGTTCCTGATTTTGCTTCCGCATGAGAGACTTGTAGTGAGGACATTTTGTACCGGGCATAAGCCCGCATTTATAGTACTCTGATGTTTTCTGTGGACACTCCCTTCATGGAGATTTTTATTCTATATATGTGATCTATAGTTGTGGACGGCATTGCTCTAACTTCTATTATTGTGCTACCTTTCTGTGATCGAATTGGCCGGCAGAATCGGCGCCTTGTGGTGATGACCCTTCAGGACGTGAAGGTGTCACCGCAAAGCGGCGATTCTGGGTCTAAGACCCCGGTGGTTGAAAAAGAAAAAAAAAGGGGGGGTCTTACACCGGAGCTCCTGCATACTCTTGTCGGCTACACACTGGACTTTATCTGTCCAAATGCTAAACTACACTTGTCGAGTCCACGTACTGGTGTCAGTGTGACGACCCTCCAATACCAAAGACCCACCACCTTTATCTTATGCACACGAAATATTACCCTGTTTTCCCACCGAGCCAAAGCTCCCCGGACTATCCCATCCGTCATAATTATCTACGGAACCATCGGCTCGCCGGACTAACCCGTCCACCACAAATATCTATCGAGCCATCGGCTCGCCGGGCTAACCTGCCCATCACTAAAACCACTGAGCCTACCGCTCGCGGGACCTAACCTAACTCCCACAACACCGGGGAATGTGAGTGTAAGTGAAATCCTAGTTATATTAGTTACTCTTAAACCTTGATTATTCTTATGGTTTTGGTTACTCCAGGATTGCCCCCGGCATACCCGGTGAAGGGTTCTTAAAGGGCACAAGGAACTATGATGGTAGCTGAAGCCCATCATTCCCTTTCGCAAGGCACTTACTATTATTGGTTATTACCCATTTCCCGATCCCTTTTAATATTATATTGGATCTAACCCTAGTGTATTTTGACTATCTTTCTCTCCAAAGAAAAGATGACCTTTCGTCGATCCCGAGCATCACTTCACACTAGCCAACCCAACATTCCCCTCATCATGACTCTTAAAAAAGCTCACTTTTTCACCTTACCAAACCAGCAAACATTACTACCCACTTCCTATGACCATCCCCCATGTTAACACAATTTTCGCAGTTTTTCTAAATGTAGACCAACCTAAGCTATATGATGTACATGATAGGAGGTACTCCAAATTTTCATACAAATGCACTAATATAATTATTGTGGGTCTATCATGAGACAATTAGTGTAAATCCAGAAACTTGTAATTTTCCTCATTAATTTGGCATTTATTAAATTTTCCCAAAAACTAGGACATGAGTAATTTTAAACATAAAATACTAGATTCCCTTAAGTTATGGCCACCCAAAATTTATGAACAGTGTATGATAGCAATACAACAGTGAGTTCAAAATTTCACAGATTTCCATAAATGTAATAACCTCTAAATAATTAATTCAAGATAATTCAATTGATTTTAGATAATGAAGGGAGTACCATATTGCATAGTCCAAAATTGTATAAAAATTACCAGAGCGTCATTGTAATCATAAAATAATACCGACTAAGTTTCATACAATTCCTAGGTTAGTGAGCTATGTATAAAAGTACATCAACTATTTCCATTCAAGTGCACTTTGTGAAGCAACATTCTTATAAACTCATTAAAATAACATGTAACAAATTTTATAGGGTTTATTTTTGCCTAAAAGATTCTCTGACCAAGTAACACAATTTTCAAGCAAAGTATAATATTTATTATCTATTTATTAAAGTATGGTGCACTAGTTTACTTTACACATAAAGTACTAAGAGGAAATGCCCAAATAACCCAAATAATTTACTAGTGCCTCTAAATAATATTTAATTGACTTTGCCAAAGTTTCATATCATTCAAAGTTATTCTAACCATGGTAACTTCAAAACCATCAAAAAGGTTAAGGAGGAGATTATACCTATAAGTATGAGCTACTGTTTTCTAAACATCCTATAATAAATCTCAGAGGTCAATAGCACTATAAAATTACTTCTACCAAAGTTTCTTAAGGATCCAAGGTCATAAGACCCCTTATTTATTCGTTAAGGTGTATAGACCTAAATAATTTCCAAGTGATTTAAGTAGAGTGCATTTTTCCAAATGCTACCAAATTCCTTCCTAGGGAATTTAACCACCCTAAGATCACATGGACTAAACACCAAGTCTATACAATGATATATCACCCAATGTCCTTCACAAACCCCCAAAGTTCAACCTTAGGGTTTGAACTAGGGTCCTAGGGCAAATCCACCCTAATCCACCCTAAACTTCATATGCGGGTGTTTAAACTAACCATGGGGCCCTGGCCAAATTCCCAACCCCTTGGTGTGAGAATTGGCCCCTCCATGCCCCAAGCTCACACTGGCCTTAATTAACACTTAAAGGGTCACACTTTGGTCTCACCAAACCTTATTCAAATCTAATCCAATTGGGCTGAGATCTTTATCATGGTCATAATATGACCCTAAAAGACAGTCACCAAAATTTCTGTGGGTTTAAAGGCCATTAGACCCCTTAAATAATTCATACATGGATTATTAAATTTCAACCAAAACTTTAGGGAAATGTTTTCCAAAAATTCCCATTTTTGGATATGTTCTAGGTATTGGTATGAATGACCCCCAGCCAAAATTCCAAGTCATTTGGATGGCTGGATAGGTGGGGGCACTCAAAAAAATCTCTGAATAAGTCTAGTTATAGACCTCACCAACAAGAGTGTTGTGGTCTGACCTGAACTCCAAATTGGTTCAAACTAATTTTAAATTAAACTATACTCATAGGGCTACAATTTTCATATTGGCCACATTTTCTGAATAGGCCCCTAGGTATTTTTAAAACAGCCCTATAACGGTGATAGAAAATGAAATAAGATGAATTAATAGCACGAATCTTAAAGCATGATCGTGTGACTCCTGGATTTCTTCTTCTTCCAGCCAAAGGCTGTCATTAATAAGACCTAGAGCACTTCCAATTCCATTTTCCGGTAACCCGACCACCTCCCTGGCCAACCACCGCCACCACCACCTTCGTTGAGGTGAGGGCTATTGGCCGGAGGTGGTTTGACTGTCGGAAACGGCAGATTCCGGCGAACTCGACACTTTCGTTTTCACGGAAAACTAGTGGAAAAATTTCCACTAGATCATGCTCAATTGAGCCCGATTCTCATCTATAAGGATTCCTAAGATCTAACCAATGAAGTAGGAGTAGAGGATGACCTGATTTGCGGCCTAAAGACATGCGCTTTGCCTCTTCACCATTCCGGCCACCGAGCTTCTGGCTCTCCTTCCATTCTTACACCAATCTCAATGGAATTGAAAAGTAATGAGGGGAAATGCATGCCCTCGCTCTGGTAAAGGTCCTTAAAGAGGGAATTTGGTAGAGGAGGCTTGTAAATCCCAAATGTCATTAAACTCCATTAATGGGCATTAACTCCACCTCTTTGGTTTCAACCAAATTGAGGGGCTGAACCAAATTAATGGCTAGCAACCTCCAGAAACTCCTCCTCTCCCTCAAAGGAATAAAAGCCCCATAAAAGTGGGAGTTATGGAGCCTCCATAGCTATTCTATTCGTCAAACTCCGCTCAGACTTGCTCGAGGCATTTGTCGAGCGTTGCTCGAGGCATTCGTCGAGCGTTGCTCGAGGCATTCGTCGAGCGTTGCTCGAGGCATTCGTCGAGCATTGCTCGAGGCATTCGTCGAGCGTTGCTCGAGGCATTCGTCGAGCGTTGCTCTAGGCATTCGTCGAGCGTTGCTCGAGGGATTCGTCGAGCGTTGCTCGAGGGATTCATCGAGCGTTGCTCGAGGGATTCGTCGAGCGTTGCTCGAGGCATTCGTCGAGCATTGCTCGAGGGATTCGTCGAGCATTGCTCGAGGCATTCATGGAGCGTTGCTCGAGGCATTCGTCGAGCGTTGCTCGAGGCATTCGTCGAGCATTGCTCGAGAAATTCGTCGAGCGTTGCTCGAGGCATTCGTCGAGCATTGCTCGAGGCATTCATCGAGCGTTGCTCGAGGCATTCGTCGAGCGTTGCTCGAGGCATTCGTCGAGCGTTGCTCGATGCATTCATCGAGCGTTGCTCGACGCATTCGTCGAGCGTTGCTCGAGGCATTCGTCGAGCGTTTCTCGAGGCATTCGTCGAGCGTTGCTCGAGCCATTCGTCGAGCGTTGCTCGAGACATACGTCGAGCGCTGCTCGAGGCATACGTCGAGTGCTGCTCGACGCATACGTCGAGCGCTGCTCGAGGCATTCGTCGAGCGCTGCTCGAGGCATTCGTCGAGCGCTGCTCGAGGCATTCGTCGAGCGCTGCTCGAAACATTCGTCGATCGCTTCTCGAGGCATTCATCGAGTGCTGCTCGAGGCATTCGTCGAGCGCTGCTCGAGGCATTCGTCGAGCGCTGCTCGAGGCATTCGTCGAGCGCTGCTCGACGATTCCGTCGAGCGCTGCTCGACGATTCCGTCCAGCGCTGCTCGACGATTCCGTCCATCTCAGCTCGACGATTCCGTCCAGCTCAGCTCGACGATTCCGTCCAGCTCAGCTCGACGATTTCCATCCAGCTCAAGTTTCTGTCCCGCTCGGTCCGCTTAGCCTGTACGTTTTGGTATCATTAGACCCTTTAGTGTTTCCCAGGGTTTTGTCATGACCCAGTCATGACAAAACCATCTTAGGGGTCTAGAAGTCTGAGGGATGTTACACCTTATCTTTTCATTCCTCAACTTTAGTAAATAATTACCTAGTTAAAAAAAAGTATCAACAATCAACCTACACATTATTGGGTTTAGAGCGCAACCGCATCGGTCTCGACCGCCTGCCTCACCTTGACCCCTTGAAAAATTAAAAAACTACATTTCAAGAAAAAGTTACAAAAAAATTATAAGTAAAGATGCCATGAATATGTTTTATCAATCTCATCGGTCTCGACCGCCTACCTTGCCTTTAACCATGAAGATGTCTATCAATCTCTCCATAAAGAAAAGGATTTTTTACGTCAAACTGTCATATCTTCCATCCTTGTCAAGCCGCCAATGCAATCACCACTCAAGTTATTTTGGCAACAGGACTAAATGTCTCCTCGTAGTCTTCTTCATACTATTGAGAGAACCCTCCAGCTATAAGATGAGCCTTGTATCGCTCGATGCTTCCATCCACATTATTCTTTAGCTGGTACAACCACTTGCACGTCACAGGAGTAATGCCATCAACCTTGGGCACTAGATCCCAAGTCTCGTTTCTTCTGAGGGTAGTCCTCTCCTCAATCATGACATCATCCCACTCCTTAACTCCAATGGCATCTTCAAAGCTAGAAGGCTCTCACTCGTCCAGAGGACCTGTGAAGAAAAAAGAGATGAAACTCACCATATTCCCTTCACTGTACTGAGTTGGTAGTTTGATGGTCCTCTTCGACCTATGAAGGACCTGACTATGGTTGACCACCTCCACTGCTTCTTATGAACAAGCTTCAATCTCGGGAATACTCGGAGCATCACTCCCCTACTTCCTGAACTAGAAGCCTCCTCCCCAGAGCTAGAAACACCTGGAGCTCCTAGTGACAAAGGAAGCTCCACTAAAAGATCCTTAGCAGCTTCCTATTGCCCACGATCAGACCTGCTTTCCTGGATTTCCTCAGATGAGCTACCTCCACATGATGTCAGTTCGTCGAAGACAGCGTCTCTTGAAATGACGAAATTCTTCGTAGTAGAATCTATACACTTTCATCCCTTCTTCCTCTCGTCCGAGCCCACGAAGACAAGCTTCCTCGCCTTCGCATTCAGCTTAGTCCTGAGAGCATCTAGGACATGTACGTAGAAGGTCGACCCAAACACCTGAAGGTGTTCAACACTAAGCTTATACTTAAACATCAGCTCATAAGGAGACTTGTTCTTGATCAAACTCAGAGGCATCTGATTGATGACGTATCTCGCGCAAGCCATCCCTTTTGCACAGAAGGACCTAGGAATGTCTTTGGCATGAAGCCAACACTTCCATGTCACGGTCAAATGATGGATCTTCTACTCTGCTACTCTATTTTATTGTGGAGTATGTGTACAAGTGAGATTTCTCCAAATTCTGTGCTTCCTGCAGAAGTTAGAGAACTAATTTGAGATGAACTCACCTCCGTTGTCTATTCTCAACTTCTATATCCGCAGGCCAAGTCGTCTATCCACATGCTCCTTGAACTCCCTGAAAAAATGGAACACGTCCAACATTTCCTTCATGATGTACACCCTTGTGTACCTAGAATAGTCATCAATCAAGACAATAATTTATCTACTACCCCCAAGATTGGCGATGATGGTAGGTACCATCAGATTACCATGGATGCAGTCCAATAGTGCTTTACATCTTGTTTGTGGCTTATCAAATGGAAGGCAATGTGCTTGTTTTGTATTGTATCCATAATAACCCTGATTTGCAGTAGTGTCCCTTGAACTAAGATGAATTGAGATTGTATTTGATGTTGTTTTTCTAGTTATGTGCTTGCAGGACTATATTGCTAAGTACAACCCAATGTTAGGTTGCAATGGGTCTTGAAATACAGGACTATATAATGTAATCCTTCATTATGTATGTCAATGTGTAGACTCACGTGTAATCTCTCTATTGGGTTTACTTCTACTTCAAGTGCATTAGAAGAAACCAAGAAGGACAAGTTGCGACTTTCATAAGAACAAATTTTCTCTAAATAAAATTCGTCGAGTATAGTAGTGAATACTCGTCGAATTCGTCGAGTATACTCATGGATACTTGTCGAATTCGTCGTGTATTTTTACTAGAACTCGTCGGATCCGTCGCAATTACTTAGGGAATAATCTCAGAACTTTTGGAAATCAATTAAGTAAAAATCATCGAGTATCTTCATGTATACTCATTGAATTCGTTGAGTGTATCTATCGATACTCGTCATATTCATCGAATATATATGTCGATTCACGACGAATTTTTTGAGATTTCACAAATTTACTTCTCTGGATTTCTCTAAGTGATATTCGTCAAATATCACTTGGTCTAGGCGTCGAATGTGCTGATTTAGCTACTCAATACTCGTCGAATTCATCGAGTGAACTAGCCAATACTCGCCAAATACATCAAGTGAACTAGCTGATACTTGTCGAATTCATTGAGTATCTCTTCTAGAAGCCATTGAGTTGTCTGTTCGATCAGGCTGGAATTGTCTAAGTATTTTTCGTCGAGTTTCAAAGTATTTCGATGAGTATACCCTTATATACTTGATGATACTCAATGAATTATACTTAGGGTTTATTTCTTTTATTTTAAAATTCCGTCACGGCTCAATCCCTACCGCCATGTACAGTGTTTCGCAATTTCTTTATTTGGACGGGATTTCTAGCCGTTGAAGAAGAAGGATTCCTATAAATACTTAGGGTAGATTTCATTCAACCCTAACAAGAAAACCCCGGAGATAGAAGATTCTATGAATGTTGTATTTGATGAGACATGCATGCTTCATAGTAGCTCATCTAGTATTTTTTGTGTAGATGCTGGTACCAAGTTAAAGGAACTAAGCTTGGAAGAAGCGGTTAAGGAAGATGCTCCAATCTCAGTCAAGGTCATCGATCCAAGTGTGGTGGATGAAAAACTGCTTGATGAAGAATTACTTCAACCTACAGGACATGCAACAGATGTGGCAAAACTTGCTAGTGGGAGAGGAAGAAATCTAGTGTTCAAACACCTAAGAGATCACCTAGTTGATCTGATCATTGGAGATCCAGGCAACAGTGTTAGAACCAAAAGAGGTATTGCTAATGAAGTTCTACATCTTAGCTTTCTGTCTCAGGTTTAGCCAAAGAAATTTGAAGAAGCAAACAAGGATGCCTCTTGGATTATGGCTATGTAATAGGAGCTAAACCAGTTTGAAAGGTGCAAGGTTTGGAAGTTGGTGCCCAGGTCCGAAGGACGAAACGTGATTAGTACTAAAGGGATATTCAGAAATAAGCTGGATGAAAATGGAGTGATTATAAAGAACAAAGTCAGGCTTGTAGCTCAAGGGTATAAACAAGAAGAAGGGATCGACTTCGATCAAACCTTTGCCCTATTATGAGACTCGAAGCAAGCAGGTTTTTGCTTGTGTTGTTGCTCACAAAGGCTTCAAGGTCTATCAAATGGATGTGAAGTCAGCATTCCTCAACGGAGATCTAAAAGAGGAAGTATACGTAGAACAACCCCTAGGTTTTGTCAACTCAACTTTCCCTGATTATGTATATTTTCTAAATAAAGCTCTATACAGCATGAAATAAGCTCCTCAAGCTTGGTATGAGACATTGTCTAGCTTCCTTCTTGAGAACAAATTCGCAAGAGGAAAGATAGAAAAGATATTATTTTTTAGGGAAGTAAAAGGCAAGATTTTGCTAGTGCAAATCAATGTAGATGACATTATCTTTGGCTCTATAGAGGACAACCTTTGCAAAGAAGTTTTTTAAACTTACTCAAGGGAAGTTTGAAATGAGCAGTATGGGGGAGCTGAAGTATTTCTTAAGACTTCAGGTGAAACAATCTGAAGATGGAACTTTCATCTCTTAGACGAAGTTCACCAAAGAGTAGCTTAAGAAATTCAGAATAGAGAACACAACCTCAATGTGGACTCCAATGGGTTTAACTATATCTCTGTACAAGGACAAGAAAGGGAAACCTTTTAATGAAACCAAGTACAGAAGCATAATTGGGTCCTTGCTCTATCTTACTGCCAGTAGACCTGACATAATGTTCTCAACATGCATATGCACTAGATTTCAGGTGAACTCTAAGGAATCTCATTATGTCATTACAAAGTGGATCTTGAGATACCTTAAGGGTACACCAAATCTTGGCTTATGGTACCCAAGATGTAATAATATTAAGCTAATTGAATTTTCAAATGTAGATTTTGCAGGTAGCAGGGATGATAGGAAAAGCACTTCCGGGACTTGAAAATTCCTCAAAAGAAGGCTTATCATGGAGTAGTAAGAAGCAAAATTATATGGCAACCTCCACTGCTGAGTCAGAGAACATCTCTGTTGGTAGTAGTTGCGTATAGCTTCCTTAGATCAGGAATCAGCTTGAGGATTATGACTTGCAATTCAAGGAGATTCTGATGTCATGCGAGTCCTCCAGTGCCATAGCGATTGCAAATAATCCAGTCTCTCATAGTCAGCCAAAACACATTGAAATCAGATATCATTTCATCTGGGTGCACGTGGAGAATAGGGACATAACTCTCAACTATGTCCCGACAGATTAGCAAGTCGCAGACATATTTACAAAGCCACTGAACAAGGCCAAGTTCTCATTCTTCAAAATAGAACTGGGCATGCTCATTAAGGAGTCATGAAGACGGCTAAGGAATCAAAATTTCTCTCATTGAAGTACATCTCGAAGAAGTCAAATTATCTAAGCAAAATTCATCGAGAAACACTCATGGAAACTCTACTAATTTGTCGAGAAAACACAGTTATATTCAACGAATTCATCAGTTCTTCTCAACGAATCTTAGCGATATTTGACAAATTTAACTGGCTTCTATCGGGTTTCGACGAACTGTACTTGGAATATTTTTTATTGGATCCGAAGAGTCACCCGGTTTAAAGGTATGCACATATTTCTCTCTCTTCAATACTTTAAATATATATAAATAGGGCTATCTGGGTAAAACTCAGAACATTTTGTTGAAGCCTAGTCCAGGATTCCGTCATGTTCGCCTCCACCGAATCGAATTCCGTTACAACAACCATCATCTTCTCCATCGATTCAAATTCCATGACTACAGTTGTAACATCCCATTTTCAAATTAGACCCCCCCTTAGGAGTGACTTTAACATGCCTAGGTCATAACAAGTCCTAGGTTGAACCTAGGAGGTCAAGTGACCCAACTAGTTAGTTGAGACTCACTTGGGCTGCAAATAGTAAAATCTTAAAACCCTGATTTTTGGTGGCCTAGTGGGTTCAATCTGACTCCAAGGCATTCCTAGACCTAATATGAGATCAATGGGTCACCAAGGACCCATTGGGTGCAAACCTAGTAGCTAAGTTGACCCAAGTCAACTTAAGCCCTAGTTAGGCCAAAGTAACCCTACCTTGGGTCAACTCACCCTCATTATGCCAAGTCTACCCTACCCAACCATACCTAGGCCTTAGGGGAGGTCAATGGGTCCCTAGGGGTCTATTGATGTTGACTCTGAAGGTCAAATTGACCAAGTCAACCCTAAACCCTAGGCTAGCCAACATGTTGAATAGGAGAGAGAAAGTGAGAATAATGGGGTATTTTCATGGTAGAATGGTGAGCCCCCCTTCTCATATGGCATTTAAGGATTTAATATTCATTTTATGGGCTGCATTTAGGCATCTAGGGGAAGAAAATTCGTGAGGGTGACTAGGAGAGAGAAAGAAGTAAGGAAGAGGCTAAATTTAGGAGAGAGAAAAGGTGGTGGAAGTGAAGGGGTGGATTTAGAGAGTGAGGAGGCATGGAGCTCGGCCAAAGAGGGGCCAACAGCCACCTAGATGTTGACACCACTTCCCCCCCACCCTTTTCCCAGCCATCAAGAGGTGTTTCCACTCTCTCTCTCCTCTAACCACCCCCCCACATGAAGAGGTGTTTTGGCCCTTGAAGAAAACCGCCCCCTCTCCCCCTCTCCCCCCTTATATACTCACTTAGGAGAGAGGGGTGACCCATTTCAAAATCAGAGAAGGAGGATAGAACCCTTGCCGGAGCCACCAAGGAGAGGAAACGCCGCCACCGCCGCCACCATGCATTCCCGCCGGTCTATTCGCATCCAAGCCCGAACTCAGATCCTCCCTCACCTTTTCTCTCATGTTTAGATCCTAGGATTGTTTAGGAGTTGAGTTCATGCTCAAACGAATCGGAGCGAAAGCTTAAAATTTCAGAAATTTCCATTTTTTATGGAGTTTTGAAGCTCTCGGGTAGGGCGGCGCCGCCACCTCTGGCCGCCCTAGCCGCCGGCAAGGCTACCTCCCACCACCGGGAACATGTAGGAGTTGATTCCCGGTGGCGGCGCCGCCCCTATTGGCCGGGAATAGGCCCGTGATAACCACTTCTCACGGTTCTGGTTCAGGCCTTTTGGAGAAGATGAAGTACAGCTGCCCTCGGATTGCTTTAAGATGCGTGCGAGACTTAAATACACGAATTTCTGTTTTTATTAATTCTTTTTCTATTTTTGTTTTAACAGTTCACTTCATGTTGATTTTTAGGCCCCTTATGGGCATCTCATGAAAAAGTTTATAATATAAAAATTGTAGGCCTTTGAAATACCAACAATTTAATATGCTATGGTGAAAATTTGGTAGGGAACCTAGACCTGTAGGGTCATTTTAATATGGGTATGTCCTAAAACTAGGGCAGATTCATTATAAAAATTATTTAGGCCCATTAAGGGCATGTTCATCAAAAATGATTAATATAAAAATTGTAGGCCTCTGGAATACCTACAATTTGATATGTTGTGGTGAAATATTGGTTGAGAACCTAGACCTGTAGGGTCATTTTACTAGGGTAGGTCTTATATGTAGAACAGATTTTCAAATAATTCCCCACACCTAACCCTTGGTCCAAATTCCCTGAATTTTGGATAGGGGCTTATTATTACCTAGATGTAGCTTCTGTAAAAATTGGAGACCATTTGGGATAGTGTAGCTTAGGTTTTTTCCCTAACCCTAGAAAAGCTAGGGTAAGATAATTAAAGGGTCAAATGACCCCCATACCCTCCCAAATTTTGGTGAGGTGTCCCTGGTATAGGTATCTAGGTCTGGTTCAAATTTCAATTCATTTGGTTGAGTTTTGAATAGGAATTCACTAAACCCTAGTTTGGACCTAGTGAAGGGAAATTTAGGGAAAGTTACTTTTGGCACTTGAGTGATCATCTCACCTCAACAGAGGTTGAGATTATGACCACTGGTTTAAAATGGTCCTAAGAACTCCCTTGGGGAAGATGGGATGGATTAGGGTGAGTTTACCTAAGGGCCCAGGTTCAAACCCTAAATGAGGACTTTGGGGGCTTGTGAAGGACATAGAAGCAAATGCCCTTGTATGGCCTTGAGTTTTGGTGGAGAGGTTGTTAATGGGTATTTAACCCTCTGGTTGAAATATTAGAGAATTTAAAGGTAGGTAGGTACCTCAAAACCTAAACCCTAGTTTTAGGGTAGAAAGGCTTTTAGGTCAAATCAGTAACTTAAATTCATTTAAAAGCTATGAAACTTGGGTAGAGTGTTTCTAGGGTAGTTAGGACCCTTGGATGATTTTACTAGAATTTTTGGATAATTATTTTTAGTACCTCACTTATGAATGTGGGTATAGCCCTATTTGATATTTTATTATTTTAAGATTTTTAAGTCAAATAAGACCCCATGAAACTCTGGAATTAGATGTTGTTGGCCATTAGTAATGCTCCTAAATTTTTAGTTTAATTTTATGTTTAATAAATCTAGTAGTTCTTTCACAAGTGTTATAAAAGAGCTTTATGGTTTTAAAATAAATTATGGCTTAAATATTTCTAAAAAAATTATGAAATTTGGTAAATAGGGTTCTTAAACAATTATGTACCAGTGGGAATTTATTCAGAATTTTTGGAGTTATGAATATAGTACTTGATTCACAAGCATGCTAGATTAAGAATTTAGTAAATGATTTATTATAAATTAATTTTCTGTAGGAAAATTATGAAACTTATCTAGTACTGTTTTCATGGTGTTATTAGTATCCTGTAATTGATTCAAATTATTTGAATGAAGATTTGATGTAGTTTATTCATTAGTCATGAAAAAAATGAATTATTGGTAAAACATGATTAGGCCCCTTAGACCTTAGAGAAAAAATGTCAAACCTTGGATATATCCTTTTTTAGATATAACAGAATTTATTCTGAATTTATTATGATTTTTACATAGCTAAAAAGTCTACTTCATGTTCAAATTGGTAGACCTTGGATTTGTAGGAAAATTAATTAATTATTAGATTAATTGAGAAAATGGTTATGACCTGGAATTGATTCAATTATGCCATGATAGGCCCCCAGTAAATAAATAAAATAGATCATTCGGATGTAAACACAAAGGACATCCTATCACGGACATCATATGGTATAGGGTGGTCGTTAAATAGCAAATTCAGGGAAATGTGTAAATGGATAGGAATTGGTCACAGTGTGAAGTAGTTGGTATTGGTTTGATTTAATGAAGAGGTTGGATCACCATAGGAGGTTTCAGGTGTGGTGAGAAATGAGTTGATGTGTGCAAGAAGGTGCGCGGGACCGACGAAAGATCGTCTTCCCCGTAAGAGTGAAGAGTCAAATTCACCCCAGGTTTAGTTTGATGCAATTTATAAAGGGAACGGGTAAGGGAAAAACAACCAATAACAATAAGTGCCTTGCGAAAGGGAACTTCGGGCCGTAATGTCGTCGTCTTGGTTCCTAGTGCCTATTGAGAACCCTTCACGGGGCATAATCCGGAGGCAGTCCTAGGCTAACGTAAATCTTAAATAAATCAAAAGAGTAATTAGTTGAAATAGGTTTACACTTCACACACTAGTTAGATAGACATTTGGAAAAGGTTAAGACGTCCTGAGGTGTTCAAAGGGGCGTCATCCCGCGATGCTCAAAGGGATGAGGTTTGGAATTGAGCCGGACGGTTTAGTCCGGGGAGCTTAGTCTCGATTTGGGGTTGAGCCGGACGGTTTGGTCCGGGAGCTTTACTATTGACTTCTTATATTAACTGATGCATGTGCATAAAAATAGAAAAGATTAAGGTGGTGGGTTCTCGATATCGGGGAGTTCGATTGCACCGACACCGATATCGTTGACTCGGCAAGATGACTAGCACTTAGCCAAGGTTAAGTCCGGCGGACCAGTCGGTAAGAATACGCAGGAGTCTGCCTCGTGCACCAGGCATTGAGGGCGTACGATAGGTCAGACCAGTGGTGCTTTTACTAGTTTTGAGGTGGGCGAGGCCCAACCCACCGCTTCTGTCTGCCACTACGGAGGTATCCTGGGAGGTAACGGCTCTGAAAGGGGGAACTAAATGTTTGTGTACACAAAATCGTGTGTGTGAGTTGCACTGCATGAACATCATAACCCACCATATAGTTGCATACATAATCATTTATAAGAATCTTGACACCTAATGTATAAGTGGAATGGGACGCTTATACATTAGGACCTACAAAACAACCCTTTGGTCTATAAGCTTGTGTGGGCAAGTTTTATAGATTAAGGTTATTTTTAATATTTAAATAATGCTTGTGATAACCGACACCCCAACGTATAAGTGGAATGTGACATTTAAACGATGGGAGCCTTGTAGAAGATCCCTTGGCTTATGTGTACTCACATAAGTGAAGGTTTAATTTCTTACTTACTTACCTTTCTGTTTTACCTATTATAACACTTGTATTGTTCGCCTGTTATAACTTGCTAGTTAGGTCCACCGTCATCTGCTTTTGATTACTCTCCACCTTCATATCCTTCCCTTTCTTCCTCTCCGCTCGGTGCCTTAGGGCATGGGGGAAGGGGTGGGGGATGATGGGGCTTAGTCTTATAGACTAACGGTTTTCGGACCACATCATTTTAGGGAATCGTAGAGCCCAGCCCGGAGGAGCAGCCCAGGAGGCCGGTGCGCTTGGAGATAGGGCAGTCTAGCTCAGGAGCTCAGACAGGCGGGACCGTGAGTTCCGTTCCTTAGTAGCAGTTTGTTTTTCATCTTCCGTTTGAGTGACCATGTAGTGAGGTGTTGTTGTACCGGGCTTAAGTCCTTTTCCTTTCAGTACTCTGATTTTACTCTGGTGTTATACTGTGGATGCTCCCCTCGTGGAGTTTTTATTTATATGTGATATTATATTGTGGACTACATTTCTCTTTACTGTTCTACTTGCTACTTGATTGTGATCGAAAAGGCTGGCAGAATCGGCGCGTTATAGTGACGACCTTCCCGGGTGCGAAGGTGTCACCGCAAAGCGGCGATTCTGGGAATAAGACCCCGGGAATTGGCATCGAAAAAAGGGGTCATACAGCAGTTCCTCTTAGTTGACTAGTAGCTTGCTCCGACTGATTCGTCTTCCTCTCCGCATTAGATTTTCGGCAACAGTAGCTCTTCCCAAACCCGTTTGATTAGTTCCTCAACTTTCCTCCTTGCTTCATGGCTCCTTAAGCAATAATTGGCTTGCTTGTAGGGGAGAACTTGTGTGAACGGGGTTTGTGTCGTCCATTAATGATTTCAGAAATTTTATCCTTATGTTGGAATCGATAGGGCTTACCTTTTTTCTGGAGCACCCATGCAAAGTTTTGGACAAAGATGTTCTTGAGTTCTTCCAAAATGCAAAGCTACGCAGTGAAGACACCGTTATCAAAAGCAAAGTCAGACAATTTAGATTTAAGGTGAAAGCTTCCCTCCTCATGAGGTATTTGCGGCTTCCAGAATATGAAGAGGCCGATCAGCTTGAAGAGGATGACTTCTCAAGGGCTCTGTTATTTTGTGGTTGCCTAGAGGAACGAAAGAAGTTAAGGGGAAAGAAATGAACAAGGAAGGAAAACTTCTATCAGACATTATAAGAAAAGTTCTATTTTGCATGACTGGATCCCATGACTACCTATTCTCAGACATGTTCAAAATTCTGGTAGCCATCATATTCCAGAAGAAAATTGACTGGTGAGCAGTACTGTTTGTCAGGATTAAGGATAGTCTCCGCGCACCGAACTTTGGTAGAATAATAAGTTTATATTTGAATCAGCTGGACCGCGACATTTTTTATATGACCAAAGGTATACCCATCCATCACTTGAAGAAAATCGACTGATCAATCTTCTCCAGGTGGGATAGGAGAATCCCAAGACTAGGTGGAGTCAGAGTACTGCCTAATGTTGAGAAGGAGGAGGGTGTTCCTGAGGATATGATTCCTTCTCCTACCCCCCATGAAATTCCTAAAATCTCTTGTATAAGAATTGAGGGGGAGTCAGCTGAAACCCAAGTGGTTACTGATGCACAAGTGCCCTTGGTTGTTCCCTCTTCTACAGTTCCAGAGGTACCAGTTCCAGTTGTAGATATTTATGTTGAAGAGACAGATGATCTACTTACTGAGTTTGTAGATATTGGTCGAGCTACTACTACTAAGATTATGCCAGATAAGGCTGAGGATGAGACAGTTGCTGATGAAGTTTTGGATACTGATGTTCATGATGATGTTGCTGATAAGGATGAGCTAGATGCTAATAATGTAAATAATACAGAACACAGTGTTGCTACTGATGATATAAATGATTCTACTGAGCTTGTTGCCACAGAGAATCTGATCATAAGTCTCCCAAAAATTCTACCAGAAATGACTGAGGGGGAGCAGATTCATCCCTCAATTTCAATTAGAATAGAGTTTGACAGATTCGTGTGCAATCATTAAAGAAGCATTACAAAGATTCTCGGTGGACCTCCTGTTGGGTTAATTGCTCACAATGTACCATATTTATAGAAGTCAAACAAGTCAATGGTATACACATATTTGTATTTGATGTATGTTTAAGTTCATGCATGCAGGTTGGACAGGCATTCCAAGTAATTGTGATAGGTGGTCATAAGTGAAAGTCTTTATTTTCAAGGTAGCTTACAACCTAGGGGGTGAATATGTTGTCTCTCTGATATTATTAGCTTTTAATTTTATCTTACTTAGTACTTAGTGTGTTGGCAGTAGTTAGATTTCAAGTACCTGCACAAAGAAAATAACACAGAAAAGCACACACAAATTTATAGTGGTTCCCCAACTTTTGGGTACATCCACTCTCCTCTCACCTTGCCAACTTCCTGTTAGTCAAGACACATCTTCAAACCACTACTCCAAATATCTTACACCTCAGATCACTCAGGATCTCTCAGTCTCCTCCAAGATATACAGCTCAGCCATAAGGGTCTACAACTCAGTGATCAGCAGATTACCTACCTCAGGCCAAAGGCTCTACACTTAGGATGGGAGGACAGCCCTACCTCAGATCCAGTAGGGATCCTACCACAGACCCAAAGGTCTTACTCTCAAAGAGTATTACTCTCCTACAGCTCAGTGATCTATTGACCACCTACCTTAGATCCAAACTGGATCCTACAGCTCCGGCAAATTTGCCCTACCTCAGGCTCAGTGAGCCCTACAACTCAGATCTAAAAGGAACCTACTGGAGCGAAATAGATTTATGTTTATCACAGAGAAATTTCTCTGTGATAATGCCTTGAGCTTAGTTATCTTAGCTCTAACGTTCTCCACAGCTACAAGGATCTTGAGCTGGAATTAACTAGTAGTAAACTTCTCTGCTTCTTCTTCCTTCTCGGGACAGAATTAGCGACTTTGTTCTTTCTTCTTCTCAGCTTCAAAAGAAGATCTTAAGATTTGAGCTTGCTGAACTGAGAAGCAACTTGTTCTGTAGAAACTTGTTCTCTATTTCTTCTCCTCCCTCAGAAGGAAGACCTTCTGAACTAGAATATGCAGGTGAAGATGGCACAACCTAACTGAACTTTTTTGTTCTAGCAGGAAGACTTCAAGCTTTTTTTCGGCAGTAATGGCGAGGAAGATGAAGTCCAGCCGCAACTTTTCAAATCGATGAAACCCTAAAAGTTATCTGCGTCTTGGCCAATCACTTCCTTTTATAGTCCCCCAATCAACAGCTCTTAGAAATCAGTGGGGGACCACCTGTAGATTCCAGCTGCTCCTTGCTTTAATGGAAGAAGATGTACAGTAGCTTCTCATCAGAGTTTGTCGTGTTCTGTAGCTTCTCAGTACTTGATTTGAAATTAGTTGACTTTGTAGATTTTGCAGATTTTGCTGACGTCGACACCTGTGGACTTTGCAAAAATCGAGAATTAGTAGAATAGGCGTTGAGTGAGTGAGCTTCACTTAATGCAAAAATACTTAGACTGAATTTTGTCTATCTAGGCGTTGACTGTGTTGAGTGAGCAAGCCTCACTCAACGCTTTTTGCCTTAGCTTATTCTTCAGCCTCATCTGCATGCTTGTCGTTGAGAGCGTTGAGTGACCACACCTCACGCAATGCCTTATGCCTTAGCCATGCTTTCTGTAATTTAGGCGTTGAGAGCGTTGAGTGACCACACCTCACTCAATGCCTTATGCCTTGGTCATTTTTTTGCTTCTTCAGCATCTTAAGAGTTGAGAGCGTTGAGTGAGCGTGCCTCACTCAACGCTTTTTGCTTTAGCCAGATTTTCTAAATCATGGCATTGAGAGCGTTGAGTGAGCATGTCTCTATCAACGCTTTCTGCTTTAGCCAGATTTTTTAGTTCCTTGGCGTTGAGTGAGTAGACACCACTCAATGCATTTGTACTTAGCCAAATTTCTGTGTCTGAAAACACAGACACTAACTGGATGAGATACAATCAACGCTTTACCATATGGCATTGAGTGAGTTTGCCTCACTCAACGCCTATGGACTTAGTCAAATATTAGCACAGATTTTTTGTGGCTTTGACTGACTGAGCTTGTATTACACCCTTCTGTCACATGGCATTGAGTGAGTTGTCTTCACTCAATGCTTGTGGACTTAGATGGATTTTCCAGTCTATCTTCTTTGGTTTAGCCTGTCTCATAGCTTTTTGTTGTATGGAGTTGAGTGAGTAGACTTCACTCAATGCATGTGGAATTAACCATATTTCTGCCTGTCTATTCTTAGGCTTTGACAAGCTGAGCCATACTCACAGCTTTTTGATGTATGACGTTGAGTGAGTTGACTTCACTCAATGCATTTGGACTAAGCCACATGTAACACCTCTACCCGTCAAAAAGAATATAATAGAGGGTCCGGCCGGGGCCCCACACCATATTCCACAAACAGGCGGAGACGCTACGAAATAATATCAAAACACCAACGCATCCTAACACAGAGCATTCTAGCAGAAGCTTCACTGTTGAAAACTTGAACTCAAGTACAACAAGAATTGTCCACTAAAAACATAGGAATGTATGTATACAACCAAAGTGTCTGGCCTTAAGGCCTTAAAAATTTCTCTTAACAAGGTGTGGTTTTCAGACATCGGCACGCAGGCCGGCCACACATGAACAAGAAGAAACCAAACAAAGCCTTTGAGGGCAGCAACGCAGCTTGGGCTTCAGCCCACTAAGTCCCGCTCGGACCAGCACCTGTAAGAAGCAATCCACCAAGCGGTGGCAAATAGGGCAACGGTCAGCATTCAGCTGACCAATTATAACGACCCTACCCCTGGCACGGGGAAGCGGAATTCCTTCCATGCATAGCATTGCATCAATAATATAGCATATATTGTGCTCTCTGACGCACTCAAGCCATCACAACCGTCAGCCATGCGGCCCGACAGTCCGTGCACTCAGGGCACATTAATGGTGCACCGGCGAACCAGGGTCAACACCATCGTTTACACGGTATTGAGCATATAGTCTTAACGGTGCGCGGGCCTCAGACTCTCATTATGCGCTCCAACAAAACCCTTAACCAGGCTTACAAGTCGGACGGACATAACGCAGGTACGGATCAGCCACCCCCCGTTGCTCAAGTCGCCGTGCCACCTCGAATATGGAAGTACTCATGGCAATTTATAGGCGCGGGTCGGTTTCACCTTTCCTATTCGGCAATCTGCCTTTTTATCTAGTTGCATCCCAACGACCCAACTTTACACAAAGTGGCAACTAACGGCCACAAGAGTTGAACCCAACTCTCATCATTTCCTAGACTTCCTCCAGTACTTCCTGCTGCACCAAGCAACAGGTATCCACCATGCATACAAGCAATAATCACGGAGTCTTCTCCGATATGCAAACAAGCATCACCAATCCAGACCAGCATGTCCAGATGGGCTTCACACAGCATGCCTAGATCCGTACTCAAATTCCGGACTCTAAAAAGGGGGACTTCACATATCTACCCCAAGGGATGACACAACCCACCGCATACTCGCGGGGAAGGGTTTTCCCTATGCAAATGTAGGAAAGAAGGACTTCACATGTCCAAGAAGGAAGATCGTTACCCTTGACGATCTCTTGGGAGCCATCGAAAATCTAGCCGGTGAGAAAACACCGCAGCAGCTTTGCCGTCACAGAACTGGCCTCGGATCTCGAATCGGAACACGAGAGCTCCGCCGGTGGCTTGATCTTCTCCTCCTTCTTCTTCCTCCTCTCTCTTTCTCTCTTCACTTGTAAAAAGAGATGGCCAAATGAAGAATGATCTCTTCATCTCAAATCTGGATATTTAATCCAGCATGACATCATCTGAGCCCTTGGATCCAAATAGAGGAAATGGAACGACCAAGATCTGTTCGAAATATTCAAATTTGGCCGACACGCCCTGTGACACGCCCGTGTTACAGGCCGTGTACTCTTAAGCGGTACACGAACCGACTAAAAAGATACCAGAACATGGGTATTGACACGCCCGTATCAAGCCTGACACGCCTGTGTCACACAGTACACTGCCATATTACCCCTGTAACACAGTCTCCTACGATCGCCAAAATGACCCGAGCAAGACACGGCTAAGGCACACGCCCGTGTCCCTAGCCATGTGCCAAACACGCCCCTGTGTCACACTTGTGACACGCCCGTGTCACAGGCCGTGTTTCATGCTCGGCGCTTGTTGTCTCAACGATCACCGACCAAGATGAACACGCCCTGGGACACGCCCGTGTCCCAGGCTATGTACCCAGACACGCCCTTGGACACGCCCGTGTCCAAGGCCGTGTTAGCCAGCCTGAACCTCAATTTGACCTTTTGAGATTTCTGGGGTGTTACACTACATTTCTATCTAGCCAATAGTTAGGCTTTGACTAAATAGGCTCCACTCAGTGCTATAAGTCATCTTGCATTGAGTGTGTAACCTTCACTCACCGCTTGTGGAATTTGACAAATTTTTGTCTTTCCACATCTTAGTTAAGTATTTACCTGACCGAGCCACTTAGGCTACCTGTCCCATCATTGTTGCTAGGACATCCCTTCATGCATGAACTAAGGCACTCATCAAATAGAACTTTATGTATGTCATTTACAAGATTGACTTCCTCAAATCTAGGACATTGTGGGTAATGGACCCAACAATCTCCACCTATTTGAGGAATTCAAAACCTTTAAGCAAATCATTCAATGACATACATAGAAATATACAGCAATAAGAATTTAAAAAAACATATAACTGGAGAATGATTTATAGTTACCACACCTCCTTGCCTGTAGGGTGAACATTACCATACCTGCTACCCCTAAGTTACACCACATTCCTTGCCTGCTGGGTGAACATTACCATACCTACTCCCCCTGAATTGTTACTACCATTCTTGATCATACACCTGATCATCTTTTCCTCCCCCTTTTTGACTTCAACAAATAGACAACAAGGTTTTGATCATCTGCTCCCCCTTTTTGATCACAAATATACAGCAGTAGATCCTCATGAGAGTGCTGGGTCAATACTAGTAGACAATCTAGTCTATACCAGTATGGATAGCAGTTAACTATGATGCTAATGAAGGTATATCACTTGAAGAGTCTTCATTTTACTGAAGAATAATTCCATTTGCAAAATACAAAATAACCTACTACTAAATGAGGAGACCCTGAAGCTATACCAGTTTAACATACCTAGCTAAAACTTGAAGGTGTTAAACTCTGCTTCAACTAGTGTCTTAGTGAAGATGTCAGCCACTTGTTTGTCAGTTGGGACAAACTTAAGGTTGATATCTTCACATTCCACATGCTCCCTAATGAAATGATATATGATTTCAATGTGTTTAGTCCTGCAATGGGAGATAGGATTCCTAGCAATTAAAATAGCACTAGTAGAATCACAAATTAGAGGACTTCTACTTATCTGAAGGTTGTAGTCCTGGAGCTGATGTTGGATCCACAACAACTGAGTACAGCAGCTACCTGCTGAGATGTACTCTTACTCTGCAGTTGAAATTGCAACACTAGTTTACTTCTTGCTGCTCCATGAAACTAGTCTTCCACCTAGGACTTGACAGGTGCTAGAAGTGCTCTTCCTGTCCTCTTTGAAGCCTGTAAATTCTGCATCTGAATAGACAATTAGTTCAAACTCCCCATTCCTAAGGTACCACAGGCCAAGATCTTGTGTGCCCTTAAGATACCTCGGAATTCTCTTTGTAGTAGAGTAATGAGAATCTTTGGGGTAAGCCTGATACCTAACACAAACACATGTAGCATACAAGATGTTGATAGTACGTTTTGTAGTCTAAACTATTAGGGTATTTTTCAGGTTTTTAATACACAAATCATGTCTTATAAGTTTATATGTTGACCTTCTTTTGTATATATTATTTCCACTAATGTTTTCTTCTCTTTTTGCAGGTTTTCATAGCTTTCGGCCAAAATGACCTGACACGCCCCCCTTACACATCCTCCATGGGCACATCACAGGGCATGTAACCCGATCTCGAGGAATTTTGTTGCCAGAACTCAAATCCCGAGAAAAACACCTGACACGCCACCCTGACACACCCTCCCTGGGCATGTCTCTAGGCGTGTCACCCTCATCCCGAAGCCTGCTGCCACCATTAATGATTTTCTGTTATTAAACATCAACCCGTACGTGACACACCCCCTACACGGGCATGGCCCTAGGGCGTGTAGCATCTTTTCTAACAACTGGCGGATTTCCCACCAATGATTTTGATGTGACGAGCCTTACACGCTCCCCCTACACAGGCGTGTCCACCAACGTACAAAAGCTATCATCATTCCCTCCAAAATCTAGAGCCCGAGGTCAACCTCGTACCTGACATGCCCCCCTGACACGCCCTTCCTAGGCGTGACAGGGGCATGACCAACCTAGATAAAAATTCTATAAATTCAGTGGCTCCTCCTTGTGTCAAAAAAGTAGTAGGTTGAGAGGGGAGGTGCTGCCCTTTTATTTCTTGAAGTTTTTTAGTGTTCTTTATCTCTCTTTTTCTCATTTTAGGCTTTTCCTAATTATAAGCTTAGTGTACCCTTTTGTAATAGCTTTTGTAATTGCTTTAGTAGCTTAATTTTAATGCTAGCTTAGTTATAAATTTCCATGCACTTGTAATCTTTTATTTCAAGTTTTAGCTCTCTTTTAACATTAATATAAAGTGCCCTTTTTCTTTGTTTTCTTAATGTTCTTCTACCCATCTCTCTTCCTCCACTTCTCCATGATTAACTAATCCTCCTTATACTCAATCTTGATGATCCGAGGTTCGAGTTGATTAAGTTATGATGCTTTAAGTTTACTTTTTTTAGGGTTTAGTCCTTCGATTTACACTTGATTATTCATGTTTGGAGTTATATCATCGATATATAATTTCCATCTTTGTTTTCACTCTTAGCTAGCTGAGAGGCTCGTAGTTTGAAGTGAACACTCAAGAGTAAATGAGATTTGCATGCACCCCTCGAGAGAGGAAGATGTTAAATCTCCCGGATTGGAGTGAAATCCAGTAGCGGGGTTCACAGCATAAAGCGAGCTTTAGGCCTCCGATTTGGATGAGTGTTCGGTCGAACCTTCCTAAACTCAGGTGGGCAAGTATTCGAGAGAAGCGTGTTCATGCTTTAGGAACCTCCACGGTCAAGGTACTTTGCCTTATTAAGTTAGAGTTTATTATCGCATTTTTGATTAACTTAGGCCGAGGTGATTCTCGATTGAGTGCTTTTCTTTATCATTATTTAACCCTAGTTTTAATCGCTAGTTGTGGTCTCTCTGATTAAGTGCAAGTGCTTTTCTTTATGCATGTAGTCTCTTCTTTTAATTTAGTTAACAACCCTAAAATTTTCTTCGGTAAGATAATAGTCTTCGTATGAGTAAGATTACTCAACGGTTCCCATATTTTAATATGACACTTGTGTCCCCTAGCTACAATTCAATATGTATGCTTGCCTAAATGGATTGCTAGTTCGGTTTTATTCTATTTACGATTAGTAGATGCCAAGTTTTTGGCGCCGTTGTCGAGGAGAAACTTTTGTTGATAATTCGAAATCACGAACTTATTACTCTTATCATTTCTCTTTCTCACCCTCTTTCTTAAAAATTAAAAATTCATAAAAAAACATATTAACCCTCTTAATAGAAAACCGCATCACAATTTTTCTACACCACCTAACTCTCTCGAAAAGGGCAATGTGGCTTAAATACCACTATCATGTCTAGTACCTTCCGAACCCTTTATCTTGTAGCCCTTGGAAGTTCGAGAGTTAAAATATTAAAAAAATCTATTTCAAAAAATTAGTAGTTCTCTCTTCTAGTTTATTTTCTCTTTCTTTATCTTCTCTTCTTCTAGTGCATGACCTGCAAAAATCTGTCGATTATTTTGGACTTGGACCACGAAATTAAGCGTACTCTTTGGAAAAGATTGCGATTTCAAGGCCCTTCTCTCCAAATACCGATTGAGGATTCCGAGTCATTTTCTACCCTAAGAATGGAAGAGCCCATCGTAGAGGAAGCCCTGTATAGGCCTATGTCCTATTATGCACGGCCGAATCTAGAGGTTACAGAATCAAGTATAGTTCGCCCTGCTATAGCTAATAATAATTTTAAACTTAAGCCTAACATAATTCAAAAGGTGCAGCAGTATGTGTAATATGACAGACTTCAAGATGAAGACCCGAATGCGCACATCGCTAGCTTTCTTGAGATTTATGACGCCTTTAAAATCAATGGTGTCACAAATGATGCTATTAGGATAAGACTCTTCCATTTCTCCCTAAGAACCAAGGCTAAGAAATGGCTGAACACTCCACCAAAACACAGCATCACCACCTGGGATCAACTAACTGAAAAATTTCTGGCGAATTATTTTCCGCAAGCTAAAAACCCAAAACTTAGGAACGATATTTCTACCTTTGGACAAATAGATTCTGAAACCTTGTATGAAACCTGGGAAAGATTTAAAGAACTCTTAAGACGATGCCTCCATCACGCGCTGCCTGTATGGTTACAATTGCAGACGTTTTATAACGGGCTAAATCAAAGCACAAAGCAAATGATAGATACAGCTTCCGTTTCTACCTTAAACCACAAAAACCCCGAAAGTAACTCTCGAGCTTTTCGAGGACATGGCCATGAACACATATTAGTGGAATGTGCCTAGATCCCGCCCAAAAAAACCTGCAGGTACCTTTGAAGTAGATAACGTCTCCCAGCTAGCTCAATAAGTGGAAGTATTAAGTAAAAAGATAACGGAGATGACGGCTGCCTCCGCCCCTCAGGTATGGGAATCTGCAACTCTTGCTCCCGAACAATTGGATTATGTTAATAATATGCCTAGAAATGTTTTTCATAATTTTCCTGCTGTTAATTTTCTTGCTCCGGGTTTCGCTTTTCCGAATAGTTATAATCCCGCTTTACGGAACTACCCGAACTTTTTGTTGAGTAATCCCTCGAACGTAATGCGTCCACCACCACAAAATGATTTTTCTACACCATCACCACATCCTCAAAATTTTCAAAACCTCTAAGTTTGGAGGAAATGTTTTCAAAATATATGAATGTTAATGACGCTATTATAAGAACCCTAGTCGGGACTGTTAAAAGTTTAGAGAATCAAGTAGGACAACTCGAAAAAATTATTTCTGAGTGACCCGCCGGGTCTCTTCCTGCCAACATCGAGCCCAACCCGAGAGAACAAGCGAAAGCTATAACTCTTCGGAGTGGGAAGCAAGTTTCTGGTATGGTTAGAGAAGAGCCCGAGGCAAGCTCCGCCCCCGTTTTGAATATTCCACCATCTGCTGAGAAAGAAGTTATCACTCCGCTCTCTGCTTTAGAAAAATATCTCGCTCCACCACCCATTTTCAAAAATGATCCAACTCCATCATACCCTTCCCAACTTAACAAACAACATCTTGATGATCAGTATACCCGCTTCTTAGAAATGTTTAAGCAAATCCACATAAATCTACCATTCCATGAAGCAATTTCCCAGATGCCGAAGTACGCTGAGTACCTAAAGGACCTCCTGACTAATAAAAAGAAGTTAGAAAACTTATTGCATGTCACATTAAATGCTGAGTTCTCCGCTGTCTTGACAAACAGTTTACCAAGGAATATCAGTGATCCGGGTAGTTTTTTATTCCGTGTGTCTTTGGTGATCTTTTTGTCAAGCACGCATTAGCCGACTTCAGTGCGAGTATCAACCCGATGCCCCTCTCATTATTCAAGAAGTTAGGAATCGATAGCCTCAACCCCAGCTCATTGATAGATCAGTTAAATACCTGTTAGGAATCGTGGAGGATGTCTTAGTTAAAGTCGACAAATTCATCTTCCCGGTAGATTTCATCATATTAGACATCGAAGAAGACGTCGCGGTTCCCTTGATCCTTGGCCGATCCTTCCTTGCCACCTCCTGAGCTATCATTGACGTAAGCAATGGTAAGATCTTCCTACAAGTAGGAGACGATGAAGTGACCTTCTCTATAATCCCCTCAATGAAGAATACCCTTGAGAATGACGACTCCTGTTTTTTCTTAGATGCCTTAGGTGAAGAATCTTCCTACTCCCTTTCTGAAAGTGAAAATAAATTTTCTGGTTTTTGTTCTTCCTCTACTCTTCCAATTGAATCTCTGTAAGAAGCCGCCATGGCCACTAGCACCACCCCTTTCAATTTTCCGTATAAAGAAAAAGTCTACGAAGACATTGTTTTTGAAAAAGAAAGAATTTCCAAAACATCGTATGAAGAACCCCCTACCCTAGAATTAAAGGAATTACCCGAACATCTTAGGTATGCCTTCTTAGAAAAGGACTCCAAGCTACCAGTAATAGTTTCGGCCTACCTGACTGAAGTGCAAAATTATAAGCTCTTACTAGTATTACGTAAACATCGTCGAGCCATCGCTTGACAGATATCTGATATCAAGGGCATAAGCCCATCTTTCTGCACTCATAAAGTCCTAATGGAAGATAATTCACGTAATTCAATCCAACCTCAGCGTCGTATAAATCCAAATATGAAAGAAGCATTAAAATGCGAGGTTTTGAAACTCTTAGACGCAGGAATTATCTATCATATATCTGATAGTAAGTGGGTTAGCCCAGTTCAGGCAGTGCCAAAAAAGGGAGGGATAACTCTAGTTGTGAATGATAATAATGATTTAATACCAACATGGGCGGTGATGGGGTAGCGAATGTGTATTGACTATTGAAAGTTAAATGACGCCACCCACAAGGACCACTTTCCCTTGCCGTTAATCGATCAAATTTTAGAGCGATTATTCGGCCATAGCTTTTACTGTTTTCTCGATGGTATCTCGGGGGTACTTTCAAATCCCCATCTCTCCCAAGGACCAGGAGAAAACTACGTTTACCTGTCCATTCGGCACCTTCGCTTACAGAAGAATGTCATTTGGATTATGCAATGCGTCAGCTACATTCCAGCGATTTATGTTTGCTATCTTTGACAAGTACGTAGAAAGCATAATGGAGGTGTTTATGGATGATTTCTCCTTGTTGGGGGATGCCTTCGATAGTTGTTTAGAAAACTTAGAAAAAATCTTAGAAAGATGCGAAGAAACTAACCTCGCCCTAAATTGGGAATAATGCAATTTTATGGTGAGGGAGGGGTTAGTTTTGGGTCATAAGATTTTTGCCTGAGGAATTGAAGTGGATATAGCTAAGATAGAAGTTATCAAGAAACTGCCGCCCCCTACGAACGTAAAAGCTATAAGAAGTTTCCTAGGTCACGCTGGCTTCTACCGTCGTTTTATTAAAGACTTCTCTGAAATCACCAAACCCCTTACTCATCTTCTGGAAAAAGATGCCCCGTTTATTTTTGATGACCTTTTTCTATCTGCCTTTCAATTAATAAAAGAAAAGTTAATTAATGCCCCTATTATGATAGCTCCGGTGTGGGACCTTCCCTTTGAAATTATGTGTGATGCGAGTAGTTTCGCGGTGGGAGCCATACTAGGACAAAGAATATCTAAAATCTTCCACCCCATCTATTATACAATTAAAACACTTACATTGATACAAAAGAATTATACCACAACCGAGAAGGACTTCCTAGCTATTGTTTTCGCTTTTTATAAATTCCGTCCATATTTTATGCTTTCCAAAATTATCATTTTTACGGATAACTTGGCCCTCAAGTATTTTCTTGCTAAGATGGATGCCAAGCCGCGCCTAATTTTCTAGTTCTTACTCCTCCAGGAGTTTGACGTAGAATCCGTGATGAGCGAGGTGCTGAAAATTTGGCCACCGACCATCTCTCGTGATTAGATAATCTGTATATAGAAAAATTAGATGAAAAATCTTTTAATGATTACTTCCCCTATGAGAAGCTGCTTTTAATTAACACATCCCCTTCTTCTTGGTTTGGATACATAGCCAACTATTTTTGGGAGGACCCGCATCTTTTTCGAGTTTGTGCGGACTAGGTGATAAGGAGATGTGTTTCTTTTGAGGAAGGACACGATATTTTTAAACATTTGCAAGAAGGACCGACTGGTGGTCACTATCAAGCTGCTCGCACCGCTCACAAAGTGCTTTGCGCGGGTTTTTACTAGCCTAGCCTGTTTAAAGACGCGCAAGCTTTTGTGATTAGGTGTGATAGTTGCCAACGGTCGAGAAATATTTCCAATAAAAATGAAATGCTGAAAAATTATTTCCTTGAGTGCGAAGTTTTCGACCTCTGGGGAATTGATTTTGTTGGCCCTCTACCTTCTAGCTTCGGGAACAAATATATCTTAGTTTATGTAGATTATGTTTCACAATCGGTTGAGGCCCAAGCTCTTCCTACTAACGACTCCCGAGTCATAATTACGTTTCTGAAAAAATTATTTTCTCGATTCGATACGCCATGAGCCATCGTTAGTGATAGGAGTTCACATTTTTGTAATGCGCAATTTTCAAAAATTCTTATTAAATATGGCATTACGCATAAGCTTTCAACTGCCTACTACCCCCAAACTAACGGACAAGTAGAAGTAGTGAACAGAGAGCTTAAAAGAATTTTAGAAAAGACTGTTTCCACCTCTAGAAAAGACTTGTCAACCAAATGAGACGATGCTCTATGGGCCTACTGAACAGCGTACAAAACCACCATCAGATGTATGTTGTATCGGTTAGTTTATGGAAAATCGTGTCATTTACCCGTAGAATTAGAACACCGTGCTTTTTAGGCCTTAAGGTTTTTAAATTTCGATCCCCACTCTGTCGGCAATTTTCAAAAATTTCAACTTAACAAACTCGACGAGTGGCGCTCTTACTCATACAAAAATAACAAATTTTATAAAGAGAGAACGAAACGTTTTCACGACAAACACTTAAGGCACCCAAAAACCTTCAAATCGGGCAACCAAGTTCTTTTATATAATTCGCGTTTACATTTATTTCCTGGCAAGTTAAAGTCACGATGGTCTGGGCTGTTTTCTGTAAAAGAAGTTTTTCTGTATGGCACTATGTTAATTTCACACCCTGATAAGGGTGATTTCAAAGTGAATGGGCAGCGTCTTAAACTCTATTTCTCTGGTGATGATGATGTCAGTCCGAACAATATTAAGTTTCTTCTGCACGAACTTTAACTAATTTAAGACTTTTTATTTTAGTTGAAAACTTTAAATATTATTTTGGACAAATTATTTTTGGACAATATTATTTTGTTGCGTTGAGCTCAAACAACATTTTAAACAAAGGGCGCTCATAGGAGGCAACCCACGTTATTTTTTTTCTTTATTTTACACTTTTTTACCTGAATGGCTCCGATAAGCTGAAGCTTATGTGATCGCCTGCTCCAATGCTGTTTAATCCATCACGAAGCCTAAAGAAAACATTTTAAGAAGTTTCAAAATGCAAGCCTGGGGGAGCGGCATCACTCAACATTCACGACGCATAAATCTGGGGAAATACATGTTTTTCAATTCTGTACTTTCATTTCTATTTTAATTTCTCTCTCTCCTTCCCCTCCTTTCTCCATTGAGGACAATGTCCATTTTAAGCTTGGGAGAGGATTTCCTCCTTCTCTTATCTTTATTTTGTTTCCTTTAAAAAAATCAAAATCAAAAAAAAAATTATGTATCTTCAAAATCAAAAAAAAAGAGAATATCTTCAAAATCCAAAAAATAAGGAATATTTAAAAATCAAATATATATATACTATTTGTTTTTACTTTAATAGTTTAAAATGAATTTTGGTATTTCAATAGTACCCATTGCTTTTTGTTTTGTTTTTCCCAATATCCCCTATAACAACTTAGCTAATTATGATCTTTCTAATCGTTCTTTTTAATTATGTTTCACAAGTAAAATGTTAGTCATCTTGTGTTCCTAATTCACGGTAGCACGTTAACGTGAAATATTTTTTCTAAAACTCGTATTTTTATTATTGTTTTTGTTCTTTATTTTCTTGTTTTTCTTAAAAATCTTTCATCCACTATTTTCCTTTTTGTTTTTGGATAATTTTTGTTATGTCAACTTTTGATTAGCGTAGTAGATATGAACGATCCAAGTCGCTTATTATTTCTATTTTCAAGATAATTTCATTAGTCTTCTTTTATTATCTAAGACTTGCTTTTTGAAATTTTTCAAAACTAACGCTTTAGATAAATTTCGGAGCATGAAAATGATTTAGGCCGTTTTTGTTTTCGTTTGAGCCTTCTTGCCAACCTAAAATTTTTTATCCCTAGTTAGCCGCTTTTGAGCCTTTTTCCGATTTCTATTGATAGCTCCACTTATCATTTCATTTTCACCAAAGCTAAATTTTCCAACCTATCTAATCACACAAATCTTTTGAGTTTCATTAAAAATTTTCATGATTATGATAGGGTTGTTTTTGTGATATGTTTGGAGAACTTTTTGAAAAAATATGCTCAAAAGAAGTGTTTACTTTTGTTTGGTCAATTTCAAAATGAAAAGAAAAATTATTTATGTCCTTTGTTTTTAAAAAACAGAAAAAAAAGAAAAGAAAAGAAAATGGAAAAGAAAAAGAAAGAAAAATATTTTATTTATGATGAAATTTTCGAAACTCTTTATTTTGGTTTAGTGTGATTTTAAAGCCTCCTTTTTTATCTTTGAATTCCACTCCTAATCATAATCCTAAACCAAACGTTTTGGTCCTAATAAGCCCTTTTGATTTATGTTTTTGAATTTTATTTATTAGCTAAGTAATGAAGAAAAGTAGATTAGTAAAGTTTTGGATTTAAATTTAGATTTTTGTTATTTGATTGGTATAGTTATAATGTGTCACTTGGATCTAGTAACAACTCAATGCGCTTTTTCATTTTGTTGCTTTGCTTAAATTTATTTAAAGAATTTTGTTAAAAATTTTGGATGATTTATTTTCGTTAGTAAAGTTTATAAATTGTTAAGCCATATTTAAGTAACTTGTTTGGGTTTACATTTCACCTTCTCCCTACTTAGAATTTTGCATAGTACTTGTGTAAGCATAATTAGAACTTTTGATAAGTCACTTTTTATGTTAACTAGTTTTTATATCTTTGCTTGGGGACAGCAAAGCTTAAGCTTGGGGGAATTTGATAGTACATTTTGTAGTCTAAACTATTAGGGTATTTTCAGGTTTTTAATACACAAATCATGTCTTGTAAGCTTATATGTTGACCTCATTTTGCATATATTATTGCCACTAATGTTTTCTTCACTTTTTGCAGGCTTTTACAGCTTTCGGCCAAAATGACTTGACACGCCCCCCTGACATGCCCTCCCTGGGTGTGTCACAGGGAGTGTAACCAGATCCTGAGGAAGTTTGCTGCCAGAACTCAAATTCTGAGAAAAACACCTGACACGCCCCCCTGACACGCCCTCCCTGGGCATGTTTCTGGGCATGTCACCCTCATCTCGAAGCCTGCTGCTGCCATTAATGATTTTATGTTACTGCACATCAAACCGTATGTGACACCCCCCCCCCCCCTACACGGGCGTAGCCCTGGGGCGTGTAGCTCCTTTTTTGATGATTGACGGAATTCTGACCAATGATTTTGACGTGACGAGCCTTACACACCCCCACCCCCAATATGGGTGTGTCCCTAGCATGTCCACCAACGTACAGAAGCAATCATCATTCTTGCTAGAATCAAGAGCCTGAGGCCAACCCCATTCCTAACACGCCCCCCTGACACGCCCTCCATGGGCGTGATAGGGGGCGTGACCGACCTAGAGAAAAATTCTACAAATTCAGTGGCTCCCCCTTGTATCCAAAAAGCAGTTGGTTGAGAGGGGAGGTGCTGCCCTTTTATTTCTTGAAGTTTTTTAGTGTTCTTTCTCTCTCTCTTTCTCATTTTAGGCTTTTCCTAATTATAATCTTAGTGTACCCTTTTGCAATAGCTTTTTGTAATTGCTTTAGCAGCTTAATTTTAGTGCTAGCTTAGTTTTTCATTTCCATGCACTTGTAAACTTTGATTTCAAGTTGTAGCTCTCTTTTAACATTAATATAAAGTGCCTTTTTTCTTTGTTTTCTTAATATTCTTCTACCCATCCCTCTTCCTCCACTTCTCCATGATTAACTAATCCTCCTTATACTCGATCTTGATGATCCGAGGTTTGAGTTGATTAAGTTATGATGCTTTAAGTTTACTTTTTCGTTTTAGGGTTTAGGCCTTCGATTTACTTTTGATTATTCATGTTTGGAGTTATATCATCGATGTATAATTTCCATCTTTGTTTTCACTCTTAACTAGCCGAAAGGCTCGTAGTTTGAAGTGAACACTTAAGAGTAAAGAGAGTTGTATGCACCCCTCGAGAGAGGAAAACGTTTAATATCCTGAATTGGAGTGAAATCCAATAGCGGGGTTCACAGCGTAAAGCAAGCTTTAGGCCTCCGATTTGGACGAGAGTTCGGTCGGACATTCCTAAACTCAGGTGGGCACGTCTTCAAGAGAAGCATGTTCAAGCTTTAGTAACCTCCACGTTCAAGGTCCTTTGCCTTATTAAGTTAGAGTTTATTATTGCATTTTTGATCAACTTAAGCCGAGGTGATTCTCGATCTAGTGCTTTTCTTTATCATTGTTTAACCCTCGTTTTAATCGCTAATTGTGGTCTCTCTGATTAAGTGCAAGTGCTTTTCTTTATGCAAGTAGTCTCTTCTTTTAATTTAGTTAACAACCCAAAAAGTTTCTTCGATAAGAAAATAGTCTTCGTGTGAGTAAGATTACTCAACGGTTCCCGGATTTTAATACGACACTTGTGTCCCCTAGCTATAATTCGATAGGTATACTTGCCTGGATAGATTGCTAGTTCGGTTTTATTCTCTTCACGATTAGTAGACAACAGATGTCTGGCCTACTTGTGGTTAGATAGAGAAGGGAACCAATTATCCCCCAATACAAAGTTTCATCAACAGGTTTCCCTACCTCATCTTTGCATATGGGCATACTTGACCCCATAAGAGTTCTCATGGTCAAGGAATTATCCATACCATATTTCTTTATTATCTCCCTAGTGAACTTAGACTGGGATATGGACAAGCCATCATTAGTTTGTTTTACTTGGAGACCCAAGAAAAATTAAGTTCACACATACTTCTAATCTCAAACTTTCCCTGCATAAGTTTGGTAAACTTCCTACAGAGGTTGTGTAACAACTCCACCCGTTAAACAACATATAATAGAAGGTCCGACTAGGGACCCACACTCTATGCTACAAACAGGCGGTGAAGTTACAGGTTAATACCAAATCATAAACGCAACCTAACTAAAAGCATGCTAGCGGAATCTTAAAGTTAACAATGAACTCAACCATTCGGAATGTCCACTATATATAAATTGCACATTTATATATATACCCTAAAGGAATGTACCAAATACACAAAGTTAGGTCCTTAAGGCCTTACAGTTCCTCTTTTCATAGTATGGATTACATACATCGGCACGCAGGATGGCCATACATGAATAAAAGACAACACATTTTGCTTAGCCTTCAAGGGCTAGCAGAAGCAACGGCAAAAGCAGCAGCAGGGACTTCAGCCCTTCATTTACCGCTCGGCTCTCCAGCACCTGCATAGGGACAATCCACCCAGAAGGTGGTAAATAAGGTAACGGTCAGCATTCAGCTGACCAATTTTATAACAATCCTACCCCTTTCCCGGGGCAGTGGTATTCCTTCCCTATAGAGCATTGCATAAATAGATATAACATATCTTGTGCTCTTATGCACAAACAATCCATCACAATTGTCCGCCACCCGGCCAGACGATCTGTGCAATCAGGCACACTTTTGGGTACATCGGCGAACCGGGATCAACACCATTGAGCATTTAGTATTGATGGCGCGCAGGCCTAAGACTCTCATTATGCTGTTGATGAAAGCCCAATGCCTTGGCACTCTCTTGTACAGCCAACATAGCGCAGGTACAGATCCACCACCCCCCATAGATCAAATCATCTTGCCATCACCAAGCACATCGTACTTGAAACAACAATTAAAGGCGCGGGTCAGCTTCACCTTTCCTATTTGGCAAGAAGCCTTTTAAGAGCTCGCAGCTCACAATAGCCAAAATATCTGCCGAGGACTGGCTTCACAATCCAAAAGGGGAGTTAATGACAGCATCCTTCGCGGTCGCTTGGCGGGTTCAGCAGAACTCTCTATCTGCCCCCAAACTCAACCCAAACCTTGTAGTTCATGCAGTGCCATAAAAATTGGTCTTTTATAGCATACAACACAAGCATTACAAGGGTGTTTTCCTGGAATTTCTCATTCCAGTACTTCTTGCTACTTCCCTTCACAGGCACAACCCATTGACTCTACAAACTACACGTTTATATACGGAGTCTTCTCCGGTGCACAATATGCAACATCACCAATCTAGACAAACCTGTCCAGATGGGCTTCACACAGCATGCCTATCCCGTACTACACATTTTCGGGTCTAAATGCAGACTCGATTGGGGATAGCAACTATCAACCCACTGGGATCACTTATTATTTCCACCTTTTGGTCGAGGATCTCATGCTCATGCATAAAGGAGGACTTCACTTATCCAAGAAGGAAGATCGTTACCCTTGACGATCTCTTGGGAGCAATAGAAATCTTAGCCAGTGGAAAGGACCGCAGCAATCTTTCCTCCACAGATCTGGCCTCATATCTCTAAACAGAACTCTAACGCTCCCATGGTGGTCGGATCTTCTCCTCTTTCTCCTCCTAGCTCTCCTCTTTCTCTAAGCTCTTGAGAGAGATAATGGCTAAGTGAAGAATGATATCATCACTCAATCCCGGAGATAAACCCAGCTAGGAATACCTGGGTCCATTGGATTAAGGATGAGGGAAACGAACGACAACAAATTGGTTGAAAAGTCTAATTTTACGGCTGACGCAGCCTGTGATACGCCCGTGTCACAGGTCGTGTACTATAAGCAGTACACGAACTGACTCATCCAAAAAAGGACATGGCCCTGTGACACCCCCGTGTCATAGGCTGTGTGTCCTAACACGGCTTTAGACACGCACGTGTCTAGCCCGTGTTCGACAGGCCGCATAACCTTGGCCACAACCTGAGAGGGACACGCCCTCTAACACGCCCGTGTGGCTGGGCGTATGCTTCACTCAACAATTGTTGAGCTCATGGCATTGATTGTTGAGTGCATGGCATTGAGTGCACATCGAGAAGGACACGACTTGGGACATGCCTGTGTCCCAGGCCGTGTGCCTCACTCAATGCCTTCTCGAGACCAAACCATGCTCAACGCCTTCTCAAAAAGCCGGAGCAGGACACGCCCGTGTCCCAGGCCGTGTCTAAGCCTGAATTACAAACTTTAGAAATTTGGGATTTTGGGGTGTTACAACCCTCCCCTCCTTAACAAAAATTTTGTCCCGAAATTTAGGCACATTTATACGATATATAACAAAATGTACAATCAATAAAAGATGCACGATTATACAGTTTAAACAAACAACTTGGGAAACTCCATGCGCATGGTCTGCTCCCGCTCCCATGTTAGCTCTTCACGACCACAATTGTCCCACCGGACTTTGACCATCCTGATTGTCTTATTTCGCAACTGTTTCTCAGCTTTGTCTTCGATCCGAATGGGCCTAACCTTCATCGTTAGCCCATACTTGACCCGTACAATATCATTCTCCACCAGTTAAGCTGGATCCTTGACGGCTTTTCGAAGCACTGAGATGTGAAACTCATCATGCAAGCCACTCAGCTCTGCCGAAAGAGCTAGTCGATAGGCAGCTTCCCCAATTCGCTCCACCACTTCAAACGGACCAAGATATCTCGGACTTAGCTTTTTCAACCGCCGAATCCTAGACATGCCTTTGAATGGTTTTATCTTCAGATATACCCAATCGCCCGCCGCGAACTCCACGTTTCGGTGCTTGGCATTGTAGTACTTTGCTCCACATAGATCTTTGCCAAGGTTTCCACTGAATCGTCCCTCTTATTCGGTAGGAAGTGAGCCAGTTTTGTAAACCGATCTACAATCACCCAGATTAAATCATTCCCGCATTGAGATCTCGGCAACCTGTGCATGAAATCCATTGATATATCATCAAACTTCCACTCCGGAATCGGTAATGACTTCAGGAAACTACCAGGCTTCTGGCATTTTGCTTTCACCAAAGCACAAGTTTGATATTTAGCCATATAACGAGCTATTTCTCTCTTTAAACCTGGCCAACAGAACAGCTTCTTCATGTCCTTATACATTTTTGTGCTTCCAGGGTGAATTGAGTACTTTGCAAAGTGAGCTTCGTACATCAACTCTTCTCTCAATTTACCCGCACTTGGGACGCACAATCGGCCATCTTTGCGTAACAAGCCATCATCCCAGGAGAATTGGCCATCTGACCCATCCTTTGCATAGCGTTGGAGACTCTCATCAAGCTCCGTTGCTTGTCAAACCCTGTTCGCAAGGTCATATTGTACCTCCGTCAAGTTCAAGCTTGCATCGGCTATGAAATTCTTGTCAACACAAGAAATCTCTAACGCTTCCAGCTCCTGAATCAAACGCTCATCATGCATCTATAACCAACTTGCCCGCATCGGAGTCCTCCGACTCAAGGCATCAGTGACCACATTTCCCTTCCCGGGAGTATAGTGAATATCAAAGGTGTAGTCCCCAAGGAACTCCATCCACCTTCATTGTCGCATATTCAGATCTTTCTGGTTAAACAGATACTTTAGGCTGTTATGATTTGTATAGATATCCACTTTTATGCCATATAGATAGTGCCGCAACAATTTGAGCACAAAGATCACCGTTGCTAACTCCAAGTCGTGGACGGGATAATTCCGCTCATGCACTTTTAATTGGAGTGAGCCATAAGCAATCTCTTTACCAAATTGCAGAAGAACGCAGCCTAAGACGCTCCCTGACGCATCACTATAGATCTCATAGCCGTTTGTACCACATGGCGATGTCAATACAGGCGTTGTGGTAAAACGACTCTTCAGCTCTTCAAATGCTCACGCGCACTCCGGCATCCAAACAAACTTCTGATCCTTTCTCATGAAGGTGGTAAGAGGAAATGCGATCTGTGAGAAGTTTTCTACAAACCGCCTGTAGTACCCTGCCAAACCAAGGAAACTTCTAACTTCAGCCACTGAGGACAACACCGGCCACTCCTGTATGGCGCTTATCTTTGACGGATCCACTGCTATGCCCTCTCCACTTACCACGTGACCAAGAAAAGCCACTGACGATAGCCAGAACTCACACTTTGAGAACTTGGCATAAAGTTTGTTCCTCCACAAGGTGTGCAACACCATCCACAAATGATTCGTATGATCAACTTCCGACTGAGAGTACACCAATATATCATCAATGAATACGATCACAAAGATATCCAAGTACTCTCTGAATGTTCGGTGCATTAGATCCATGAATACCGAAGGCGCATTACATAGCCCAAATGGCATTACCGTGAACTCATAATGACCGTAGCGTGTTCCAAACGCTGTCTTGGGAATGTCACTTTCCCTAATCCTTAGCTGATAATATCCCGATTTTCAAATCCAATTTGGAATAAACAGTTGATCCCATCAGTTGATCAAACAAGTCATCTATCCGTGGAATCAGATACTTGTTTTTCTCCATCAACTTATTTAACTCACGATAGTCGATGCACAACCGTAGACTACCGTCTTTCTTTTTCACAAATAGAATGGGCGCGCTCCAAAGGGACATACTTGGGCGTATATATCCCTGTCTTAAAACTCTTTCAATGGGACTTTCAATTCAGCCTTTCCTTTGGTGGGACGAGCTATGGCGAGCGGGCCACAGGTATCGCACATAGCACCAACGCAATAGCGAAGTCGATCTCCTATGGACTTCATCACTCATAAAGGTCATTAGGAAACACATCTGTATAAACCGACCACACCCTAAAAAGGTCCCTCAACCCGCCTTTGACCTACAGACTGCTAGACGCATGAAGACTCGCTTCAAGCATAACCAAACAACTTAGCGAGCATACAAGCACTCTTGGTCCCTCGTTCAGCACAGATGGTCCTATGGTCTACGATAACCTCAAAACTACCTCTACCCATATTCATTCTTTCCACTACGGCCATGTCGTTTCATGGTATCTCTGATACCTAGATAAATACATAGGGTGGAACAAACCGTAAACCAACGTTTTGCTTATTCATCACAACAAAATTATACATATACAAAACAAGTTTTGGAGCCAGCATTACAAACGGGGATATGTACAGTACAAAGTTACAATTATTTATGTACAGCCCGTTCTTTCTCTTCTTGTTTCAACTCGTCTAAGGGCCAACTCTGCAGTCTCGGGCTTTATGTCCTTCTGTACCATACGAGTAGCAAATGGGTGGAGTTTGCCCTGCCACTGCTCCATCCTTAGCTTTCTTTGTACTTGGCGCATTACAATGGCAGCCCCGGGCAATATGTCCTACGTTTCTGCACGCAAAACAAAAATGCCTTTCCTTTGTTCCCATAGTGGTAGAAGAGGTCGACTCCCGTATATGTCTGTTCTTCTTCCGCTTACGAGAACTTGATGTTGGCATCTTTGTAACGGTGGGCACACTGGCACCGTACCTTGCCCGGAACTGATTTAAGTCCATTTCCAAACACCGAGCTATCGTGACCAAAGCACAAAAGCCAAGTAACTTTGTACCCACCAATATACTTCGTAGTTCCTCGCGCAGACCATTATAAAATCTGTTGATCTTCGTCTCCTCACTTTCAACCACACACTCTGCATGTTGTCTCAGCGCCACAAATGCATGAAAGTACTCCTCGACCGTATATGGTCCTTGGATCAGACGCATATTCAACAGCGGGGCCGATTCTCTTTTCCTTTCCATCTTCTCAGGTACACCAACCGGCATGAGAGGCACCATCAGAACAGAGGGTTGTACATGTCCCTCGTGGCGGGCGTTGATCATTGCAAAACCACATCAGTGATCAATCGGATCGTTGCTACCGAATGAGGGAGTGTTGGCTCATTAATCCTCATTACATGTTGGGGTTCTTGCTGTCCCTCATTACTGCTAGTCGCCTACAAGCATGAAACACACAAGTACGCAACTAAAATGTTGCACAAAGTAGAAGCAGGAACACACAAGGAACCCAAATAGAGCACACATTCACGCCCTCACAAAAGCAAGAGCACACATTCACGCCCTCACACAAGCAAGAGCACACATTCGCGCCCTCGGACAAGCAAGAGCACACATTTGTGCCCTCGCACAAGCAAGAACAACAATTAGGAATGCGCAGGTTCCTCAAAAAAGTGTATTTGCATTCCTTAGTGGACATTCAAGAGTTCATTAGTATTACAGCAGTTTGCACAGACATGTGCTCTCCACCCCACAAAAGAATTCGACCACGAATTCGAAAGAGGAAGACCAAGATAAGAGGATACAAAAATGTAACAACTCCGTTAAATAACATATAATAGAAGGTCCGGCTGGGGCCCCACACTATATGCCACAAACAGACGGTGAAGTTACAGGTTAATACCAAATCATAAACGCAACCTAACTCAAAGCATGCTAGCGGAAGCTTAAAGTTAACATTGAACTCAACCATTCAGAATGTCCACTATATATAAATTGCACATTAATATATATACACCAAAGGAATGTATTAAATACACAAAGTTAGGGCCTTAAGGCCTTACAGTTCCTCTTTTCATAGTATGGATTACATACATCGGCACGCAGACCGGCCATACATGAATAAAAGACAAAAGAATTTTCCTTAGCCTTCAAGGGCTAGCAGTTGTAGCGGCAATAGCAGCAGCAGGGACTTCAGCCTTTTATTTACCGCTCGGCTCTCCAGCACCTGCACAGGGACAATCCACCCAGAAGGTGGTAAATAAGGCAACAGTCAGCATTAAGCTGACCAATTTTATAACAATCCTACCCCTTTTCTCGAGACAGTGGTATTCCTTCCCTACAGAGAATTGCATCAATAGATATAACATATCTTGTGCTCTTACGCACAAATAATCCATCACAATCATCAGCCACCTGGCCCGACGATCTGTGCACTTAGGCACACTTTTGGGTACACCGGCGAACCGGGATCAACACCATTGAGCATTTAGTCTTGATGGCGCGCAGGCCTAAGACTCTCATTATACTGCTGATGAAAGCCCAATGCCTTGGCACTCTCTTGTACAGCCAACATAACGCAGGTATAGATCCACCACCCCCCGTTACTCAAATCATCTTGTCATCACCAAGCACATCGTACTTGCGGCTACAATTAAAGGCGCGGGTCGGCTTCACCTTTCCTGTTTGGCAAGAAGCCTTTTAAGAGCTCGCAGCTCATAATAGCAATAATGTCCACCGAGGACTGGCTTCATAATCCAAAAGGGGAGTTAATGCCGCCGTCTTTCCCGATCGCTTGGCGGGTTCAGCAGAACTCTCTATCTGCCCCCAAACTCAACCCAAACCCTGCAGTTCATGCAGTGCCAGAAAAATTGGTCTTTCATAGCATACAACACAAGCATTACAAGGGTGTTTTCCTGAAATTCCTCATTCCAGTACTTCTTGCTACTTCCCTTCACAGGCCCAACCCATTGACTCCACAAACTACACGTTTATACGCAGAGTCTTCTCCAGTGCAAAATATGCAACATCACCAATCCAGACCAACCTGTCCAGATGGGCTTCACACAGCATGCCTATCCCGTACTACACATTTCTGGGTCTAAATACAGACTCAATTGGGGATAGAAACTATTGACCCACTGAGATCACTTATTCTTTCCACCTTTTGGTGGAGGATCCCATGCTCATGCATAAAGGAGGACTTCACTTTTCCAAGAAGGAAGATCATTACCCTTGACGATCTCTTGGGATCCAGAGAAATCTTAGCCGATGGAAAGGACCGCAGCAATCTTGCCTCCACAGATCAAGCCTCAGATCTCTAAACAGAACTCCAACGCTCCCACAGTGGCCGAATCTTCTCCTCTTCCTCCTCCTAGCTCTCCTCTTTCACTAAGCTCGTGAGAGAGATAATGGTTAAGTGAAGAATGATATCTTCACTCAATCCCAGAGATAACCCCAGCTGGGAATACCGGGGGCTATTGGATTAAGGATAATGGAAACGAACGACCACAAATTGGCTGAAAAGTCTAATTTTGCGGCTGACACGGCCTGTGACACGCCGTATTACAGGATGTGTACTGTAAGCGGTACATGAACTGACTCATCAAGAAAAGGATACGGCCCTGTGATACGCCTGTGTCACAGGCCATGTGTCCTGACACGGCTTCATACACGCCCGTGTCTAGCCCGTGTTCGATAGGCCGCATAACCTTGGCCACAACCCGAGAGGGACACGCCCGTGTGGCTGGGCATGTGCTTCACTCAACGATTGTCGAGATCATGGCGTTAAGTGTCGAGAGCATGGCGTTGAGTGCACACCGAGAAGGACACGGCTTGGGACATGCCCGTGTCCAAGGCTGTGTACCTCACTCAATGCCTTCTCGAGACCAAACCACACTCAACGCCTTCTCGAAAAGCCCAAGCAGGACACGCCCTAGGACACGCCCGTGTCCAAGGCCGTGTCTAAGCCTTAAATCCAAACTTTGGAATTTTGGGATTTTGGGGTGTTACAGGTTGTCATCAGTAGATCCAAAGATGATGTCATCTATATAGTTCTGAACTAGGATGATCTTGCCCTTAGATTCCCTTAGGAATAGGGTCTTTTTTATCTTCCCCTTGAGAATTTGTTCTCAATGAGGAAGCTAGACAATGTCTCATACCACGCTCTAGGGGCTTGCTTTAGCCTATATAAAGCTTTCCTAAGTCTATAAACAGAATCAGGTGAGTTAGAAACTATAAAACCTAGAGGCTACTCAACATAGACTTCCACTTTTAAGTCACCATTCAGGAAGGCAGACTTCAGATCTGTCTAGTAGACCTTGAATCCCTTGTGTGCAGTATATGCAGGAGCAATCTTATGGCCTCCAACCTTGCTACAGGGGCAAAGGTTTTATCAAAATCAATGCCTTCTTCCTATCTGTACCCCTTAGTTACTAATCTTGCTTTGTTGTTGATTATAATGTCATTTTCTTTAAGTTTGTTTTTGTAAATCCACTTGAATCCAATGAGATTATGTCCATGAGGTCTAGAAACCAGCTTCCAGACATTGTATCTTTTGAACTAGTTTAGTTCCTCTTGCATAGCCACTATCCAGAATTAATTTATGTTGGCCTCTTCAAACTTCTTTTGCTCCACTTATGACAGGAAGCTTGCATACATAGTTGTATTAAGATTTCTGCTTCTTGTCACTACTCCATAGCTTAGTTCACCAATGATTTGGTGAACAGGATGGTCTTTTAAATGCCTAATTGTTTGAGGTAATCTTCTTTTAGCAAAAGCTTCAGGAACAGCCTCTGGCTGATCATCCTCTACTCCAAGTGTGTCTAGTAGACCTTCTGAAGTATCCACTTCATTTTGGATAGTTGTTTCTACTTCCTTGATGGTTAGTGTTGGAGTTACCATGGTGATCTAGAAGTGGTCAAACATATAATCTCACTGCCAACGCGATATGAGTCTGCATGGTCGCACATAAAAGCATGTGGATAAATTGGAATATTGATTGTGTTGGTAAAGGTTACCAATCACCATACAAAATGGGCTCAGGTAAATGTTGCCAGGGAGATTCATCGAGAATGGTTCGACGAGAGTCGTCGAGTATGACTCGGCGACTAAGGCAAATTCGTCGAGAGTCGATGAGAGTCGTCTAGTATGACTCGGCGACTAAGGCCAATTCAACGAGAGTCGACGAGAGTCGTTGATTATGACTCGACGACTATGGCAAAATCGTCTAGAGTCGTCGAGTATGACTCGCCGACTAAGGCATAATCGTCGAGAATCAAACTGTTCGATTCTCGCCGATTCTGCGACTGATTCTCGCCGATTCTGCAATTGATTCTCGCCGATTCTGCGACTGATTCTCGCCGAACCTGGAGGTGATTCTCGCCGAACGGTCCAGAAGCCCTATCCTGTGTGGTCTGCGGATAGCGATACCTTTGGACTGTTTATGCCTTTGGTATAAATAGGGGACTTAGGGTTTTGGGAAAAATACATATAGATCGGGATTTCTCCTGTAGCCGAATCAAATCCGACGGAAACGTTCCGCCGCTAATTTGCTCCGCCGATTCCCGAACCCCGATAGACGAAAGTGTTCCATCGCCTCTTCGCTTCGCCGACCTCCTCCTCTCCGGCGACTGTCATTGGTGTTGCTCCTCCTGGAACGGACCTAGCAGTCCGTGGAAGTGCAAGGTGCGGTTGATCTCCTTCCCGACCCTTCGTGTGACGAAGCTCGGTGTTCTCCCGCTCGTGTGGATTTCTGTAGAGACGTGGACATTATTCCATGTAGAACTCTCCACCGATAAGGACTCAAAGCTTGGAGCATCTCCGTTGAGTTGTGACTCAACGCCGCTAAGGTAATTTTTGCCTAGTTGTTTGTTAACTTCTTGATTCAACTTTCATTGCCCGATCCTATCTCTTTGGGTTGTTCTTGATATTTTATTCCTTCCGCTGCATGCACAAGCGTTAGGCCATCCTCATAGAGAAACCCAACAGTGGTATCAGAGGCAGGTTACGGCCATGATTGTTGTATTGGAAGTTAGGTTATTCCAGTACGTGTAAACCTAGGGATTTTGAAGCGTTCTAAATGTCAAGATTTAATCCTGGTACATCAATTGTTGATGGTTTTTCAAAGGGAGATTGGTGGGCCCATAACCCACAGGTTAGGGGCTCTGCCCCTTGGAACCCCGCTAGGAACGTCTGGGATTTCATGGTAATTTCTAATTGTTAGAAATTGTTGTCTCCTTAGCAGTAACCGTCCCTCGAGTGGTTAATGAACCAGTGTATTGTTTTGTATTTTTAAACCAACAATGAGAGACGAGCTTGTCTACTGCTTTAAGTCGAGTTGCCTTTGCCTTTGTCCAATGCATGTAAATCTGAAGATTTATGAGAGTCCGGATGTTCAGATTTAGCCCTTCCTTCTATCAAGTGTTGATAGTGCCAGGTTGTGCACATAAGGGATGCATGTGGCTTTTAGAAATTGTTTTTCTGTGGATGTGCACAATGATCAAATGTTGATCATGGTTAATTGTTAACCTATAATTTAAAATTCCTTAATCTAATATTAAGTGTTCGGATGCCTTCCGATGGATGACACTCTTCCTGCCTCGGTCGATGAAGTGTGGGCTTGCCAAAGCAAGGTGCATTAATATATCTTGGTAAGGGTGCGAGCGGATAATTGTGATATCCCACTATCGACATCGGGTATAACTTAACAAGGTGACCTCAAAGGTTGAGTGCCTAGAGGCATAGGGTTTGCATGCACCATATGATGGATGCGAATAAGAAGTTATTCACCAACCATACAAGAATTGCATGAGGATGCAATTGGCAAGCGTTGCCTACCTAAATAACTGCATCGTGAGAGAAAAGCCAAAGCTGACTCATTGTGTTGGTGAAATATGGATCTTGTCCACTAAGAGAGAAGCTCGCATGAACTCTCTGAATTGATAGTGAGGGCTATTATTTCGAATAAAATAGTGGGAGTTTTAATTGAAGTCCATATTAAAAAAAAATTGTATTTTGAAATTTTGGTACTGATATTATTCTGCATGAATTCTTGTAGAATTTCATGGCAAATGGTTCACACTCCACTTTGTCTCTGAGAGCCATCCTTGAGAAGGATAAGCTCAGTTGGACTAATTACATGGACTGGTACAGGAACCTGAGATTTGTTCTCAGGCAAGAACAAAAGCTCTATGTCTTGGACGAAGAAGCCCCCGAGGTGCCGACCGGGAATTCTTCCCGTGCTGATAAAGATACTTATAAGAAGTATACTGATGACGCCTTAGACATCGAATGCCTTATGCTTGCCACCATGAACTCTGAGCTTCAAAAGCAACATGAGAACATGGGGTGCAAGGAGATTGACGAGCATCTCAAGAAAATGTTTCAAGGGCAAGCTCGTCAAGAGAGGTTTGACGTCACAAAAGCGTTGTTTCAGTGCAAGATGGGAGTTCGAGACTCAGTAGGGACTCACGTACTCAAGATGATTGGGTATATAAAGAACCTTGAAAGGCTAGGTTTTCCTCTGGGTCAAGAGTTGGTCACAGATATAATCCTGCAATCGTTGCCGGACAGTTATGAGCAGTTTGTCTTGAACTACAACATGAATGAAATAGACAAGACACTGCCCGAGCTCCTAGGCATGTTGAGAACTGTCGAGATAAATATGAAAAAGGCCAAGCATGCCAGCCCCATATTGATGGTGCATAAGGGCAAGGGCAAGGCCAAGGGCTCTAAGAAGACGAAGGTGGGACCTGAGTCACATCTCGAGCCCAAGTCTTCTGCACTGATGAAAAAGAAGAGCACGGTGAAGGAGGGGAAATGCCACCACTGTGGCAAGGCTGGTCATTGGAGGAGGAACTGTCCTTCTTACATTGAGGGTCTGCAGAAAATGAAGGGAGGTATGACTTCCGCTTCAAATATTTATGTTATAGAGATAATTCTTTCTGCTCCTTCATCATGGGTATTGGATACCGGATGTGGTTCTCACATTTATACAAATGTGCAGGAATTGGGAAGGAGAAGATTGCTGAGTAAAGGGGAGGTGGACCTGCGTGTCGGCAATGGAGCAAGAGTTGCTGCTATAGCCATAGGGGTTTACCGTCTTTCTTTGCCGAGTGGGCTTGTAATAGAACTAGATAATTGTTATTTTGTTCCGACCATAACTAGAAACATTATATCCATTTCATGCTTGGACATGATTGGATTTTCTTTTATAATTAAGAACAACTATTGTTCTATATTTAAGAATGATGTTTGTTATGCTGTAGCCCAATTGTTTAATGGTCTTTATGTTTTGAACTTGGACCATCAGATCTATAATGTAGAAAATAATAAAAGACTAAGAACAAATGACTCAAACCCTACATATCTCTGGCATTGTCGTTTGGGCCATATAAACGAGAAGCGCATATCCAAGCTCCAAAAAGATGGACTTTTGGACTCATTTGATTATGAATCATTTGAGCGATGCGAATCTTGTTTGTTAGGCAAGATTACTAAAGCCCCTTTCACTGGTTATACTGAGAGGGCTGAGGATCTCTTGGGTGTTGTACATAAGGATTTATGCGGACCCATGAGCTCCATGGCTAGAGGTGGGTATTTCTACTTCGTTACATTTACTGATGATTTCAGTAGATACGGATATGTGTATCTTATGAAGTGCAAATCCGATACCTTTGAAAAGTTCAAAGAGTTCAAGAATGAAGTAGAAAACAAGTTGCGTAAAAGGGTTAAAGCACTCTGATCTGATCGAGGTGGCGAATACCTGAGTCATGAGTTCCGTGATAATCTGAAGGAGTGTGGTATTGTATCACAGCTCACTCCACCTAGAACACCACAGCATAATGGTGTGTCTGAGAGGAGAAATCGTACTTTGTTAGACATGGTACGTTCGATGATGAGTCATACAGACTTGCTTGTTTCCTTTTGGTCTTTTGCTTTAGAGACTGCTGCAATGACACTGAATTGCGCTCCAACGAAAATGGTTCTGAAGACACCATATGAGATATGGACTGGGAAATGTCCTAGTATGTCGTTTATTAAAATTTGGGGCTGTGAGGCATACGTGCGACGTCAAATGCCTGACAAGCTGGAACCCAAATTGGATAAATGTTATCTGGTGGGATATCCTAAGGAAACGAAAGGGTATTACTTTTACCTACCGTCTGAGGGCAAAGTGTTTGTCGCAAGGACTGGCGTGTTCTTGGAGAAAGAGTTCTTATCAAGAAAGACTGAAAAGGTAGAACTTGAAGAAGTTCAAGAACCACAAGTAGTGAATGAACCGGAATTGGATTCTGTAGATAGGACTACAAGAAGTTATAGCTAGAGAACCTGCTCAAGAAACACAGGTCCTACGTAGATCTGGTAGACCTAGATTTGAGCCTAAGAGATATGGATTTCTCATGTCTCAAATAGGTAATGTGTTGCTTATGGATCATGATGATGAACCAGCAACCTACCAAGAGGCTATGAATGGACCGAACTCCGACAAATAGCTTGAGGCTATGTAATCCGAAATGGACTCCATGTATGCAAACCAAGTTTGGAACTTGGTGGAACCACCTGAAGGGGTACGACCCATAGGGTGCAAGTGGGTCTTCAAGAAGATGACCGACATGGATGGGAATGTACAGACATTCAAAGGGTGACTGGTGGCTAAGGGTTTCAAGCAAATTCATGGTATTGACTATGATGAGACCTTTTCCCCTATTGCCATGGTAAAGTCCATACGGATACTGCTTGTTATTGCTGCGTATTATGACTACGAGATCTGGCAGATGGATGTCAAAACGGATTTCCTTAATGGAAACCTCCTTGAGGAAGTGTACATGACAAAACCCGAGGGTTTTGTATCCCCAAATGAAGCCACTAAAGTATGCAAGCTGAATAGGTCCATCTATGGACTGAAGCAGGCCTCTCGAAGTGGGAATCTTCATTTTGATGAGAAAATCAAAGAGTTTGGTTTCATCAAGAATGAAGATGAGCCTTGTGTTTACAAGAGAATCAGTGGGAGCACTGTAGTCTTCCTGATATTGTATGTAGATGACATACTGTTGATTGGGAATTACATTCCTACCCTAATAGTTGTTAAGAACAACCTAGTGAACTGCTTTTCTATGAAGGACTTGGGTGAAGCGACTTACATACTCGGTATTAAGATCTATAGAGATAGATCGAAGAAGTTGCTGGGTTTGACCCAGAGTACATACATCGAGAAGATGTTGAAGTGGTTCAACAAGCTTGAGTCCAAGAAAGGATTTTTACCCATGTCTCATGGTGTGAATCTCTCTAAGGACCAGTGTCCAAAATCTTGTGAAGATAAGGACCGCATGAAGTTGATTCCATATGCTTCGGCAATTGGATCAATCATGTATGCAATGTTATGTACTCGACCCGATGTCTCCTTTGCTTTGAGCATGACTAGCAGGAATCAGTCAGACCCCGGTGAGTGTCACTTGACTGCAGTCAAGAATATCCTGAAGTACTTGAGAAGGACAAAGGATGTGTTCTTGGTGTATGGTGGAGAGGAAGAGCTCGTTGTAAATGGTTACACGGATGCTAGCTTCCAAACTGATAGGGACGACTCAAAGTCTCAGTCAGGTTTTGTGTTTTGCCTTAATGGAGGAGATGTGAGCTGGAAGAGTTCCAAGCAAGAGACAGTTGCTGATTCTATAATAGAGGTCGAGTATATCGCAGCAGCTAACGCAGCGAAGGAGGCTGTATGGATTAGGAAATTCATCGGCGAGCTTGATGTAGTTCCTAGCATTGTTGGTCTCGTAGTTCTCTACTGTGAAAACAATGGTGCAATTGCACAATCTAAGAAACCTAGATCCCATCAGCGCTCCAAGCACAAACTTTGGAGGTTCCATCTTATTCGTGAGCTTTTCAAATGAGGAGATGTGAACATTTGCAGAGTGCCGACTGAGGAGAATATTGCGGATCCACTGACAAAGCCTCTCGCGCAGAGAAAGCATGATGGTCATACTAGATCAATGGGTATACGATACCTAAATGATCAACTCTAGTGAGAGCCTTGTGGGTTGCATGTAAACATATATTCTGTTGGCTGTTTATTGTTTATTCATATGATTAATTGTGTACAAATGTTTTTTTTGACAATTAATGGCAAGTTCTTTTATTATGGTTTCTCTATGCGATAGTTAAATGTTAACATAATAAATTCCCTTAGAATGTTTGCTTCCATAGGACATCAAGTACGAGACTTGAATGTGAGAGCCTATGATTTATTTGAAGCTTCATTCTTAAAAGGTCCCTGGTCGTTGTATCATCATAAAAACTAAGGGTGATGATGATACATGAAGACTAGCACGTGCGTTGACTGATGACCAGTTCTCACAGGTCATGATATTGTGATATCAAGTCATCACGTGGGTACTTGTTAATGAACAAGTTGTACTGGACAGACCAAACCTGAGACTACTTTGTGGATTGTTATCTAATCGTTTCATGAGTAGGTCTCAATTGACAATGGTGTTGTGGTCCTTTGACCTGAAGTCACAGCATTCATCAAGTGAGGAAGAGCGTGCTTTGATGCCATCTAAAGTCTTCCTTGAGAAAGGTTGATGATAAGGGTGGTTGTTGGGCACGTTACGAATCATTTGGGTGTTTGTGTGTGAGCAGATATGGGATTTGTCCTCCTATATGACAGGATTTGCATCCATGGGCCCCTTGATGGAACTGGACTGAGAAATGCATGGCCATGCTTGGTTGAGTAAATATGTGATATTGGACTCACCATTCTCTGGAAGTCCGTTCTAGATCAAGAAACTTGGATTGAGCTATTATGAGGGTGACACGGTCTATGCCTCTAGTTCTTTCTGGATATAAGGGACAAAGGGACAAAGAAACCGCTAGGACATTGTTCATAAAGGCTTATGAGTTATGAACTCTTATTGCTTGGGGACCAATGATGCATTGCTAGATGCCGCTCATTATTTGTGAGGTTTTTGGTTTGATACTTCCAAGATCAAGTGGGAGACTGTTGGAGTTACCATGGTGATCTAGAAGTGGTCAAACATGTAATCTCACTGCCAACGCGATATGAGCCTTTAGGGTCGCACATAAGAGCATATGGAGAAATTGGAATATTGATTGTGTTGGTAAAGGTTACCAATCACCATACAGAATGGGGTCAGGCAAATGTTGCCAGAGAGATTCGTCGAGAATGGTCCGATGAGAGTCGTCGAGTATAACTCGGCGACTAAGGCCAATTCATTGAAAGTCGACGAGAGTCATCGAGTATGACTCGGCGACTAAGTCAAATTCGATGAGAGTCGACGAGAGTCGTCGAGTATGACTCGCCTACTAAGGCAAAATCGTCGAGAGTCGTCGAGTATGACTCGCCGACTAAGGCATAATCGTCGAGAATCGAACTGTTCGATTCTCGCCGATTCTGCGACTGATTCTCGCCAATTCTGCGATTGATTCTTGCCGATTCTGCGACTGATTCTCACTGAACCTGGAGGTGATTCTCATCGAACGGTCCAGAAGCCCTATCCTGTGTGGTCTGCGGATAGCGATACCTTTGGACTGTTTATGCCTTTGGTATAAATAGGGGACTTAGGGTTTTGGGAAAAATACATATAGATCGGGATTTCTCCTGTAGCCGAATCCAATCCTACGGAAACGTTCCGCCGCTCGTTCGCTCCGCCGATTCCAGAACCCCGACAGACGGAAGTGTTCCGCCGCCTCTTCGCTCCGCCAACCTCCTCCTCTCCGACGACTGTCGCCGGTGTTGCTCCTCCTGGAACGGACCTAGCAGTCTATTGAAGTGCAAGGTGCGGTTGATCTCCTTCCTGACCCTTCGTCCGACGAAGCTCGGTGTTCTCCCGCTCGTGTGGATTTCTGCAGATACGTGGACATTATTCTACGTAAAACTCTCCACCGACAAGGACTCAAAGCTTGGAGCATCTCCGTTGAGTTGTGACTCAACGCCGCTAAGGTAATTTTTTCCTATTTTTTGTTAACTTCTTGATTCAACTTTCATGGCCCGATCCCATCTCTTTTGGGTTGTTCTTGATGTTTTATTCCTTTCACTGCGTGCACAAGCGTTGTGCCATTCTGTTAGAGAAACCCAACAGTTAGATTGTCCATCATTTGTTCTATACCTATAGTACTGGAAGAGGAGCTTGGCAGCTCCCTGTTAATCATGCTAGACTCATCAAAGACTACATGCACAGACTCATCTATAACTTGGCTTATCAAGTTGTATACCCTATAAGCTTTACTATGATTGTTGTACCAAAAAAAATCTCATCAAAGGACTTGGCAGCAAACTTATTCATATAGGACTTTCAATTATGAAGCACATAGAACTTACTACCAAATATTCTGAGATAGCCCAGATTTGGTTTTCTACCCTTCAAGATCTCATAGGGAGACATCTTGTGGCTTTTAGTGATAGAGGCCCTATTGAGGACATGACATGCCTCAGCCCAAAAATATTATGGGAGAGATGTATCACATAACAAGGTTCTTCTAGCCTCTATGAGAGTTCTTTTTTTCCTCTCAACAATCCCATTTTACTGGGGAGTTCTAGGAGAAGAAAATTCTTGATGAATCCCTTGCTCTTCACAGAACTCTGCCATGCCTTCAGACTGGAATTCTGTTCCATGGTCACTTCTAATTTTGACCATAGAACTGTTAAACTCATTCTGAATTTGCTTGACAAACTTGATGATGATATCAAGGGTCTCATTCTTTTTCTTGAGAAAGAACACCCAAGTAAACTTTGAATAGTCATCAACCACCACAAGGGTGTAGACTTTCCTACCAAGACTATGAACAGGCATAGGACCAAATAGGTACAAATGCAAGAGGTATAAGTACCTCACAGAGTCTTGAGGACTAGTTCCCTTGAAGGAAGCTTTGGTCTTCGTAACCTTTTGGCAAGCTGAGCAAATGTTATCCTTGGTGCATTTCACATTTGAACCATTCCTAACTAACTCTTGCCTAAAGCGCTTGCCAATAGTCTTGTAATTCAAGTGAGCTAGTCTCTTGTGCCACTAGACACAATATGAGACTTTTTCATTTGCTACAAGACAAATAGGAGAATCTAAGTCCAGACATAGAATGTTTAAATAGTAAACATTTCCACTCCTAGTGCCTGTCAATATGACTTCTTTTCACTAGACCTCCTAATCAGGCACTCATCCTTGTGGAAGACAATAACATAGCCAAGATCAGAGAGTTGTTTTATGCTTATAAGGTTGTGTCACAAGCTTCAACATAAGCCACTTTTGTGATAGTGACTATGTCATTGGTAATCTTACCATAGCCTCTAGTTACCCCTCTATCAGAACCACCAAAGATAACCTTGGGTCCATTTTTTACTGGGGTGAACTCCTTCAAGTTGCTCCATGTTCCAGTCATGTGCTTGGAACAACCACTGTCCAAGTACCATATTGGGATATAGCCACTTGAACTAACCTGCATGAAGAAGTTTACTTTACCTTAGGGCCCCAATTTCTATTGGGTCCTAGGTACACATTAGTTTGAAACTGAACATGTCCATCAGCAAGTTTTCTTACTGGTGGACTGACTTTAGCTCTGGCCACATTAGGATTATGCCAGCAGTCAATGGCATAATGGACTACCTTGCCACAACACCAGTAGTCATGTATATTGAATCTTATTTTCTGTGTAGCCTTGCATATGATTTGAATGCAGTCTTGATAGAAGGAAGAGGGGTAGCAGCCACTTTCTGATTCCTTTCAGCAAGGATTTCACTGAAAGTTAGTCTACTTGCTAGCTTATGTGGCATATTCTGGATCCTATCAGTAGCACATTTCTTTTCAGGCAGAGTGCTCTTGATAGCATAGAAAACAGCCATATCAGGCAAGCTAATAGACTGACCCTTAGTCAGATTTTGTGCTGACAGGTTCTGAAAATTGGATGCAGCCACATTTTTGAGAGGGAGGGTTGTAGCACCAAAAACAAAAGGTCCATGATGGGCCATTTGAATTTCTTCATAGGCAGCCTTAAAGGAACTTCCCCTACTATACCTTCCATAGTGTCTTAGAAAATCTTTTATTCTACTTGTGTAAGCACCATTTATATAGTGACCATATATACTTTCCTGGTCATACCTATTTGAAGGGAATATCACCCTCTTGAATGGGATAGGTTGCCTAGATGCCATAGGCACAACTGGAACTTCCCTTTCCCTTTGGGATGGGCAAGTCTTGTGTTATCTTTGAAGCCCAACCCCTTCTTGCCCTTCTACGAGGAGAAGGAGTCTATCAAAGGCAACACTATATTGGGCTAAGAGAAACTGGCCAAAATACCTTTCTCCCTTTGGAGCTTTTCCTTAAGATCTGTAATGAGACTATTATTGCTCTTGATAGTCTCCATCTGGATGCCTGACAGGGTTTTTAGTTGACTGAGTTCCCTCATTGTCTGATTCAGCACAGAAGCTATTTCTGCAAGCCGAGAAGCAGCAGGCTGAAGAGACAAAATCTCCTTCGCCTGCTTCTTAGTCAACTTCTTGCATTTCTTAAAGTCATCCATAAGTTCACTATATTTGTCAATCAGTTGATTGACATCATCTTCTGAGCAAGAATCATCTTCACCATTAGATGAAGAGGCTTCTGCATAGGGACTTGTCTCATACCTAGACACAGAGCTAGATAGAGAATGGACCTTACTTTGACCAGGCTGATCCTTGATGTCCTCTTCATTAGTCATTGTCATCAGTCCATGGCAGTTGTAGGCATCATCTCCATCAGCATCCACCTCTAATTCACTGTCCACAAGTGTCAGAGGGGCCTTGACTCCTATCCTTGTAGCAGGATAGTCTTCATCTGCTGAAACAGTTTCCTGTTCAGCAGCAACAGTAACTAGCCCAATATAGGCTTCCTCTTATTCAGACTCTGATGATGATGAGTCTGTCCAGCTCTTCTCTTTCTTAGCCACAAGGGACTTTTCTTTCTTGCCCTTGTGCTTTTGGTGAGATTTCTTCTCACCATCATCTCTTCTCTTCACAGGGCAATCAACAATGACATGTTCTTGCTTGCTACAGCAGTTACAGATAATATTAGAAGAGTTCTGTTTACTGGTTTTAGAGTCATACCTGTCCTCCTTGGAGATTTTATTCCAATAATGAGCTGAAGTGGAGGGCCTACTCTTCCAGTGCTTCTTCTTCATCAGCCTATGGAGCTACCTTGAGAAAACAGTAAAGTCCTCATCAGACATGTTGCTGTCTGATGCCTCTAATTTAGAGCTGTATGAATCTGCTGGTCTTCTTAGAGGAGAAGGGGTCTTTCTCTTATTTTTCCTTGTGGCTTCAACTTTGAAAGCTACATTCTTCTCTTTGGCTTGAGACTTTCTCTTGGTCTCTTCCTCTTTCTTGACTATTAGTTGCATCTCATATGAGAGCAGTTTTCTAAATAGGGTGTCAGGTGGAGTGTCACCCAGCTTAACCATTTCTCTGATGGCATGCATTTTTGTGTCTCCGTCTCTGGTGAGAGAACTAAGGAACTTATCATTTAGCTTATAATGTCTAAATATCCTTCCATAAGTCCTTAGTTCATTCACAATACTAAAGAATTTTTCATAGCAGGTGGCTATGTCTTCTCCTTTAGACTATCTGAAAGCTTCATACTCCTGGTTTAGCATGGACTTTCTATCATCCCTGACCTCCTATGTGCCTTCCAAGTAGATCACCAGAATGTCCCACATTTCCTTTGCATTTGTGCAGAGAATCAGATTCTGATGGGTAGAATCATAAATTGCACTAACAATGATATTCTGAGCCCTCTTGTCCATAATGGCAAGAATGACTTCATCCTTTGTCATCTCAGCATAAGTCTTGGGTGTCTAGATATTTTCATCTAGAACAGACACTTTTATGGGGATGAAAGGTCCTTCCTTAACTATTATAAAGATTCTAGGTCGGCTGCTTCCATTAATAGCCTAACCCTTTTCTTCTAGATGCCAAATCCCCCCTTCCTGTAGATAGGAAGTTTTATGGTACCCAGCTCCTTATAGTTCACTCCTGAACCCATAAGGATAGTTTGTAGCTACCTTGGAAGATCACTCAGATGGTTAGATCCTTTTTGAGTAACCTCCCTCTGATTCCACTTGAAAGTCTTTATTTTCAAGGTAGCTTACAACCTAGGGGTGAATAGGTTATCACACTGATATTATTAGCTTTTAATTTTATCTTTCTCGGTGCTTAGTGTGTTTGCAGTACTTAGCTTTCAAGTATCTGCACAAAGAAAACAACACAGAAAAGCACACACAGATTTATAGTGGTTCCCCAACTTTTGGGTACATCCACTCTCCTCCCACCTTACCATCTTTCTGTTAATCAAGGCACTTCTCCAAACCATTGCTCCAAAGAGAAAACACCTCAGATCCCTCAGGATCTCTCAGTCTCCTCCAAGACATACAGCTTAGCCACAATGTCCTATAACTCATTGATCAACAGATCACCTACCTTAGGCCAAAGGCCCTACACTCAGCTGGGAGGATAGACCTACCTTAGATCCACTAGGGATCCTACCTCAGACCCAAAGGTCCTACTCTTAGAGAGTATTCCTCTCCTACAGCTCAGTGATCAATTGACCACCTACCTCAGATCTAAATTGGATCCTACAGCTCAGGCAAATTTGCCATACCTCAGACTCAGTGAGCCCTACAACTCAGATCCAAAAGGATCCTACTGGAGTGAAATAGATTTATGTTTATTATAGAGAAATTTCTCTGTGATAACCCCTTGAGCTGAGTTATCTCAGCTCTAACTTTTTTCACAGCTATAAGGATCTTGAGCTGGAAGTAACTAGCAGTAAATTGCTCTTCTTCTTCCTTCCTAGGATAGAATTAGCTACTTTGTTCTTTCTTCTTCTTAGCTTCAGAAGTAGATCTTCAGATTTGAGCTTTCTGAACTGAGAAGCAACTTGTTCTGCAGAAGCTTGTTCTCTGTTTTTGCTCCTACCTCAGAAGGAAGAACTTCTAAACTTGCTTGTGCGGGTGAAGATGGCACCAGCTAATTGAACTTTTTGGTTCTAGCAGGAAGACTTCAAGCTTTTTCTCGGCATTAATGGTGAGGAAGATGAAGTCCAGGCGCAACTTTTTAAATCGATAAAGCCCTAAAAGTTATCTGCGTCTTGGCCAATCTCTTCCTTTTATAGTTCCCCGATCAACGGCTCTTAGAAATCAGTGGGGGCCCATTAGCAGCTTCCAGTTGCTCCTTGTTTTAATGGAAGAAATCATACAATAGCTTCACGGCAGATTTTGTCGTGTTCTGTAGCTTCTCCATACTTGTTTTGCAATTAGTTGTCTTTCTCAATTTTACATATTTTGCTGACGTCAGCACCTATGGACTTAGCCAAAATCGAGCATCAGTAGAATTGGCATTGAGTGAGTGAGCTTCACTCAACGCCAAAATACTTAAACAGATTTCTATCTATCTAGGCGTTGATAGCATTGAGTGAGCATGCCTCACTCAACGCTTTTTGCCTTAGCTTATTCTTCAGCCTTTTTTGCATGCTTGGCGTTGAGAGCATTGAGTGACCATGCCTCACTCAACGCCATATGGCTTAGCCATTCTTTCTATAATTTAGGCATTGAGAGCTTTGAGTGACCACACCTCACTCAACGCCTTATCCCTTAGTCATTTTCCTGCTTCTTTAGTATCTTAAGAACTGAGAGCATTGAGTGAGCATGCCTCACTCAATGCTTTTTGCTTTAGCTAGATTTTCTGAATCATGGCGTTGAGTGAGCTTGTCTCTCTTAATGCTTTCTGCCTTAGCCAGATTTTTTAGCGCCCTTACCGTTGAGTGAGTAGACTCCACTCAACGCATTTGGACATAGCCAAATTTCTATGTCTAAAAACACATACACTGACTGGATGAGTTACAGTCAATGCTTTACCATATATTGTTGAGTGAGCTTGCCTCACTCAATGCCTGTGGACTTAGTCAAATATCAGCATAGATTTTCTGTGGCTTTGACTGACTTCGCTTGTCTCACACCCTTCTATCACATGGCGTTGAGTGAGATGTCCTCACTCAACGCTTGTGGACTTAGACGGATTATCCAGTCTATCTTCTTTGGCTTAGCCTATCTCACAGCTTTTTGTTGTATGGTGTTGAGTGAGTAGACTTCACTCAATGCCTATAGACTTAACCATATTTCTGCGTGTTTGTTCTTAGGCTTTGACAAGTTGAGCCCTACTCATAGCTTTTTGCTATATGGTATTGAGTGAGTTGACTTCACTCAATGCTTGTGGACTTAGCCATATTTCTGTCTAGCCAATAGTTAGGCTTTGACTGTATAGGCTCTACTCAGCGCTATAAGTCATCTGGCTTTGAGTGTGTAACCTTCACTCAATGCCTATGGACTAAGATAGATTTTTGTTTATCCACATCTTAGGTAAGTATTTACCTGACCTAGCCACTTAGGCTACCTGTCCCATCATTGTTGTTATGACATCCTTGCATGCATGAACTCAGTCACTCATCAAATACAATTTATGTATGTCATTTACAAGATTGACTTCCTCAAATCTAGGACATTGTGGGCAATGGACCTAACAATAAGGTTGGGGATTGGAGAGATAGAAATCTGTCTAAGTCCACAAGCATTGAGTGAAGCCAATTCACTTAACGCCAGATGTTAAAGAAGGATGATGGAAAGGCTGAAAATTACAGAAGTCCACATGCGTTGAGTGAAGCCAGTTCACTCAACGCAAGATGCCAAAAAGCGTTGAGTAAGCTATGTATGTCAAAGCCTCAATAGTGGCAAGCAGAAAAGTGACTAAGTTCACGAGCGTTGAGTGAAGCCAGTTCACTCAATGCCATACAACACAAAGCGCTGAGGAAAGACTATTCAGTCAAATCTTAAGAAGAAGGATGACTGAAAAATTCCTAAGTCCACAGGCATTGAGTGATGTCAACTCACTCAACGCCATACAGCTAGAAGCATTGAATCAAGCTACTTCAGTCAAAGCCACAGATAATCTGTCAAAGAAATTCGACTAAGTCCAGAAGCATTGAGTGAAGTCAGCTCACTCAATGCCCAAAGAGGACAGCGTTGACAGAGACATGGTGATTCAAAGCTTAATGAAGACAGACAAAAAAATCTATCTAATTTTAGGGGTATTGAGTGATGAATATTCACTCAACGCACTCAACGCATCTACAAGCTAGAAGATTTCAGAATGAGGCTAAGTAAAAAAGCATTGAGTGATGAATACTAACTCAACCCTCTCGACGCCTAGCAGATACAGAGGGTTGCGACTAAGTACAGAAACGTTAAGTGAAGCCAGTTCACTCAATGCCTCAGCATGAAAACTGGTAATAAGTGAAGCGGCTAAGTCCAGGGGCATTGAGTTATTAAGGCTCACTCAACACTCTCAATGCCTAAGCAAGGAAGAAGAATTGTCTAAGTCCAAAGGCATTGAGTGAAGCCAGTTCACTCAACGCACTCAATTCCTGATGGTGCAGATAATTTGTTTAAGTCCAGATGCACTGAGTAAATCCTGTTCACTCAACGCACTCAACGCCTGGATTGAATCTGAAAATTTGGCTAAGTCCAAAGATGCTGACGTCAGTAAAAGTCAACCTAAGTCAATGGAATTCAAATTCCTTGTGGGAAAGCTGGAATTCACCACTAATGGCGTCGGCTGCCAGCTGTAAGGCTTTTTTGTAAAATGAAGGCTATATATCTGCAATTAAAGCGAGGCCCACAAGTCAAAACAACCGTTGGACGGTGGATGATAAAAGGAATAAGACTGGGGAAGGAGACAAGATCTTGGCTAGGGTTTTCTTTTCGCAAAGCGGCAGAACTTCTTCTTCATCCTCGCCATTATTGTCGAGCTCGAAGCAGAGGTCAAAAATCGACTGAACTCAAAAGATAATCAAGTTAGCTACTACGATCAACACCGGCAATAGCAAGATCAGAGACATTTCTCTGAGAGAAAAGCAACCAAGGCCTACCCCTACTGATGTTACTTCACAACCCAAGTAGAGCTTTTCCTGAAGATAATTTTCTAGATCTGTGAAGAAGGAATCTAGAGTGAGTTTTATCAGGACAAAAGGAGGAATACACAGAGATCATTTCTCTGTTGTCTATTCAACATCAACAAATCTACTTTTCTGTAAGATCTTTCTAGATCTGAGTTGTAAGCCTATTTATAAAGGTTGGGTGTAGGATCTTGTATAGATATGAGTGGTAGGATTTTCTTAAGAATCTGAGTGTAGGGCCTTGGCCTGAATTGTAGGGCACTTGTGCCTGAGTGGTGGGATCATTTGGATCTAAGGTAGGGTTATCCTCCTAGCCTGAGTGGTAGGGCCTTTGGCCTGGGATAGGTGATATCTTGATCACTAAGTTGTAGGGATTTGTGCCTGAGCTGTAGGTCTTGGAGGAGACTGAGTGGTCCTGCGGGATCGTGTTGTAAGCTCTTAGGAGTCGAGTTTTGGAGAAGGGGCCTTATCTAACAAATTTTTAGAAAGGTGAGGGACAGCAGACGTACCAATCTGGGGAACCGCTATGAATATTGTGTGTGTTATGTGTGATCTTCTTGAAAGAACAACTAATCTAATCACATCAGAGGGAGTTATCCCTCTATACAAAGTTTCATCAACAGGTTTCCCTGCCTCATCTTTGTCTATAGACATACTTGCCCACATGGGAGTTTTTATTATGGAGGTACTCTTCATTCCAAACTTTTTAATTAACTCCCTTGAGAACTTAGACTTAGAGAACTGGCTATAAATATTGTGTGTGTTGTGTGTGATCTTCTTGAAAGAAAAACTAATCTAATCACATCAGAGCCTAAAACACACAAAGTCAAAGAAAATCTTAAAAAGACCTAAAAAGCTATTCACCCCCCCCCCCCCCTCTTGGTGTTTAGCTACCCTTGCAAATAAAGACTTTCAAGTTGTATCAGAGGATGGTTGCTCAAGAAATACTTAACAGTCTGAGTAGATCTCCAAGGGTAGCAGTCAGAGTATACTTATGGGTTTAGGAGAGAACCATAAGGAGCTTGGTTCCATGAAGCTTCCTAGAAAGGAAGTCTTTGGAATTTGGAATGAAAGGGTCAGACACTTCATGGAGGCATCTGACCCAAGGATATTTGTCATAGTCAAAGAGGGACCTTTCATCCCTATGAAAGTCTCAGCTCTGGATGCAAGAGTATAGACACCAAAGACTTATTCATAGGAGACCAAGGATGAGGTTATTCTTGCTACCTTGGACAAGAGAGCCTAGAACATCATAGTCATTATTGTGGATGATTATACCTTTCAGAACCTGGTTCACTACCAAACCTCCAAGGAGATGTGGAACACTTTGGTGGTCTACATGGAGGGCACAGAAGAGGTCAGAGATGATAGGAAGTCCATGCTCAACCAAGAGTATGAGGCTTTCAGGCAGTCCAAGATAGAGGGCATAGCTAGCTGCTATAAAAGATTCTTTAGAATAATAAATGAGCTAAGGACCTATAGCCAGGTCTTTAGTAATTATGAACTAAATGACAAGTTCCTAATGTCTCTAACTAGTGACTGGGACACCAAGATTTGTGTCATCAGGAAGGTGGCAAAGTTGGCTGATACTCCACCACTAACTTTGTTTGGGAAGCTATTGTCCAATGAAATGCATCTGACTGCCAGCAAAGAGGAGGAGAAAAGCAGCAGATCACTAATAAGGGAGAAGGCAGTGGCCTTCAAGGCAGATAGCTCAAAGAGGAGCAAGGATAGGATTGCATGTCATCCTAGAAGTCTAGCAGATTCAGATAGCTCAGAGTCTACATCATCTGAAAGCAATATGTCTGATGAGGAATTTGATGCCTTCTTTAGGCATTTTCTGAAGCTGATGAACAGAAAGGGGTGGAGGAGAAGACCTTCCTCCTCCTCTCATCTCAAGGAGGACTACTATAAGGAAGAGAAGAAGCACTCCAAAGGAAGCAGGTATGACTCAAATCTTAGTAAACATGCATGTTTCCACAAAAGTTGTTTGTTATTTTTACAGCAAATCTGAGAATATAATAGCTGACTGCCCAGTCAAGAGAAAGGAGGATTGTGAGAAGAAATAGCACCAACAAAAGGGGAAGAAGGAAAAGTTTTGCATGGCAAGAAGGAGAAGAGCTGGACTGACTCAACATCATCAGAGTCTGAAGATGAAGAAGAAGAATCCTACATAGGGCTGGTTCCTGATAAGGCAGATAAAGGTGAATACTATCCTCAAGCAAGGATAGGCATCAGGGCCACTCTATCACAGTCAGATAGTGACTCAGAGGAGGATGAAGAAGATAAAGATGACATCAGCTGCTATGGGCTGGTGGCAAGGTCAGAAGAGGATTTCTACCAGGATAAGCCTGGTCCAAGCAAGGTACATTCCTTATCTAGTTCTTCTTCTGAGACATGCTATGAGACTAGCCTAGATTTTGATGCTTCTTCATCCAGTGATGAAGGGGCCTCAAATTCTGAGGAATATGTCAATCAAGTGATTGACAAGTATGGTGCACTGCTGATGCTTTTAAGAAAAGCAAGAAACTGCCAAAAAGTAGGCTGAGGAGATTATCTCCCTCTAACATGCTGCTTCTCTGCAGTCTGAGACAGCAACCTTGCTAGAATAGAAAATCAAGGAAGTTAGCCAACTGAAGAACATCAAAACCATTCAAATTGACACCATTAAATACAAGAATAGTCTCATTAGAGATCTGGAAGAGAAACTTCAGAGGGAGAAGAGGATTGTGGCTAGCTACTCTAAGCCCAATTTTGTGTTTCCCTTCATTGACCCTTCTCCTCTCTGAGAAACAAGAGGGGCTTAGGATTCAAGGGAAACACATGGGATGCCCCTTTAAAAGGAAAGGGAAAAGCTTCAGTTCAGCCACCCATTGTCTTTGATAGGGTAATATACCCTTCTAACAGGTATGACCAAGAATACAAGTGTATTGATCACTAGAAGAATACAAGTGTATTGATGAGTGATTATTTATACATGTTTTGGTCTATGTTTTAATATCAATTATAATTTAAGGTTGTAATACTTCATGTAAAAACTTAAATAAAAGGTTTGTTTTTAGTTTTATTCTTCAATTAGTTTGTTTGTCAATTTTAACCTTCACTTTAATCTATTATATTATGTTTTGTGGTAATGTTCACGGTCCGACCGGTTTGGACGGCCTGAACGGAGCTGAACCGTCATGTTAATTTAATAATATATATATATATAGGATCTAATAATTTATATATAATTACAATAATAATACATATAATAATTATAATGTAAAAAAAAGAGTTAATATAATGTATTTAAATTAATTACAATGTACTTATAAATTATAATATAATATGTTAAGTATAGTATTATTAATATTTAGTATTATTATATAAGTAATATTATGTATATTATCTTTTAAATAAAATTTTATTACGAATGTATAATATTATTTTAAAATGTTTTTAATTATATTGTAAATAATATAATTATATTTTTAAAATAGCATGAGATTGTAAGAATTATAGTATAATAAAATCTGTATTTTATATAAATATATTATATTCAGGATATAAGCATCAAAGGCTAATTGGCCTAGTGGAGTGGGAGTTCTGGTTAGTTTCAACAGGTTGCAGGTTCGACTCCAGGCGGTAGTCTTTTTGTGCCAATTAAAGCCTGACCCGCCAGCTGCCCGACCCGCCAGCTGCCAGCCCGACCAGCCATCCATATCCAGCCAGCCAACTCAGCTGCCAAGTCAGCTCCATCCTTATCCAAATCGCCACGTGTCATGCTGTCCAATAGCCAGCTATCCTATAAGCAGATTTTCAGCTTTTGCAAAAGCTGTTAGGCAGCTTTTCCATAAGCTGTTTGGCAACTTTTCCAAAAGTGCTTTTCCAAAAGCATTTATTTTTTTCCTATAAATAGAGGGCAGAGCTGAGTAGAATTATTTGAACACCAGCAGCTTCCTTAAGAACTATTCGGACTCCCCAGCTCTCTTACAAGGAACTGGTAGTAGCTTTCAAGAATTCAAAAGTTCTGTAAGTGGTAATATTTTAGCTTTCTTTTCAACTTTTTAGAAAGTTGTAATAATATTTCGGACTTTATAAATTAGACTCTTTCAATTTCAATTCTGAGTACTTTACTGCTTTATTTTTAGTTTTACTTTCCTTTATTTTTTCATACTATCCCGAATGAAAGGTGAAGCTCTGCTTATGTCCTGGATTAAGATAGTGTGAAACTGCTTTCAAAATTATTTTCAAAAACCTTATTATTTCATACTATCCCGAATGAAGGGCGAGGCGAAAGCCTATGACCTGGATTAAGATAGTGTGAAAGCTCTGCAAAATTTTAGATTTTACTACCCTATCCCGAATGAAAGGCGAAGCGAAAGCTTAAGTCCTGGATTAAGATAGATAGGTAGATATTATTTTCTGTACTTTATACCGCCCCGATCCTGAGAAGAGGCTAAGAACCCTTAGCACTTGGTTAAGATGAGCTCTGGGCTGGATATTATTTTCAACTATTTCAACTCTACTTTCTAGTTATCCTAACTAGGGTTTTCTATTAATTTATCATATACCAGGTGAAGAGACACTACGTTTACGTTAACCCGTCTTAAATGCATGCCTCCCCGGTCGTACTTTCGAGTATGTGATGCTACCAAAGGGACCCTCTCGTTAAGTTAGGTAATAAAGAAATAAAGTTGTTCTTTAATAGCTAAATTAATATTCTCTCAAAGTAATTCTGAAATTGAGGACTACCTTCTAAGTCCCTATCTTAATAAAATCACGTATATATATTTTTCTATCTTTTGTTTTTAAATATAAACTCTACTCCGTTCGTTCGATAAAATAATAGTCTGTTCTAAAAAGTAGAATAATTAACACTGATCCCAGGAAAAATACGACCTTGATATTTTATACAAAATACTATACTCCTATGTGATAGGTACTCTTGCCTTAATCCACATGATATAAGTAAGTAAAAAAGAGATAGACTTATATAGGTAAAAGATTATATAAAACCAAATCTATCTTCTTTAAAACAAACTTTACTTATCAAGCTTTTTTGCGTCGTTACCGGGGATTCGTTTATATGTGTTAATATTTGAAAATAAAAGAACGCTCTTAATTTTATCTTTTCTTTTTCTTGTTATTTAAAAACCTTAGTTCTTATATGAAAAAAACAAACAAAAAATTCCCTGAATTTAAAACTTTGTTTTTATAAAACCTAATATTTTATTAACAAGTTTATTAACCACTAACGAATTCTAAAAAAAACCTAACCTACTATTTTAACGTATTTTATATAAAACTTTTCTTCTTAAAAAAACTAGTTTATAATAAAAACTGCTTTTTATTATAAAACCTGTTTTATAGAAAACCTGTTTTATATAAAAAACCTGTTTATAATTATTTTCCGTTTTACGTCTTTTCGTATGTTTGTATTTGTGTATATTTGTGTTTAACTTAGTTTTTTTAAAATTATTTTAGTTTTTGTTTTTATACAAAAGTCTTTTTTAGTGTATGACTCGCAGAACTCCATCTGATTTAACTCTTGAACTTGATCCTGAAATCGATCGCACCTTTCGCAGGCGCCTCCGATCTCTGAAGCAAGAGCTTGTATTAAATCTTGAAGAGTTCGTAGGCACCACACACGTACAAGAAATGGCAGCAGAGCAACAATAATTGCCAGAGGTGGTCCCCCAAAGGACCATGTCTTATTATGCACGACCAAATTTAGATGACACCGGGTCTAGTATCGTTCGTCCAATAATTGCTAATAATAACTTCGATATTAAATCGAGTATAATCCAAATGATTCAAAATTCTGTTCAATTCGATGGATTGCCCTACGAAGATCCAAACACTCACTTATGCAACTTCTTAGAAATATGCGACACATTTAAGATAAATTGCGTCACTGATGATGTCATCCGTCTTCGCTTATTTACTTTTTCGCTACGAACGAAAGCTAAACAGTGGCTAGGTTCTCTCCCCAGAGGATCTATAACCACTTGGGCTGAAATGACCGAAAAATTCCTTACAAAGTATTTTCCACCTGCAAAAACTGCACGTCAGCGTGCTGATATTTCTTCCTTTATTCAAGGCGAGTCCGAGTCTCTTTATGAGACTTGGGAACGTTTTAAGAAATATTTATGTTGGTGTCCACATCACGCACTGCCAACTTGGCTCCAGGTACAAATATTTTATAATTGTTTTAATATTCAAACCAGGCAAGCCATTGATGCTGCCGCTGGGGGCACGCTCAATAACAAAACCCTCGAGGCCGCTCAAACCCTCTTTGAGGAGATGGCCATGAATGCGTACCAGTGGAACGTGCCAAGGTCATGCCCTAAACAAGCTGGGATTTATGAGCTCGACACTTCTTCTACTTTAGCACTCCAAGTACAAAATTTAAAGAAACAATTGGAAGGAATATCTGCTTCCTCCGCCACAACTACTTGGAATCTGAATAATAATGTAATTGAAGAAATCGATTATATGGGGAACTCTTATAGACCTTCCTATAATCCTAATATTAACTCAAATAATAATTCTTATAATCCAGGATATAAGAACCATCCTAATTTTTCATGGAGCAACCCCAATAATGCTCAGCGCCCTCCGATTGCAAATAGAAGTGGATTTGCACCGCAACCCCCACAACCACAAACACCACCACTATAACCACACTAATTTAGGCCAACCTCGATAGAAGACATATTTACGAAATATGTCAGTATTAATGAGTCCAATATCCGAAACCTGGTCGGATCAATTAAAAACTTAGAAACACAAATTAGACAAATTTCAAAAATACTATCGGAACGCCAACCTTGTAATTTGCCAGTAAATATGGAACCAAATCCGTGGGATACTGGCCATTCCAGTAACCCATCAAGTTGACAAGTCGTTAAACTACGAAGTGGCAGGGAGCTACCACCACCCGTTAGGGTAGAAAAAGAAGCTAAGGTTAGCCTCCCTACACCACTTCCCGTCATGTCTCTGCCTCCTCAACCCCCGTGAATTTGTTCCACATATGTTGTTTTACCTTATCCATCTAAATTAAAAGATGAGCGAGAAGATGAACATTATAAAAATTTTCTAAAAATGCTAAAACAAATTCAAATTAATCTACCTTTCTGCGAGACAATTTCACAGATGCCTAAATACGCAAAATATTTAAAAGCGTTACTTTCAAATAAAAAGAAACTCGAAGATATTTCGAGAGTTTTCCTTAACGTCGAGTGTTCAGCCGTTTTATTACATAAATTACCCCCAAAATTAAATGATCTGGGAGGATTTTCCATCCCGTGTCTCTTCAGTAATCTATTAATAAAAGATGCGTTAGCAGATTTAGGTGCTAGCATAAATTTAATGCCCTACTCGCTCTTTCAAAAACTAGGATTAGGTAACCCCAGCCCAACTAAAATGAGCATCCAATTAGCAGATCGTTCTATTAAATATCAAATAGGGATAGTAGAGGATGTTCTGATCAAAATAGACAAGTTTATCTTCCCGGTAGACTTTGTTATACTTGACATAGAGGAAGACATCGATGTTCCCATAATTCTCGGTCGTCCTTTTCTCACAACCTCTCACGCGATAAAAGACGTAAGTAACGGTAGACTTCTCTTACGAGTAGGAGATGACGAGGTTACTATCGATATAGATCCCTCTATGAAAAATTCTTTAATAAATGACGATTCCTGCTATCTTGCAGAAGCCTCTTTTGAGGAAAATGGTTTTCCCTATTATGATTTACTTTCAATAACTGTAGTAGAATCGGACTTGGCAGACTTACCCCTTTCACAAGAAATGTCTACCGATGACCCTTTAGAACCTTTTATATCCTTAACTTCTACAACTCTAAAAACTCCAACTTCATATGAAAACCCACCAACCCTCGAGCAGAAAACACTTCCTGCACATTTAAAATACGTTTTCCTTGAAGCCGAATCTAAACTCCCTGTTATCATTTCTTCGAAATTAAATGATAAGAAAACATCTGAATTAATAGAAGTGTTAAAACAACATCTCCATGCATTAGCATGGCAAATTTCTTATATCAAAGGACTCAACCCATCTTTTTGTACGCATAAAATTTTTTTGGAAGAAAACCCTCGTAAATCTATCCAGCCCTAACGACGTTTAAATCCTAATATGAAGGATGTCGTAAAAGCTGAAGTAATGAAATTATTAGATGCAGGAATTATCTATCCAATTTCAGATAGCACATGGGTTAGTCCCATACAAGTCGTCCCTAATGTAACGGTCCAGGCCCGCCAACCCACGGGACCCAGCTGGCACCGCCGGCCCACCAGTAGTCCAGACCCGGGCCCACTACTGGCAGTAAGCCTATCACATTCAAGCCTGCAGGCCAATGCACCCCAACCCCTCTCCATCCAGGCGGGTTGTTGGTGGTCGTAGCCCCCCTTAGATGAGTCAAACTCGATAGTCAAGCCCGCACTACGGGGACTTCCCAGGAGGTCACCCATCCCAGGACTACTCCAGCCCGAGCACGCTTAACTATGGAGTACCTTGCTTGGCCGGCGACGGACCACGGAATGCTCAATTGGTGATGAAGGTTGAAAGAACTCCATAGTTAAGCGTGCTTGGGCGAGAGTAGTACTGGGATGGGTGACCTCCTGGGAAGTCCCCGTACGGCCCAACTTAACTGTCGAGTTCGCTCATCAAAGGGAGGCTGTGGCCACCAACAACCCGCCAGTGGCTAGAGAGGGGTTGGGGTGCCTGGGCTGCAGCCCGGTAGCGTCGCCTAGAGCGGAGCCGTAACGCTGTTACGTACGCGCCAGGGTCGTTACAATAAAAGTGCACTTTTTGTAACGGTCCAGGCCCGCCAACCCGCGGGACCCAGCTGGCACCGCCGGCCCACCAGTAGTCCCGACCCGGGCCCACTACTAGCAGTAAGCCTATCACATTCAAGCCTGCAGGCCAAGCACCCCAACCCCTCTCCGCGCCTGTTTCATAATTTTTGGATTAGATTTAGTGCTTAAAATAACTAAATTACATTTCTATCCTATTCCGACATCTCAACTTTCGAGGTACCTAACTACCTCCAATTCCTTCACTATTTCAACCAGAGGGTTTTCATTATATCATCCCCCTCTCCTCCAAATTTCAAGAGCATACAAGAGCTTTTGCTCCTATGTCCTTCGCAAACCTCAAACTCCCACCCGTTGGATTTGAGCCAATCTCTTAGGGTAAAATCCACCCTAAGCCACACCATGTTACCCAAGAGGGTAGACATAGACTCAACAAATCAGTGGCCAACAACTTCAGCCTCTTTTGAGGAGATTTGTCCACTCCATCTCCAATCGTACTTTTCCCCAAAGTACCCCTCACCAAAACCTATCTAGGACTTGATACTTCCCTATTCAAAACTCGACCAATCGAGTTGAAATCTTGTACAGATCTTAATATTGATGCCAGGGACCACCACCCAAAATTTGGGGGAGTTTGGACTTAATTTCATCTCCTAATTAATTTCATATCGTTTATTAAATTTTTACAAAAACTTTAGGCAAAAGTTCTCCAAAAATTCTCATTTTTGGACAGCCTCTCGATATACATATTTTAGACCTCCAGTCCAAATTTCAAGTCATTTGGATAGGTTATGAACCGTGGGCAACCATTTTAATTTCTGGTTAGCCTAGGTCTTGATCCCACCAAAATGAGTGCTGTGTTCAAACCACTCACCCAAATTGAATAAAATCAATTTTAAATTAAAGTAGGCCCCGAGGGCTACAACTTTTGTGTCTGGTCATTTTTCCTAAAATGGCCTCTACGTGCCTCGTTTCGCAGCCTCAACATATATCCAAATAGTCTATTTTTTTTCCATATGTACTATATAATAATCTATGTATTATATATTAAATCTACTGTTCATCTTCTTCATGAACCCGAACAGACACAGGAAAACATTTTTCCTGTAAGCATTCCGTGGTCCGTCGCCGGCCGTTCGGTCACTTCCCTGGCCAGCCACCACCACCACCACCTCCGTTGAGGCGATGGCTATCGGTCGGCGGTGGTTTGGCCGCCGGAGGTGGCGGTTTCCGGCGAACTCAAAATACCTTTTTCATGGTTTTTCCATGAAAACGAGAGACGGGTCCGGCTCCGTTGAGCGCGAACCTCCTTTCTAAGAATCCTAAGATCTACCCATGAAAGAGAAGGAGTAGAGGAGGACCTTGTTCGCGGTTTGAAGGCGAGAAGAGCGTCGGGGTGCCATGGCGCGGTGGTGGCGTTTGCTGAACTTCTCCTACAGCAAGAACAAAGGTTTGTTCCGATTACTTGAGCGTGTAACCTTCTCCTCTTGTCCAGGTGGGTTTTTATAAATCAGGAAGTGGGAAGGTGAATGGGTAAAACCATTATGGCCATGAAGTTCCCCCCCCCCCCCCCTTGACGTTTCGGTTACAGTGAAGGGATAAGAAACGGTGGAAACTGAACAGGTGTGTCCAGCTGGCGGTTTTCTATTGGACCACCTTTTCCTCATTTATTATATAATTATCGAAGGAAAACGGCCGGAAGTTACTCCTGGTGTAACCTCCCACACCAGCATTTATTACCACGCGTGTTGGAATAATTTCGGGCCTGAACCGTCGTTTCGGCCAATGTCACGGGCGTGACACATAGGTCACGGGCGTGACAGGCCCGGATAGCCAATTCTGGGTTCGACGATCGTCGAACTGAGATCGACGATCGTCGATGGAAGGTCACGGGCGTGACACCTCGGGTCACGGGCGTGACAGGCCCAAACGGCAGATTGTGGGTCGACGATCGTCGAATTGAGATCGACGATCGTCGAAGGCTGGTCACGCCCTAGGTCACGGGCGTGACCTCTAGGTCACGGGCGTGACATGCCCGAACGGCAAATTTCGAGGTCGACGATCGTCGAATTGAGGTCGACGATCGTCGAAGGCTGGTCACGCCCTAGGTCACGGGCGTGACACTTATGTCACGGGCGTGACATGCCCGGGCCGCAAGGTCGACGATCGTCTCACGGCGATCGACGATCGTCGATGGGGTCACGCCCATAATCACGGGCGTGACACCTTGGTCACGGGCGTGACATGCCCAGACAACACGTTCGACGATCGTCTCGTGGAGATCGACGATCGTCGAAGTAGTCACGCCCCAGTCACGGGCGTGACGGGTCGGTCACGGGCGTGACCAACCCTTGACCCGAAAACCCGGTCGATTTATTTTCACTTTTTGTGCTCCCTGGGGTTCTGACTCGACCAACCGACTCCTAGGGGTCTAGCCGGAAATGGGATGTTACACCTAAGAAGGGCGGTATAACAGTAGTGCCAAATGCTAATAATGAACTAATTCAAACACGTACTGTTACGGGTTGGAGGATGTGCATCGACTATCGAAAATTAAATGATGCCACCCGTAAAGATCACTTTCCACTACCGTTTATAGATCAAATATTAGAGCGACTCTTGGGTCACTCATATTATTGTTTTCTCGATGGTTATTCAGGGTATTTACAAATTCCTATAGCCCCTGAAGACCAAGAGAAAACTACGTTTACTTGCCCCTTTGGTACTTTCGCCTATAGGCGAATGCCGTTTGGACTTTGTAAAGCGCAAGCTACATTTCAAAGATGTATCATAGCTATTTTCGACAAGTTAGTAGAGGAAGTTATGGAAGTATTTATGGATGATTTCTCCGTATTTAGAGACTCATTCCATACGTGTTTAGATAACCTCGCTCGTGTTCTTCAACGCTGTAAAGAAACGAATTTAGTGTTGAACTGGGAGAAATGCCATTTTATGGTCCGCGAAGGTTTAGTTCTCGGTCATAAAATGTCTCCCCAGGGAATCGAGGTCGACAAGGCCAAAATAGAAATAATTAAAAAACATCCTCCTCCAACAAATGTATAATTTATTCGAAGTTGCTTAGGCCATGCAGGTTTCTATAGACGGGTCATTCAAAATTTCTCTAAAATAACGAAACCGTTAACTCATTTATTAAAAAAAGAAGCCCCATTTATATTATATAGTGAATGCTTAGTAGCATTCACTATTTTAGTAGCCCCAGACTGGTCCTTTCCTTTTGAGATCATGTGTGATGCGAGTGATTATGCGGTAGGAGCTATCTTAGGACAACGAGTAAACAAATATTTTCATCCTATCTATTATGCAAGTAAAACTCTCACATCCACACAAACCAATTACACGACCACAGAAAAGGAACTATTGGCGATTGTATTTGCATTTGATAAGTTTAGATCTTATATAACGCTATCAAAAGTTATAGTTTTTACTGATCATTCTGCTTTAAAATATTTACTAACTAAGGAAGATGCAAAACCCCGCTTGTTACGTTGGATTCTCTTATTACAAGAATTTGATTTAGAGATCCGAGATAAGAAAGGCGCAGAGAATTTAGCAGTCAATCATCTTCCTCGACTAGAGAATGCTGCAATAGATACACTCATGGAAGCCGACATCGAAGATAAATTCCCTGAAGAAAGTCTCCTCGCTCTCGAAAAGATAACAAACTCTTCTACTCCTTGGTTCGCAGACTTGGCTAACTATTTAGTAGCCCGAGTCCTTCCAAAAGCTTTTTCAATTCAAGAAAATAGGAAATTCTTTTCTGACATGAAAAACTACTTTTGGGAAGACCCGTATGTATTCTGAGTCTGTGTCGACCAAGTAATTAGAAGATGTATTTAAAACAAGGAAGGACTAAAAGTACTACGGCACTGCCACGAAGGACCAACCGGAGGACATTATCAATCCAACCGGACTGCACGTAAATCCCTTGAAGCAGGATTCTTTTGGCCTACTTTATTCAAGGATGCTCAAAAATTTGTAACCGTTTGCAACAGCTGCCAACGGTCAGGTAACATTTCCCGTCGGGACGAAATGCCCCAAAACTTTTACTTAGAATGTGAAATTTTTGATCTGTGGGGCATAGATTTTGTAGTCCCTTTACCCCCATTTAAAAATCGTTATATCTTAGTAGCGGTCGATTACGTTTCACGGTGGGATGAAGCGCAAGCTTTTCCCATCGCTGACTCGAGAATCGTCGTTAAATCTCTGAAATCCTTATTTTCACGTTTTGGCACTCCTAGGGCTATAGTTAGCGATAGAGGTACTCATTTTTTTAACACCCAGATGGCTAAAGTGTTAGCCAAATATGGAGTTAATCATAAACTCGCTACCGCTTATCACCACCAAACAAGCGGCCAAGTGGAGGTAGTCAATAGAGAACTAAAGAGCATATTAGAAAAGACTGTAGATACCAATCGAAAAGATTGGTCCCTCAAATTAGATGATGCACTTTGGGCCTACCGTACAGCATTCAAAACTGTGATCGGTTGTACACCTTATCGTTTAGTATATGGAAAGGCATGTCACCTACCTATAGAATTAGAACATCGCGCATACTGGGCGCTAAAATTTCTTAACTTAGATTCAAACTTAGCCGCCGAATAATGCAAATTTCAACTCAATGAACTTGAGGAATGGCGTGCAAATGCCTATGAAAATAATAAATTTATAAAGAGCGATCTAAGTTTTATCATGATAGGAAAATTAAATTTCCAAAATCTTTTTCACCAGGTGATCTTGTCCTACTATATAACTCACGCCTTAAATTATTTCCAGGAAAATTAAAATCCTGATGGACCAGACCCTTTACTGTTAAACAAATCTGGCCATATGGGATCGTTCTTATTTCTAACCCTGAAATCGAAACTTTCAAAGTAAACGGGCACCGTTTAAAACTATATTTTACTAGGGACCCTTTTCAAAAAGAACCTGAAACCCTAACACTACTCCATAACCTTGAAATATAAATTCACTTGTATATTTCCATCTTTTATGCTTTTGTATATTCTGTACATATTTTTCACTTCATACCGATGCCTAACATAAGTATGGGGTGCTTTTAGCTGCAATTGTTTTTATCACTTATATGTTTTCAATAAAAGCATTGTTTATTTTAGTACTCATCCCAAAATAAGTCAAAATTTTCAAAACCATACTATAGAAGTATATTCCAAAAATCTGAGTTGATCAAAAATACAACTTATTCAATTTTCAAAGTTACTACTCCTTCTCATAACTAGATAGATATAAATATCCGGAATAAACTTGTAAAACCCTACCTTGTAAAATTTCATTACAATCGGAGTTAGTTTTTAGCAAGCCTGCTTTAATATATCAAAAGAAATACATATATATACAATAGAAGCAAAACATATTATGTTCACCAAACAATTCTAGACTGTAATTATCATTACTTCAATCTTGTTAAAATATAGAAAATATCAAGCTATTAATCTTGCTCTCAAAATCTTTTATCAAAAATATTTTTACAACCCCTACATACTATTTCGCTTGGAATATTTCTTTACGCACGCAAGCATCGAGGAGTATGTGCTCCTAGAAAAGAAAAGATCTTATGTTCATGGGAATAAAAACATTCCGTAAACATAGGCATCCAATAAATGTTAAAAGACCATATAAAATGGAGTATGTGCTCCTAAACATATGCATTGGATTAATTTAAAGTTCAATTCTGCAAAATTTTTTTTCTATTTTGGAAAATATTTTCCTAAAATAGTTGTAACAATGCATGAATATGAAAAAAAAAGGTGAGAGGATAAAATTCATCACCTCCTACATTCAAAGCCTCTGTATGGGCAAAACCACCAAGTTGATATCCCCTAAAACCACTAAAAAATTGAATTAATTTTGCTTAAAATTTTTAGAGAACATACTTAATAGGTTGTAATTTTTCAACATAACTCATGCAAGATATAGTAGTCATAAAGCCAATCTTTCTTTGTTATATCTGATATTAATATGTGCTTATTATTTATTTTCAAAAACTTTTTATGGCTATAAATTCTAACTCTGGTATCAATGATATATATATACGATAGCATTTAACTCTTTATTCACCGGATGTTTATACCTGTTAAATTGATAGTAAATAGAAAATTTTATAACTTACTCAACTCTATATTTGCTCTGGAATTGCAAAATCTAAGTATTGGGGTATGTGATGAGTGATTATTTATACATATTTTTTTCTATGTTTTAATATCAATTCTAATTTAAGGTTGTAATACTTCATGTAAAAAATTTAAATAAACGGTTTATTTTTAGTTTTATTCTTCAATTAGTTTGTTTGTCTATTTTAACCATCACTTTAATCTACTATATTATGTTTTGTGGTAATGTTCACGGTCCGACCGGTTTGGATGGCCTGAACGGAGTTGAACCGTCATGTTATTTTAAATCTATATATATATATATATAGGATTTAATAATTTATATATAATTACAATAATAATACATATAATAATAATAATGTAAAAAAAAGAGTTAATATAATGTATATAAATTAATTACAATGTACTTATAAATTATAAAATAATATGTTAAGTATAGTATTATTATATAAGTAATATTATGTATATTATCTTTTAAATAAAATTTTATTACGAATGTATAATATTATTTTTAAAATGTTTTTAATTATATTGTAAATAATATAGTTATATTTTTAAAATAGTATAAGATTGTAAGAATTATAGTATAATAAAATCTGTATTTTATATAAATATATTATATTCAGGATATAAGCATCAAAGGCTAATTGGCCTAGTGGAGTGGGAGTTCTGGTGAGTTTCAACAGGTTCCAGGTTCGACTCTAGACGGTGGTCTTTTTGTGCCAATTAAAGCCTGACCCGCCAGCTGCCCGACCCGCTAGCTGCCTGACCCGCCAGCTGCCCAACCCGCCAGCTGCCCAACCCGCCAAGACCGCTGCCCGACCCGCCAGTTGCCAGCCCGACCCACCATCCTTATCCAGCCAGCCAACTCAGCTGCCAAGTCAGCTCCATCCTTATCCAAACCGCCACGTGTCAAGCTGTCCAACAGCCAACTGTCCTATAAGCAGATTTTCAGCTTTTGCAAAAGCTATTTGGCAGCTTTTTCATAAGCTATTTGGCAACTTTTCCAAAAGTGCTTTTCCAAAAGCATTTATTTTTTTCTATAAATAGAGGGGCAGAGCTGAGTAGAATTATTCGAACACCAGCAGCTTCCTTAAGAACTGTTAGGATTCCCCAGCTCTCGGATAAGGAACTGGTAGTAGCTTTCAAGTATTCAAAAGTTCTGTAAGTTGTAATATTTTAGCTTTCTTTTCAGCTTTTTAGAAAGTTGTAATAATTTTTCGGACTTTATAAATTAGACTCTTTCAAATTCAATTCTGAGTACTTTACTGCTTTATCTTTTGTTTTACTTTCCTTTATTTTTTCATACTATCCTGAATGAAAGGCGAAGCTCTGCTTATGTCCTGGATTAAGATAGTGTGAAACTACTTTCAAAATTATTTTCAAAAACCTTATTATTTTATACTATCCCGAATGAAGGGCGAGGCGAAAGACTATGACCTGGATTAAGATAGTGTGAAAGCTCTGCAAAATTTTAGATTTTACTACCCTATCCCGAATGAAAGATGAAGCGAAAGCTTAAGTCCTGGATTAAGATAGATAGGTAGATATTATTTTCTGTACTTTATATTGCCCCCATCCTGAGAAGAGGCTAAGAACCCTTAGCACTTGGTCAAGATGAGCTCTGGGCTGGATATTATTTTCATCTATTTCAACTCTACTTTCTAGTTATCCTAACTAGGGTTTTCTGTTAATTGATCATATACCAGGTAAAGAGACACTACGTTTACGTTAACCCGTTTTAAACGCAAGCCTCCCCGGTCGTACTTTCGAGTCAGTGATGATACCAAAGGGCCCCTCTCGTTACGTTAGGTAATAAAGAAATAAAGTTGTTCTTTAATAGCTGAATTAATATTCTCTCAAAGTAATTATGAAATCGAGGACTACCTCCTAAGTCCCTATCTTTATAAAATCGCGTATATATATTTTTCTATCTTTTGTTTTTAAATATAAACTCCACTCCGTTCGTTCGATAAAATAATAGTCCGTTCTAAAAAGTAGAATAATTAAAACCGATCCCAGGAAAAATACGACCTTGATATTTTCTACAAAATACTATACTCCTATGCGATAGGTACTCTTGCCTTAATCCACAGGATATAAGTAAGTAAAAAAGAGATAGACTTATATACATAAAATATTATATAAAACCAAATCTATCTTCTTTAAAACAAACTTTACTTATCATGTACCTCCAATGGAAGGAGAATAGGAATGGGGATGAGTGTCTTCAAGGCATCCCAAGAAGAAATTCAAATGGCCCAACATGGACCATTTTTCTTTGGTGCACCAGCCCCTATTCTCAAGAATGTGGCTATAGCCAAAGTTCAGGGCCATCCAACAAAGACTCTGACTAAGGATCGGACTATCAGCAAGCCAAATTTTGCTATTTTTGATGTTATCAAGAGCATGGCTTCTGCAAAGAAGACTGCTGCTGATGTCATTCAGAGCAGGCCAAATAAGTCTACTAGAAGACTTACCTTCAATCAGATCCTAGCTGAAAGGAACCTGAAGAAAAGTATTGTTGTTCCTTCTGGACAGAGAGTTGCTGTCAGGACAGCCAGCAGACCAGCTCAGAAAAGAAGGTGCAACATTCATGAGTGTTGCTGCTATGGCAAAGTGGGCCACTATGTCATAGATTGCTAGCATAATCCCAGTGTGGCTAGAGTAATAGTTAGTCCACCAGTCAGAAAAGCTACTGGTAGACAAGTCTCTTTTCAGACTAATCAGAACCTAGGACCCAATACTTATTGGGGTCCTAAGGTAAAAAAAAAACATGTCTTTCAGGTTAGTCCAAGTGCCCATACCCCTATATAGTACTTGGATAGTGGATGTTCCAGGCACATGACTGGAACAAGGAGAAACATGAAAGAGTACACTCCAGTGAAGGATGGACACAATGTGATCTTTGGTGGTTCAGAAAGAGGAGTTACTAGAGGTTATGGTAAGATCACAAATGGCATAGTCACCATCACAAAAGTAGCTTATGTGGAAGGGTTGCAACGCAACCTGATAAGCATAAACAACTCCTTGATCTTGGCTATGACATAGTATTCCACAAGGATGAGTGTCATATTAAGAGGTTGAGTGACCAAGAGGTCATCTTGATAGGCACTAGGAGTGGGAATGTCCATTGTTTGAATTTTTTGTGTTTAGATATAGACTCTCCTATATGCTTAGTTGCAAATGAGAAAGTCTTATATTGTGTCCAATGGCACAAGAGACTAGCTCATTTGAACTATAAGACAATTGGCAAGCTCTTTAGTGAAGAGCTAGTTAGGAATGGTCCTAAAATGAAATGCATTAAGGAAGGCATTTGCTCTGCATGCCAAAAAGGCAAGCAGACCAAAGCTTTTTTCAAGAGCATTGGGATCAAGGACTCTGTGAGGTGTTTATACCTCTTGCATATGGACTTTTTTGGTCTTATGTTAGTTCATAGTTTAGGTAGGAAATTCTACACCCTTATGGTTATTCAAGATTTGCTTGGGTCTTCTTATTGAAGAAAAAGTCTGAAACCCCTGATGTCTTCAAGACATTTGTCAAGCAAATTCAAAATGAACTGGACAGTACTGTGGTCAAAATCAGAAGTGACCATGAGACTGAATTTATGTCTGATAGCATGACAAGGTTCTGTGAAGAGCAAGGGTTTCACCAAAAAAATTCTTCTCCAAGAACACCCCAGCAAAATATGATTGCTGAGAGGAAGAATAGAACTCTCATAGAGGCTAGAAGGACCTTGTTGAGTGACATATCTCTCCCAGAATATTTTTGTCTTGAAGCAGTGAATACTGCATGTGATGTCCTTAACAGAGCCTCTATCACCAAGAGCCATAAGAAGACTCCCTATGAGATCTTGAAGGGCAAAAAACCAAACCTAGGCTATCTCAGGATCTTTGGTAGCAAGTGTTATGTGCTTCATAATGGGAAGTCCTATGTGACTAAGTTTGCTGCCAAGTCCTATGAAGATATTTTTGTTGGGTACATCAATCATAGTAAGGCCTATAGGATCTATAACATGACAAGTCATGTTGTAGAAGAGTCTGTTAATGTAGTATTTGATGATTCAACAATGATTAATTGTGAGCTGCTAAGCTCCTCTTCTAGTTCTGTAGGTACAGAGCTGTTTATAGATAAGCTAACCATCAAGGAAGCTTCTCCAATTGTCCAAGATGGAGGGGATAATCTAGAGGAAGTACTAGGCACTAATGATATGGATGAAGGTCATCAAGATGTTAACATAGAAGCATAGGATGCTGAAGCAAGATTGCCTCCAGTTGTCAGTCATCTAAGGGATCATCCAAGACACCTGATTATTGGTGATATTAGCCAAGGAGTAGTGACTAGGAGCAAAAGTATCAACACAACACTATACTCAAGCTTCCTTTCACAAGTAAAGCCTAAAAGATTTGAAGAGACCAACATAGATCAGTTCTGGATTGTAGCTATACAAGAGGAATTGAACCAATTTAAGAGGTGTAAGGTCTGGAAGCTAATTCCCAGACCACAAGAACATAATGTCATTGGAGTCAAGTGGATTTACATGAATAAACTTGATGAAAATTGCATTATAATCAAGAACAAAGCTAGGTTGGTAGCTAAGGGGTACAGACAAGAAGAAGGAATTGACTTTGATCAAACCTTTACCCCCCATAGAAAGATTGGAAGCCATCTGACTGTTCCTTGCATATGTTATACACAAGGGATACAAAGTCTACTAGATGGATGTGAAGTCAGCCTTTCATAATGGTGACTTAAAAGAAGAGATTTATGTTGAACAGCCTCCAGCTTTTGTTGTTCCTAACTCACCTAATTCTATTGACAGGCTTAGGAAAGCTTTATATATGTTGAATCAAGCCCCTAGAGCATGGTATGAGACATTATCTAGTTTCCTCATTAAGAACAAATTCTCAAGGGGGGAGATAGATAAGACCATATTCCTAAGGGAATCTAAGGGAAAGATCATCCTAGTCAAGATTTATGTAAATGACATAATCTTTGGATCTACTGATGATAACTTTTGTAAGAATTTTGCCAAACTTATGCAAGGGAAGTTTAAGATGAGCAGTATGGGTAAACTTAAGTTCTTCTTGTACCTCTAAGTAAGACAGACTGAAGATGGATTATCCACATCCTAGTCTAAGTTCACCAGGGAGTTGATCGAAAAGTTTGGTATGGAGAATGCCTCCACCATGAAAACTCCCATGGGGTCAAGTATGCCTATAGACAAAGATGAGTCAGGGAAACCTGTTGATGAAACTTTGTATAGAGGGATAATTGGTTCCCTTCTATACCTTACTGCAAGTAGGCCAAACATTATATATGATATATATGTTTGTGTTAGGTATCAGTCCTGCCCTAAAGAATCTCACTACTCTGCTATTAAGAGGATTTTGAGGTATCTTAAGGGCATATCATATTTTGGCCTATGGTACCCCAGAAATAGTTATTTTGAACTAACAGGCTATTCAGATACAGATTTTGCAGGCTACAAAGAGGACATGAAGAGCAATTCGGGCACCTATTAGCTCTTAGGAGGAATATTAGTGTCTTGGAGCAGCAAGAAGCAAACAAGTATTACAATTTCAACAGCAAAGTCAGAATGTATAGTTGCTGGGAGCTAATGTGCACAGTTTCTGTAGATCCAGCATCAGCTCCAGGACTATAACCTCTAGATATGTAGAAGTCCTTTATTTTGTGATTCTACTAGTGCAATCTCTATAGCTAGGAATCCTATCTCACATAGCAGGACTACGAACATAGAGATTAGGTATCACTTTATAAGAGAGCATGTGGAATGTGAAGATATTAGTCTTGAGTTTGTCCCTACAGACAAGCAGGTGGTTGATATCTTCACTAAGCCACTAGATAAAGTAAAGTTCAACACCTTCAAGTTTGAGTTGGATATGTTGAACTTGGTCTAGCTTCAGCTGCTCCTCATATAATTTTTGTTGTAGGTTGTACAACTTCTTGCAGGTTGAAAATACCTTCAGTGGTATCAAGCTTTCCAAGTGGTTCAAGAGTCTATCAGAAAGGATGATAGAAGATGGTCTAGTTGAGGGGGATCAAGTTTAGCTTCTTGAAGAGAACATAAAGATCCAACAACTAATTATTTGAAATCAAAAAGGGAGAGAAGATAATCAGAGGCCAACACCCCCTGACTATTTTACAGAAGTCAAAAATGGGGAGAAGGAAGTGATCAAGGAAATGATCAAGGCTATACAGCAAAATAGGGGGAGCAGGAAGTAGTAATGATCACCCTGCAGGCAAGGAAAATTGGGAGATTATTGGGAATAAGGAAATGATCGAGCATCAGGCAGCAAAACAGGGGGAGCTGCAAGTGATCATCATCACCTTGCAGGCAAGGAAAGTATAATAACCTATAACTTGATACTCTTGTTAGATGGTGTTAAGTTTTCCAATTTACTGTATTATCTGCTGCATATGTTAGTGTATATCATTGACTAAGAATGTTGTTTGAGGATTTTGACTTCTTCAAATAGGGGGAGATTGTTGGCTCCATTGCTCACAATGTCCCAGATTTGTAGAAATCAAACAAGTCAATGGTATACATATGTTTTTATTTGATGTATGTTTAAGTTCATGCATGCAGGTTGGAAAGACATTCTAAGTGGTTGTGATAGCTGGTCATAAGTTTGAGGAGTGGAGAGATAGAAATTTGTTTAAGTCCACCGGCATTGAGTGAATCCAGTTCACTTAATGCCAGATTTCAAAGAAGGATGCTGGAAAGGCTAAAAATTGCTAAAGTCTACAAGCGTTGAGTGAAGCCAATTCACTCAACGACAGATGCCAAAAAGTGCTGAGTAATCAGTGTTTGTAAAAGCCTAGGTAGTGGCAAGCAAAAAAGTGTCTAAGTCCACAGGCGTTGAGTTAAGCCAGTTCACTCAATATCATACAACACAAAGCGCTGAGGAAAGACTATGCAGTCAAAGCTTAAGAAGAAGGAAGACTGAAAAATGGCTAAGTCCACAGGCATTAAGTGATGTCAACTCACTCAATTCCATACAGCTAGAAGCATTGAATCAAGCTACTTCAATCAAAGCCATAGAGAATTGTTAAAGAAATTCGACTAAGTCCAGAAGCGTATAGTGAGGTCAACTCACTCAATGACAAAAGAGGAAAGCATCAACAGAGCCATGGTGAGTCAAATCTTAATGAAGACAGACAGAAAAATCTGTCTAAGTCCAGGGGTGTTGAGTGATGAAGATTCACTCAACTCACTCAAAGCCTCAGCAAGCTGGCAGATTTCAGAGATGCGGCTAAGGACAAAACCATTGAGTGATGAAGGCTCACTCAACGCTCTCAACGCCTAGTAGATACAGAGGGTTGTGGATAAGTACAGAAGCGTTGAGTGAAGCCAGTTCACTCAATGCCTCAGCATGAAGATAGGCAATCAGTGAAGCGGCTAAGTCTAGGGGCGTTGAGTGATGAATGTTGATACAAGAAATGCGCTTCCGGGTTCTATGAAGATAAAAGTGGGGGGAGGAAACTGTTGAATAGTCGGTTACTAGCGGTTATAGCAGAAATCAGAGCAAGCTGCACCAAGCGGCAATACCGGTCGCCCGTTGTGGCCTGAATGCCTCTCTTATGGCAGGCTTTTCTTTAATAAAAGGAGAAAACAGTTACAGCGGTTAGTTTAGAGAGCCCGAGCAAACTGGTACCCGCTAAAGGAAAAATTCAAATCATGTTGATGCAAGAAATGCGCTCTCAAGTTCCGGCAGAAGGGAAAAAGAGATTAAGGAAACTGTAAGAAATCGTTTATTAATGAACTAAGGAAAAGAGTAATCAGGACCGCTGATCACGGTAGTCAAGACAGGTTGGAGACCGCAAAGTCTGAGATTCGAGTCTGCAGCCTCTACAAAATGGGCTCCTGGGCTCGAGTCAGCGTGACTTGGGTGCCCCTCTTCCCCCTATTTATAGGTTTAGGGGCCTGCCCAGACGGGCAGTGCTAAAATAATCAGCTCCTCGAGGTTTAGGGGAACTGGGCAGCGGTGATGGGAATCAAAAAAGAAAAGACAAGTAGTCTACGCAAGAGGGGCGGACTGGGCTCGCGAGCTAGAGCTTCTATCTAGCTACATGGCACAATCTTGGCTGAAGGTCCGTGAACTGTGCGGACTGACTCTTGAGTCTGCTTGAAGAGCTGGCGGACGATCTGGAAGCTGGTCAACTGAAGCTGGACGACCTGGGCGGACTGGAGAATTGAGTCCGCTGTTGAAGGTGGTCAACGAGAAATCCGACTAGGCGACCTGGGCAGACTGGGAACTTAATCCGTCGCTGGGGAGCCTTGGATTCTGCATAGTCTCAATGACCTGAGCGGACTGCCAAAGTTGAGTCCGCCAAAAGAGGAGGAGGACCTATCCTGCTGAATATGTTGCGGATTATGGGGTTAACATAATCCCCGCACATTATTAAGTTTTAGAAAACTTCGAAAATGTTTGCTTAATCGCCGAGTCCATAACTGTCATAAATGCTGCCAGCGTTATAAATACCATCGGAAACTCTGTTCTTTGACAAAATTGGCTGCGCCACGGGTCAGTTTTCACCTCTTGCGGTCTACACTCTTCAGTCCGGCATGGCAAGACTTAGATCATTCTTTGGCAACTTTGCTTCAAGGATGGAGAAACCCAAGGCAAACACAAGGAGCAAGAAGGTTGTTCACCGGAGCGGGATGCCTGTCTACCATACAGGGGAAAGTTCACAGAAGGGATAGGAGAGGACTGACTCAGTCCGCAGTTCCAAAGATTTTGAGTACGAGAAGTCCAAGGATGTCTCTTCTGCTCAAGATGTGTCATCGAAGAGTGCGGATAGGATCTCAAATCCGTCGTTGATTACTGAACAAAACCCTACATACTCAGGGGGTATGGAAATACTTCCTTCTGCCTCAGGAACATACATGTTGCGGATAGACATGGATAAAGAAGTTTCGTCACCAGAAGTTCGGCAGCCGGTGGTGAACGCTGAACTGTAGAAGAGGCCTGCTGAAGTGCAAATCGAGGAGCAAGCTGACGTGCAAGCCAAAGAACAAGCTCGAGAATAAGTTGAAGAACCGGCTGAAGAACCAGTTAAAGAACCAGTTTTCTCCTTGGCTCTGGTTGTCATCGATCCAAACACAGTCCGCGAGAGTCTACCGGACTCGCAGCATGTCGTGACTATCTTGGAGAAAAAGGCTCCTGAGAAGAAGAAGAGAAAAAGGGATAAGTCCACCGTCACTGAGCGAGTGGAGAAGAAGTTGGGAGCTCGAAAGGAGAAAAATGTCTCTGTGCGGACTGGGGCAGCGAGCTTGCAATACAGGCTGTGAGAAAAGGAAGTTCCAGATGTTGGCTTAGTTACTCTAGATGCCCCAATCCCGGGAAACGACTCCCTGTCGATGGTCAGTTTTTATACCATCAAAATACTCAATAATATCGATAACGAGCAGCTCGCTGATATGAGTCAATCTCTGCTTGAGGTGTTGCAGTCTGATGTTGAGATAACGTGAGAAAAAACTGCGGATTCCCCCTCTGTGCCTGCGAATGAAGGAAGAGAGACAGAGGCGAAGGAGCAGCTCGTCATCATGAAGGAGAAAGTTGAGGCGATCTCTAAAAAGCTAGATGCGGACAAGCGAGCTGAGGATCTGCGGACTGTAGCTGAACTGATGCGATCAAGTAAACTGCAATTGGCTCCTAGGCATTTTAGAATTCGGTGGCTTTATAAATCTCCTCCACGGAAATCGCGGCCGATCAAGATCATTACGGAGACCAATGATATAGTCGTGTCGAACAGCTCGCTGGTCGGGACAAGAGCAAGGGTTCATAGAGAATGAAGGCAATGCCTGGGTGCTTTTGATCCAGAGCACGTGAGGCGGTCTTTGATAGTGGCCAGATCGCTGTAATAATTACAAAAAGTGAATTAACTTTTTTTTTTCTTTTGAGTCCTCCGTGACCTGGGTACTAATGCGAACTTTGCTTCCTTTGTTGCAGGACAGAAAGCGTCACCCGGCTCTGGTTAGGCTGGTGAGATTGTGCCATCTCCCGAAGTAAATGCACTGGTGCGGACTGCGGCGATCTCTCTTGGTGAGTCCGCACAACGCGAGCAGTCTGGCCTGGACAACTTGGCACTATTAGAAAAGAAATATGAAGAAAAGCTAAATGAAGTTAAACAGAACTAAAGAGGCGGATAGAGCGAGAAAGAGCTCTGGAGAATCAGGTCGCCAACATCTCAGTGGAGCTGGAGGAATTGAAGAAGGAGAAGCGGAGTTTAGGTGACGATGCATGCCACTACAGAGGAAGGTACTTGGCCCTAGTGCGGGAAGGGAAGAAAAAGCAAGATGTTGAGGTCGCCGCGGCGAGGACATAACTACCGGATCGTCCTGCTTTGGCTGAGACTCCAGCTCCAGCTGTAAGTGGGCAGCCCACGGAGGATGAGGAGCCAAGGCCGGCAGGCAAGCCTGTGTTTCTGGTTAGCCAAATTGACAAGGAGGCTGCATACATGCACCATACTTTCAACACTATGCACCATCTCGTCCAGCAGTTATATGGAGAGATACTGCAAGGAAGTGACTAGGCAGCCCATCTCAGGAAAGAAAGGCAGGAGAGACCTGCCCAATCTGACTGTAGAGGCCGCTGAGTCCGCACACGAATGAACAAATGATTTGATTTGTTCGTATGTTGTATAATTTGATGTGCTATGGGGCATTGCTTATTTGCTTTATTTGTACTGTGGTGTAAACTTTATTTGTTCTGTATGATATTGGTCTGAGATTTGAACAATGCTGCATCTGCGTGATGAAAATCTTTCTGCAGGTTCATGTTGAATGCAGGCTATGTGGACTAACTTTGTGTCTGCATATTTGACTTGTAAATTGTTTTGAACACTGAATAAAGCGAGCTGGGCGAACTGCCGTTGAGTTCGCACTCTTGACTTGTAAATTTGCTTTAAAGTTACAGGAACCTTGAATAAAGCGATCTTGGCGGACTGCTGATGCGTTGAACGGTAAGTGTACCGGTCACACAAGTAGTATAAAATGTGTGGCTTTCCCAAGTATCGATCTATTCAAGGAACACAGTAAGGGGGGAGTTAGTATCGAGGAGGACTTGAGTTTGAATTCCTTAGGTCGGAGTTAACAATGGGGGGTTTTGATGGTTTCGATAAAAAGAAAATAAAAGGCTAACAACTAATCCTATGCAATGCCGCTATGCATCGCTTCTCCAGGCGGGATGGAAGACTACACGGGCTACTATGCACCGAATCGCTAGGCGGATGGACGAGTAGGCAAGCGTAAGAACCAGAATTTGAGGGTCATAAGCACCTCTTCGCAACGCATGCTTCTAGTAATTGCTAGAACGACAAGAACGGATGGATGGCGGATGGAAAGATGGCGCAACTCAAGCAACTTAAGAAGTAAAATTAAATAGGAATCACATAGACATGAAACACATAACATATACAACCAAATTGTAAATCATCTACATAGAAATATTTAACAGCACATATACACCAATAAAGGAAGAACAAGGCAAGAGATCGATCGAATCCGAAGTCTTGTTGAGGATTCGCGGAAGGAATTGCCGGGTTGTCAATCCGCATCCAAGCTCGGTCCTCAACTACGTCCGGGAAAGAGAAGGTTGTCACTACCCTCCAATGGACCCCGTCTTCTTTGTGTCACGATCCGGAAGAAGGTTGCAAGCTTCCCTTTGCTTGATGGCTATGGTGTCAAAACTTGATGCAAAGCTAGTAGATGAAGGAGAAGGCCGAGAGCAAGCCCCGGCAAGATGTAGGCTTCATGAGCATGGCCGAAGCTTCTCTTCTTGGTGGAAGATGAAGGGCGGAGGTGAAACGGCGGAGTTTCTCCCTAAATCGGCGGAGAAATCAGCTGGAAGAAGTCTGTCTACGCTCCTCCCCAAATGGCAGAAAATCTGCTCCTTAAATAGAAAAAGTCAGAAAATTGGTCACGCACGGTCTGGCACACGACTGTGCGTGAACCGTGCGATATTCACGTGCAGAAAATGCCTGGGAAGAAGAAGCGTTGACCCGTGCATTTTATTCGCGCACGGGCAATTCTGCCTGTGCGTGAAGGAAATCGTACGGGTAAATACAGAGCGTAGAAAATAGGGGAAAATAGGGGAATCGTGCGTTTTACTCACGTACGGGCAATGTCGCCCATGCGTGAACAAAACGCTCGATTAACCACAGAGCACTGGAAAGCTTGGCAAAAGGTGCAGGCCGTGCGATTCCTTCTCGCACGGTTTGGTCGAAACCGTGCGGGAACAAATCGCACGGGTAGAAACAGATATCACAGGAATGTTGTGTGAAACGCACGATTGGACTGGAACCGTGCGCTAAGAAATGCGCATGACCGTGCGTTTTACACAGAATTGGAAGTGGAATTCGGGACATCCTGACTACCTGCATCCCAATAATAACAAGCTGGAGCACATGCTCCCAGCACCAAAAATTCAAACAAAGCTAAACAGAAAGATAACGAGGAGCAGTATGTGCATACCCTCGACAATAGAATGCGCAATTGTACACCCTTGGGCCAAAATAGTGCACTTAGCATGAAAAGCAGAATAAATGAAATATCAACGAAAACACACTAAAAGTGAAGTGCAAGTGCGTTAAAACTATCCCAGATGAATCTGATATACACTATAAATATCAGACTCATCATACCACCCGACTTAAACATTTGCTCGTTTCGAGCAAATCATCTCTCTGTGGACTCGAAAATAGCTAGCTGGCTTAGAAATTTCAAAATAAAGTAAAGCGAGAAATCAAATACTCATGGGCACGAAGAATAAAATAGATAAACTTTTTTTAATAATGCTACGGCATATATAAATTTTGACAGGCGTAAACAAATATTATAGCCCCTCAAAATAGGAATGCTGGAGAATCGTCCAGTCATAAGTAGGAAGAAAGTAGGCAGGCCACTGAGGTGAGCATTGCCAAAGACCGGGGCTCAGGATCACCTCCAAAGTAATCCACCAATGTCGGGAACCATATACTTTCCCATTCACACTCTCTCCACGAATCTAGCTTGACTCAGACGTGAATCAGTAGGGCTTATAGGAAAATAATGGGGTTTAGGCAAAGGCGGGATAGTCAAAGGTAAACAAGACAGACACGCACATCCAAAATGAGACCGCCCGAAAACAAGCACAGCTATAAACAACGGCAAACACGTGCAACGCACCACCAGACTTGGATATTTTTACTGTGTGTGCACACCCACCACGATCACAAAACCAAAAACATTTCACAACTTAACAACAACATATAAATTCTTTTTATTCCCAATCGGGAAATTTTATTTCACTGACTTTTTTTTCTCTTTTTTTTATTTTCTTTTAAACCAAATAGCCACAACCAAATGCAAAAACATGGAAACACCACAAGTTGTACAAACACCACAAGCTGTCGCACATAACATAAACAAATGGCAATAAAGCAAACTAACCGAGTGATCACCTCCGGATGTGCGAGTAGGAGAGGCTATAAAGCTTTGGTAGTGAGGCGTGGGATGTCAAAGGAAGGGACAGGCTCAACGGGGATAGAAACGGATAGACGTCGGGAATAGTACAAGGCTCAAACTAAACAAATGACGGCCTACATCACACTCACGCTTAACTAACCAAGCACCAATGATTCGAGAGCAGCTTAGGGCAAGTTCTTAGCCACCGAGAAAGATGATCCTTCCTCTCGACTCGAGCAATATGAGGCTAATGACGGCCACACAGATTCCTACGCTACCATTTGATTGCTCCAGTTTCAGCCAAATTGAGTAGCCCAAACAGTATTTGCAAATGCAGAAAAGCATAAACTACAAGCATAAAGAAAAATTATATCTATGATATTGTTACACACCATGAGTACTCGATTAGGAGCATTGCATGAGTTTCGAACTACTCCATCCTAAAATCCTAAGCCAGCACCACTATCTTGGAGTTAACACCAAAGAAATAAATTAAACTTGGGTTGAGGGCGTTCTTAAGTGCGCGCTAATGCGGTGTAGGTGTACAATGATGTCATGATAAAAAAACAGAAAATGTAAATACTCTTGAGGTATGCAAGTCAATGTAGTGCATGTGCACAGGTAACGCGTGACTCTCTCCCACCAGACTTGAACTAAACAACCTATCACAAGATTTACAATAATAGCAATGAAGTAAAAGTCAGGGAAGAAGTTACCCAATGCTCAACAAATAAGCATACCAGAAGATTGGCGTTAAAGCATGAAGCCAAACCTGCAAAAAAATTTAGCTCACCCCGTCGCACCAAGGATAGGCCACCTACAAAATAGCTCAAACAAAAACGTAAAACAAGCCATAACAAATATAAGCTAAGCAACAATTGCGAGTTAGAACCAAACACAATATCACATCACATCTATCACATGAAACTAAACACAGTAGCACAAGAAAGACAGATAATGCAAACAAAATAACTAAAAGCCACCCTGGGGACGAAGCCCCAGCCGAATAAAGTAATGTACAAAATCAGTTAAACAAATATCAAAATACAAGCACAGCAAACAACCCTATCCGGGTAGAATAGCAGCAATCACTCGGGTAGATCAGAAAAAGGCGGAGGCGGAGTACAAGAACGTGAAGTAGAAGCTCGAGCAGGGATAATAGGAGGCACCCCAAGAAAATCTACAATGCGCTCGGTCATATCGTGTTGATTGTGAATCAGCTACTCCAGCTGCATCTGCCACGCGTAGGATTCTGGATAGTCCTCCGCAAAACTCATATGATATGGGGCAGGGGAAAAAGAAGAAGCTAGTGCAAACTGCAAACTATGATCAAGAGAAGTATCGACGAACCTGCCGGGCTCTGAAGAGGGACCAGCGTTGGCAGAAGAGGCCCGAGCTGGCTGTTCATGCTCAACAGTATGAATAACGTAGCTCCAAGTGCCACCGGAAAAAATGCGACGAACCAACCGAAAGGCAGTCATCATGGCCGCAGATAAAAAATCATCGTGGGAGACGGGAGTCATGGCCGGTAAGCCATCAAACACGCCCAAGCCCTTAGCAATTCACTTGATAAAATGCAAACCACTGATAGCCTTCAGCGGAACGTACATAGCCTAGTGCAGGAAATAGTCCGCCAGAATACGGCCTAGGTGGAGAGGGACACTGTGTTGCATGTTGTAGAGGTATAGAAGATCTGACCATCGCGCTACATTCTGGCTCATCGCGCGGGAATTGATACTATGCCCAATCATGTTCTGAAAGTAGCGGAGGGCAGGCGAGATGATGCGGGAGGATTTGGCCAAACGCGCCTCGTACTGTTGTGTCATCCCGGTAATCTCCTGCCAGAATGCGTGAGGAGATACACCAGTGGGGAATTCATGGGGTCGATACAAAACATCTGACTCCATGAGCTCCTCAGTGGTGTATATCCCGGCATGTACAGCAAGCATACCCACACCGAAGGTGTAGGGACGGGAGTTCATCCGAAATGACATATAAGTGGACTCCCCAGTAACTGCGTCGCGTCGTTCTACTATGCGGAAGATGGAAAGAAACTCAAGAGTGAGTTCACGAAATCCAATCTCCACAATGGAGAAAAAATGATGGCATGAACCCAAATCGAGTAAGCGATCCACTTCTAGCTTTAGGCCGACAACCGCGAGCTCATCGTTCGACACAAAGCAAAAATCAAAAAACGGTTTTTGAATAAGGAGATCAAACCTCATTATCATCTCCGGCCGCCCAAAACGGAGCATCCTTTCTAACTCTTCAGTATGAACCTGTGCATCCGAAGCACCTTCCGGCTCATCCGGAACCACATTCCGTGTGGAGGAGGAAGAAGCACCACCACTGCCGCACAATAGGCTTACTTCCTTCTTAAAACCCATGGCAAAGAGGAGAAAAGAGAGTGGAAGAGAAAGAGAGGAGGAATGGGGGAAGATTTGGAAGAGGAGGATGGAAATTCGCCCGAGAAGAAAGGGGCGATGCAGTCGCTCGAGCAGACGAACGAGATTAGGGCCAGCGTGCGTCCAAAACTCTCGGCCTGTGTTTTTAATAAAAGAAAAACGCACGGTCATGCGTTTTTGCCATGCATGGTTTCCCCAACCGTGTGTTTTGCAAAAACAGACCAATTCGCATCATTTTCTCCGGGAAGTCTCATCCTGCGACAACATCGAGAAAAATAAGAAAAACAAAAGGAACAAAGAATATCCTGAGCGACTAAGCCACTTCCCAAATTAGGCACAAGCAGGCAAAACCCTCGCAAGCACACATTGAAACAGAAAAAATTTAAAAACATCAATACGCAAAGCTAATTTTAAAACAGCAAATACTAACTCGTTAATCCTACTCCAAGATAAGTACTGGGGTTACTGTCATCCCAGCATGACTAATTCGAGATCCTAAAAGTACTAGCTAATAGGCCTATGAAAAGAGAAATGCACAGGTAACTGTACCATTATCCGTTGCGGTAACGGGTACCTATACGGAGATAAAACAGTTACCCCTCTGCCCAAATAATAATACAGGCTCCTCGCAGGCAGAGGAAATAGGAAGTGCGAATAGGAGGAGCACTGGTCCTCACTCATCTCACCACAAAATATATCATTGCCTAGCAAGGTATCGTCCACCACAGGTATGTAGGAAGCAATGGCTACGGCATGGGCACCAGGCCCATCGTCATCCCACCATACCCGTGGAGACTCATCCTGTACAGGCTCAGATAACGAAGGGGGATCAAGTAATAAAAGAACGGATGGATGGCGGATGGAAATATGGCAAAACTCAAGCAACTTAAGCAGTAAAATGAAATAGGAATCACATAGACATAAAACACATAACATATAAAACCAAAGTGCAAATCATCTACATAGAAATATTTAATAACACATATACACCAATAAAGGAAGAACAAGGCAAGAGATCGACTGAATCTGAAGTCTTGCTGAGGATTCGCGGAAGGAATCGTCGGGTTGTCAATCTGCATCCAAGCTCGGCCCTCAACTGCGTCCAAGGTAGAGAAGGTTGTCACTACCCTCCAGTAGACCCCATCTTCTTCGTGTCATGATCCGAAAGAAGGTTGCAAGCTTCCCTTTGCTTGATGGCTATGGCGTCAAAACTTGATGCAAAGCTAGTAGATGAAGAAGAATGCTGAGAGCAAGCACCGGCAAGATGTAGGCTTCGTGAGGATGGCTGGATCTTCTCTCCTTGGTGGAAGATGAAGGGCGAAGGTGAAACGGCAGAGTTTTGCCTTGAATCGGCGGAGAAATCGACTGGAAGAAGTCTGTCTACGCTCCTCCCCAAATGGCAGAAAATCTTCTCCTTAAATAGAAAAATTCAGAAAATTGGTCGTGCACGGTCTTGCGCATGATCGTGCGTGAACTGTGCGATATTCATGCGCAGAAAATGCCTGGGAAGAAGAAGCGTTGACCCGTACGTTTAATTCGCGCACGGGAGATTCTGCCCGTGTGTGAAGGAAATCGCACGGGTAAACACAAAGCGCAGAAAATAGGGTAAAACAGGGGAACCGTGCATTTTACTCGTGCACGGGCAATGTCGCCCGTGTGTGAACAAAACGCACGATTAACCATAGAGCATTGGAAAGCTTGGCAAAAGGTGCAGGCCGTGCGATTCCTTCTCGCACAGTTTGGCCGAAACCGTGTGGGAACAAATCGCACGGGTAGAAACAGATACCCCAGGAATGCTGTGTGAAACGCATGATTGGACTGGAACTGTGTGTTAAGAAATGCGCACTACCGTGCGTTTTACACAGAATTGGAAATGGAATTCGGGACATCCCGACTACCTGCATCGCAATAAAAACAAGCTGGAGCACAAGCTCCCAGCACCAAAAATGCAAACAAAGATAAACAGAAAGATAACGAGGAGCACCATGTGCATACCCCCCGATAATAGAATGCGTAATTGCACACCCTTGGGCCAAAATAGTGCACTTAGCGTGAAAAGCAGAATAAATGAAATATCAATGATAACACACTAAAAGTGAAGTGCAAGTGCGTTAAAACTAGCCCAGATGAGTCTGAAAAACACAATAAATATCGGACTCATCAACTGCCATCGAGTACTCAATCTTGACTGGTCTTTGCGGACTTGAACGATCAATCTTTGCGGACTGGCTGAAAAATCTGTCAGACTAGTTTTTTTTATAAATAGAGCCCTAGTCTTCTTTATGTATAGGAAATGTGATCGAAGCAGAAGTCCTTGCGGTCTGTGAAAATGATGTCCGCACGAACTGATGCCGCGATTGCTTTCCATTCCGCCGACCACAAGAAATGTAAGCTGACGGAGGCCGACCTAGATGCCTTCGCCGAGAAGCATATGGCAAACTCGCCAGTGCTCGCCCGCCTGCCCCAAGATCAGGAGAGGATTAATTTATCTACTGCAATGCAGATCGCAGTGCCTATCGACCACTTCGACTGCAGATTCAAGTTCCCCTTGCTATGGGAGGTTGCCGAGATCTTCGAGCATTACAGCAAGGTGTCAGGGCAACTTGCGCTAAACACTTTAGCTGCGATTTACAGCTTTTTGTCATACCTACGGTCTGAAAAGATTGCATTTTCTTTGAATATATTAAGAAAAAAAATTATGTCCACTCTGTAACTCCCTCCGGAGGCCTCCAGTATAAAGGTGTCATGTACTTTTACTGTCGAGGGATGAAAGTTATGGGTTTACCAGACATGATCCATAACTGGACTTCGAGGTACCTCATCTTCGAGGGCGACTTGGGGTTTGCTCATACCTATCCGCAAGTACGCGCGGACTTCTTCTTCAAAAGCATGAAGCTGGGTGAGGTGGAGACCACCATCATCAAATTCTTGGCAGGGGCAAGGCTCTACATTGACTACTACATCCTGCTCTTGCCCAACTTGGACGCCATAGCCTGCCAAGAGAGTAATTCCTACGACCTGTCTTTGTATCCGCCACGACCTGGAGCGTATCCGCCGCGACCTATAGTGTACTGATTTAGTTTTTTTTTTCAGCGACCTTGGTGGTGCCAGCGAATCCACCCCAGATACTGGGTAGGCTGACTCCAACCCAAGGAGAAAAGAAGAAAGAAATAGTAAGGAGAAGGAAGGAGGAAGGGGATCCCTCCGCGGACTACTCTTCCTTTGATAGCTTCGACATGCAAAGATTTGGAAAGAACCAGAAGGATCTAAGGGGAACCCCGATGATCCACTGGCACGGAAAGAACACGCACGTCCGCCTCTCCACTGCTCTTCCCTCCTGGAAGAGTCCGCAGATCTCTCGCCATGCCCATGTGGCAATTTTTGCACTTTATGGGAAGTGGAATCTGTGCGACCTGAAGAGCGTGCCGCCTGTAGATATCCCCTTGCTCGCCGCTCAAGATAGCACGAATAGCGCCGTGACCAACCATTTCATAGGTCGCTTGACGCGCGAGGTGCTTAAAGAAAATTAGCAACTCCTGCGAGAAAACAAGTTGCTGAAGGACAGGAACAAAAGGTTAGGGAAGAGGGTTAATCAACACAAAGAGAACGAAGCGGTAAGTCTCGGTATTCGCGGCGATCTCTGTTACTTATCCGCGGCGGACTGACTCATTTTTGATTTTTGCAGACCGTGTATGATGTCACTAACCATAGCTTCTAAAATGCTATGTTTCCTTTTGTGAAGGAGAGTGTTGAGGTCGCTATCGAGCGCTTCATTGACGACGACTTCGCAAAGGAAGGGGTGGTCGAGGTCCCTTTTCTGAAGCTCTTTCCCGAGCTAAAGAAGAAGGTTACTGATCTGGAGCGGGCTGCGAAGGGAAAAGCGGTTGCTGATGAGGAAGGCGAAGAAGTAGATGAGGTGCTAGCTGAAGACAAAATCCCAGACGATGCTGCTTCAGACCAGCAGCAGGGGAGCAAGTCCAGGCAGTCTGCCTCTTCTTAAATTTCTGATGGGGGCAGTCCGCGGGCGGAGTCCGCGGATAGAAAAATTTCTAATGGCAGTAGCAGCGACTCAGGAGGTTATTCTCCCGAAGTCATTTTTGATGGATCTTCTAGCCCGGGCGCGCCTGCGAAAAAGAGGCAAAGGACAACCACAGAATGAAAGAGATGTATTTTGTTTTTGCTTTTTGTAAAGAGGCGGAATCTATTTGAGGTCTCCGAAGATAAAAAAATGTAAAAAAAAAATTTTGAATGATTGAATACAAAGGATATTTTGCTAAGTCCGCGTATTCCTCTACTTTTATTGTTCACTTCTTGATTCTTCAATGTTGTAATGAGTCTTGCTTCTGTGTATGCATATGATAAACAATAGCCATCATAGATTAATGAAAACCAGTCCGTGCCACTTGGACTTTAGGTCGCACGCTTAGGATAAGTATTGCTTGAAGATAACCAAGGTCGATAATATTCCAGGCCGCGAAACTTGATTTGCAGCTCGCCAAGTTCATATAACTTGTCAAAAAGATAAGGATAATCGGCGGACTCTGACGGATACAAATTCCAGTCCGCACATAAATTCATTAACTGAATAAATTTTTGTGAGCTAAGAAAGATCAACGATCATTATTGCAAACTGAGGGAATTATAGAAACTGAGAATTACAACTTGTCCTGAAACATAGAGCCTTGCAGACTGTGGAAAATACCACTATTGAGTCCGACTGAATAAAAATGATCAACGGCTTAGGTGACCAAGTGGGCAGGTGCATATAACATTGCTTTTCTTGCAGGGTCACAAAAAGCTGTAAGAACCCACTGCAAAAAACGTCGGTCTGCGTGGATACCAAGATACAGTCCGTGAAGAGAAATGATCCATAACTTAACCAAGTGGGCAGGTGCACATAGAATTGTTTTCAATGCAAGGTTACTTGCAAGGTTAACCCAAAGCTGATGGATTGAGCGGACGGAGTGGACTGAGAAGACTGAGAGGATGCTAGAAATTTGACCGCATTTTAAAGGAATGGTCAGCTTTGGTGACCATGCGGGCAGGTGCCTGTAGGGCAGGCATTGCTTCCCTCATAAGGTCACCGAAGTCATAAGCTTCAACTTAAATTTGCAATTGGATCTGCGTGCTCTTCACTGTCGGTTACTGTATCCTTGAAGAAGAATCATTCTGACTGTAGGATAAATTGCAAGCTAAAGTGACAAGTGGGCAGGTGCGTAAGGTGCATTGCTTTCCTCACGAGGTCACAGAAGTCGTAAACTTCAACTTAATTTAGAGAAAAAGAATATACTGCTCTCTTGCCTGGGATTCAGACCGATTTGTTCAATTGGGCAAGTGCATGTGGGATGCATTGCTTTCCTCAAAGGATCAACTGGGCCATGGGTTCCCTGCAGGCACCGCTTGAGAGTATCAAAGAGTTTTCGAGAGTACAAAGTTGGATGATCTATGGGCAGGTGCCAGATGGCATTGCTTTCCTTAAATAGACCATCAAGGTGTACGTTATCCCTTACAAATCTTGGTAGAGCTAACAACCACCCTGCCCCTCAAAAAATGCAGAGGTGGAGTCAGGTACCAGCTAGGATCCAAAATACAGTAGCACACCGCGCAAGAATCTGCATGCTCCAACTACGCGGTGCGAAATCTCCCCGCAACACATGGTCATCGTGGTGCTATGCTAATGACAACAATTCTCAGGGGGGTCCAAGCCAGACTTGGCGATGTCTCTTGATTCAGTGATCTTTTACTTTGAATTGCAGATAAGGAGAAGTGATTGTGTTATGCAAGAAAAAGTATTAGCAAGAAATTCTCATTGACATAATCATTGAAATGAACACAAATGAAAAGTGTTTGTTTAAGCATAAAACTGCTTTAAATCATCACCATTCCAAGTATGAGGTATGTCTTCTCCGTCATAGGTTTGCAGTTGGTATGCCCCATTTTTCAGAACTTTCTTAATGATGAATGGTCCATTTTAGTTCGGGTTCAGCTTACCCACTGAACCAGTTCTTGCGGCTGCATCTACTTTTTTCAGAATGAGATCTCCCACTGAAAAATGCTTGACCCAGATATTCTTGTCAAAATATCTGGTCATTCTTCGCTTGACTTCCTCTTGCCTAATGATGGCTTCATCCCGCATTTCTTCAATTTAATCAAAGATATGTCTCATATTCTCGTAGTTAATCTCGAGCTAGTCTTCCCAGCTCCTCCTATCCAGTAATACCCTAGGAGTTGAAACCTCAAATTCCACCAGGATGAGAGCCTTCGAGCCATGAGCAAGCTAGAAAGGGGTTTCTCTGGTAGTTGATGAAGGGGTTGTTCTGAGGGTCCATAGAATTGAAGGAATCTCATCTGCCCAACTGCCTCTTAGATTTTGCACTTTCTTTTTTAGCAAATTGTGTATCTGTTTATTCGCAGCTTCTACTTGGCCATTGCTTCTGGGATGATGAACTGACGAGAATCGTAATTATATGACTACTTGTTTGCAAAAGTTCTTCATCTCTTCATTGTTGAACTGCGGCCCATTATCCGTAATTATTGCCATCGGGATCCCATGCCTGCAAATTATCTCCCCCCACACAAAGTTTTTTATCACCTGGGTTGTTGTCTTTTCTAGCGCCTTGGCTTCAATCCAATTGCTGAAGTAATCAATCATAACCAAGATAAAACGTCGTTGCCCACTCGCCATGGGAAATGGCCCGAGGAGGTCCATTCCCCAAACTACAAAAGGTCAAGGTGTGGTGATTGACACAAATCGCTGCGATGATCGGAGTTGAAGAGGAGCAAATTTTTGGCATTGGGCACACTTCTTTGCATAGGATTAAGAATCTTTTCTCATCGTGGGACAAAAATAACCTTGCCGCAATATTCTTCTCTCCAAAGTTCTTGCTCCTAAATTGCTGCCACATTCTCCAGAGTGAACTTCTCGAAGCACCATTGGAACCTCCTCCTCAGATACACACCTTGCCATTGGGGAGAGGAAAGTTTTCCTATAGAGAATTCTGGAGATAAGTTTGTAATTTGTCGCTTTCATTCTGAATCTTCTCTTATCTTTCAAAGTCTAAGGCAATTCTCCTGTTGAGAGATATGTTTTGAACGGGTCCATACAAGAGGATCATTGTTCTATCTACATCAACTCCCCTTCTTCTATAGCTGGGTAAAAAAAGCTCTGAAGTTGTCTCTCCCAAGGGGATACCAAACATTGCTAGCTCGTCCGCCTCAGTATTGTGCACTCTTGAGACATACTCAATAGTGAAGCTTTTAAACCTCCTGGTGTGAGGATTGCTATCAACCCGAAAAGGCAAGTGTACCTATCAAATTGTAGTACCAAGGTCGTATTTAAACTCGGGGCTGTCAAGTACTGCTACTCATGCTTCTACTATTATCCTACCGAAAGATTGTTGGGTTTTGAGAATTTTAAAATTAAAACTAAGGATAATTTAGACGAAAACTTATGATAAAGAAAAATAGCATTTGATCAATGATTCACCATGAAATGAGACGAGAGGGATAAAAAAATATAGATTTAAATTTGCAAATTAAACTCGGCCGTGACGGATCCAATATTAGGAATTAATCTCGCTAGAGCATTAAATCCCCTAACTTATAGACGTTTTGACCGAAATCTCTTTACAAGTCAAAATGGCCTAAAGTCGCATTACCGAAGTGACCCGCACTATTGGATTTGACTCCAATCCAGAGGATTTACGTCATCCTATCTCTAGGGTTGCGTTCAACTCCTTCCTTCTTTGAGTGATCTTTCAAATCAATGAGTCTCTCGACTTCTATGAAATAATATCAAATGCCTACTACCGTGTACCAAAAATACGGATTCGACACGAGAAAAATCAAAGAAGGACTGATAATAATTTAGACAAAATAAAAACTAAGAAATAAAAATAACTCTCATCTCACTTCATGGCTCCTCACGATCAAATGCTAAAAGAAAAATTAGCTATGCATGATTGAAAGGAAAACCACAATAAGATGAAGAAAATTCATTTGCATTGATTTATAAAAAGAGAAGAGTACACAATAGTAAATAAGACAAGATTACACTAAAAAAAGAACTATTACAATAATGAGAAAGAAATATACTTAGCAAAGAATAAAATTGCACTTGAACTCTCTTGCTCTCTCTCCAATCCAACCTTCCAAAGCATGAGACATGGGTTCCTTTTATAGATGAAGAGGAAGAATCTAGAATGAAATAAAGAGGAGCGGACAAGGGGGGTGGTCGGCCATGCATGTGGAGAGGGTTCATGCATGCCATTAAATGAGGGAGAGAGAAAATGGAAGGTTCAATGTATTGTATTAAAGGGGAATAAAATAGAGAATATAAAATTGAGAGGGGGAGATGAATGAGGAATAAAGTGGGGAGAAAATAATAAAGGGGAGAGAGAGAGGGGAGGCCGGCCATGTAAGGGGGAAAATGCATGAATGGGAAGGTGCATGCATGGAATTATGTGAGGTGGAGAGCATGAGGTGGCCGACCAATCATGTGGGCTGCTAGGTGGGCCAAACTATGGAGGAAAACCATGCATGTTGGGCTCGGGTTTTACATGGTGGGCTGCTCTTGGATAGGTCGGGCTGCTCCATGTAGAAGGGTTGCACCATCATGGGCTCGGGTTTGCTTGCATGGAGGCTCGGGTAGCATCATAGTGGGGCTCAAGTAGCATCATAGTGGGGCTTGGGTAGCATCATAGTGGGCTGCACTTGGACATGAACCTACATGAAAATAGAATAAAATAACATTAGTTATATATCACAAAATAACACAAATAAGTAGCATAACTTTTGTTATTAAATCTAAACTATACTTAACAAACATAACATAACCTAATATTAGTTATATTCATAACAAAACATAGAACATAAAATTAAACATACAAATGCATAAAACACATATTTAAACTAGGAATTAATATATTATAAAAAACATTAAAACATGAAATAAAAACAAAACAAGCATAATAATGCATAAAACTATAATAAAACCTAAGAATTATGAATACTAAACTACCCCAAAAGGGATGACTAAAACTAATAATCAAATTCCCCCATGTTAGAGTATGTGCTTGCCCTCAAGCAAATGAAAATGAAAACTAGGGGAGAGAAATAAAAGTAAGCAATTTAGATTTCATAATTAAAAAAAACAAAACATGAAAAATTAAACTATCCTAATTTCTATACTAACAACTAGTGGGGTGAGAAGTGCACAATAGAAAACTTGAATAATGGAAAACTAAAAATTTCATTAGAACATAAGGAAGAAATACATATTTCTAAATCCCTAAAACAAGGCATCCAAAATAAATGAAAATAAGAAAGACAAGAGTAGAAATTCTAAATAAACGGCGCATTAATGAACTACTAGGTTGCTAGAATAACGATTAACCCTAAATCACCTCAAGATAACCTCCAAAGAAATCCATCAATGATGGTGTCCATAGGCTTGTCCGTTCACACTCTCTCCACTACGCGAATTTACGTCTAAAGATCAAAAAGACTTAAAATAGGCGTTATGACTTGGCATAGGTAAATAATTAAGAATTGAAAATCAAGGATAAACATGATGGTTAAAACACACTAAACCAAGGGTGAGCTCTAAAACATAAAAATGATAAAAATGACAAGTATGTCATTTCTCCAGTTCAAACTACAAAACAAAGCCATGAAAAAAAATTTCTTTTCAAAATTTGGCCACAAATAAGCTTTTTTTTCTCTTTTTTTTATTTAATAACATTTTGATAATAACTTTTTTTTCTTTTCATAAAAGAGAGCTCCAAATGCAAACTTTAAATATTCCTTTTCATTTTAAAAGATAACCCAACACAATAATATTTTAAGCTCATAGTCTAGTGTGAAATTAGGAAGGACATTTTGGCTTTGGTGAAATAATGAAATGAAAGGTGGAGCTAAAACAAAAAAACATGGAAAAAGGCCCAAAATTGTTTTTGCAACGGTGAAATTGTTTGGTGGGCAAAAAGGCTCAAACGAGTCAAATGGGTGGCCTAAATCATTTCTAAAGTACGTAAAAATGATGCAAATGTTTCGAGAGTAGCTAGGGACAAGTTCTAGACACCAAGAAAGTATTACCCCACAAATGAAAAAGTGATAACATTACCTAGCAACCATTCGTACGCAACTAACCGAATAAAAAGAAACAACTACGAATTGCTAACTTTCAACGTAAAAGATAGATGCCTATATTTAAGAACAAGAAATTAGTAAAACTAAGATATGTTAAAATGATAAATTTAGAAAACCATTTCAAAGAAATTTACATAGAACTACAAAACCGTACGGGCCTACACATCACTAGAAGAAACATAAAAATAAAGATAAAAAATAATTTTTTATTTTGATTTTCAAATATATTTTAGCAATTATTTTTGGATTTTGATTTTATAATTTTTTTGGGTTTTGAATTTTCTAGTTTTGGGGATTTTTGATATAGTTAAATAAAAACAATACTCCTAAAAGGCTTAATATAACTATACTAATTTTTTTTTGAAAGAAAGAAAGAAAGCAACTAAACCCTCCCCCATGCTTAGATTCTTCATTGTCCTCAATGAAAGAAACAAAAAAACGAGAATGAGAAGGAGACTGAGAAGGAGAGAAAAATGCAGTAAAGTAAATTAAATAAAAAGAACAGGACTTCCCCGGGTTTGTGAGATGAAGGTGGATGTCGCTCCCCCATGCTTGCTTTTTAACGCACTTGATCATCAGCAGGTTTGAGTTGATCCATCTTGATATCAGCAACGTTGGAGCGATAATCACGAACTAGCATTTGCTTGGCCACCGGAAGGAAGAGCAAAGTACAAAATTAAAAGCAGAAAAGAAAAGCCTTGGGCAGGTTCCCAAAAGTGTTCTTTATTAAACAATAGATTGTCCTAATAATAATATAAGTTTTATAATAAGAAGTCCAAAAAGAAATAAAGGTTCCACATGAAAATAAACATTTAAGAGTCCAGAATAAGATTCTCCTTTGTAGGAGACACAGAATTATTAGAAAAATATAGCTTAAGTCTATGCCCTTTTGCTTTAAAATCACCCTTATCTGGGTGCGAGAGTAACACAGTTCCATAAGAGTAAACTGTTTAACCATAAACGGTCCAGACCATCTAGATTTAAGTTTGCTAGGAAAAAGACATAAGCGAGAATTGAAAAGAAGTACTTGATCGCCAGGTTTAAACGTTTTAGGGTGACGCAAGTTCTTATCATGATAAAGTTTTGTGCGTTCTTTATAAATTTTATTATTTTCGTAAGCGTACGCTCGCCATTCGTCAAGTTCATTTAGTTGATTTTTTCTATGCTCGCCGACCGAGTGCGGATCGAAATTAAATAACTTTAGCGCCCAATACGCACGGTGCTCTACTTCTATCGGGAGATGACACAATTTTCCGTAGACTAATCGGAAAGGAGTATAACCAATAGTGGTCTTATACGCCGTCCAATAGGCCCAAAGAGCATCGTCTAATTTTCAAGACCAATCCTTACGAGAAGTAAAAACGGTTTTTTCCAAAATTCTTTTAATTTCTCAATTGACTACCTCGACCAGACCATTGGTTTGGGGGTGATAAGCGGTGGATAGTTTATGCGTAACGCCATATTTCGTTAAAGCTTTAGCGAGTTGAGCGTTGCAAAAATTAGTTCCCCTATCACTAACGATCGCTCGAGGAAAACCAAAATGGGAAAATAATTTTTTAAGAAAAGAAACTACGACGCGAGCATAATTACTTGGTAAAGGTTGGGCCTCCACCCATCTAGAAACATAATCTACGGAGACTAGAATATACTTATTTCCTAAGCTTGAGGGAAACGGGCCTACAAAGTTGATGCCCCACAGATCGAAAACTTCACATTCAAGAAAATAATTTTGTTCCATTTCCTTTTTATTAGATATGTTTCCAATCCGCTGGCACCGATCACACCCGCTCACAAAGATTTGTGCATCTTTAAATATGCTTGGCCAATAAAAGCCAGCACTAAGCACTTTGTGGGCAGTGTGGTTCGCTTGAAAATGCCCGCCAGTCGGACCTTCATGAACATGCTTTAAAATCTGTTGACCTTCTTCCCGGGAAATACATCTTCTAACCACCTGGTCCGCACAAATGCGAAATAGAAAGGGGTCCTCCCAAAAATAATACTTCAACTCAGAAAAGAATTTCTTCTTTTGGTTAGAAGAGTACTCTTTTGGAAGGACCCGAACCACGAGATAATTAGCCAGATCAGCAAACCAGGGGGTAGAAGAAGAAACATTTAAAATTCTTTCATCCGGAAAAGAGTCATTAATAAAATTTTCATTTAAAAAATCGAGTTCGGGATTTTCAAGACGAGAAAGATGATCAGCCGCTAGGTTTTCTGCTCCTTTATTATCCTGAATCTCAAAGTCAAATTCTTGAAGTAGGAGAATCCAACGAATAAGACGCGGCTTGGCATCCGATTTAGAAAGAAGGTACTTCAAAGTGGAATGATCTGTGAAAACGATAACCTTAGAGAGAGTAATATACGGTCGGAATTTATCGAACGCGAAAATAACAGCTAAAAGTTCTTTTTAAGTTATGGTATAGTTTTCTTGAGCCGATGTTAGAGTTTTACTTGCATAGTAAATCGGATGAAAGTTCTTAGCAATTCGTTGTCCTAGAACTACACCTACAGCAAAATTACGTCCATCACACATTATATCAAAGGGTATATCCCAAATGGGGGAAATCATAATTAGAGCATTTATAAGTTTAGATTTAATTAATTCAAACGCAGCAAGACAAGATTCGTCAAAAACAAAAGTAGTTTCTTTTTCGAGAAGGTGGGTGAGAGGCTTAATAATTTTTGAAAAATCTTTAATAAATCTTCGGTAAAAACTCGCGTGCCCTAGAAAGCTTCTAATCGCTTTGATATTCGTAGGCGGTGGTAGCTTTTCAATTATATCAATTTTTGCCTTGTCCACTTCAATTCCCTTAGCGGAAATCTTATGACCAAGGACTAAGCCTTCATGCACCATAAAATGGCACTTTTCCCAATTTAAAACTAAATTTGTTTCTTCGCAGCGTTGTAAAACTTTTTCCAAATTTTTTAAACATAAATCAAAAGAGTCTCCAAAAACGAAAAAGTCGTCCATAAATACTTCCATAATATATTCTACGTATTTATCGAAAATAGCGAGCATATAATGTTGAAATGTAGCAGGTGCGTTACATAACCTGAAAGGAATCCTACGATAAGCAAAAGTTCCCAAGGGGCAAGTGAATGTTGTCTTCTCTTGGTCCTCGGGTGCGATAGGGATTTGGAAATACCCCGAGAGACCGTCGAGAAAACAATAAAAACTATGCCCGGATAAACGTTATAAAATCTGATCGATAAAGGGGAGGGGGAAGTGATCTTTAATGGTGGCATCGTTTAGCTTATTATAATCGATGCTCATCCTCCATCCTGTTACAGTCCTCGTTGGAATTAAATCATTATTTTCATTCGTAACTACCGTGATCCCACCCTTCTTAGGTACAACCTGGACCGGACTCACCCACTTACTATCAAAAATCGGATAAATTATCCCCACATCTAATAATTTAAGCACCTCTCCCTTCACAACCTCATTCATATTTGGATTAAGACGACGTTGAGGTTATACTACGCCCTTAGAATTATTTTCGAAAAATATTTTATGCGTACAAAAAGAAGGGCTTATGCCAGAAATATCGAAAATTTGCCACGTTATAGCTCGGCAATGCTTTTGTGGTACTTCGATTAATTTATCATTTTCGGATTGAGAAAGATAGGCCGAGATTATAACGGGCAATTTAGAATTATTTTCAAAAAAGGCATATTTTAGATGTTCAGGGAGTGGCTTTAATTCAAGGTGGGGTGGTTCATCGTAAGAGTTTTTCAAAAAAAATTCTTTTTCTAAAATAAGATTTTCATAATTTTTTCTAGTAAAAATAGATTCATTTTCAAAATTTGTTTGCACAGACATAGCCGTGTTTTTAAAAACATTTGAGGAAATTTCAAAAAAAGAAGAAGAAAAAGCATTTGAAGAGACGTTTGAAAGAGAAAGAGAGGAATTTTCATCTAACACATCCAGAAAAAAAAACAAGAATCATCATTTTTTAAAAAGTTTTTTAAAGATTGATTGATAGAAAAAATAACCTCATCATCTCCCACACGAAGAACAAGTTTTCCGTTACTCACAGCAATGACTCCTCGAGCGGTGGCTAAGAAGGGACGACCAAGGATAAGAGGGACATCGACGTCCTCTTCAATATCAAGAATGACAAAATCCACCGAGAAGATGAATTTGTCGACCTTAACTAGCACGTCCTCAACAACACCTTGCGGATATTTAATTGATCGATCGGCTAATTGGATACTCATGCACGTAGGGCCGAGAGTGCCCAATCCTAGCTTTTTAAATAATGAGAATGGCACCAAGTTGATGCTCGCACCTAGGTCCGCTAATGCATGTTTTACAAAAAGGTCACCAAAAACACAAGGAATGGAAAAACCACCCGGATCGTTTATTTTTTTTGGAAGATTAGAATTTTTAACGACCGCCGAGCACTCTTCGTTTAACGTTACGTGAGAAAGATTTTCCAATTTCTTTTTGTTTGTTAACAAATCCTTAAGATATTTTGCATACTTAGGCATTTGGCTAATCACATCATGAAATGGCAAATTAATATGAATTTGTTTAAACATTTCAAGAAAGCGTTGATATTGATCATCTAGTTTTTCCTTCCTAAGCTTAGCGGGATAAGGAGGTGGCAAAAATTCTTTGATAATTGTTGGAGCATCATTTTGAAAAATATCATTTTCTTTTTCCAAAATAAACTTATCTTTTTCAAAATTAGATTTATCTTTGTCTTCTTTAGAATTTTCATCATTTGTTTCCGTAACGATAATTTTTTACAGCAGTAGGAGAGGCAATCACCTCTGGCTCTTCCCTTGGGGTTGGCTCGTGAATAACTTTACCGCTCCAAAGGGAAATCGCTTTCGCGTGCTCCCTTAGCTTTGGTTCAGTATTTGAAGGAAGAGAGCCAGGTGGCCTCTCGTAGATACCCTTGCGAGTAGGCCGACCGTATTTTCTAGATTTGTAATCGACCCTGTTAGATTTCTAATGGTAGCATCGTTCGAGCTTATATATCTAGAAAGTATTTCCTCTAAAGATGGAGGTTTTGAAAATTTTGGTTTTGAGGTGGTGGTGGTGTAAAATCATGTGGTGGACGTACGACATTAGCATTATTACTCCAAGAAAAATTAGGATGGTTACGCCATCCAGGGTGATAAGAATTCGTAGCAGCATTAAAACCAGGAGGAGTAGAAAAATTAGAAAAATTTGCAGAATTATTTTGAGCAGGCCTGGTTATGTTCCCCAGATAATCCACCTGCTCGGCAGCAGCAGCATTCGTAATTTCATATACCTGAGGGGCAGAGGAATCAGTCATCTCCGAAATCTTCTTGTTCAGCATCTCCACTTGCAGCGCTAGTTGGGATACAGAGTCCACTTCATAGAGACCTGCAGGCTTATTTGGGCGAGTCCTCGGCGAGTTCCACTGATAAGTATTCATCTCCATGTCCTCTATAAGCTCAAGAGCAGCTTCCGGAGTTTTGCGGTCCAAAGAACCAGCGGAAGCAGCATCTATCATTTGCTTAGTCTCTTGATTTAGCCCATTATAAAATGTCTGAACTTGTAACCATACAGGCAGAGCATGATGAGGGCATCTTCTAAAAAGTTCTTTGAACCTCTCCCAAGTGTCATAGAGGGTCTCAGAAGCAATTTGAGGATAAGAAGCTATATCTTTTCTTATCTTAGCAGTTTTAGCGGGAGGGAAATATCTAGCAAGAAATTTATCGACTAAAATGTTCCAAGTAGTGATTTATCCTCTTGGAAGAGAATTCAACCACTATTTGGCTTTTGTCCTTAAGGAGAAGGGGAATAGTCTTAGCCTAATAGTGTCGTCTGAGATACCATTAATTTTAAAGGTGTCACAGATCTCGAGAAAACTAGCAATACGTAAGTTCAGATCTTCATCTTGTAATCCGTCGAACTGTACATATTGATGCACCATTTGTATGATGCTAGGCTTCAGCTCAAAATTATTATTCGTAATCGCAGGTCGAACAATACTTATTTCAGTCCCCTCCAGGTTGGGTTGAGCATAATCGGACATGGTCCTTTGTTGAGCCATTCCTGGGTTGGGATCTCCCATTTCAGAATTAAAATTACAATCATTGTCGGAATCCTCAACCGCTGTTTAAGAAGTGGAAGCCCTGAATCGCAAGTTTCTCCGAAAGGAGCGTTCGATTTCTGGTTCCAAATCAACAAGTAGCGACGGATTCGTGTGGGTCATGCACTAAAAAAATGAAGTGGAAAGGAAATAGAAACTTGAAGAAGAAAACGATAAAGATAAAATTTTTTTGTTTTTTTGCAGAAGTAATAGCGAAAGCGTTTTCCTAATATTGACGAAAAAAGGTCCCGGCAACGGCGCCAAAAACTTGGTGTGAGGATTGCTATCAACCCAAAAAGGCAAGTGTACCTATCGAATTGTAGTACCAAGGTCGTATTTAAACTCGGGGATGTCAAGTACTGCTACTCACGCTTCTACTATTATCCTACCGAAAGATTGTTTGGTTTTGAGAATTTTTAAATTAAAACTAAGGATAATTAAGACGAAAACTTATTATAAAGAAAACTAGCATTTGATCAATGATTCACCATGAAATGAGACGAGAGGGATAAAAAAATATAGATTTAAATTTGCAAATTAAACTCGGCCATGATGGATCCGATATTAGGAAGTAATCTAGCTAGAGCATTAAATCCCCTAACTTATAGACGTTTTGACCGAAATCTCTTTACAAGTGAAAATTGCCTAAAGTCGCATTACCAAAGTGACCCGCACTATTGGATTTGACTCCAATCTAGAGGATTTACGTCATCCTATCTCTAGGGTTGCGTTCAACTCCTTCCTTCTTTGAGTGATCTTTCAAATCCATGAGTCTCTCGACTTCTATGAAATGAGATCAAATGCAGACTATCGTATACCGGAAATACGGAGTCGACGCGAGAAAAATCAAAGAAGGACCGATAATAATTTAGACAAAATTAAAACTAAGAAATAAAAATAACCCTCATCTCACCTCATGGCTCCTCACGATCAAATGCTAAACGAAAAATTAGCTACGCATGATTGAAAGGAAAACCACAATAAGATGAAGAAAATTCATTTGCATTGATTTATAAAAAGAGAAGAGTACACAATAGTAAATAAGACAAGATTACACTAAAAAAAGAACTATTACAATAATGAGAAAGAAATATACTTAGCAAAGAATAAAATTGCACTTGAACTCTCTTGCTCTCTCTCCAATCCAACCTTCCAAAGCATGAGACATGGGTTCCTTTTATAGATGAAGAGGAAGAATCTAGAATGAAATAAAGAGGAGCGGACAAGGGGGGGTGGTCGGCCATGCATGTGGAGAGGGTTCATGCATGCCATTAAATGAGGGAGAGAGAAAATGGAAGGTTCAATGTATTGTATTAAAGGGGAATAAAATAGAGAATATAAAATAGAGAGGGGGAGATGAATGAGGAATAAAGTGGGGAGAAAAATAATAAAGGGGAGAGAGAGGGGAGGCTGTCCATGTAAGGGGGAAAATGCACGGATGGGAAGGTGCATGCATGGAATTAAGTGAGGTTGAGAGCATAAGGTGGCCGAGCAATCATGTGGGCTGCTAGGTGGGTCGAACTATGGAGGAAAACCATGCATGTTGGTCTCGGGTTTGACATGGTGGGCTGCTCTTGGATAGGTCGGGCTGCTCCATGGAGAAGGGCTGCACCATCATGGGCTCGGGTTTGCTTGCATGGAGGCTCTTGTAGCATCATAGTGGGGCTCGGGTAGCATCATAGTTGGGCTCGGGTAGCATCATAGTGGGGCTCGGGTAGCATCATAGTGGGTTGCACTTGGACCTGAACCTACATGAAAATAGAATAAAAAAACATTAGTTATATATCACAAAATAACACAAATAAGTAGCATAACTTTAGGTATTAAATCTAAACTAAACTTAACAAACATAACATAACCTAATGATAGTTATATTCATAACAAAACATAGAACATAAAATTAAACATATAAATGCATAAAACACATATTTAAACTAGGAATAAATATATTATAAAAAAACATTAAAACATGAAATAAAAACATAACAAGCATAATAATACATAAAACTATAATAAAACCTAAGAATTATGAATACTAAACTACCCCAAAAGGGATGACTAAAACTAGTCATCACCTCCCAATCTCTGCCTTCACCAGCATTAAATATTTCTTTAAGGTGGGCTCTTTGGTTTCAAAATTTCCCAATACTTGTGACGCCATTACTAACGAGTCGGTTTTAATATGCGCATAGTCTATTCCCAACTCCTTTGCAAACCGCAGGCCTGCTAAGAGTGCTTCATACTCAGCCTGGTTATTGGTGGTTGGGAAAGAGAACTTTATGTCATGTTTTAACTTGACCCCATTGGGGTTAATGGAGACTACTCCCGCTCCTAAGGAATTTTTGCCTGAAGCACCATCTATGTAGATTGTCCATGCTAGCGGGGATTGATCGGCTTGTTTAGTATTGGACTCAGTTGTGTCTATCAAGAAATCTACCAATACATGTGCTTTGATAGCCGTTCGGGGTACATAGGAAATATCAAACTCGCTGAGTTCAATTACCCATTTTGCCAGTCTCCTAGAGTCCTCCAGTTTTTCCAGGATACTTTTTAATGGTTGATCAGTAATCACCTTGATTGAGTGTGCTTGGAAGTATGGTCGAAGTCTTCTGGCAGACATTACCAGTGCCAATGCAAGCTTCTCGAAGATCGGATACCTGGTTTCAGCATTTTTCAATATATGTCTTACAAAATATACCGAATATTGCCTTCTTCCTTCCTCTCTAACGAGGACTGAGCTTATTGCTTCCGAGCCAACTCCTAGGTAGATGAACAATATTTCTCCAGTTCGAGGACTTTGAAGTAAAGGAGTGGAGGTGAGATGCTTTTTAAGTTGCTTAAAAGCTTCCGCGCATTCTTCGGTCCATTCAAATTTGGATCGCCCACGAAGAGTTTTAAAGAATGAAGTGCTTTTATCCCCTACTCTGGAAATAAATCTTCCAAGGCCTGCTATCCTTCCCTCTATTTGTTGAACTTCGTTAGGGGAGCGAGGTGATGACATGTTGAGGATTGCTTTAACTTTATCTGGGTTAGGGGAAAGCCCTTCGGGGGTAAGAAGATGACCAAGAAATTTCCCTTTATTTGCTCCAAAGATACATTTCAACTGATTTAACTTCATGTTATATCTCTGCAGAGTAATGAATATCTCTGTGAGGTCTTGTAAATGCAAAGCAAAGGTTTTACTTTTAATAAGAAGATCATTGACGTATACTTCAATATTTCTTCCTTTTTGTTCTTTAAAAACAAAATCCATCATATGTCGATAAGTAGCGCCTGCATTTTTTAGTCAAAAAGGCATCACAAGATAACAGTAACAACCATCATTTGTGATAAAAGACATATGGGGAATGTTAGGCTTATGCATCCTAATCTGGTGATAACCAGAAAATGTATCTAAAAAACTCATAAAAGGGTACCCAACCACAAGAACCAACTAAAGCATCTATTCGAGGTAGCGGATAACAATCTTTGGGGCATGCTTTATTTAATTTGGTAAAGTCAATGCACATCCTCCATTTTCCCCCCGACTTCCTCATTATTACAACATTTGATACCCAAGCCGGGTATTGAATTTCACGAATGAACATAGCCTTTAGAAGCTTCGCAACCTCTTCCTTGATTGGCTCGGCTAGCTTCGTCGCCACCTCCCGCTACTTTTGCTGAACAGGTTTTTTGTCAGGAGCAATATTGAGGTGATGGAAAGCTACATCAGGATCCACTCCTTCCATGTCCTCCACTGCCCAGGCGAAGACATCCAGGTTCTTTAATAAGCAGGAACTCAACTCTTCCTTTTCTTCTTCAGGGAGCTCTGAGTTGATTGAAAGTCTTTTTTCTTCATCGGTACCAATTGGGATTCCTTGGGTTGCTTGAGCAGGCTCCAGGTGAACCCCTTCTTGGATTTCCTCCTGATCTCCGGCCTCTTCTTGGGGAGCTTTTTATTCTGAGGCGGTGATTAGAGTCTTCTGTTAACAGTTTTGACATAGCATTCTCGAGCCTCCCTTGGGTTGCTTCTGACCCAATGATTCTTTCCTCCTGCCGTAAAATTGATTGCCAAATGATAGGTGGAAACTACCGCCCGATATTCGTTAAGGAGGGGTCTTCCGAAGATGGCGCGGTAGCTGCTTGCCGCATCAACTACTACGAACGTGATAAGCTTTGACACCCCCCCCCCAGTATTACTGAGAGTATAATGCTCCCTTCAACTTCCTTCCTTTCGCCTGTGAAGCCATACAGTGGCCCTTCAGTAGAGAGTAAAGTCTTTCCAGATCTCAAGGCCTCATAGGCACTCTTGAATATAAGATTAACATAGCTTCCAATATCAACCAAAATTCTTGGAACTGTGTAGTTCTCAATAATTGCTCTGATTACGAATGCGTCATTGAACGGGTTGGCCATCTTCGGGAGATCCTCTGGGCCAAAAGTAATAATTTCCATTGGTGGGGCTGTAGAATTCATGGCTACCTCATGCCGTGAGATCTTAACCAAGGAAAACTTCCTGTTTGACTCTGCACCCGCTCCTCCATGGATGCAAAAGAGATTGTCGAGGACGCCTACGTCATCTGCGTCGACACTTTCTCCGATTTTTATTTTGCCAAAGTTTCCTGCCCCCTCAATATCCTCATTCTCCCAAAGGACTTTGGCCACCTCCTTGCCTTTCGAGGTGGATGGTTTTGATGAAGCATCTTTCACTCCAAGGACCTTCATTTTTCCTGCGGAAAGTAGCCGCTCCACAATCTATCGGAGAGCTCTGCAATCCTCATTTGGGTGCCCTTTCTCCTTGTGGAATGCAAAGAAAAGATCCGAGTTTCGAGTCTTTCCCTCTGCTTTATGGAATTCTTTCTTGAACTCGGTCTTTTTCCATAGGATTTGGAGAACTTCATCTATTATCAGGCCCATGGCGGCAAGCTCTTCCATAGGACTGTGGCTTTGTTGATCATTTGAAGATGAGCTATCCCAGATTTGAAGGACAGGTAGGATCCGAGAAGTAATAGGAGCATGGGTAGCTGCCAACTGTAGTTTCATCTCATGAAACTGTTGATGATTTTGATAAGGCCACTTATGCTGGAAATTTCTTCCCCTGTGTGCCGGAGACTGATACTCTGGTAGAGGAGGTTTGGATGCTCGATGAGTTGCAAAGGAATATATAGGGTCCCTTCTTTCTTCCTTTGTTGTTAAGTTGTATACGTATGAGTGGTTGTCACTCTCCCCTTCAATGAAGGTGTTAGTCAAGGCTATTAGGTCCTGGAATATGGCAGGATCTTTTGTGGTTGCTTCAAATTTCAACGACCCTTCCTTGAGTCCGTTGATTAAGGCAATCTTATAGAAATCAGGATCCACATTCTTGACCCCCAACTTCTCTTTTTGGAAGCAATCCACAAACTATGCTACTGACTCATTGTCTACTTGCTTGATCTTAAAGAGGGTAGCTGGCCCACTCTTTATCTTCCTGGAAGTGGCAAACCTTAGCAGGAGCTCCTTACGAAGCTCAGCAAAACTGGCGATAGATCGGGGGTATAGTTCATGAAACAATTCTCGGGCATGGTCGTCGAAAGTGGTTACTAAGAACTTACACTTCAAGCCATCTGACAGGCACCTCATTGCTACGGCATCCTCAAAGGCCTGGAGATTAGCGACTGGATCTGTCTCTCCGGTGTAAAAGGGAATTCAAGGTTCTCTGAAGTTATTAGGAGCCTTCTCCTGACGGATCTTATCAACAAAAGGAAACTCACCAGCTTGAGCTAGATTAGAAATTGTAGGAGGCCGTGTGACCTGGTTATCCTCAACAAAGTAAAGTTTATGGGTTGGACATCCCCTAGCCACTTCACAGAAAAAATCCATAAGTGGAGCGAGCTCATCGGCTTAAGGTCGCGGTGGAGTTGCGGGATGGATGGGCGAGTTGGCCTGCGGTGGTGTTGCTACTGGTGCTTGGCAGACTAGCTCATCCGCGAAGGCCGCTCTAAGCTGATCAAGTCGCTGAGTAAGCGCGGTCAAGGCCCGGCTGATTGCATTGATGTGGTGGTCGGTCTCTCTCCGAGACTGTTCGGCCTCTCTTTGGGATCAGTCAAGCGCATCTGACAGGTCGTATGACGTGCTTGAGCGACCTGAGCGGGCATGGTGATGAGACGATCTGCAAAATAACATTTCAGTCCTTGAACTTCAACGGTAACTTGAATTTGAAGGCCGCGTGTTGATGTTGATGCAAGAAATGCGCTCTCAAGTTCTGGCAAAAGGGAAAAAGAGATTAAGGAAACTGCAAGCAACCGTTTATTAATGAACCAAGGAAAAGAGTAATCTTGACCGCTGATCGCGGTAGTCAAGACAGGTTGGAGACCTCAAAATCCGAGATTCGAGTTCGTAGCCTCTACAAAATGGGCTCTTGGGCTCGAATCAGCATGCCTTGGGTGCACCTCTTCCCCCTATTTATAGGTTCGTGGGCTTGTACAAATGGGTAGTGCTAAAATAACCGACTGCCCGTGGTACAGGGGAACCAGGCAGTGGTGACGGGAATAAAAAAAGAAAAGACAAGCAGTCCGCACAAGAGGGCGGACTGGGCTTGAGAGCTGGAGCTTCCATTTGGCTGCAGGGCGCGATCCTGGCTGAAGGTCTGCGAACAGTACGGACTGACTCTTGAGTCTGCTTGAAGAGCTGGAGGACAATATGGAAGCTGGTCAACTGAGGCTAGACGTCCTGGGCGGACTGGAGGATTGAGTCTGCCGCTAATGGAGGTCAACGGGAAATCCGGCTAGGCGACCTGGGAGGACTGGGAACTGAATCTGCTGCTAGGGAGCCTTGGATTCTGCATGGTCTCGATGACCTGAGTGGACTACCAAAGCTGAGTCCGCTAAAAGAGGAGGAGGACCTATCCTGCTGAACATGTTGCAGATTTTGGGGTTAACAAATCCGCTGCTGAAAGTCTCTAGTGTCGACTAAATCCACCTATGGGGGGATAGGTGTCGTGCAGTCTTTTTCAGAATTAAATTTACCTGCACAAATTAACAAATAGAGCATATGAAAAATCATAAAGAATTATAGTGGTTCCCCGATTTGGGTACGTCCACTTTCCCCCCTTCGACCTATCTCCAATCAAGGGACGACTCGGTCACTTCTCAAAACGGATTGAAATCCAATACTCACACTACAGAAGAAACCCTTCCAACAAAGGAGTCACAACTCTATCACCACGGGTTGCACCCAACCCTTACAACAAGGAATGAAAATTCCTTTACAACAAACATAAATTGAATGTAAAAGAAAATACAAACAAAGCTTTTGGAGATTCCGATGTCCTTCTTCGTTCGTTGTAGCTTGCACGAAAAATACGAAGAGTCCACAACCGGATTTCTCTCTTGGAATGGGTCTTCTCAAGATCGGTGGCGGCAAGTGATTGTGGCGGCGATACTTTGTAGATCCAAATTTCTTGACGAAACAAGCAAGGTCTACGAACGTCGGATCAGTCGTCTCAACCAATTCGGAATGGAGAACAAATCTCGTTCAATGAATCGGAAGACAAGAGATCTCAAGAGAGATGCATGAGACGCTCGGCTTGCCTCAGTACTGTCGTCGGAAGATCAAAGAAGCACTAAGATAAACGGAGGCGACGAACTTGCGAACGGCTACAGGCGATCGGCGGCTTCCGCGATGCGCTAGGTCACCTTCGGCCTCTTTCGTGTTTTTGTGAATCGTCTTCTTGTAGAGGTTCAAAATACGCGTATATATATACCAGGAGCCAACCCTAATGACTGTTGTGGGCCCACAAGGAGAAACCCTAGCCCCGGCCGAAACAACGCACGGCAAGTTGGTTCGGTCCAGCGAACGAGGAAATTTGCCTAAGGTAAAATCAGTGGGAATCGTTGGTGATTCCCGTCGATGTCGGCGGGAATCACTCACGATTCCCGTAGATTCTTCTTTGGCAGAATCCCTATTTGAAAACTGTCAGCCGGAATAAGTCGGCGGGAGAGGCTAACTGATTCTTGACGAATCGGCGGGAATCACTAACGATTCCCGTCGAAGTCGCCGGGAATCACTAACGATTCCCGTCGAAGTCGCCGGGAATCACTAGCGATTCCCGTCGATTTTGACTTAGAAGAATTTTCTTTTCCTTCCTTTGATGACTTGGTCTTTGACCAATCTTTGCTCCTTATTCTGCTCTTGATCTACCTTGACCCTGTACTTGAAAATAAGTACACTCCAATAGAGAGAGCACACGTGAGTCAACACACTGATCTACTCAACGAGGGATTACGTTGCGCAGACCCGTGTATATTGACCCACTGCACCCTGACATTGGCGTGTACTTAGCATGGAATAGCTGCAAGCACAACTTGATAGAAGATCGTCAAATACATTGTGAATCCATCTTAGCTTGACTTGAGTCTTCTTCAAATTCGGGTAATTGTGGATACAATACCCAACAATCTCCCCCTATTTGAAGAAGCCAAAATCCTACTAGCTAAGATGAATTACACCAACCAAAAAGATATATATAAAAGTATGCGAGACAAGAAATCAGAATAATAATATTTCACGCATTCAAACTAAAAATAGAATCAGCATATGATCACGTGTATATAAATCCAAAGTGATGTCCATTTTTAAATTACAAGAATAGAAGTAATAGAAGTACACGCATATTGAAAATTAAATGTCTAGATTTCATGTCTATCCCTCCTTTGCCTCAGCATCTCTTAGTTATTTTAGCCAGGAACTTCTTGCTTTGCCTTTCAAAATATTCCTTTGGCTTTGGATAGTATTTGGGGGGGAGGAGCTTTGTTCTCAATTGTGTTTGACCTGACGAATATGTTTCTTTTTGCCTCATATTCTTTATGCATTTCCCATTCATACTGACTATATACTTCATTTCTGTTCAGCTCTCCCCATTGTTGTGGCATGAATGTATCAAGTATAATGCTCCTAGACACGGTACTCCATCGTTTGTTCTTGACTTCACTTTCCTTCCTTCTTGATTTCCTCTCAGCTGGATTGTCTTTAGAAGTTCCTTCTTGAAGCTTTCTTTTCCCTTTCGCAATCGCTTCTTGATCAAACATTGCACTGTGAGCAGCTTTGGCAGCGGCTTTAGCAGCCTTTCTAGCATCAGCTTCACTTAAGGGAACCTCCTCAGCAATAGCAACCTCATCAGCAGCACTCGTAACATCATCAGTAGGATGAATAGGAATATGTATACCTGATGCTTGCTGAACTAGCCAATGACAACTTTCAAATACATATTTGTTTGATTGTTTGAAGTTGTCGACCATGATTTGCTCTAACCCCGCCATCTTAGCTGCATATTCCTTCTCCCTCTTTTTGTCTTCTAGAGCAATTGAGTTTGCATAAGAGTGCAGTGACTCATCTATATGCTTTACATTCTGAGTGAAATCAGCCAACAAGGTTTTCTGATTCGAGTTGAGGGTTACCATGTTGGCATCGAATAGTTTGATGTTATTGGCTATGACATGAGCGTTTTGATTTACCACCGCCAGGTCAACTGTATTCTTCTTTAGCCCTTGCATCAGAAGAGAGACGGCATTTCCAGCCTCAGCATACTTAGCATCAAATCTTTCCTCCATCTTGTCCATCTTGTGATTAATTTCCACCATGTTCTTTAGAATCAGATCTTCTGATTGCTTTATTCGTTTGAGTACCCTGTGAAAGTGAAGGGATAGATACTACTCTAGAGGGGGGGTGAATAGAGTTATCAAATTTTGCACAGACAAAAACTTAATAGTCTACCCAACTCCCTTGGAGTGAAGTGCGGAATGAAAAGATTATAGATATAAAGTTAACCCTATAGCCTAACACAAGTGATGTGTACAAACTCAAGCTAACTGTAATTACAGTTAAGGCTTGGAAAACCTAATCAGCAACTAGCAACCTAGTTATATCTAATCACAGCCACAGTGCATGAATTAAACAAGAGAATCCAGACGACACAAGGAAATTTATAGTGGTTCCCCAAACAACTTGGGTACGTCCACTCTTCTACCCACACGGTAGAAATCCATTCAGGTTTTTGATCAGGTGCCCTACCACCAACAGGATCTGCTTCAGGTAGATCCAGAAACCCTTTAGACTTTTGATCAGGTGTCTAAAAACCAAGCACAGGTTTTTGATCAGGTGCCCTGCCACCAAGGGATACTTTTGAAGGGAGTAATAACCCTGTACAGGAGGGGGAAGAAAGTTAAGATGTCTTCTCTATTTTACAAAGATTAGAGAAGCACAAAAACTTGCACTGAGCTAGAATGCTCTAAAGAATCAAGGCTCCCCCTGGCTCAAAGATGTCCAGGTGAAGTCTTGCTTCAGTGCAGAAAACTCTTCAGAAAGTTCTGAAGGAAAAGCTACAGGAAGAAAGTAAATAATAAAATTAAAGATCTTCAAGCAGCTATCTTCTTCTTCTTCTTTTTCAAAGGAACTCTGAGTTTGAACTTCCTGAAAGCAGGAGAACTCAGGTGAAGAAGAGATGAAGATCTTAACACTTCTCAGTTAGATGGAAATTGCTGAGAGCAGAAAGCTTTTTCTTGATGAAGGCTTGAAAGCTTGAATGAACAACTGGTTAGCTATTAGCTAGCTTGAATCCTTCTTCAAAGGGTCCTTTATATAACAGCAGCAAGCAACGGCTCTCTTCCATTTGAATTATTTGTCTTCTTCTGAGCCTTGAGACCTGGGCTGTAAATATCAAGAAGACAAAACCATCTCTGCAGCAAAACATTCTATAAAAGGAGTAAACCTCTTTCTAAGAAGCTGCAGGCTCAAATCAAATAACAGAAGGACTAAATAAAGTCACATCAGAAATAATCTCTTTATAGCAAAAAGAAGACTTTTTAGTCTATTGGCTATAAAGGGCTGACAACAGATAAAGTAATTTATAATGACAGCTAATAAGACAAACAACTTTATCTTAAAAAGATTTGACTCAGGCAAAAGAGATGGAGCAAATATTGCCTGGTAATTTTATCATACAGCTTAAAACAATGTGCCAGAAAATGTATTAATTAATTAAATATAATAAATAAATACAAAATATAAAGGCAGACAGAAAACGTCGAACGACCCTCGAAGATCGTCGAACGACGCACGGAGATCGTCGAACTATCGGGCAGATAGTCGAACGATCCAGATAGTCGACCTATCGAAGAAGATAGTCGAACTACCCCGGCAGATAGTCGAACTATCAGAGCAGATAGTCGAACTATCAGATAGTCGATCTATCTTGGACAGATAGTCGAACTATCAAGCGCACAGAGATAGTCGACCTATCAAGCAGATAGTCGACCTACCTCAGAAAACAGATAGTCGATCTATCAACAGATAGTCAAACTATCAAAACAAACCAGATAGTCGATCTATCAGCAGATAGTCGAACTATCAGATAGTCGAACTATCAGGACAGATAGTTGAACTATCAAAGACAACAGATAGTCGAACTATCAACAGATAGTCGAACTATCAAGACGAAACAGATAGTCGATCTATCAACAGATAGTCGAACTATCAAAGCGGAACAGATAGTCGACCTATCAACAGATAGTCGAACTATCAGATAGTCGATCTATCAGAACAGATAGTCGAACTACCTCGCCAAGCAGATAGTCGAACTATCAACAGATAGTCGAACTATCAACACAAAACAGATAGTCGACCTATCAACAGATAGTCGAACTATCAGATAGTCGATCTATTAGAACAGATAGTCGAACTATCAACGCAGACAAAGCGTCGACCAACTGATAGACGATCGTCGATCAGCCGATAGACGATAGTCGAGCGGCGTTCGACGATAGTAGAACGAAAAACTACTTAACCAAATTCTCAATCTGGAAAAGTGAGGACTCTACAGCTAGACTTCTAACCATTGACCATAGATATTTCTTGGGTCAAGGGACTAACAAAGGCAAGACTAAACTCAAATCAAACTAGGGTACCAACAATCTCCCCCTATTTGAGTTAAGTCTCTCAACATCTAAAACATAAAGCTAGCTAAAGAGCAATAAAATAATACAGTAAATATTTAACAATTAACTAGCAGATTATCAAACAGATAAATAAATATAGCACAGCAGTTAATCAAACTATGGATCAACAGAGTCAGGCTTAGATACTGAAGAGCTAGAAACAAAAGAGATTTTCCTTAGAGGATCATCAGATTCTTTCTTTGACAGCTTCAGGTCCTGCGCACCAATGATCTTCAATTCTGCAGCTCTTGGGACTACTGCTTCAGGATGCTTTTCCATATATTTTGATGGATCAAAAATCTCAGGATTAACCTGGAACTTTTCAAACTCTTTCTTTCTGTAAGCAGACATGGTAGTTAGACCAGTCGTATCTTTTCCTTCTGCTCTAGCTTTTCTTATTTGAGCTGCTCCAACTAGTTCTTGAAAGCGAGCCATCCTAAAGTTAGGATCAAGCTCAGGATTTTCATAAACAGGCTCAGGAGGAGCAGCATCAGCTACTTTATCTTGAATAACTAGATAAGACATTTGGAAGCAAACTTAGCAAAAGGTTCTTGCTAGAAATTTTAAAACAGAGTAAACTATTTACCTTTTGAAACAGTTTTCTCATACTGAACTGGTGCAGCAGTTGAAACCTTTCTCTTAGGAGAGGGAGGAGGTGAAAAAGTTGGCTTTAGATGCACACCCTCCTTAACTTGTTCTTTCACTTCTGCTTCATGCATTTGACTGCCAGAATGAGACTTTCCATAAGAGCTGTGAGAGCTTTTCCTTGATTGATGCTGAAAAGAGGCAGATCTTGCAGAAGAGGCAGCAGGATTGGCAGAAAGATTACCAGATGCTCCTGCACCTGGAGGAGGAGGAGGAGGACCTCTGGGAGTCCATCTTGAGACAGGACTATCATATCTTTTAGATCTTTTCCTCTCTTTCTGCTGATTCTTTGAAAACCACATCCAGTGCTGAAATTCCTTTGACTTAGGGTCAATGCCCTTCAGAATATAATAAGGAGTATCATTATCTTTACTGGGAGGAGGAGGAGCAATTGCTTTCCTTTTCTTTGAAGCAGCTTTCTTTTTCCTTGACTTCTCAGATACATCAGAATCCTCTTCATCATCAGAATGAGATGAGGGAGGATTTTCATAAGGATCATAGGCTTCTGAAACAGCCTTTTCTTTAAGCTTCAGATCTGATTTCTCTCTTTCCTCTTCAATGGCATCCAAAGCCAGAAGGGAATCTAAGTCCAACCCTGGTGAGTCATCCCAGATGGTTGACTTTTCAATTTGCAGTTCCTTTTCTTTCTCTTCTAAAGACTGTACTCTTAAATCCCAGGCAGCTCTTGCTTGAACTTCTTCCACACTCAGAACAGGAGTGTCATCTTTGACTTTATCTTGATTCTCAGATTCATCTTCTCTATTATCTAAAAAAGATTCCAATTCAGGATCTACTTGGATATCAGGAACACTTGGGGCAGCCTCTGAGACAATTACTATTATCTGAGCAGATAAATCTTCTCTAATAACATCTGTAGAATTATGAATACAGATCTGCTAAATAAACAGAAATCATTCCTTCCAGGAATTCACAAACTATCAAATTAATTGACTCATCAACAAAACGGATGAATGAGTTACCTTCATACTTGACCATCTCCCATGATTCATCTAGATATGAAGTTATAATTCCTTCTAGGAATCTAGCAACCACAGGAGTGGTGAGATCTTCTAGGCAGACTTTTACTGCAATTTCAGATAACATGATTCCATCAGCTATTTCCTTATCAGATAACACTGGAACTATTTCTTTCTCAGCTGGAACAGACTCTTCCAGGGCTGTCATGACTATATCTGTTATAGCTGGAAGGGAGGCAGGAGGTTCTGAGGCATCTTCATAGAACATCTCCCCCTGCCTGATTTCAGTGGAGACTGAAACCAGGCCCCTTGAGGAAGATGGCTCAGCAGATTTTGAGAGAGATTTGATGGAGGCAGTTAAGATATCAATGGAGGATACAAGGGGAGCGATTGCCTCTTCAATCATGGTCTTGATTGAGGGGGTAATCAACTCCACAATGCGGGAGATGAGTTCAGGAGTAATCTCAAAAGATGATGGATGTGAAGTGGATGGAGCTGCAGCAGATATGGTAGTAGTGCTGGGATGAAGAATGTGGACAGGGGATGGAACAGGAGATGGAGCTGGAGAGTTAATTGGAGAATTAACTGGGGAATGAACGGGAGACAGAGGAGGAGTAGGAATCCTCTCAGATCCTAACAAATCAAAGCTAGGAGCAGATATCCTAGTCTGATGAGAAGGAAGAGGAGATGCTGGAGGGGAAAGAGGAACAACCGTGGTTGTTTCTGGAGCAGAAGAGAAAGAAGGTCGTACTTCAGCTGAAGTTGATGGAACTTCAACTGAAGCAGACAGCAAAGCAGAAGAGGAGGAGGGAAGAGCTGAGCCAGCTTTGACAAGGTGAGGAGTGACTGATTCAGTCCTGGTGTCCTCAGATGTTGCTGGAGCAGGTTTCACAAAAGTTCTCTTCCATTTAGAGAACAGGTTGGGATCCATCTTCTTGCTTGCGTTGATTGTTGTTGCGGTTGAACTCAGCAGCTGGGGGTACTTTTCCTTTAGGAAAATTCCAATGACCCTTCCTAGGGTGACTTCCTTCTTACCAGTCTTTTTCCTTATTAAATCAAACATAACTGCTGCCCAATCTATCCTTTTCCGATTAACAATCGCACACATCAGTGCGAATTGCTGCCTTGTTATATTATCGTGAGCAGAGTGCTTACCGAGGAGCACTTTTCCTACCAGCTCAGCAAGGAACTTGATCTTGAAAGGAAAATTTACTTTGAGCAGCTTCGTGGGAATGCCCTCAGCATGTCCCAGCTCAACTAACATTCTTCTGAATTCCTGAGCATCTTGCTCATAATCCTCTTCACCATTAACTAAACCGAAAATATCAATCAAAACGGCCGGAGTTAGGATTACCTCTTCTCCGCCGATGGTACCAGTCATCGAATCGTCTGTGGAAGACGACGTGAAAGCCCATTCCTTGATCTCTGGGATGTTTATCTTAATCCTTGAAGACATTAACCTCTCGAGTCCTTGATCCCGGCAAAGCTGAAGAACTTCTACGATCCCAGCATCGCAGCTGCTGAACGCGTCGAAATCAACACTAAATCCTGCATCAAACTTCACAACTGCTAGAACTGCGGGAGAAATCGCCATGGATTCGCTAGAGAAAGCTCGAGAAGGACGAAGAAGACGAAGGGGGACGAAGCGGCAGAAAATCGCAAGCGGGAAGGCAGAATGCGAAAAGACACGCTCCGTCGACGATAAAGCAAAAGATCTTTTAAACTAGATCGACTATCGGCTTTATATTAGACCGGAAATAGTCGATCTATTAAAAAGATACTAGACCCGATAGTCGAACGGCCGTTCGACGATCGGCTCTGAAGCAGAGTAGTCGAGCCATCGTTCGACTATTTCTGGCTTCTCAAACAACAAGCTGTCGTCGTTCAGAGATCGACGATAAGCTCAACCTGTTCGACGATCTTCGAACGCCGGTCGACGATCTTCAAACAGATAAGCTATCATTAACCAGAGGTCGACGATAGGCTTAATCCGTTCGACGATCTTCGATCATCGTTCGACGATCTTCAAGCAGATTTCAACATAGACAGATATAGTCACACTTAGTCTCGTCCATTAATCATGCCTAGTTGAACTAAAAAGAACAGATGCTTCTGTTCATCTAAAGGCTTGGAGAATATATCACCTCTCTGAAACTCAGTGGATATGAACTCAAGACAAATCTTGTTCTTTTCCACACAATCTCTCAGGAAATGGTGCCGAATCTCAATGTGCTTCGTTCTAGAGTGGTGCACTGGATTTTGTGCAATTGAGATAGCACTGGTACTATCACACATGATTTTGGTGTTCTTGTGTGAGTAACCATAATCCACAAGCTGGTTTTGAATCCACATGATCTGTGAACAACAACTGGCAGCTGCTATATATTCAGCCTCTGCAGTTGAAGTTGAGACAGAAGCCTGCTTCTTACAGAACCAAGAGACCAATCTCTCTCCCAGGAACTGGCAAGTTCCTGAGGTGCTCTTCCTGTCAACTCTACAACCAGCATAATCAGAATCAGAATATCCAATTAATTCAAATTCTGACTCAGCTGGGTACCAAAGTCCTAGATTTGGACATCCCTTCAGGTATCTCAGGATTCTCTTTAGAAGAATTAGATGAGATTCCTTGGGGTTGACCTGGAATCTAGCACAAAGGCATGTAGCAAACATTATATCTGGCCTACTTGCAGTTAGATATAATAGGGAACCAACAATGGCCCTATAATTCTTTTGATCAACTGGCTTGCCGTGATCATCAGAATCAATAACTACATTAGTAGCCATGGGTGTAGGCATTGCTGAAGCATCAGCCATCCCAAATTTCTTTACCAATTCCTTGGCATATTTGGATTGGGAGATGAAGATACCATCAGCATCTTGCTTAACTTGGAGACCAAGAAAATAAGACAGCACACCCATACTACTCATCTCAAACTTGGGATGCATCAAGTTGGAAAACTTTTTGCACAGTTTGGGATCAGTGGAGCCAAAAATAATATCATCTACATACACCTGAACTAACAGGATTGTGTCCTTGTGATGCTTGACGAAAAGGGTTCTATCAACTACTCCCCTAGTAAAGTTGTGCTCTAACAGGAAACTAGCTAAGGTCTCATACCAGGCCTTAGGAGCTTGCTTTAGTCCATAAAGAGCTTTCTGCAACTTAAACACATGTGAGGGCTGAGTTGAAGAAACAAACCCTGGTGGTTGTTCAACAAACACCTCTTCCTTAAGCTCACCATTTAGGAATGCACTTTTGACATCCATTTGGAACACCTTAAACTTCATGAAGGCTGCATAGGCCAAGAAGATCCTTATTGCTTCTAGCCTTGCAACAGGAGCAAAGGTTTGGTCATAGTCTATACCTTCCTCCTGTCTGTAGCCCTGAGCTACAAGCCTAGCTTTATTCCTTACTATAATTCCATTTGCATCCAGCTTGTTTCTATACACCCACTTGGTGCCTATGATCAGTTGGCCTTTAGGTCTTGGAACCAAAGTCCAAACTTTACATCTCTCAAACTGATTGAGCTCCTCTTGCATTGCAATGATCCAGTGGGGATCTAGCTCTGCATCTTTAAAGGTGAGGGGCTCAACCTGTGAGAGGAAACAAGCATGCATCACATCCTGTCTTAATTGATGTCTTGTTTGCACACCAGATGATATGTCTCCAATCACTTGAGATGTGGAGTGATCTCTAAGTGTGACAATATCAGCAGGTGGGATGTGATCTTCAGCAACAGTTGGGATTAATTCCTCAGGAGGAATTTGATCTACTGTTGGTGGTACAACAACAGCTTCAACAGCTTCAGCAATGTCTTCATCACTGTCTGATTCAGTGATCTGAAGAGTTGATAGTTGAAGAATTTCTTGAGGGGCATCATGTACCTGCAAAGAACTTGAGGAAGGAGAATTTTCCTTCTCCTTGTAAAACATCTGAGACTCATCAAAAGTCACATGCACAGATTCTTCAATTTTACAGGTAGATTTGTTATAAACCCTATAAGCTTTGCTTACTTGGGAATATCCAAGCATGATTCCCATTGAAGCTTTTGCTTCAAATTTTCTAATATATTCTTTATTATTATTATGAATATAAACAATACAGCCAAAAACTCTAAAGTAATTAATTTTTGGTTTCTTTCCTTTAAGCAACTCATAAGGAGTTTTACACTTAAGTTTGTGTATCAAACTTCTATTCAAGACATAGTTGGCTGTACTAACAGCTTCTGCCCAATAGGATAGAGGCATGTTAGCATCTGCCAACAATGTACTAGCAGCTTCAATGAGTGTTCTATTCTTCCTTTCAACTACCCCATTTTGTTGGGGAGTTCTAGGAGCTGAGAAGCTATGTTTGATACCTTCTCTCTCACAGAATTCTTGCATGAGAAGAGAGTCAAACTCAGTACCATGATCACTTCTGATCAAGGCCACATGAGTAGAGTACTCAGTCTGCACACATAATAGAAAGTCTGTAAGGGCTTTGAAGTTATCAGACTTAGTTCTCAAAAAGAAAACCCAACTGAACCTAGAGAAGTCATCTACAATTACTAATGTGTAATACTTCCCTCCTAAACTCTGTACATTTATTGGGCCAAAAAGGTCCAAATGTAATAAATACAGGATTCTAGGAGAATCACTTTTATTTACAGATTTAAAAGAATTCTTGGTTTGCTTGCCTAGCTGACAAGCCTTGCATAGGCTCTCCTTCTTGTAGGGGCAAGAAGGTAAACCTCTAACAAGGTTGTGTTTAGATAACCTAGATATATTTTTAAGGTTTACATGGCTAAGCCTCTTATGCCACAAAGAATTATTATTAAGAGTTACTTCATTAAACAGGCAGATTTCAGAATGAGATGAATTGAAATCTACTAAATAAATATTACCTATTCTAATACCTACTAAAACAACATTATTATTTAAAGTAATATTGCAAGAAGAGTTAGAAAATGAAACCTGGTAGCCAGCATCACATAGCTGGCTGACTGAAATCAAATTATGCTTCAGTCCATTGACATATGCAACTCTCTTGAAAGTAACTGCTCCAATTGTGATCTTGCCATAGCCTTCTGTCTGACCACAGCTGGAGTCTCCAAAGATAACCTTTGGGCCGAGCTTAGCTTTGAATTTTGACAGAAGATCTTTATTTCCTGTCATATGCTTAGAGCATCCACTATCCAAATACCACTTATTTTGAGTGATTGGATAGGCCTTCACCTGCAAGACAATTATTTAGACAGAGTGGACCCAGGTAACCTTGGGTCCCTTGTTTTTCACATAAGAAAAACTGGAAATATATGAGAATGCAGGCTGAGGGTGATAACCTAGTGGGTGAGATCTCCTAGGTGGGATTCTCCATGCAGATGATGGGTCAACAAACCTAGGGTTTCTATTCTCATTTTGGTTTCTATGGAATTGATTATGATTTTGAAAATCATATTGAAATCGTCGATCGACGTTCGACGATGGGCACTCAGATCGTCGAGCTTCGTTCGACCATGGAGCTTCCGATCGTCGAGCGGCGTTCGACGCTCTTTGCATTTCTTTAAAGAACTTCTTTCTCTTTTCTCTCTTAGCTTTATTTAAGGTTTTATTAACCAGATTTACTTGCTCAGTGTTCTTCTTTCCACTAGCTGAAATGAAGTTCACTGGAGTTGAAAGATTATTTTTAAGAAGGACTGGGGGTTCACTGGGAGAAGCTCCTAAGCCTAGTTTATCATTACCTGACCTAGTGTTAGTCATGCTGGTAATTTCTAACAACTTAAGGCTTCTACCATTAAGGGATTCTTCTAATCTCTTAGACTTAGCTAACTCTATTTTAAGAAATTTAATTTCTTCACTACAAGTAGTGAGATCTTCCTTTAACCTAATTTTTTCAGTAGCTATTGATTCTGAGTCACCTAACCTATTTCTAAGTTCTTTTATTTCCTTTTCTGAGCTAATTAAATCTAAACATAAAGATTTAAATTCTAATTTAAATTCTTCTGAAGTAAAATCATAAGAAGAAAGTACCTCATCTTCTGTAGGCATCTCTTCATCAGAATCAGAACTCTCTGCAGCAGAGTGGTTGCTGCAGGCATCTATTGCCATTAGGCAAACTTCTTTTGTCTTCTTCTCTTCCTCATCTTCACTGGAGCTTGATGAGGAGGATTCTTCATCAGAATCACTCCAGGTTTCAGCAATGAAACCTCTCTCCTTCTTCTTGTTTTTGTAGGAGGATGGCTTGGAGTGCTTCCTGTGTTGTTCTTTTTCTTTTCTCTTTTCTTTGTTCTTCTCCTCTGGACATTCTGGCAAGATATGTCCAGGCTTCCTGCAACCATAACAAATAATTTCTTTAGCGGGAGAGCGATCATACCTTGGTTTGTCTTCATAACGTGAAGACTTCTTTCTGAACTCCTTTCTCCCCATCTTGAGAAACCTTTTGGCAAACAATGCCATAAGTTCCTCATTAGATTGGCTGCCTTCAGAAACATCTGCAGTCTTAAGAGCTAGAGATTGCTCTTTTCTTGTTGGAGTGGGGGTCTTGGCTTCAGCTTCTGCTTCTCTGGTCTTCAGCACTTGCTCAAAAGACTTGAGCTTGCCGAGGAGAGCTTCAGTTGAGATCTCATTAGTACTTCTGGCTTCCTTGATGGGCCAGATTCTTAGATCCCATGTGCTAGGGAAGCACATAAGAATCTTATCATTGACCTCTGTCAATGATATGTCCTTGTCCAGGGTCCTCAGCTCATTGATGATTGAGCTGAGCCTGGTGTACATAGCTTCAACTGATTCAGCATCAGTTTTCTTGAAGTTCTCATACTGTGAGATCAGGTTAGACCTTCTGTCCTTCCTTTCATCAGCTGAACCAGCTACAATCTGGTTCAGTGTGTCCCACATGGCCTTTGCTGAGGAGCAGTCAGCCACCTTCTGGAACACCTCATCAGACATTGTCTGAGCCAGTATGTTCATTGCCTTGGCATCTGCAATTTTGGCCTTCTTGTATTCATCATTGTAATCTGGAGGAGGCACTGCACTCATATCAGATGATGAGGCAGTGGCAGTAGCAGGTGCTCTTGGGGGACCTGACAAAATAGAAGCAAAAATGCTTTCATCAATAGAGTTCATATATAGTTTTATCCTTGCCTTCCAGATGCCAAACTTAGCTAAGTTGCATGCTGGAGGTCTGGTGCTAGAATAATCCTTGGACTGGGCCATGATAGTGAATATCTATAAGCTTTGGTATCTATCAGGATCTTGTGACTTAGGTGTTAGCCTATTCAGTCAGTCAACCTCCCTCTGATACCAATTGAAAGTGAAGGGATAGATACTACTCTAGAGGGGGGGTGAATAGAGTTATCAAATTTTGCACAGACAAAAACTTAATAGTCTACCCAACTCTCTTGGAGTGAAGTGCGGAATGAAAAGATTATAGATATAAAGTTAACCCTATAGCCTAACACAAGTGATGTGTACAAACTCAAGCTAACTGTAATTACAGTTAAGGCTTGGAAAACCTAATCAGCAACTAGCAACCTAGTTATATCTAATCACAGCCACAGTGATGAATTAAACAAGAGAATCCAGACGACACAAGGAAATTTATAGTGGTTCCCCAAACAACTTGGGTACGTCCACTCTTCTACCCACACGGTAGGAATCCACTCAGGTTTTTGATCAGGTGCCCTGCCACCAACAGGATCTGCTTCAGGTAGATCCAGAAACCGTTTAGACTTTTGATCAGGTGTCTAAAAACCAAGCACAGGTTTTTGATCAGGTGCCCTGCCACCAAGGGATACTTTTGAAGGGAGTAATAACCCTGTACAGGAGGGGGAAGAAAGTTAAGATGTCTTCTCTATTTTACAAAGATTAGAGAAGCACAAAAACTTGCACTGAGCTAGAATGCTCTAAAGAATCAAGGCTCCCCCTGGCTCAAAGATGTCCAGGTGAAGTCTTGCTTCAGTGCCGAAAACTCTTCAGAAAGTTCTGAAGGAAAAGCTACAGGAAGAAAGTAAATAATAAAATCAAAGATCTTCAAGCAGCTATCTTCTTCTTCTTCTTCTTCAAAGGAACTTTGAGTTTGAACTTCCTGAAAGCAGGAGAACTCAGGTGAAGAAGAGATGAAGATCTTAACACTTCTCAGTTAGATGGAAATTGCTGAGAGCAGAAAGCTTTTTCTTGATGAAGGCTTGAAAGCTTGAATGAACAACTGGTTAGCTATTAGCTAGCTTGAATCCTTCTTCAAAGGGTCCTTTATATAACAGCAGCAAGCAACGGCTCTCTTCCATTTGAATTATTTGTCTTCTTCTGAGCCTTGAGACCTGGGCTGTAAATATCAAGAAGACAAAACCATCTCTGCAGCAAAACATTCTATAAAAGGAGTAAACCTCTTTCTAAGAAGCTGCAGGCTCAAATCAAATAACAGAAGGACTAAATAAAGTCACATCAGAAATAATCTCTTTATAGCAAAAAAGAAGACTTTTCTGTCTAACGGCTATAAAGGGCTGACAACAGATAAAGTAATTTATAATGACAGCTAATAAGACAAACAACTTTATCTTAAAAAGATTTGACTCAGGCAAAAGAGATGGAGCAAATATTGCCTGGTAATTTTATCATACAGCTTAAAACAATGTGCCAGAAAATGTATTAATTAATTAAATATAATAAATAAATACAAAATATAAAGGCAGACAGAAAACGTCGAACAACCCTCGAAGATCGTCGAACGACGCACGGAGATCGTCGAACTATCGGGCAGATAGTCGAACGATCCAGATAGTCGACCTATCGAAGAAGATAGTCGAACTACCCCGGCAGATAGTCGAACTATCAGAGCAGATAGTCGAACTATCAGATAGTCGATCTATCTTGGACAGATAGTCGAACTATCAAGCGCACAGAGATAGTCGACCTATCAAGCAGATAGTCGACCTACCTCAGAAAACAGATAGTCGATCTATCAACAGATAGTCGAACTATCAAAACAAACCAGATAGTCGATCTATCAGCAGATAGTCGAACTATCAGATAGTCGAACTATCAGGACAGATAGTCGAACTATCAAAGACAACAGATAGTCGAACTATCAACAGATAGTCGAACTATCAAGACGAAACAGATAGTCGATCTATCAACAGATAGTCGAACTATCAAAGCGGAACAGATAGTCGACCTATCAACAGATAGTCGAACTATCAGATAGTCGATCTATCAGAACAGATAGTCGAACTACCTCGCCAAGCAGATAGTCGAACTATCAACAGATAGTCGAACTATCAACGCAAAACAGATAGTCGACCTATCAACAGATAGTCGAACTATCAGATAGTCAATCTATCAGAACAGATAGTCGAACTATCAACGCAGACAAAGCGTCGACCAACTAATAGACGATCGTCGATCAGCCGATAGACGATTGTCTAGCGGCGTTCGACGATAGTCGAACGAAAAACTACTTAACCAAATTCTCAATCTGGAAAAGTGAGGACTCTACAGCTAGACTTCTAACCATTGACCATAGATATTTCTTGGGTCAAGAGACTAACAAAGGCAAGACTAAACTCAAATCAAACTAGGGTACCAACACCCTGTTGTGGGACCGTTTAAAGGAGATCTTCAGCTCATCTACTATACCTTGAATGATGTTTACAGTGTGATTTGCCAGGCTAAGTCCTAACGGATGTTCTTGATGTATAGCCTGGTCGTGTTCTGGAGAGATAGGACTCGGTGAGTCATGACTCACCTCTTCAGATTCACTTGAGGAGCTTGATAAATTTACAATCTCCTGTAGAGTGATTGAGGCAGCATCTGCCATGTTTCCATGTATTCTCTTCACCCCCTTCAGCATAGTATCAAGGTGTTCCTGAGGCTGTGAGGTCTCCCCTCAACTGTTGCATCAGTCACATCAGGAATCTTTGCCTGAATTTGTTCCATAGAAGGGAGTTCAACATCAATCTCCCTCATGGCCATATCCTTTCCACCTTGCTCATCATCAAGTTCCTCAGCAAAATGCTGCTCAGGGGAATCCACATCATTCTCACTAGTAGCAGCATTCTCCATATCATCCTCTACTTCCTCCTCGTCAGTCTGATCAGTAGCGAGGGTTTCTACTGCATCCTTAGAGATGAGGGTAATATCTGTAACAGCGTCTATTTGATCTGAGACTGAGGCTTCCATCCTGATGGCAGCTGAAGGACTGGGTAATGACTCCCCCTCAGTTCCTGCATTCAGAAGATTAGGAACTTCACTGTGTTAGGTATTGTATCCACAATGAACCTAATTTGAAGAAGCCCCTGAACAAGCTAAGTTGAATTGACAATGTATTTGGTTATCTTCTATCAAGTTGTGCTTGCAGCTATTCCATGCTAAGTACACACCAATGTCAGGGTGCAGTGGGTCAATATACACGGGTCTGCGCAACGTAATCCCTCGTTGAGTAGATCAGTGTGTTGACTCACGTGTGCTCTCTCTATTGGAGTGTACTTATTTTCAAGTACAGGGTCTAGGTAGATCAAGAGCAGAAGAAGGAGCAAAGATGGGTCAAAGACCAAGTGATCAAAGGAAGGAAGAGAAAATTCTTCTAAGTCAAAATCGACGGGAATCACTAAGTTATTCCCGCCGACTTCGACGGGAATCGCTAGTGATTCCCGCCGACTTTGACAGGAATCGTTAGTGATTCTCACCGATTCGTTCAGTATATCTTAGCCTCTCCCGCCGACTTCTTCCGGCTGACAGTTTTCAAACAGGGTTTCTGCCAGGGCAGAATCGACGGGAATCGCTAGTGATTCTCGCCGACTTCGGCGGGAATCGTTAGTGATTCCCGCTGATTCGTCGAGTATTAGTTAGCCTCTCCCGCCGACTTCTTTCGGCTGACAGTTTTCCAGACAGGGATTCTGCCAAGGCAGAATCGACGGGAATCGTGAATGATTCCCGCTGACATCGACGGGAAACACCAACGATTCCCGCCGATTTTGCCTTAGGCAAATTTCCTCGTTCGCTGGACCGAACCAACTTGCTGTGTGCTGTTTCGGCCGGGGCTAGGGCTTCACCTTGTGGGCCCCACAACAGTCGTTAGAGTTGGATCAGGGTATATATATACGCATATTTTGAACTTCTACAGACAGTGATTCACGGAAAAATGAAAGAGGCCGAACGTGACCTAGCCGATCGCGAAAACCGTCGATCGCTTGTCGCCGCTCGCAGTTCGTCATCGCCGCTAATCTTCGATCTTCTTGGATCTTCCGACGACAGCACCGAGGCGAGTCGAGCGTCTCACGCATATTTCTTGAGATCTCTTGTCTCTTGATTCATTGAACGAGACTAGTTCTCCATTCCAAATCGGTGGAGATGATTGATCCGACTGAGATCGTTGGTAGACCTTGCTTGCTTTGTCAAGAAGTTTGGATCTACAAAGTATCGCCACCGCAATCACTTGCCGCCACTGATCTTGACAAGATCCTCTCCAAGAGAGAAATCCGTTTGTGGACTCTTCGTAACTTTCAAGAAAGCCTCAACGAATGAAGAAGGACATCGGAATCTCCAAAAGCTTTGTTTGTATTTTCTTTTACATTCAATTTTGGTTTGTTGTAAAGGAATTTTAATTCCTAGTTATAAGGGTTGGGTACAACCCGTGGTGGTGGAGTTGTGACTCCTTTGTTGGAATGGCTCCTTCCGTAGTGTGAGGATTGGATTTCAATCCGTTTGAAGAAGTGACCGAGTCGTCCCTTGGTGGGAGATAGGTCGAAGGGGGAAAGTGGATGTACCCAAATCGGGGAACCACTATAATTCTTTGTGTGCTTTCTGTGCTCTGTTTGTTAATTTGTGCAGGTAAATTTCATTCCGCAAAAGACTGCACGACACCTATTCCCCCCCCCATAGGTGGATTTAGTCGACACTAGAGACTTTGGCTCTTTTTGGGACAGCTCTGGCTGATTAAAAAGCTGTTGTCCGGATAGAGCTGTTTTAAAATAGATCTCTGGGGAGCAGTTTTGAAAAGCTTCAGAGTGTTTGAGTGTTCTGTGCAGAAGTGCGCTCAGAATCGCCGGAGGAAGGACGTCGGGGGCTCGGAATCACCGGAGGAAGGCCGTCCAGGGCTCGGAATCGCAAGAGGAAGGTCGTCCAACCTCTGAGCATGTTCCAACTGAAGAAACCATTATATTTAAAAAACCTACGAGAGAGAAAGCTATTTTGCGGAAGCTGAAGCTGGGGAGGTCATATTTCTGAAAAGCTGCAAAACAGTTCCAGATTTTTGAAAAGCTCTTCATAAGGAGTTGTCCCAAACACATATAAAGCAGCTCTGGCGGCTAGAATAGAGATTTTCCAGCCGCCAAAGCTGCGCCAAACAGACCCTTTCACACTGGGCTGATCTGAAGGATTTGTGAACTCTGGTGCTCTGTCTTCTTCATCAACACGTGTTCCAGACGCACCCCCTTGGACAATTCTTCTTTCCCACCTATCGAAGACGCTGGAGTCCATATTCTTTAGATAGTGAAGGGAAACTCCCTTAGTCATATCAAACCTATCTCCATCCATCTGGTTCAGGTAGAGACTGATGATTCTCCCAAAGTTAGGAGTACGTAGGGTATCTTTTATTTTCTAATATAACATGGCCCCCAAGTTCAATTTCTTTCTGCACACTATGGCTATCAAGATCTTAAACATGTCACCTGAGATGTGATCATGGGAGCCTGGCTTGCAGATCAGAACCTTCCCTATGATATCTGAAAGAAGCTTTCCTTCTTCGTTCATGTCCTTGCGTTTTATAGCCCTAGTCCCTCGAGCCAATCCACAGAAAAGCAATGTCCTCGTACGATGATCTTCGTCTAGATAGTCCTCTTGTTCGAAGCTGGAGAGCTGAAGATGATGGGACAGTTTTGCAACCGTCATCTTTATCCTTAGGCCTGCTATCTTACTCTTTATCAATGTGTCCTCGTGACGCAGCTTAGAGTTGGCGAATAACTCAAGAACTTCCTTGTCGAGAACCTTGCACGGGTGCTCAAGAATGAAGGAGAGTCCGGCTTGTTCCAACATCAAGATGATGTTTTTGAATTTGTCTGAGGCAAAAGCAAAGCCTGTCCTCACCAATTCACTTCCAGTGAGGAGCCCGACCGTTATTCGAGGATCCATTATGAACCTAAGTGAGTTAAACCCAAGGAGTTAACTCTATCTAAATCTAGAATTTGTAGGAACTAAACTAGGAGGGATGATCCTTGAAAGTGGAGCTGAATATGAATTTCAAGGAATCAACCGAAGTTACCTTTCACTCTCGGAGGGTGCAAGGAAGGAGACGCGTAGCAGGTGGTGAGTAGGTCTAGCCCTAGGGTAGATGCAGTCTGAGGCTGAAGAGAAGCTTGCGTCGGGGCTGGAGGGCTGGCGGAGGATCGGCGAGACACTTGCATCGTGCTGATGCCGACGACGTGAACGCAGAGTCGATGGGAGACGACAGTGGGCTAAAATCGACGAGAGCCAATGACGGGAGTCGACGAACGACGGTTGGAGAGCGACGGGAGGCAGACTCGTTTCCCCAAGTTCCGCAGGGAAGCTGAAGGGTTTCCGCAGGGATGCTGATTTCCACAGGGTCGACGAGAATGTGAAGGGTTGGGAAATGGATAGATTATAAATTAGCAATTTTCCGCTAGTTCCGTTCGATTATAACGATCGACGGGAATTCCTGCTAATTCGAAAATTTAAGGCGACGGGAATTCCTGCTAATTTAACCTTGCTCTTTTAAATAATGGATTAAAAATTTTCAGGTCAAAATAGCTAAGCCGAGTCGATGGAAGGTTAACACTAGAAATAATCACCGGCTATTTCTAATGAGTCAAAAGGTAATAATTGTAGTTTCAACTACTGGTATAAGTCCCTTAAGATTAATAGTACCATTTAACACCCACTTTCTCACATTATCAAGATTTTGAAAGTTTATCAGTTTCCACAATAAGGATCATACGGTTATTTGCTTGCGTGTCCTTCCATATCAGGTGTATATATATATATATATATATATATATATATATATATATATATATCTTGAAAGAAAATCTACATATATGTCTGTATATATATGTATATCTATGTAATGCGATTAAATTTTCGAAACTGAATGCGCGTACCTGGGATTACTAGGTTGATTATTCGGATCCACTATTTGAAGTACGACGGGTATCATGTACAAGTAGGATACTATAGTCATCATTATCTCTTTTCCCATAATTGTGTTCCATAGCAAGCCTTGAACATCTCTTGTCTAAGTCCCATCATGTTCATGGGTACCTAGACTATCCTGCAAAAAAGAATTACTTTACCTTATGAACCCAATATGTATTGGGTCTTAGGTTCTTGTCAGCATAAAATACAGCATGCCTTCCCACAGATTTTCTGACAGGAAGGTTGTCTCATGCCAAAGGATGTGGACATACCCTTGCCCATGACACAGAAGGATTGTGCCAACAGTCTATGGCAAAGTGACCCACTTTGCCACTACACCAACACTCATGGATATTGTACCTCCTTTTCTGACAAGATCTACTAATGGAGTTAGTCACGATACTGGGTCTGAATGGGGCAGAGCAAGTTCTGCTCTCAGATTTACCCTCTCCACCGAGACTCAAAGGGGTTTTGAAGGTGAACATGTGGTGAGTGTCATGAGGCTTGGGAGGTGGTGCTTTCTTTGCAGCCAGCACACATCTAGGGGCCCCATTGATGCTTGCTACATGTTTGCCAACTCCCTTTTCTTTTGTCCAAGGGTGGGAAGATGTTCTGTGAGAGCTGGTTCCTGTAATGTCATGAAGTATGGGGGCTGAGGCCGTAAATACAAACGGTTCATGATGAGCCGTGTGTATTTCCTCAGGGGTATCCATAACAGCACTTGCACTATGGGTGTTTCCACATGAGGGTCGATCATTCTTTCAGTGACCATAGGTGTTCTTATGGTCATACCTGAAGGAATGATGTGTGCCCTTCCTACTCGGTGTGGGGGGTCTGTAAACAGTTTCCCCATTTCTCCACAATTTTATAATTCGTGAGATCCACCCGTTTTCTCCCTTTCTCTTAATAGCATCCACCTTGGAAAAATTAGATACTATCCTCTTCTCGGTCTCTAGATGAAACTCTAGATCCAAAATCTTTGATTCCTTCACCTTGATGGATTCCAATTGGAGGTCCATCATGGTCCTCAATTGAGCAATTTCCTTAGCTTGTACTTCAACAAGCAAGTTGCTCTCCTGAAGGGCTCTACGAAGGGAATCAAGAGTTTCAATCTATTGATTGAAGCTGTCAATATCCCTTGCATCAACTGATGGAAAATCCTCTGAACTTCTCCTGTCTTCAGGAGATACATGGGGGAAAGAGCAAGAGGAGGAAGATACATGATCCTGATTTGGCTAATCAGGGTTAGAGTTATGGTCTGCAGAAGCTGATGTTTCAGCTTCATCACAACTGTATTCCTCAATCTCTTCTTCAGTCTCTGATAGAGAAATGGGAGCCCTGATATTGACAGGTTGTTCTTGACTTTCATCTTAAGAGATGAGGACCCCCACATATGCTTCATCTTCTTGCTGGCATTCATTCCAGGTAGTCTTCTTTCCCTCCATGAGGTCAGAGATTGTTTCCCACATGGACTTTGCAGCCTTACACTTATCCAATCTTGTAAGAGATGAACCTGACCAAATATCAGAGATGATCTGTCATACCAGCCTGTCCAAGTTGAATAGTGAGAGCTCAGTTTCGGACATCTCTGCGGGACTCTTAGGGATTTGGAGATCTTCTCCAGAGTCAGAAGCCTTCATGGGAATGAAGGGACCCTCTTCCACAATGAATAAAACATGGGGGTCAATGGCTTCTAGATGAAACTGAACTCTCATTTTCCAGATGGGAAAATATTCTTTTGTGCATGCAGGCAGTCTCAGGGGAGAGACATCTGGGTATAGCTCCATGCTTGAATCTTGTTTTCTCCTCGACACTAGACAAAGGATCTTACTCAAGGTGTTAACCTTATTGATGAGAAACCTCCCTCTGATACCACTTGAAAGTCTCTAGTGTCGACTAAATCCACCTATGGGGGGATAGGTGTCATGCAGTCTTTTGCGGAATTAAATTTACCTGCACAATTTAACAAACAGAGCATAGAAAACACACAAAGAATTATAGTGGTTCCCCGATTTGGGTACGTCCACTTTCCCCCTTCGACCTATCTCCCACCAAGGGACGACTCGGTCACTTCTCAAAACGGATTGAAATCCAATCCAAATACTACGGAAGGAACCCTTCCAACAAAGGAGTCATAACTCCACCACCATGGGTTGCACCCAACCCTTCCAACAAGGAATGAAAATTCCTTTACAACAAACCAAAATTGAATGTAAAAGAAAATACAAACAAAGCTTTTAGAGATTCCGATGTCCTTCTTCGTTCGTTGTAGCTTGCACGAAAAATACGAAGAGTCCACAACCAGATTTCTCTCTTGGAATGGATCTTCTCAAGATCGGCGGCGGCAAGTGATTGCGGCGGCGATACTTTGTAGATCCAAACTTCTTGATGAAGCAAGCAAGGTCTACGAACGATCTTAGTCGGATCAGTCATCTCAACCAATTCGAAATGGAGAATAAAACTCGTTCAACGAATCAGAAGACAAGAGAGATCAAGAGAGATGCATGAGACGCTCGGCTTGCCTCGGTACTGTCATCGGAAGATCAAAGAATCACTGAGATCAACGACGGTGACGAACTTGCGAACGGCTACAGGCGATCGGCGGCTTCCGCGATGCTCTAGGTCACGTTCGGCCTCTTTCGTGTTTTCGTGAATCGTCTTCTTATAGAGGTTCAAAATACACGTATATATATACCAGGAGCCAACCCTAATGACCGTTGTGGGGCCCAAAAGGAGAAACCCTAGCCCCGGCAAAAATAGCGCACGGCAAGTTGGTTCGGTCCAGTGAACGAGGAAATTTACCTAAGGCAAAATCGGCGGGAATCGTTGGTTATTCCCATTGATGTAGGCGGGAATCACTCATGATTCCCGTCGATTCTTCCTTGGCAGAATCCCTGTTTGAAAACTGTCAGCCGAAAGAAGTCCGCGGGAGAGGCTAACTAATTCTCGGCGAATTGGCAGGAATCACTAATGATTCCCGTCGAAGTCGGCGGGATTCACTAGCTATTCCCGTCGAAGTCGGCGGGAATCACTAGCGATTCCCGTCGAATTCGGCGGGAATCACTAGCGATTCCCGTCGATTTTGACTTAGAAGAATTTTCTCTTCCTTCCTTTGATTACTTGGTCTTTGACCCATCTTTGCTCCTTCTTCTGCTCTTGATCTACCTTGACCCTGTACTTGAAAATAAGTACATTCCAATAGAAAGAGCACATGTGAGTCAACACACTGATTTACTCAACGAGGGATTACGTTGCGCAGACCCGTGTATATTGACCCACTTCACCTTGATATTGGTGTGTACTTAGCATGGAATAGCTGCATGCACAACTTGATAGAAGATCGTCAAATACATTGTGAATCTATCTTAGCTTGACTGGAGTCTTCTTAGCATCCGGGTAATTATGGATACAATACCCAACAGCTGTCACAGGAGGCAAGCTTAGGGGTCTGAACTTGATCCCTTGGGAGGTACTATTTACGCCTATTTATAGGATCAGGGGGCCTGCCCAAATGGGCTGGGCTAAAAATACCGGCTTCCCGCGTACAGGGTAAACGGGCAGCGGTGACCAAATACAGGGGGCAAGAAGGAAGAGGGGCCACCTATCCGCACAGCTAGGCAGATAGATCCGCTGCTGACCGATAACTCCTCAGTGCTTGCCATGCCGGGGAGACTCTGCGGGAAGACGACTAGGCGGATAGAGAAGGCCTTACCGCTGGTACTTGAGGCATCCAGGTGAGCGATCAAAATCAGGTTATCAATGAAGGCTCACTCAACGCACTCAACGCCTGGAAGCACAAAAAGTTTGTCCAAGTTGAAAAGCGTTGAGTGAAGGCCATTCACTCAACACTCTCAATGCCTAAGAAAGGTAGAAGAATTATCTAAGTCCATAGACATTGAGTGAAGCCATTTCACTCAACGCCTGATGGTGCAGAGAATTTGGCTAAGTTCAGATGCACTGAGTGAAGCCAGTTCACTCAATGCACTCAACGCCTGGATTGAATCTAAAATTTGGCCAAGTCCACAGATGTTAATGTCAGTAAAAGTCAACCTAAGTCAACGGAATTCAAATTCATTGCGGGAGAGCTGGAATTCACCACTAATGGCACTGGCGGCTAGCTGTAAGGCTTTTCTGTAAAAGGAAGGCTATATATCTATAATTAAAGCGCGGCCCACAGGTCAAAAGCGTCGTTGGACGGCAGATGATAAAAGGAATAAGATCGGCGAAGATGATAAGATCTTTGCTAGGATTTTCTTTTCGCAAAGCGGTGGAACTTCTTCTTCCTCTTCATTGTTATCGAGCTCGAAGCAAGGGTCAAAAATCGACTGAACTCAAAAGGTCATCAAGTTAGCTGCTATGATCAACACCGACAATAACAAGATTAGAGATATTTCTCTTAGAGAAAAGCAGCCAAGGCCTACACCTGCTGTTGTTACTTCACAGCCCAAGCAGAGCTTTTCCTGAAGACAATTTTATGTAGATGTGAAGAAGGAATCTAGACTGAGTTTTCTCAGGACAGAAGGAGGAATACACAGAGATCATTTCTTGGTTGTCAACTCAACATCAACAAATCTACTTTTCTGTAAGATCTTTCTAGATCTGAGTTGTAAGCCTATTTATAAAGGCTAAGTGTAGGATCTTGTATAGATCTGAGTGGTAGGATTTTGTTAAGAATCTGAGAGTAGAGCTTTGGCCTGAGTTGTAGGGCACTTGTGTTCTAGTGGTAGGATCCTTTGGATCTAAGGTAGGGTTATCCTTCTAGCCTGAGTGGTAGGGCCTTTGTCTTAAGATAGGTAATATCTTGATCACTGAGTTATAGGGCTTTGTGCCCGAGCTATAGGTCTTGGAGGAAACTGAGTGGTCGTGTGGGATTGTGTCGTAAGCTCTTAGGATCCGAGTTTTGGAGAAGGGGCCTTGTCAAACAAACTATTAGAAAGGTGAGGGACAGTGGACATACCCATAATCTGGGGAACCACTATAAATATTGTGTGTGATGTGTGTGATCTTCTTAAAAGCAAAACTAATCTAATCACATCAGACCCTAAAACACACAAAGTCAAAGAAAATCTTAAAAAGACCTAAAAACCTATTCACCCACCCCCCCCCCCGCCTCTAGGTGTTTAGCTACCCTTGAAAACAAATAATTTCACCTCCGATGGAGGAAGCAGAGATTGTTGATATTTCTGATGAGGAAGGAGATGTAGAGGTGCATACACCTGTCCTAGAGGCTCCAAATACAGGGCTGATGTCAAAAGCTCACATTTCCCATATGGTTGAGTCATCCAGTGACTCTGAGGCCAGGACATACATTCCATCTCCTATCAATGTTCCTGCTACAGATCTTCCATGTATAAGTTCAGATAGTTCCATTCTTAAGTCTATTGAAGTTATGATGATAAAGCAACAAGTTCATTTTTATAGATCTCTGAAGAAAGTTCTAAAGATAGTGTTGAAGAGAATAAAAGAGATAGAACAAGATATGAACAACGACCTTGTTGAAGTCAAGGTGTGTTTTGATAAGATGGAATCATACTTGAATAGGTAGGTGGTTTGTTAAAGGTGTACAAGAAATAAATCTAAGTATGGTTGGGCTGAAGAGCAACCTAACTGTTCTCCAAAATGTTGATGCAAATGCCAAAACAATCATTGAGGCTCAAAATGCAGGTATGAATCATTTGATGAGCAGATGGTCTACTACAGCAATGTTATTTCTTAAGAGGTACTTAAAGAAGTCAGAAAGGGGGTGGAAGAATTGAAAACTAATGTTAATGCGCTGGAAGCTTTAATGAAAGATCAGTTCAAGGTTGCAAACACCTACTACTATGATAACTTCCTTTGGTTGCATAGAAGGCTTTTTCCAGGGTCTGCTGAAGTAAAAATACTAGAACATGTGATACCAAATCATGTACATGACTTTGTTCAGCCTGCTTAGGAGTACACTCAATATTGGGAAGAATCTCAAGATCAATTTGTTTTTGCTGCTGCTATTGAACTAGAGATTCAGATAGTTGAAGTCTTACCTCCACCAGCTCATAAAAGAAGAAGATATGGTGAAGGCCCGTCTGTTGTTAGGTCTGAACCAAACAAAAAATGGCTGAAGTGTGGAGTCCTACTTCCAAAAGCATCATTCTAGACACTTTCAAACTAGTCGACTTAGCCGATGAGAACAGATGGAAACATTATGGCAGGGAAGAATGACAAAAGTATGAGGTAGCCTGTGTTAAAAGAAGATTACATTTCATGAAATATAGATATGATGATCCAGATGCTCCTCCAGCTCCGCCAAAGTACTACCCAAAGCCAAAGATATATTTTGACAAACAATACCAGAAGAACCAGGGGAAACAAGCTTGAATGTTCTTAATTTTCTTAATGTTTGTGTAAAGTTGTTTGCCCTTGATAGAACCCATATTTATATATGTTATTGTTTTAACTACAATTTATTATTTCTATATTTTCACGCTCTTTACTTGATTTAATATTATTGTGTGTACAATTCACCTTAGTTTGTAGGGTTCTGAATTCTTCAAATAGGGGGAGATGGTTGGGTATTGTATCCACAATAACCCTAATTTGAAGAAGTGTCCCTTGAACTAAGATGAATTGAGATTGTATTTGATGTTGTTTTTCTAGTTATGTGCTTGCAGGACTAAATTGTTAAGTACAACCCAATATCAGGTTGTAGTGGGTCTTGAAACACAAGACTATATAATGTAATCCTTCATTATGTAGGCCAATGTGTAAACTCACATGTAATCTCTCTATTGGGGTGTACTTCTACTTCAAGTACATTATAAGAAACCAAGAAGGACAAGTTGTTGCTTTCAGAAGAACAGATTTTCTCTAAGTAAAATTCGTAGAGTATAGTAGTGAATACTTGTTGAATTCGTCGAGTATACTTATGGATACTCGTCAAAATCGTCGTGTATTCTTATTAGCACTCGTCCAATCTGCCGCATTTACTTAGGGAACAATCTCTGAACTTTTGGAAATCAGTCAAGTAAAAATCGTTGAGTATCTTCATGTATACTCATCGAATTCGTCGAGTAAATCTATCGATACTCGTCGAATATATATGTCATTACACGATGAATTCGTCGAGACTTCACGAATTTACTTCTCTAGATTTCTCTAAGTGATATCCGTCAAATATCACTTGGCTTAGGAGTCGAATGCATCGAGTTAGCTAGTCGATACTCGTCGAATTCGTCGAGTGAACTAGCTGATACTCGTCGAATTCGTCAAGTGAACTAGCTGATACTCGTCAAATTCATCGAATATCTCTTCAGGAAGGCGTTGAGTTGTCTGTTTGATCTGGCTAGAATTGTCTAAGTATTTTTCGTCAAGTTTCAAAGTAGTTCGACGAGTATACCCTTATATACTCGATGATACTCGACGAACTATACTTAGGGTTTATTTCTTCTATTTTCAAATTCCATCACGGCTCAATCCTGAATGTCATGTATAGTGTTCTGCGATTTCTTTTTTGGGAAGGGATTTCTAGACATTGAAGAAGAAGGATTCCTATAAATACTTATGGTGGATTTCATTCAACCCTAATCATGCATATACGCTCAAATTGAAACATTCCAAGAAAGAACCTGTGGGCTATCGTTTACGATCTTCGCAACTCTCTCGGCCGACATCAACGTGATGCTCGATTCATTCTTCTTCAAAAAGTTTCGACTTGATATCTATTCTCAAAAGGTTCAAGTTCCATTCAGATCTAGTAGATCCTTTGTTCAGATCAAGCCTTCAACGATTTTAGATTTCTTTTCACCTCAAGATTTTCAAGTTTCACTTTTCGAGGAAAGAAAGACCGAAATTTTCATATTTGAATAAGATTACTTTTAATCTATTGTCGTAAATCATTTTATGATATTGTAGGAGGTTTTGCCTCCGAGTTGTAGATCCTTATTTTAGGATCGAGTTGTAGATACTTATTTTAGAATCAAGTTGAAGATATTTGTTTGTGGATCGAGTTGTAGGGGAGGTTATTCTCCGATTTGTAGGATCATTGTCTCCGAGTTATAGGAGTTGAAGCTCCTAGATGTAAGATTTGAAGAATCTGAGATAAAGGTGAAGTAGCCGAATCTAGCCCTTTATGGTAGATAGGCGAGGCAGGATAGTGGACGTACCAAACACAAAGAACCACTATAAATCTCTTTATTTCTGTGTGTTTATTTTTAAATTATTTTTATTCCGCAAAAAGACGCAGAACTCACCTATTCACCCCATCTAGGTGATTTAGGTTGACACTAGAAACTTTCATATTGACACCCCGCACAGACATGACCATCGTCAAAGGATGACAATTTTGGCAAACCTTTCATAAGGCTTCTTACCGTCATAGCTTTCAACTTGTCTATCCCAAAATATCTCAGCCTTTTGTGCCAGATAGCAGCACTATCATTGCCCTCATTCAATCAACATAGGAACTTGTTGATAACAAAAACAATCCTTTACTCTTATCCCAACATGAGCAACGTCAGCCTTCACCACTGACACATTACGGAGAAACTTCACTTCTATCGGGCTGAACAGAACTTGATAACAAGCATCCACCGCGTTGGTCTCTGAGAAGAGGTTCTTCTACATGCCCGACACGTGATAAACAGTCCTTAAGGTGAGTGGGCCCTTATCACTTCCCAAAGAAACGAAACCCTCCTTTTCGACTGCATGAACAGTATCATCAGCAGTAATAATTGCTTTATTACCTGAGTGCACTTAGAGACAAGAAAACTTTGAGTTGTCCCCGGTGTGGTGGTGACCACACCCGAGTCCATGATCCAGTCATCTTGGTAGTTGATGGAAGAAAAATCATGGAAACATGTGCTCGTCATGAATGCATTTCCCCATCCTCCTTCCTCGGCACTAGAACCAGCTCCCTCTTTACCTGCAGCATGCCCTGGCTGAAGTTTGACTTTGTAGTCCTTCTGGAAGTGACTAGGCAGATTGCATCAATAGCACCTTGGCCCTTTCTTCTTCTTCCCATACTGCTTAAAAGACTTTCTCTTCTCCTATTAATATGAAGTAAAAGGAAAATCGCCGGCAGACGTCTTATTCTTCTTGTCCCACCTCTTCTTCTTCCCTAAGAAAAGAGCCTCACTATCTCCTCCCGAGATAGTAACTTCACCCATCTATCTTGCTTGGCTTTCCTGTAAAGCCAGCATGTTCTCCAGCTCAAGCAATGAAGGCTGAGTGGCCCGGCCTTGAATAGAAGTAATGAAAGCAACATACTCCTTCCGCAATCTACGGATTATGTGCCACTTAAGCTTCACCTCTGAAATTGGCTCATCATGGTCTAATGCTGAAATTTAAGAACATAGGTTTCTTTATCTTCAGGAAGAATATAGAGATGGACAGATCACCTTAAGTGGCTCTCGCCAACTCATTCTTCAAGAATTGTAGCCACGCTATATTCTTCGTATTGAGCAACCCATCAAGGGAATTCCAAATCTTAGCAATTGACTGACATCCAATGATGTGGTCAAAGAGCTCCGGTGAGAAAGAACGCTTGAGATTAAACTATGCCTTCTCATTTGTCCTTCTTCAAGTCTCACCGCTTCAGCATTGATAGTGGAAGCAATAACCTCTTGCCTTTCATTTCCACAAACGAAATCCCAAAGTTCCTCACCCAAAAGGTAACTCTCCATGCACGACCTCCACTTCTTGAAGTTGGTCAGCGTCAAGAGTTCAATTCCAAGACCTCTTGCAAAACTACCTTGCATTACATAAACAATGGTCTACTAAACTCCCAAAAGCAAAGAGCAAACTTGATGGTTGATCACTGCTCAAACCTCCCTCGGATACCATGTGAAAATTTGTGATAAGCGGAAAACAGGAACCAAGTCGTAGGAACACTCAACCAATCTAAGTCAAATAAATTAGATGCAAGTAGAAGAGCAATCAAATCTTGTATTATTAAACTCCTTTACAATGCGAGGCATACATGGCGAGACATGATTCGCTAATGTACCCGATGGAAGAAATAACATACAAGGCAAAAACAAGCCAAGCGTACTGTGCTAGTAACCGCCACTATTACCGAACTAAACAAAGAAGACTGCTGAGACCGCTAAGGCCAAACCGCAACTTAACCGCACAAACAACCTGTTATTCAATGTTGAAGAACTTTGTCCGAAATCTGCAAGCCATCTAACCGCGAGGTTGCCTAGCCACCAGATAACCACAAACAATTGCTACCGTACTAAATAGATAGACTGCCAACTGGCGGACAACCTAACTGAACTGGGAAAGATTGTCAATGTGAAGACCTCCTTGTCGTAAGTCACAACCTACTACAAACTGTCGATTGTATCTATAGAACTCGTACTGATCCCTGATGCAGTCAGAACTAAGTCCCTGGCTTCTTAGCGCTAGCCACACAATCTACAACAGCAAAACCAGTTAACTCCTCAAACTGTGCGGATAATAAAAACCTGTCCGCAGCAAACAAACCGAGCTCCCTTATTATTCATTCGTTATTTATGGTGTAACAGGGGGTCCTATTTATAGGCACAGATAAAAGTATGATCACTGTACAAACCGATAGGATAACCACCCTTCTCACAGCTAACACCATGTATCCGTACAGCGTGAATACCAATATAAGTCTACCAAGGTCACACCATGATGGCCGAATAAGCCAGTCTGCCAACCCTATGGACACTACATCTAGTCTGTGCAAACCACAACCCGTGATTTGGAAAAAATCCGTTCAGTTAATACTGCCAAACTTGGCAAGTACTAGAGCAGTCTACACACCATGCAAACTCAGCGAGCTAGGCAACTAGATGGGCTTAGTCCCACAGACCAAGCCCATCAAACCATGTGACCTCTGAGAACCCGCATCACCTAATATCGAGATCACGCCCTACTAAATATCTCCAGCCGTCATCATGCGGACTGCTCTATCAGTCCATGTAACGCCCTTGCTTTTTCGGTGTTTATTTTAATTCCCGTAGTAGGGTATTTTTGACGTCAGGGCGTTACATTGATGTTTATTTAACATGTGACGTTTGTTGGAGCATGGGTTTGCTCAGTGGGTACTCCTGTGTGGTTAGTTTTGGCTTAGTTGTGCACCTTCCCTCGCAAGTAGGGTCTATTTTGGTGACTCGGTGGAGCTTTTTATAGGGATGTGGTGGCGTTTTATCTTCGGGTGGGGTTTTACCCGAGTTTGGTTTGTCGGATTTGGATTTCGACTTCGTCATTGGATTCGTAGCGTCGTTATTTAGCTATAATGTGATTTTCGTAAGATTCCGAGTTGGTTCGGATTTCGGGAAGTTTTGAAATTATTTAAATAATTTATATTATATTATATAAAAAAAATATAAGTATAAATAGGAATCTGTCGCATCAAAACCCTATTCATCATCTTCCTTACCCGAGTGACGGCGGTTTCGTGTGCGGAAGAGGAGCGACGACTTCGTGATGGAGACGGCGTCCCCCAACTTGCTAAAGATGACGGCATGCTCGCGGAAGACCCCCCTTTATCGCCTTCAAAAGACTTGTGTCATCATGGTGATCGCGTGGAGCGACGCTACAACCTCCGCCCGCGGCGCAAGGCTGCCATATAATATCTAGTTGATTACTATCTATTGTATTTGTTTGGACTTATTTAGTTATTTGCTTATGTTTGGTTATTTATTTCCCTTGATTTAAAACTTTAGAGTGCATGTTTATTTTAATGGGCTGCATGTAGCCTAATCTTTTATGTAAGCCTATAAAAGGCATAGGATATTTCAATATGAGGGATAATTTTGAATGAGAATTGAAACCTTATTTTTCCCTCTTGAATTCTCCCTCACCCTCTCCCTCTCATTATTTCGGCCAAGCCTTAGCCCCTCTCCCTTCCTCTAAACCGCCGCCTCCCTCCTTCTCCCTCCTTCCCCTACCACTCGACCACCAAATCCCCCTCACCACTCCAAGCCGTCGGCCCCCCTCTAAGTGGCCTCCCTCACACGGCCACGGCCACCACCAACCCTTGCCGCCGCCGCTTATCCCTCCCACACCTTCAAAACCACCACCACCTTCCACCACGAAACCCGACCCCTCCCCTCTTTCAAGACTACTTCCTTCAACATCAAGCGTGATGCGACGACGGCGGAAGAACTTGTCTCCATCAGGCGTAACTCCGGCGGAACTGTGGACGAGCGTTCCAAGTGAGATAGTCGGAATCATCTACTCCGACTTGGGTAACGAAACTTCTACTTTCGTGTGCTTCCCTCTTGATAAATTTTGTGGCGGCCAATTTTTGCGTTGGATTTCGAATCTTGAAGATAAATCGTGGTTTGTTTTCGATTGAACTTGTATTTGCCTTAATTGAATTAATTCTTCGAAAAGGTTTGGCGAGCCTCGTAACTTTTTGTTGGGAGAAATCTACCATTTTCCGAATCGTAATTTTTGGTAGATCTCTTTTGGTACAACCCGCTCGGTCGGATCCAATATTGATCCATTTAGCCGGAATGGATATTGGCCCATAGCCTCTATTCGGTCCCTAAACAGTTTGGCTACCCGTGCGTTAGCATATCGTGATAAAATTGCTTAGAGTGTGCGCTGCGGAAACTTCGGTGCGAGTGTAGGATTTAACATCACAAGAGGTGAGCTTTAGAATCTGTAGAACCCGAGATCATTACAAGGGCCTACATCACTTCGTGTAGGGTTGGCCGGCAATAGAGAACGATTCGGTGGTTGGTTTTGTCAATAGATTAGAGATTTGGAGAGCTCTCACCTAGATCTACACATTCGTGGTAAGCTTTTCCCTATTCCTCGAATTTTAGGTGCTAGGGTTTGTGTTTTTGACCTCCTTTTCCCCCCAAAAGTTTCAGGAAATGCTGCTTCGGGCTTTTGGCGACTGATCCTTGTCGCGGAGCGAAGGATTTTCGGAGTTTTGAGGCAAGTCGTGATCCTCTTCTTGCTAACCATTTCTCGTTGTTATTTTTTTCATTTCCTCCCCATATAAGGTTGTAATAATATAGGACTTAGTCTTGAAAGTACCCTTAGAGTAGTGTACATTTTCGGTTAAGAATCCGTCAAGTATCATAGTTCAGCCTAAGGATAATTTGGCATATATACTGGGTAGAATTCATCGAGATGAACTAGGTGTAGGGATTCGTTAAGGTGGATTCGTCGAGTATCATCATATTTGTCGAGTATAGGTATTTCTGCTTAAGGCTATTTTCATCGAGTATCAACAGTGTGGTGTTGAGTGGAGTCCGATTCGTCGAGTATAATTGATGATTCGTCGAGTATGGCTTAGGTTAGGAAGCATTGAGTGGCCAGGCAGCTAAGTCATATTCGTTGAGTCTACTCGCTGAATGTGGTGCAAATCATCGAGTTTACCTGCAGAATGGGATGCAAATCGTCGAGTATCGTTAATCTTTGTCGAGTATCGTTAGTCTTTGCCGAGTATCGCAAGTCTTATTCGACGAGTATTGTAGAAACTCGTCGAGTATCTGTATAGTGCGTCGAGTATACTCATCGAATTTGGCCAGGACTTAGAATATTTTTCGCCGAGTTGGTCTGATTCGTCGAGTTTGGGCCTTAGGGTATATTTTTGGGCATTTTTCAAGGGTGAGGTTGGCCTTAGTGTGATTTGGGGTTTTCTCCCTCCGTTGGAGATGTCTTGTGGTTTAGGTTATTGTTTTGTATATATTAAAGGTATTTTAGTGTGGCCATGGTTGGCTATGAATCATCTAACCCTGGTGGATTTATGACTGTGGGTGTGCTGGCAGAGGGTTCTCCCCCCACAGGTGTCATTTTTTTCCCGATTTTGGGTGTCAAGGTAAAAGACCACCTTCCTTTTGACGCCGGTGAGTTTGTGACTGTGGGTGTGTTGGCGGAGGGTTCTCCCCCCATAGGTGCCAGTTTTTCCCCGGTGTTTATGCTCTTCTTACGATGGGTCTGCTATATGTAATTATGTATTCACTTATGTACGTGTCTTCGAAGCTTAGATCTTTTACGCACTTGGTGGAAAATTTGGGATGTTTAACCCTTGTGAGCTCTTTCTCATTTTGATCTTGTGATTTTATTTTCCTTTTTGGTTGGTAACCCTTCTTCTCTTTTGTCTACTAACAGTTTCTTTTGCCACTTGTATTTCTTGCTGAGGCGTTATTTCTTTGAATGCCTCAGGTTAAGGGCAATAGCCGGTTGAGCGGCTAGGTTTGGTGTTTGCTGGTGGTTGCAGCGGGTTTTCCTCACCGTCGTGAGGTAGTTTAATGTTTTCTTGTTAGTACAAACATACATACTTCAGTGGGTTCGTGTCAGGTAGTTGACACCCACTGGTGGTTTTCTCATAGAATGTTAAGTATTTTTGCTAAGCTGCTAAGTTTACCTCTTTGTGGTTGTTTTTACCTGCTATTTGGGAAAGTTTTATGCTAGGTTGCATGTTAAGTATTTTAAAATATAAAATGATCATTACTATTACCTCTTACATGCCATGTTTGAAATTTAAGTCACTATATTTAACGGTCATAAAGGTTAATTTCATAATTATTATTAATCTAGAGTCTTGCATACCATGAGTTGTCCTCTGGTGATGTTTATACTCATGTAGGACGTCTAATATGGTAAATAAAGTATTTTACGCAACGTATAAATATATTTTCTCGTGGACTAGATGAGCTATTGAGCCGAGGGATACAGCTAATCGCTTAAACTTTAACTGGATTTTCCACTTAATAACTTATGGATTTTCATAAAAGTGTTAAGTTAGACTTTTGCTTGAGTGTCTGCAGTTATCCCCTATTGACGTGGCATCATGACGCGTGTTTTCTCTAACTCTGATATATCGTTAAATGCAGAGAAAATACGGGTGGTCATAGTTGGTATCAAAGGGATAGGTTGTTTGATAATTAGTCGAACAGCTATCTCAGGTTTGTGTTAGTTATCTTGTTTCATTTCACACACACACACACCGATGTGTCATCAGTACGTCTTGGTTGAAGCATGAACACTACACTCATAAGCATGATAAGAAGTATAAGGGGAATATTATGTAGTATGGGATTCATAATGTGTTTGTATATGGATCCTCAAAGGAGGCAACATGTGACTGTTATGTAGTATGGGATGCATAACATCATCACATGAATGCACACTAGATTTTGATTTTCATTGCATGCGATATTATGTAGTATGGGATGCATAATATTCCATGTGTACACCGCTCATAACATGCATTCATGGTTTAGGCACAGAAGTCAGTAGGATGGCGGTATATTATCCTAAGTTTAGGCATGACATCATAAGTAAAAATCCCAGAGCAAGTTAGCAGCATGAGCAAATATTTAATTATGTATTGTCTGAACTAAGTTGTTTGGTTCTAGCGGTTAAGCTAGGTATTGATTAGTTATTCGTTGTTGATTAGAATGTCACCTAAGCGTCTGGTGATGAGGTCGACTCCCCAGTCGGAGGGAGAATCGTCTGGTGCCCAGAGTGAGGCCGTGATAGAAGGATTGCGCCAGAGCAATGAGTCTCTGTCGAGGAAATTGTTTGAGATCCAGTCCCAGATTCAGGCGTTGTAATCGGTTGTTGCTAGTCAGTCGCCTAGAGTGCAGGACCCGACCGTGGGTCAGACTGTTCCTGTTACCCCCTGCTCCTCTGGTGACCCCGGTCTTGTTACCACCAGAGATGACGTTCATTTCACATTTTCAGAGATTAAGGCCCCCTAACTACGATGGTAGAGCATATTTTGTGGCTTTGGATGATTGGATTATAGCCATCGAGGAGATGTTCTCATACTCAGGAGCTTCAGCGGACCAGAGAGCAATGGTCGATGATTATCAGCTCAAGGGTCTTGCAAAGTGTTGGTGGATGAGAGAAAAGGAAAACCTTAAGGATGGGTGTTCATGGGAATCCTTTAAGGAATTGCTACTGGAAAAATTTCTGTCGTCGATCGAGAGGGATCGTTTGATGAATGATTTTCTACATCTAAAGCAAAGGCAGCTCACTGTTAGCGAGTACGAGGTGGATTTCTGCAAAATGTGCCATTTTGCCCCTATCATGGTGACCTCAGAGTCTAGTTGAGTTAAACGTTTTCTTGGTGGTCTGAGGAATGACATCCAGTAGCTGGCTAGTGCTTATGGATCTGAAAGTTATGCTGAAGTTGTGGAGTCTGCTCTGAAGGTTGAGGAGATCGGCAATGCCAAGAACTGAGGTCAACAAATAAGAAAATATTAGAGGAAATCTGATGATGGTAAGAACTCTAAGGAATTTGTTTCTGCTTCAAGTAAGAGAAGCAAGGAGTTATGCAGTTTCTATTGCCGGTCAGGCCACCCGTTCGAAAGGTGTTACAAGAGGATAGGAGCTCAGAAGTAGGAGCAAGTGCATGCAATTCAGAGTGCTCCTAAAGGAGATTTAGTTTGTTCTGTGTGTAAGCAAAAAGGGCACGATGTTGCCCATTGTTGGGGAAAGGAGAGAGCCTGCTACTAGTGCGGATAGAAAAGACATTTCAAGTCAAAGTGCCCGCCGGCTCAGTCCCTATTGCAACCAGTTCCTCTTTAGGCCTTGCTGCCACCGCAACAATTAGACAAGGGGAAGGGAAAGCTGAACGTGGTGTCTTTGGAGGAAGCTCAGACGTCTACTCAAGTAATTTCAGGTTAGATCCTGACCTAGTTCTAGCTTTTAATTTGTAGTTGTAGTTTCGACGTTCGTTCCCTTAGTTACGTATATGATTTTATAGGAAAGTTTAAGGTAAAGAACCACTGGGCGCGCGTTCATTTTGATTCCGGTGCTACCCACTCATTTGTGGCTAGGGCCTTTGTTGAGCGTCACCGTTTGACCCTCAATCTTGTCGGCAATGCGTTTCGTGTCAAGTTTCCCTCTAGCGATTCAATGGTGTCGGACCAAGGCATTCAGAGTTGTCCGATTCAGTTAAGTGATTTTCTAGACGTTGTCGATCTGAAGGTGATAGACTTGGAAGACTTCGATGTGATTTTGGGCATGGACTGGTTGTCCAAGTACGATGTGTTAATCCGATGCAAGGTCAAGTACTTAGACTTCAAGATGGACAACGGTCAACCCAGGAGTGTTTATGGTTATCCACGCCAAGTTTCTCCGATTATTTCTACATTATGTGCTCGGAAGCATTTAAATTCCGGATGCTTTGCCTGTTTGGTTTAGGTATTGGAGAGTTGTGGTAGTTTGCAGCGAGTAGAGGAGATTCCTGTAGTGCACAAGTTTCCTGATGTTTTCCTGATAATCTTCCTGGTCTTCCACCTGAGAGAGATATGTTGTTCGTCATAGATTTGGAGTCGGGTACCCATCCTATTGCTAAGGCACCGTACTGTATGGCCTCGCATGAGCTGGAGGAGTTGCGTACCCAATTGGATGAGTTGCTGCATAATGGATTCATTAGACTGAGTTCTTCACCATGGGGTGCTCCTGTGCTATTTGTGAAGAAAAAGGATGGATCGATGAGGCTGTGCATTGATTATAGAAAACTTAATAAGGTAACCATCAAGAATAGGTATCCCCTGCCAAGAATAGACGACTTGTTTGATCAGTTGCATAGTAGCACTGTGTTTTCAAAGATTGACCTTCGTTCAGGCTACCATCAGTTGAGGATTCGTGAGACGGATATCCCACACACTGCTTTCCGTTCCCGATATGGACATTTTGAGTTCTTAGTGATGTCCTTTGGTCTGATCAATGCACCCTCTCCCTTCATGGACATGATGAATAGAGTGTTTAAGGATTTCCTGGACCATTTTGTGGTTGTATTTATAGATGATGTTCTGGTATACTCCTGTAGTATTGAAGAGCATGCACAGCACTTGCGCTTAGTTTTGTCTGCTTTGAGGGAGCATAAGTTGTATGTCAAGCTAAGCAAGTGTAATTTTTGGCTTTCTCAGGTTTCTTTTCTGGGTCATGTGGTTAATAAGGATGGAATTTCTGTGGACCCAGAAAAGATAGTTGTTGTTATGGATTGGAATAGACATGCTACTCCCAAAGAGATAAGGAGCTTCCTAAGATTAACAAGCTATTATAGAAGGTTTGTGGAAGGTTTATCTGCGTTCTCTACGTCTTTGACTAAATTGACGCAAAAGAACGCAGCTTTTGTTTGGAGCGATAAGTGTGAAGAGGCTTTTCAGGATTTAAAAAGAAGATTGTGCACTGCTCCGGTATTTGCCTTGCCTACCGAAGGGATAGAGTATGTTATGTATATGGACGCATCGCACGTTGGACTTGGTTGTGTGTTGATGCAAGTAGGCAAAGTGATCGCGTATGGGTCGAGACAGTTAAAAACTCATGAAAGAAATTACCCTAGGCATGATTTGGAATTCATGGCTGTGATTTACGCCTTGAAGTTATGGAGACATCAATTATATAGCGCTCTATGCAAGATCTATACGAATCATAAGAGTTTGAAGTACGTATTCACCCAAAAGGAATTGAACTTGTGCCAGTGGAGATGGCTAGAATATGTTATAGATTAGGATGTTGAGATCCAATACCATCCGGGCAAAGCTAATGTGGTAGTTGACGCCCTGAGTAGGAAGACAGCGAAAAATTTTAACCTTTCTGTGGATTCGCTGGTAGAAGAATTTCTCTTGATGGATATATCGGTTGGGAGTAGCGACTCGCACAGCAGTTTGGAAGTAATAGAGACTTCATGGATTACACTTACGAGGCTTCATCAAAAGGATGATCTTGATTTGATACACCTTTATAATAGAACTGCGAAAGGGGAATTACCAGACTTTTCAATTGATGACACGGGTACCTTGAAGTACCGCGACAGATTTTGTATTCCTGCAGTTGAGGATATTTGAGTTAAGTTGTGCAAAGAGGCGCATGGTTCTAGTGTTTCCGACCACCCCAGTTCTACTAAAATGTATAAGGATCAGAAGCAGATCATTTGGTGGTATGGTATGAGGGCAATATAGCTAAGTTTGTATCAAAATGTTTTACTTGCAAGCGAGTTAAGGCCGATCATGGAAGGCTTGGAGGCAAGTTGACGCCTTTAGAAATTCCAAGTTGGAAGTGGGAGAGTATTTCGATGGATTTTATTACTGGATTGCCGAGATCTCCCCGAGGACATGATTCAGTTTGGGTTATAGTGGACAGACTAACGAAGTGTGCTCACTTCGTGCCGTTCAAGATCGACTACTCCATGAAGAAAATAGCTGAGTTATACTTGGATGCGGTCATCAGACTAGATAGAGTGCCAGTGAGTATTATATCAGATCGAGACTTCAGGTTTATGTCTCGCTTTTGGAAAAGTTTACAGGAGGGGTTGGGCACTGATTTGAGGTGTTCCACCACCTATCATCCGCTGACAAATGGTCAGATGGAGAGAGTAAATTAGATCATGGAGGATATGATCAGGTGTTATATTTTGGACCACGGAGGAGTGTGGGATGAGCGGTTGAGACTGATGGAATTTGTGTACAATAACAGTTATCAAGAGAGCTTGCAGATGGCCCCATTTGAGGCTTTGTATGGGAGACATTGCAGAAATCCCTTGTTTTGGGCCGAGGATGGTAAGAGGCTGCTGTTGGGTCCGGAGGCCCTGGAAGAAATGGATATCTCTGTTAAGCATATTCAAGAGAAGCTTCTGATAGCTCAGGAGCATTATGAAAAGAACACCAATCGTCGAAGGACTGAATTGGAATTTGCTGATGGGGACATGGTTTTCCTTAAGGTTTCCTCGGTTTCTGGCGTCAATAGGTTTGGTAAGAACCATAAGTTGTATCCTAAGTATGTGGGACCCTTCAAGATTGTGGAGTGTATTAGAATGTCTACTTATAGGCTGGAATTGCCAGAAAGTTTTTCGGGTGTACACGATGTTTTCCACGTGAGCCAATTGCGGAAGTGTGTGATGAGCGACAAGCAAATTCTGAATGTTGTGCCCCAGTTGGATCCTAACCATTCCTATGTGGAGGTGTCTATTCGTATTTTGGATACTCAATATCGGGTATTGTGAAGGAAGATAATACCAATGGTTAAAGTTTTGTGGAGGAACAAAGACGTGGAGCACAACTTGGGAGTTGGAATCAGCTATGAGGTAGGCTCATCCTCATATGTTCTCCTGATGCTTTTGGTAAGTGTTTTCTTTTATATTCTTTGATTACCTTTCTTCTGTTTATGATTTGATCCTTTTTATGTCAAGTTTCGGGACGAAACATCTTTTTTGGGGGGGTGGTTGTAACGCCCCTGCTTTTTCGATGTTTATTTTAATTCCCGTAGTGGCGTGTTTTTGACATCAGGGTGTTACGTTGATGCGTAGTTAATGGGTGACGTTTGTTGGAGCATAGTTTTGCTCAGTGGGTACTCCTGTATGGTTGGTTTTGGCATGGTTGTGCACCTTCCCTCGCGAGCCGGGTTTGTTTTGGTGACTCGGTGGAGCTTTTTATAGGGATGTGGTGGAATTTATCTTCGAGTGGGGTTTTACCTAAGTTTGGTTTGTTGGATTTAGATTTCGACTTCGCCGTTGGATTCGAAGCATCAGTATTTAGCTACGATGCAATTTTCGTAAGATTCCGAGTTGGTTCGGATTTCGGGTCGTTTTGATGTTATTTAAATAATTAATATTATAATATATATATAAGTATAAATAGGAATCTACCGCGTCAAAACCCTATTAATAATCTTCCCTACCCGAGTGACGGAAGTTTCATGAGCGAAAGAGGAGCGGCGACTTCGCGTGTGGTTGGCCGGCGATAGAGAACGATCCAGTGGTCGGTTTTGTCAATAGATTAGAGATTTGGAGAGCTCTCGCCGAGATCTACGCGATCGTGGTAAGCTTTTCCCGATTCCTCGAATTTTAGGTGTTAGGGTTTGTGGTTTTGACCTCCTTTCCCCCCCCCCCCCAAAAGTTTCAAGAAACACTGCTTACGGATTTTGGCGGCAGATCCTTGTCGCGGAGCGGAGGATTTCCTGAGTTTTGAGGCAAGTGGCGATCTTCTTCTTGCTAACCATTTTTTGTTGTTCTTTTCTTCAATTCTTCCCCTTAGAAGGTTGTAATAATATAGGACTTAGTCTTGAAAGTACCCTTAGAGTAGTGTACATTTTCGGTTAAGAATCCATCGAGCATCATAGTTCAGCCTAAGGATAATTCGGTGTATATACTGGGTAGAATTCGTCGAGTATGAACTAGGTGTAGGGATTCGTTAAGGTAGATTCATCTAGTATCATCATATTTGTCGAGTATAGGAGTTTCTGCTTAAGGCTATTTTCGTCGAGTATCGGCAGTATGGTGTTGAGTGGAGTCCGATTCGTCGAGTATAATCAACGATTCGTCGAGTATGGTTGAGGTTAGGAAGCGCTGATTGGCCAGGCAGCTAAGTCATATTCGTCGAGTTTACTCGCCGAATGGGGTGCAAATCGTCAAGTTTACTCTTCGAATGGGGTGCAAATCGCCGAGTATCGTTAGTCTTCGTCGAGTATTGTTAGTCTTCGTCGAGTATCGCAAGTCTTATTCACAGAGTATGGTAGAAATTCGTTGAGTATCTGTATAGTTCGTCGGGTATACTCGCCGAATTTGGCAAGGACTTAGAATATTTTTTGCCGAGTTGTTCTGATGCGTCGAGTTTGGGATTTAGGGTATTTTTTTTGGGTATTTGTCATGGGTTAGTTGGGACTTAGTGTGATTTGGAGTTTTCTCCCTCCATTGGAGATGTCTTATGGTTTAGGATGTGGTTTTGTATGTATTAAAGGTATTTTGGTGCGGCATGGGTTGGCTATGAATCTTTTAACCTTGGTGGATTTGTGACTGTGGGCTGGCGGAGGGTTCTCCCCCCATAGGTGCCGTTTTTTCCCAATTTTGGGTGTGTAATGATAAAAGGCCACCTTCCTTTTGACCTCAGTGGGTTTGTGACTGTGGGTGTGCTGGCGGAGGGTTATCCCCCCTCAGGTGCTAGTTTTTCCCCAGTATTTATGCTCATCTTACGATTGGTCTGCTATATGTAATTACATACTCACTTATATACATATCTTCGAAGCTTAGATCTTTTACGCACTTGATGCAAATTTTGGGATGTCTAACCCTTGTGAGCTCTTTCTCTTTTTTATCTTATGATTTAATATTGATGATTTCCACGCAGCTTTTCGTTTCCTGTTTGGGTGGTAACCCTTCTACTCTTTTGTCTTTTTGTCTACTGACAATTTCTTTTGCCACTTGTATTTTTTGCTGAGGTATTCTTTCTTTGAATGCCTCAGGTTCAGGGCAGTAGCCGGTTGAGCAGCTAGGTTTGGTATTTGTTGGTGGTTGCCGTGTGTTTTCCTCACCGTCATGAGGTAGTTTGATGTTTCCTTGTTAGAACAGACATACATACTTTCCTTGTTAGCCCACTGGTGGGTTTCTCGTAGAATGTTAAGTATTTTTGCTAAGCTACTAAGTTTACCTCTTTGTGGTTGTTTTTACCTTCTCTTTGGGAAATTTTTATGCTAGGTTGCATGTTAGATATTTTAAAATATAAAAATTATCATTATTATTTCCTCATACATACCATGTTTGAAATCTAAGTCACTATATTTAACGGTCGTAAAGGTTACTTTCATAATTTTTATAAATCTAGAGTCTTGCATACCATGAGTTGTCCTCTGGGGATGTTTATACTCATGTAGGGCGTCTAATATGGTAAATAAAGTATTTTCCGCAGCGTATAAATATATTTTCTCATGGACAAGAGGAGCCACTGAGCCGAGGGATACAGTTAACCGCTTAAACCTTAACTGGATTTTCCTCTTAATAACTTATGGATTTTCATAAAAGTTTAAGTTAGAGTTTTGCCTGAGCATCTGCAGTTATCCCTTGTTAGCGTGGCATCATGACGCGCGTTTTCTCTTACTCTGATATATCGTTAAATGCGGGTTGTGAAAGTATATGCGACCTATAGGAAACCTGTCCGCACAACTGTGCAAACTCTACGATCCAATATCCTGACCACAAGCACATAAAGCATGTCGGACACTAGAGAGCTCCAGAAGAGTCTGCACACCAAACCTGCCGGACTCGGCGAACTCCAAAATGATTCTGCCACTACTGTGAATAGATAATCAATCTGCATGGTTATATCCTAAGAACAAGCTGACTGTAGAGTCACTAACTGATCTGGCTAGTCGCAACTTCAGACCGCATGGTCTAAGAAATCAAACTGTCATCATCTAGCCTCGTGGTTTGCCTAGACAGACTGTCACTTTCACTTCAAAAAACCCCAACACTCCCTATTGAAGTGAGAAGTGGAAACCTGCCCAAGCAGTCCCTATTACCATTTAAATGGCCCCTTCGACATCGGCTTTGTGAAGATATCCACAATATTGTCCTCGCTCCGCACATGTGCAACCATAAGAGACCCCTCCAACACCTTCTCCTAAATTAAGTGATGCTCAATCTCAATATGCTTGGTTCGTGCGTGACAAACTAGATTGTTAACCAGTTTAAGATAACTTTCGTTGTCATCACGAAGCAGAGTGGGACCTCACACTTCTTTATGGACGTCCTCTACTAGCCTCCTGAGCTAAATGGCTTCCCTAGTTGCTAAGGCTGAAGCCTTGTACTCCATTTTTGTAGTAGAGACAAATATAGAATCTTGTTTTTGTTGCACCACAAGATACCTGCTGATCCACATGTGAAAACATAACCATACGTCAAATTTCGGTCGTTTGAGTCTCCCCCATAATCAGCATTTGTGTAACAGTATAGGTAGAAAATCATGTCTCTCCCATAAAAGAGACCCATATCATAAGTGGTCTTCACGTACTTCAAGATATTCTTGGTCGTTACCAGATAAGGTTTCCGAGGCTCCACCATATATCGACTTACTCGACCTACAGCATAAGTAATGTCTGGCCACGTAATCTTCAAGTATATAAGGATCCCAACCAGATCCCAAAACAACAAGGGATCTGGAAGAACCCTCCCCTCATCACGTCGAAGTTTGAGACCAACATCCAGAGGAGTAGAATAACTCTTTCTCTCCCACATGTCGAACTGCTGAATGATTCGTTATGCATATCCTCTTTAGGAAACAAGTATGTCGCTCTTCCTCCTCTCCACATCGAGTCGAAAGAAGTGGTGGAGCTCACCCAAATCCTTCATCTCAAAATGAATAACTAGCTCTGCCCTGAGCATAGTTACTTCCTCCTCAGAGTTCCCTATGACAACCATATCGTCAATGTACAAAAGTACCAAGACATGAAGCTCCCCTTCTTCTTTATGAATATGCTTGAATCATAGTCAGAGGCAAAATAACCGCAGAATGGGAGGTATTCTGCGATCTTTTTTTACCATGCTTGTGGTGTCTGCTTCAAACCATAAAGAGCCTTCCGGAGCTTGCAGGCGTATCCTAGATGATCTTCAGAAACGTAACCCAGTGGCTGAACCATAAAGATATCTTAATCAATCTCTCCATAAAGAAAAGAATTCTTTGCATCAAGCTGCCACATCTTCCATCCTTGGCAAGCCGCCAAGGCAATCACCACTCGTACTAAAGTAATTTGGGCAACAGGACTAAACGTCTCCTCATAGTCTTCTCCATACTATTGAGAGAACCCTCAAGCGATAAGGATATCCTTATATTGCTCGATGCTTCCATCTGCCTTCTTCTTTAGCTTGTACTCCCACTTGTACATCATAGGAGTAATGTCATCGACCTTGGGCACAAGATCCCAAGTTTCATTTCTTATAAGGTCAACCATCTCCTCTTTCCTGACATCATCCTACTCCTTGACTCCAGTGACGTCTTCAAAGCTAGAAGGCTCTCTCTTATCCAGAGGGCCTACAAAAAAATAAGAGACGAAACTCACCATGTTCCCTTCACTATACTGAGTTGGTGGTTTGTTGGTCCTCTTAGACATCTAAAGGACCTGACCATGGATGACCATCTCCACTGCATCTTAAGAAGCAGCTCCAATCTCGGGCATACTTGGAGCATCGCTCCCCCTACTTCTTGAAGCAAAAGCCTTCGCCCCGGAGCTAGAAACACTGGAGCTCTTGGTGATAGAAGAAGCTCCACTAGAAGATCCTTAGCAGCTTACTCTTGCCCGTCATCTGACCTACTTTCCTAGAGTTACACAGATGAACTACCTCCATACGATGTCAGTTCGTCAAAGACAATGTCTCTGGAAACGACAAACTTCTTCATGGCAGGATCCATACACTTTTATACCTTCTTCCTCTTATTATAGCCCACGAAGACAAGCTTCATCGCCTTTGCATCCTGAAAGTGAGGGATAGATCTGATTTACATTAGAGGGGGTGAATAGTGTATATTAAAAACTTTAATTTATTTTTATAGCAGATTTAAAGTAAGTGATATATATATATAGAAAGCAAGTCACAGTACACAAATAAGGAAAGTAAAGCAATCACAGACGACACAAGGAAATTTATAGTGGTTCCCCAATAAATTTGGGTACGTCCACTCTTCTACCACCCTGGTAGGAATCCACTACAGGTTTTTGATCAGGTGCCCTGCCACTAGAAAATCTATTTTCTAAGGGAGATCTTGCAACCCTTTGAGCTTTTGACCAGGTGCCCAAAAACTAAGCTTAACACTTTTGGTTAGGTGACTTAGGAACCAAGAGGTTAACTTTTGAAGGGAGTTATAACCTTGTACATAGTTTAGGAAGTAAATTAAAACTTGATGTTTTATTCTCTTTCAAATATCTCTGAGAAGACTAAGTGGATTGATGAAGCAAAAAATGCTCCCCCTAATTTGAGTTGAGATTTGAGATCAGGAGGGGAGGCTTTTCTTTAGGGTGTAGTCCTTCTTGATTTTGACTGATGAAGACTTTGCACTTGCAAAGACTGAAGCAGAATATCTGTTAAAAATATGTTGATCTATATTGATCTATTGATTAGTTGATTAGCTGATTAACCATTTAGCAGCAAAGTTCTGGAAGTATATATAGAATGCCTGAGGAGAATTAGAATATTTGAATTTAAAAATCTTTCTAAAACGTCTGAAGGACCTTTGAGAATTGTAACTGCCTTTGGGAATTAATTAGAATAATAACTCTGTGATAAATCCATATTTAATGCTGCCAGAAATGGCTATATTCATTAAGAATATTTAGCATTAAATATCAGAGTGTAACTGACAATAATTAAGCCTTGAAACCATTCTGCCTTCACTAAATAAAATTATCTGAACACTGCAAAGAAATCATCGAACACAGCAAGGAATTTGTCGAGCAGAGCCTAGAGTTCGTCAAACTTAGCCTTGAGTCCGTCAAACTGAGCCTGGAGTTCATCGAGCTGAGCTTTTGAGAATAGATCAACGTTTGTCGAACGGAGCTCAGCATTTGCCGAGCAAAGCTCAGAGTTAGAACTCTGAGTTTGTCGAAATGAGCTTGGCATTCTTCAAACTGAGCTCAGCTTTCATCGAACAGAATCCTGCATTCCTCGAACTACATTTCTCTGAAATTCTTCTGAGGTAGCAACCCTAAAAATAAGAACCTATAACCCGAGACTATACATATTGGGTCAAACTAATCATCCTAAACAAATGATAATGATCCTAGCCAAAATCAGTAATAGGGTTCCAATAATATCACCCTATTTGGGTGAGGATACTATCTAAAGAGAAAAATACAAAGCAGAAAATATCTAGCAGAAATAAAACTTTTAGCAGATATATAGAAAGTTCTTTGAGAGTTCAAAAATAATAACGCGGTTAAAAAACATAAGATAAGAAATCCAAAGTATTTCTTAGGAGCATCAGAGGGAGAATCTGAAGATTGTTTAGTGAAGACTAGCTTCCTATTTGGATCTGTAGCTTCCCTTTGTCTTATCTTTAAATCCTGAGAGCTAGTGATCTTCAGAGAGGTGGTTTTGGGAACTACTGCCTCTGGATGCAGATTCATGTACTTGTCCACATTGAACAATCTTTTCTTTGAATATCTATCAAGCTCCTTTTGCCTATAAGAGGACATGGTGGTGAACTGAGAGGTGTCCTTGCCTTCTGCTCTAGCTTTCTTAATCTGGGAAAGAGAAACCATCTCATTAAACCATGTCATTCTGAAATCTGGATCCATTTCTGGATCATATACTGGTGAAGGTGGCCTTTTTTGGCTAGATAGTTGTTGCTGACTGCTTTGACTTGATTTCTGTTGCTGACTGCTTTGAGAATCTAACCTTGAAGGTCTATCCTGACTGTCCTAAGAAGCTCTTGAATAATGATGAGAAGTAGGCTTTTGAGAAGAAATATTACCAGAAGACCCTACTGCTGGAGGAGGAGGAGGTCCTCTCCTAGACCTTGGAGGTGAATGATAGCTCTTCATTTTCTTCCTCCTTTTCTGCTCATTTTTAGAGTACCTCATCCAATGTGGATGGTCTTGTGTAAGAGTAATCCCATGCAGAATATAATAAGGGATATCAGATGTAGATGAAGGTTGAGGAGCAACCTTGACTGGAGCCTTTTTCTTGATTTTTCTTTTCTTAGAATTAGAATCTTCTGACTCATTAGACTTTGCATCATCATAAGATTCTTCTTCAGGCAGATCATATAAATCATCTATTTGTTTAATCAAAGCAGAATAATCCTTAACTTGAACTTCTGGCTATTTATATATAATATTTGTATCAGTTTGTGTATGAATACTATCATCTTCTTTTTCCATATCTTCAAAGAGAATATCATCAAAATTGGGCATTGGAGATTCATCCCATACAAAAGTAGGAGGGGAACAATCCTGCTCCATAATATCTATTATATTATCAGCTACTATAGTCTCAAAGACTGGATTATTACTGGTAGAAATATCTTTAAGGCTGTTCTTTAGCTGTTTTAAAATGGAAAGATCAACAGGGGCAGTATAACATACTATAGCTCTAAAAAGATCATTGTCAAAAACTGGAAAATGATTGTGTAGAGTATCAAAAACTGATAATAAAGAATGTAAGTTGACTGTGGGATGAATAAAGGCATCACCAACAGTAACAACTTCTGGTTCTGCTGCTTCTGCTTCTTCAACTGAACTGATCATCTCTAAATCCTGAATAACATCAAAAACTGATGTTGCTGGACTGTCTGGAGCTTCTGCTGCTGCTACAACTAGAACTGCTGGAGCTTCTTCATAAAACATCTCACCCTGCCTATATTCAGGGAGACCTGATTCTAGGCCCCTAGAAGAAGGGACAAAATTGGAGGAGGCAAGCTGAGAAGATAGGGCAGAGATAGTTTCAACTAGAGGAGCCACTGCTTCATCTATCAGTTTCTTGAGAGTGGGAGTAATAAATTCAATGAGGTTTGAAGCAATGAAAGAAAAATCCAAATACATAAAATCAGTGGGATTCTAAGCAGATGTTGATGTTGGATTTGGAGTAGAAGAAGAAGGAGTAGATTTGTTTGCACAGATTTGACAGATAGTGAAGGCTTGAGGAATAGATGATGGAGGTATAACGGGAGGAATGTCATCAAGAATGATTTCCTAAATTGGTGAATGTGGTGGAGATATATGAGATTGAGGTGGAGATGAATGTAGTAGAGAGAAGTGAGGAGGAGATGAGAGGAGTGTAGATGAAGGTGGTGACAGATGAATGAGTGATTCTGTATGAAATGAAGTGGATGGCATATCTTCAGATATATTAGGTGGTAGAGGTGACTGAGGAAGAAGGGAATCATCATGTGGACTTGATGATGGAACTTGTTCAGATAGAGAAGGTTGATGAGATGGAGATGACTGCCTAAGAGAATAAGGTGGAGATGGTAGGGGAGAAGAAATATGAGGAGCAAAAACTTCTGTTGGGGTTGGTAGAGTGGCTGTAACAGCCCTTGTGCTTTCAGAAGTAATCCTAGAGGAGGTAGCCCTGGATGGCTTAGGGATCACCCTCTCCCATCTTTCAAATAGTGTAGAGGTTAGCCTCTTTGAAGCATTAATATAAATGGTCTGGGAGACCAAAAGTTCAGGACACTTAGCCTGTAAGAAAATCCCTAGGATTCTGCCATAACTAACATCCTTTTTATTAATCTTTTTCTTAATGGAATCAAACAAGATTGATCCCCAATTCACAGACTTCTGATTAACCAAGTTATCAAGAGAAACTGGTGCCTGGTTACGTAATCATGAGCAGAATGTTTGCCCAACAAGACCTTACCAACAATATCGGCTAAGAATTTATATTCAATTGAAAAATTCTTTTCCTGTAAATGGTTAGGGTTTCATTGTGAATGACCCAACCTTTCTAGCATTTCATCAAACTCAGAACTAAATAACTCTATGTCATCTTCACCATTAACAAAACCAAAAACTTCAGAAAGAATTTTAGGAGTGAGAGGAACCAGATTTCCTGAAATAGATCCAATAATATTTGAAGTATCTTGAATCTTGGCTGTATGTACCCATTCTTTGATCTCAACTATTGGAAGTTTGATCCATGTAATCATAAAATACCGCAGATTCTGAGCCTAAAATAATTCCAATATGTCCTAGAAGATTTGATCAGAAAGACTAAATGATTCAATGGCTATGTCGAAGCCTGCATCGAATTTCATCGCCGAGAGGATTACCTGAGAAAATGCCATTTGCCTGCAAAATAGAGAGATCAAATGCAAGGGAAAATGGAGAAAGCGCGGGATAGAGTTCGATAAAAACCTAATTAAAAGTTTTCAGAAGTTGAAAAGGCGAACTCAGTCCGACGAAAAGCAAAACCTCGATCTCTTATTCGACGAAAATTCTCAAAAGAAATACATTTCGTCGATCTCCGGTCGACGAAAGTTTTGCAAAAGGAAATACATTTCATCGAGCTCCGTTCGACGAAAAGTACTTGAAACTAATCCGTCGATCTACGTTCGATGAAAGTTTCTCTAAAGAAAGTTTGTCGATCTCCATTTGACGAGCGTTTCACAAAAAGTTCACAATTCGTCGATCTCCGTTCGACGAAAGGTGTACAGTTTGTCGAGATCAGGACAAAAATCAAATTAATGACTCTCCATTAATCATTCCTGACTGATTTAAAAAGAAAATGTGTTTCTTTTCATCTAAAGGTTTAGTGAAAATATCAGCTCTTTGAAAATCAGTAGAAATAAAAAAACAAGAGTAATTTTATTTTTGTCTACATTGTCTAAGAAAATGATGTCTAATTTCTATATGCTTAGTCCTACTATGAAGGACTGGATTCTGTGCAATTGATATTGCACTAGTATTATCACAAGATAATGTTGAATTATTTAGGTGAAAACCATAATCTAGAAGCTGATTTTGAATCCACAAAATTTTTGAACAACAACTACCAGCTACAATGTATTCAACTTCAGCAGTTAAAGTAGAAACAGATGTTTGCTTTTTGCAAAACCATGACACAAGACTATCACCAAGAAACTGACAAGTTCCTGATGTGCGTTTTTTGTCAACTATGCATCCAGCATAGTCAGCATCTGTGAATCCAGTTAATTCAAATCCTGACTCAATTGGATACCAGAGTCTTAGATTTGGGCAACCCTTTATATATCTCAAAATTCTTTTTACTAAAATTAGGTGAGATTCTTTAGGATTTACTTGGAACCTATCACAATTACAGGTGGCAAACATAATGTAAGGCCTACTTTTTGTTAAATATAATAGGGATCCAATGATTGTCCTATATGTTTTCTGATCAATAGGTTTACCCAACTCATCATTATCAACTACAACATTAGAGGGCATGGGTGTTTTTGTAAGACCCCAACCTCGGAGATGATCGCGGGGCGATCAAACGGCGCTTTTGGAGGTCTGAACAGGGGCACACGGCCAGGCACACGGCCGTGTGCCTACCCGTGTTCAGGGATTTTATTGTGTTTTGTGCTATCTCGAGTCAGAGAGGTACACGGCCTGAGACACACGGCCGTGTCTCAAGCCGTGTGTGGGGCACACGGCCTCGAACACAGCCATGTTCGAAGCCGTGTTCTGGAAGCCCGACGATCGTCCTGAAGCTCCAGGTAACACGGCTCGTGGCACACGGCCGTGTCAGGAGCCGTGTCGATCGGCGAATGAGCTACACGGCCAGACACACGGCCGTGTGTCAAGCCGTGTTCGGCCCAGTTTTTGGGATTTTGGATCTAATCTCGGCCGTTCGTTCCCTTGGATCTGGATCCAACGGTGGGGGCTGCTCCTGGGGGGTTATTAGCCGGGATTAGGGCTTTGAATCCTCATTTTTCTTTGGTCCACTCTCTCTCTAAGTGTTTAGAGAGAAGGGAGAGCAAGAGGAAGGAGGAGCCCAAGATCCGGCCGCCGGAGGAGTTGTGAAGCGATTCGCGATCCGAGTCCGGATCCTCGAAGGCAAGGGCGAGGCGAAGCTTTCCATCCGACTACATCTTCATGGCGCCGCGGAAAAATGCGAGGGTAACGATCCTCTTCATAGGGCATGTGTAGTCGCCCTTCTTTCTATGCATGGGGAAATCCCCCTCTCGCGAGTGAGCGTTGAGGCGCGGAATCCCTTCGGGTAGATATGTAAAGTCCCCGTTGTTAGAGCCCGGAATCGGAGTACGGGCGTAGGCATTGTGTGTGAAGCCTATTCGGGTTTAACCCGGATCGGTGATGTTTGCATTGCATGGCCGGAGAAGACTCCGCGCCGGTGATTTTAGTTTTCTGAAATTTCTACGCGGTAGATTGCATACAGGGAACCTTGGGGGTTAACCTCGGGGCGCACCCGGAAAGCTTGGGCGGAATCGCATTGCCGCCGCGCTGTTGCCTTGGAGGGCAAATCGGTACATAACGGGGTTATGTGCGTGTTTTGATCGATTGTGGGAATGAGGAGAAACTTGGCCCGCACTGATGGCTAAATGGCCATGGTGAAGTGAGCAACGGGCGGGTGGAACTCTACCCATTCCAAGTGGTCTCGGTAGAAGCGACCTAAAGTACATGGGACTTCCCGGGGGGCTGGAAATGGGCGTAGGCTTCGGCTGAAAGGGCTAAATGCTCACGTGTGTTGCCATCCGAGGGATGGTGGTGGAATCGCGGTGTCGGACTGGGTCCGGACCGGGTTCACCGATTAGTGCCCTGAGAGCACGGAGTGTGCGGCCGTGCGTGCCGACACTTGTGGCGAATAGAATACTTTATAGAATTGCTATGATAGTTTTATTTGCAGGGAAGGAGCACCGCCGTCCCGAGAAACGGGACGGGGTCGTTATAATTTGGTCAGCTTTGCTGACCGTTGCCCTTTTGTATTGCCACCTCTTGGGTGGGTTGTTTCTACAGGTGTTGTTGCGGAGCCAAGCGGCAAATAGCGGGCTAAAGCCCAAGTTGCAGCGCCAGCCCTCGAAGGCTTAGTTTTTAGCTTTTCATATTCATGTATGGCCGGCCTGCGCACCGATGTATGAAAGACGCTATCTTGTTAAGTGAATACTCTTGTAAGGCCTTAGGGCCGTGAACTCTTTGTGTATGTACTCATTCCTGGGTTGTAGTGGACATTCATGCTCTGTGGCAGGGTTCTTATCTTTTTGCAACTTAATTAAATTGCTTCCGCTAGGTGTTGTGTAGGACGCTCTGATTGGTTGTGTGGTTTCAACGCGTAACCAACCGGTCTGTCCGTAGTATATGGCGTCGGGCCCCGGCCGGACCTACTGCTATATGCTATGTGACGGATAGGGGTGTTACAAATTGGTATCAGACTTCTGGTTTCGGTCACGCTTAAATGAATTCGTGGACGAATTCACTTTAAGGGGTGGTGAGCACATTGTGTGCGTCATCGTTATAACATGAAAAAGAACCCATGAATGTCCACTTAGGAATGAAAATACACATGATTGAGGAACCTGCGTGTTCCTATAATTGCTGTTTGCAGTAGTTCTTGGTCGCTTATCAGTGTTTTGCACGATTTTAGGTGACCAGAAGTGGTGCTGGGCTGTCTGAACGGCCAGGTTCTGAGGCGAGCAGTGCGCCAAGCGATGCGCCTGCAACACCTTTGTCTGCTGAGACCATTAGGTTGGTGGCAGAAGCGGTCATGGCAATGATAAATGCGCAGCCTGCAAGGCAGGTGCAGCAGCCTGCTCCTGCTATGGAGCAAGTACCGGTTCAGACGGCAGAGCGAAGGAGGGTTGAGCAAGTAGTTTTGGAGCCAGAGTTGCCTAGGAGAGCAACTGAAAGACAACTGAAGCATGTCATGGGCTTTCACCCACCAGTGTTCACGGGGGCAGAAACCCCGACCCAAGCAGAGGATTGGCTCTCAAGGGTCAACAGAGTGATGACTGCGACGCAAACTGAAGAGTGGCAGAAGACCACTATAGCGACGTTCCTTTTGGATGGGGACGCAAGACTGTGGTGGGAGGGCCTAGAGCTGCATCAGTTGAGGGGAAGGCCATTGGCCGAAGTCCCGATGGAGGAGTTTGCGAGACTATTTATGGCTCGATACCTCCCCTCGGCGCAGAGGATCGCGCTAGAGAGCGAATTCCAGAAGTTGGTGCAGGGTGATAGCACCGTTGATGAATACCTCCACGAGTTTACTCGGTTGGGGAGATATGCCGGCGCTACCTTCGCAGACGAGGAGCGCAAGACGAGCCGCTTTTATGAAGGGCTAAGGGATGATTTGAGGTTGCTGCTGTCGGGGCCCAAGACGCAGGGTTTCATGACCCTGGTCAGTTCGGCCCGGTCCTTGGAGAAGGATATGAGAAACGTGCAAGCAAAGAAAGAAAGGGAATCCGGTGGCAAGAAATCAGAGTTCAAGGCGCCGACTACATCGAAGTCGGGCTACCGTAGATTCTTCAAGAAGGCTAAGACATCGGGTCCAGCTTCTTCTGCAGGTGCCTCGGGGGCAACTACCCATCGAACCCCGGGGGCTTGCTTCACGTGTGGAAAACCGGGGCACTTTGCCCGTGACTGCTGGAGTGGACGCTCAAAGTCCGAAAGGAAACAGGGAGCTACCTACGAGGAAAAGGGCAAAGCGGTGGAGTCGACCGCGTCCCACTATGCTCCGACTCAGCCTAGAGTCTACAACTTGGGCCAGCAGGAGGCCATCAAGCAAGCGGATGTGGTGACAAGTATGAGTTAATTTATGCAAGTTGACTTGAGAATACTATTACCTATTGCTCGTTAAGCTAATGTCTTTTGCTTAGGCTTTGTGTTGATTAGCGATAGTCCGGCACGAGCACTATTCGACACTGGTGCTTCGCATTCTTTCTTGTCCGAACAGTTTATATCGCGCATCGGAGTCCCTTCTTCGATGGCAAGGGACAAGCTAGATGTGTTGCTACCAAACGGGTGCTCGATGCGTGCGGACAGAGTGTGCGCCGTGAAGGTTCACATTGGGAGCCAAGAGTTCGACTTGCTAGCGTCATTGCTGCCGCTAGTAGAGTTCGATGTTATTTTTGGAATGGATTGGTTGTCAGAGCAGAAGGCTTGGATCGATTGCGACCGTAAGGAGGTCAAGCTGGGTGTAGGGCGGGAGACTACTTTCGAGGGGCTTAAGGGGTCGAGCAAGACATTAATGTCTGCTCTTCAGGTGGTGAAGGCGGTTCGTGCTAGTGCAGAGCTGTTCTTTGCGATAGTGGGGGCGGTGGAGCCAAAGTCCCCGTTGGATAGCATCCCCGTAGTTTGCGAATACCCCGATGTGTTCCCGGATAGCCTTCCTGGAGCCCCACCGCAGCGAGAGATTGATTTTACGATCGAGCTCGTGCCGGGTGCCAAACCCGTGTCACGTGCTCCTTATAGGTTGGCGCCAAAGGAGATGGCGGAGTTGAAGGTTCAGTTGGAGGAACTGATGGAGCAAGGTTATGTGCGTCCAAGTTCATCGCCTTGGAGCGCACCGGTCCTCTTCGTTAAAAAGAAGGACGGTAGTATGCGGCTGTGCATCGACTACAGAGAATTGAACAAGTTGACGGAAAAGAATAAGTACCCGATCCCGAGGATTGATGATCTCTTTGATCAGTTAGTCGGATCATCTGTATACTCCAAGTTGGACTTGAAGTCGGGGTACTATCAGCTGAGGATCAGGGAATGTGATATCCCAAAGACGGCGTTCAGTACGAGGTATGGGCATTTCGAGTTCACGGTCATGCCGTTTGGACTGACGAATGCGCCATCGGTGTTTATGGATCTGATGAACAGGACGTTCAGAGATTTCCTGGATCGCTTTGTGATCGTCTTTATTGACGATATTTTGGTATACTCGCAGTGCGAAGAAGACCACTTCAAGCATTTGCATTTGGTGTTGGAGACTTTGAGGAGGAATGAGCTTTACGCAAAGTTCTCCAAGTGCGAGTTCTGGCTACCCTCGGTAGCGTTCCTTGGTCATATAGTGAGTGGGGAAGTTATAGCGGTGGATCCGGCGAAGATTGTTGCGATACGGGAGTGGCCTGCGTTATCTTCTGTCGCGGAAGTCCGTAGTTTTCTCGGGCTTGCCGGATATTACAGGCGCTTCGTAAAGAACTTCTCGCGGGTAGCGTTACCTCTCACGAAGTTGACAAGGAAGGATCAGAAATTCTTGTGGACGCAAGAGTGCGTGCAAGCTTTTGAGGAGCTGAAGAGGCGGTTGACCACGGCGCCAGTGCTTAGTTCGCCGAGTGGGACCGAGGGCTTTGAGGTGTATAGCGACGCTTCGGGTAGCGGTTTGGGTTGCGTGTTGTTGCAGCATGGTAGCGTGATAGCGTATGGATCGCGTCAGCTAAAGGTGCATGAAAGAAATTATCCGGTGCACGACTTGGAGTTGGCGGCCGTGATATTTGCACTCAAGTTGTGGAGGCACTACCTATACGGAGTAAGGGTCGATATATACACCGATCACAAGAGCCTAAAATACTTGTTGGATCAAAAGGACCTTAATATGAGGCAGAGGAGGTGGATGGAGTTCCTGGGGGACTACACCTTCAAAATACATTATGTACCCGGGAAGGGCAACGCAGTTGCGGATGCGCTGAGCCGCAGGGCTCCCGCCCGAGCCAACTGGTTGTCGGTGCATGATGAGCGGCTAGTGCGGGAGTTGGAGGAGCTTGAGATCTGTTGCGTTGACAAGCAGACGAGCGCCAAGGCAATGTTAAACTGGACAGAGGTGTAGTATGACCTGGCTGACCGGGTTCGGCAGGCATTGGAGTTGGATAATTCCATGAAGGAGCTTTTGGAGGCCGCTACGGATGGGTCAAATTCCCAGTTCTCGGTGGAAGATGGTTTGTTAAGGAAGGATCATCGGTTGTGCGTCCCGAGTGGGGGCAACCTCCGGGCGGAGTTGATGTACGAGGCTCATCATACCAAGTACTCAATCCACCCAGGGAGCACGAAGATGTATCATGATCTCAAGAAGTTGTTTTGGTGGCCGGGGCTTAAGAAAGATGTGGCGTTGTACGTGGCTAAATGCCAAACGTGCGCCTTGGTGAAGGCGGAGTGCCAAAAGCCGGGAGGATTTCTGAAGTCCTTGCCTATACCGGAGTGGAAATTCGACGATATATCTATGGACTTTGTGCACGGGTTGCCAAGGTCGCAGAAGGGGAACGACGCCATCTGGGTGATCGTAGATCGGCTAACTAAGGTGTCGCATTTCATTCCGCATAGGAAGGATGACCCAGTCGAGAAATTGGCAAAGTTGTACGTTGATAATATTGTTAGGCTGCATGGTGTGCCTCGTAGCATTGTGAGTGATCGCGATGGGCGGTTCACGTCAAATGATTGGAGGTTGGTGCAGCAGATGTTGGGAACAAAGTTAAAGTTCAGTACAGCTTTCCATCCGCAGACTGATGGGCAGACCGAGAGGGTCAATAGAACGATGGAGGACATGCTACGCATGTGTGTCCTGGACTTCGGTAAGCATTGGGAAGACCATCTTTATTTGGTGGAGTTCGCGTACAACAACAGCTACCAAGCGAGTATACAAATGGCGCCCTTCGAGGCCCTGTATGGTAGGAAGTGTCGCACGTCGTTATCGTGGCTTGAAGCGGGTGAGGCAAGGTTGTACAAGAAGCAGGATGTGGAGAGTGCTACCTCGTTAGTGCGGATCATTCGGGAGCGCTTGTTGATCGCTCAGGACCGGCAGGCAAAGTACTACAATGCCAAGCACCGGAACGTGGAGATCGCGGTAGGCGATTGGGTGTACTTGAAGATCAAGCCGTTCAAGGGTGTCTCACGGATTCGACGCTTGAAAAAGTTGAGTCCGAGGTACCTTGGGCCGTTTGAGGTCCTGGAGCGAGTCGGCGAAGCGGCATACCGTTTGAAGCTATCGGTGGAGTTGAGTGGATTGCATGATGTGTTCCACATTTTTGTGTTGCGGAAGGCGGTGCAAGAGCCTTCGCAGGTGATCGCGGCTGATCAAGTACCGGTTGAGGAAGGGTTGATAACGAAAGTCAAGCCCATAAATATTGAGGATTTCGAAGTCAAGCGGCTTCGGAACAAGGAAATCAGAATGGTGAAGGTCCGTTGGGATAACTGCGGGCGCGAGGAGCTCTCTTGGGAGCGAGAGCAGACAATGCGCGAGGAGTACCCCGAGTTGTTCCCCTCAGGTACTCGTTACGTTTTTGTTTTGTGTAGTCTCTGTTCTTAATTTCGGGACGAAATTCTCTTAAGGGGGAGGGAGTTGTAAGACCCCAACCTCGGAGATGATCGCGGGGCGATCAAACGGCGCTTTTGGAGGTCTGAACAGGGGCACACGGCCAGGCACACGGCCGTGTGCCTACCCGTGTTCAGGGATTTTATTGTGTTTTGTGCTGTCTCGAGTCAGAGAGGTACACGGCCTGAGACACACGGCCGTGTCTCAAGCCGTGTGTGGGGCACACGGCCTCGAACACAGCCGTGTTCGAAGCCGTGTTCTGGAAGCCCGACGATCGTCCTGAAGCTCCAGGTAACACGGCCCGTGGCACACGGCCGTGTCAGGAGCCGTGTCGATCGGCGAATGAGCTACACGGCCAGACACACGGCCATGTGTCAAGCCGTGTTCGGCCCAGTTTTTGGGATTTTGGATCTAATCTTGGCCGTTCGTTCCCTTGGATCTGGATCCAACGGTGGGGGCTGCTCCTGGGGGGTTATTAGCCGGGATTAGGGCTTTGAATCCTCATTTTTCTTTGGTCCACTCTCTCTCTAAGTGTTTAGAGAGAAGGGAGAGCAAGAGGAAGGAGGAGCCCAAGATCCGGCCGCCGGAGGAGTTGTGAAGCACCGATTCGCGATCCGAGTCCGGATCCTCGAAGGCAAGGGCGAGGCGAAGCTTTCCATCTGACTACATCTTCATGGCGCCGCGGAAAAATGCGAGGGTAACGATCCTCTTCATAGGGCATGTGTAGTCGCCCTTCTTTCTATGCATGGGGAAATCCCCCTCTCGCCGTTGAGGCGCGGAATCCCTTCGGGTAGATATGTAAAGTCCCCATTGTTAGAGCCCGGAATCGGAGTACGGGCGTAGGCATTGTGTGTGAAGCCTATTCGGGTTTAACCCGGATCGGTGATGTTTGCATTGCATGGCCGGAGAAGACTCCGCGCCGGTGATTTTAGTTTTCCGAAATTTCTACGCGGTAGATTGCATACAGGGAACCTTGGGGGTTAACCTTGGGGCGCACCCGGAAAGCTTGGGCGGAATCGCATTGCCGCCGCGATGTTGCCTTGGAGGGCAAATCGGTACATAACGGGGTTATGTGCGTGTTTTGATCGATTGTGGGAATGAGGAGAAACTTGGCCCACACTGATGGCTAAATGGTCGTGGTGAAGTGAGCAACGGGCGGGTGGAACTCTACCCATTCCAAGTGGTCTCGGTAGAAGCGACCTAAAGTACATGGGACTTCCCGGGGTGCTGGAAACGGGCCTAGGCTTCGGCTGAAAGGGCTAAATGCTCACGTGTGTTGCCATCCGAGGGATGGTGGTGGAATCGCGGTGTCGGACTGGGTCCGGACCGGGTTCACCGATTAGTGCCCTGAGAGCACGGAGTGTGCGGCCGTGCGTGCCGACACTTGTGGCGAATAGAATACTTTATAGAATTGCTATGATAGTTTTATTTGCAGGGAAGGAGCACCGCCGTCCCGAGAAACGGGACGGGGTCGTTATAATTTGGTCAGCTTTGCTGACCGTTGCCCTTTTGTATTGCCACCTCTTGGGTGGGTTGTTTCTACAGGTGCTATTGCGGAGCCAAGCGGCAAATAGCGGGCTAAAGCCCAAGTTGCAGCGCCAGCCCTCGAAGGCTTAGTTTTTAGCTTTTCATATTCATGTATGGCCGGCCTGCGCGCCGATGTATGAAAGACGCTATCTTGTTAAGCGAACACTCTTGTAAGGCCTTAAGGCCGTGAACTCTTTGTGTATGTACTCATTCCTGGGTTGTAGTGGACATTCATGCTCTGTGGCAGGGTTCTTATCTTTTTGCAACTTAATTAAATTGCTTCCGCTAGGTGTTGTGTAGGACGCTCTGATTGGTTGTGTGGTTTCAACGCGTAACCAACCGGTCTGTCTGTAGTATATGGCGTCGGGCCCCGGCCGGACCTACTGCTATATGCTATGTGACGGATAGGGGTGTTACAGTTTTCGTAGCTGAGGCATCTGATATCCCAAATCTTTTAATTAGCTCATAGCATATTTAGATTGGGATATAAAAATACCATCAGGAGTTTACTTCACTTGTAAACCAAGGAAGTAGGATAATTCACCCATGCGACTCATTTCAAATTTTGAATGCATTAGGTCAGAAAACCTATTGTAAAGTTTGGAATCAGTAGGACCAAAAATTATGTCATCTACATATATTTGAACTAGTAAAATTTTTGATTTATGATGTCTAAAAACAATGTTTTATCTACCATGCCTCTACTAAATTTATTTTCTAAAAGAAAAGTAGCAAGAGTCTCATACCAAGCTCTTGGAGCTTGTTTAAGACCAGAAAGGGCTTTGTTAAGTTTAAAGACATGGGTAGAATGAGTTAGAGCGATAAAACCTGGAGGTTGTTCAACATAAACTTCCTCTTTTAGTTCTCCATTTAGAAAAACACTCTTCACATCCATCTGATATACTGTGAATTTCTTGAATGCTGCAAATGCAAGAAAAATTCTGATAGTCTCCAATCTTGCAACAGGAGCAAAAGTCTGATCATAGTCTATGCCATCCTCCTGTGAATATACTTAAGCTACCAATATTGCTTTATTTCTTACAATAACTCCTTGAGCATCTAACTTATTCCTGAAGACCCATTTGGTTCCAAGGATTGGATAGTCTTTGGGTCTTGGAACTAAATCCCAAACTCTACATCTCTCAAACTGATTGAGTTCCTCTTGCATAGCAATGATCCAGGGGGGATCTTATCTAGGGTGATCTCTAAGTGTGATAAAGTCAGCAGGTAGAGTTGGTTCTTCAACATGTAACACCACAAAAGTTACAATCGAAGGCCGCCGAGCGGGTCTCGTCGAAGGCCGCCGAGCGGGTCTCGTCGAAGGCCGCCGAGCGGGTCTCGTCGAAGGCCGCCGAGCGGGGCTCGTCGAAGGCCGCCGAGCGGGGCTCGGCGAAGGCCGCCGAGCGGGGCTCGGCGAAGGCCGCCGAGCGGGGCTCGGCGAAGGCCGCCGAGCGGGGCTCGGCGAAGGCCGCCGAGCGGGGCTCGGCGAAGGCCGCCGAGCGGGGCTCGGCGAAGGCCGCCGAGCGGGGCTCGGCGAAGGCCGCCGAGCGGGGCTCGGCGAAGGCCGCCGAGCGGGGCTCGGCGAAGGCCGCCGAGCGGGGCTCGGCGAAGGCCGCCGAGCGGGGCTCGGCGAAGGCCGCCGAGCGGGGCTCGGCGAAGGCCGCCGAGCGGGGCTCGGCGAAGGCCGCCGAGCGGGGCTCGGCGAAGGCCGCCGAGCGGGGCTCGGCGAAGGCCGCCGAGCGGGGCTCGGCGAAGGCCGCCGAGCGGGGCTCGGCGAAGGCCGCCGAGCGGGGCTCGGCGAAGGCCGCCGAGCGGGGCTCGGCGAAGGCCGCCGAGCGGGGCTCGGCGAAGGCCGCCGAGCGGGGCTCGGCGAAGGCCGCCGAGCGGGGCTCGGCGAAGGCCGCCGAGCGGGGCTCGGCGAAGGCCGCCGAGCGGGGCTCGGCGAAGGCCGCCGAGCGGGGCTCGGCGAAGGCCGCCGAGCGGGGCTCGGCGAAGGCCGCCGAGCGGGGCTCGGCGAAGGCCGCCGAGCGGGGCTCGGCGAAGGCCGCCGAGCGGGGCTCGGCGAAGGCCGCCGAGCGGGGCTCGGCGAAGGCCGCCGAGCGGGGCTCGGCGAAGGCCGCCGAGCGGGGCTCGGCGAAGGCCGCCGAGCGGGGCTCGGCGAAGGCCGCCGAGCGGGGCTCGGCGAAGGCCGCCGAGCGGGGCTCGGCGAAGGCCGCCGAGCGGGGCTCGGCGAAGGCCGCCGAGCGGGGCTCGGCGAAGGCCGCCGAGCGGGGCTCGGCGAAGGCCGCCGAGCGGGGCTCGGCGTAGGCCGCCGAGCGGGGCTCGGCGAAGGCCGCCGAGCGGGGCTCGGCGTAGGCCGCCGAGCGGGGCTCGGCGTAGGCCGCCGAGCGGGGCTCGGCGTAGGCCGCCGAGCGGGGCTCGGCGTAGGCCGCCGAGCGGGGCTCGGCGTAGGCCGCCGAGCGGGGCTCGGCGTAGGCCGCCGAGCGGGGCTCGGCGTAGGCCGCCGAGCGGGGCTCGGCGTAGGCCGCCGAGCGGGGCTCGGCGTAGGCCGCCGAGCGGGGCTCGGCGTAGGCCGCCGAGCGGGGCTCGGCGTAGGCCGCCGAGCGGGGCTCGGCGAAGGCCGCCGAGCGAATCATATAAGGTGGATGATGTGTGGCCACTGAGCGGTGATTGACTTTTTCAACTTCAACCTGAGCCGTTGCTTGCTTTTGTTGATTTAATTGTGTGGTTGGGATGTAGTCCGAGGCCACTTATGCAGACAGATAGGAAGGAGGAAATCATTATTTCCTTTTATCTTCTCTCTCTTTCCAGTTCTAGAGCAAAAAACTCTCGGTTGGAGCTAGGGCTTGCTAAGGTTGTTGGAGAAGATCTTGTGGCTGAAAACAAGATCTGAAGCAAGATTCGCGAACGGGAAAGTGAGGCGCTCATTTCCATCCGCATAGAAACTCTTTATCATGGCTCCAAGGAGAACGTCAAGGGTAACGATCTTTCTCCTTGGACATGTGAAGTCCTTATTTTGGCATGTGCATGGATTTCTCCCACCAAAAGGTGGAATGTTGAGGGATTTCCATTGGGTTGATTCTTGAAATCCCCAAGAAGTCCTGCATATAGATCCAGAAATGTGTAGTACGGAATAGGAATGCTGTGTGAAGCCCATATGGACAGGTTGGTCTGGATTGGTGATGCTTTATTTTGCGTACCAGAGAAGACTTCGCGTATACGAGTATTTTGTGGAGTCGGTGGGTTATGCCTGTGAAGTGGAGTAACATGAAGTACTGGAATGGAGTTCCAGGAAAAATACCCTCGAAGTTTGTGTGCTATATGCTGGCATTGCAGGATGTTGCAGGGTTTGGGTTGAGTTTGGGCGCAGAAAGAGAGTTTCTGTTTACCCCGCCAAACAATCGTGATGAACGCTGGAATTGACTCCCGCTTTGATTGTAAATCCAGTCCTTCAGGGATGTTGTGGCTATTGTGAGCTATGCACTCTTAAAGGCCGGTGAGCTGAACGGACAAGGGGAAGATGACCTGCGTCAGTCTATACATTGAACTGGCGATTTGAGCAAGGGTTAGGGCTGAACTGTATCCGCGTTATGGTTGTCTAACTTGAGTGCCTAAGTTATTGGCTTTCTTAGAATCACATAATGAGAGTCTTGGGTTGTTTGCCATCAAGACTAAAGTCTCCGGTCGTGGACCGTGGAGCATGAATACTCAATGTTTACCATCGGGTTTTGGAACCTTCAACGGTGGTGGGACCCTGGTTTTCCAGTACACCGATAATGTGCCCTGAGAGCATGGAGCGTCGAGCCGGGTTGTCCACGTTTGCGATATATCGATTGTGCATGAGAGCACATCTTGAGATATATCTTTGTGAAAAATGCTATGCCTGCAGAGAAGGAATACCGTTTCCCCGGGAAAGGGGTAGGGTCGTTATAAATTGGTCAGCTGAATGCTTACCGTTACGTTGTTTGCCACTATTGCGGTGGACTGTCCTTGTGCAGGTGCTGGAGAGCCGAGCGGGAAATAGCGGGCTAAAGCCCTTGCTGCTGCTTTTGGCCCTCAAAGGCCGGATGAAGATTTTTACTATTTTCATGAGTGGCCGGCCTGCGTGCCGATGTTTGTAATCCATAATGATGAAATGTAACTGTAAGGCCTTGAGGCCATAAATTCTATATAAAGAGACATCCTGTGTTATTATATATAAATGGTGTTTTATATATATTGTGTACATTCAAATGAGTTGAGTTCAAATAACATTAAAGCTTCCGTTAGCATGCTCTGAGTTAGGATGCGTGTATGAGTTTTTGATATTAACATGTAACCTCGCCGCCTGTTTGTTGCATATAGTGTGGGGGGCCCAGCCGGACCTTCTATTATATGTCATTTAACGGATGGAGTTGTTACAATTTGGTATCATCTTGTCTTGGTCTTCCTCTTTCAAATTCGTGGTCGAATTCTTTTGTGAGGTGGAGAACACGTGTAAGTGCGACCCGCTTTAACCGTAAATGAACTCAAGAATGTCCACTAAGGAATGCAAATACACCTATTTTTGGAACCTGCGCGTTCCTATAATTTTTTTGTTTCTTGTGCAAAGTCGCTAAAGTATGTCTTGTCCACCTATAGGTGACTCGAAGTGGTGCTGGGCAATCTGAACCCTAGCATTCTGATGAGAGTGTGGCACCAGTTGAGGTGCCTACACCTCCTCCTTCTACGGAGACAGTATGTTTAGTTGCTGAGGCGTTGTTTGTTATGATTCATGTATAGCCTACTAGGCAGGAGCAGACTGCAATGGTGCTAGAACAGGTTGGTGTGAGGCCAGAACCTGTTGAGGCTATTGTTGATCCTCGAGCAGCTGAACGGCAGCTGAAGCTGTTTATGAGCTTCAATCCTCCTATATTTTTGGGTGTGAAATCCCCAACGCAGGCGGAGGATTGGTTGTCGCGTGTCAAGCGAATATTGACGACGATAAGGACGGAGGAAGAATATAAAGTCACCTTGGCCACCTTCTTGCTGGAAGGAGAGGCTCGGCTATGGTGGGACGAGATAGAGTTGTACCACTTAGCGGGCAGACAACTAATAGAAGTCTCAATAGTGGAGTTTTCGAGACTATACTTTGCAAAGCACTTGCCAGCAGCAAAGCACATCGCCATGGATAACGAGTTACAGCGTCTAACTCAGGGAGAAAGTAGTGTCGATACCTACTTACATGAGTTTACACGGTTGGGACGCTATGCGGGGTCTATCTTCGTTGATGAACAACATAAAACCAATCGGTTCTACGAAGGGCTGCGAGATGAGTTGAGATTCCTGCTCTCGAGTTTGGTGAACCAAGGGTTTCAGGCATTGGTGGATACGGCGTGTGCGCTGGAAAAAGATATGAAGCAGGTACAGGGCAAAAGGGACTTGGTTGTGATAAAGTCTGAGTTCAAAATGCCGCGTCCTGAAAAATCGAACTATCGAAGAAAATGGGTAAGAGATCCAAGTCTTACTGACAGGCTCCTTCTACAGTTGCGTAGGGAGCAACTTCAAGGCAAGATTCTCGTACATGTTATACATATGGTAGGGTGGGGCATCTAGCCCGTGACTATCGGTTTGGTCCGCCAAAGGTTGAAATGAAGACAGGAGCGTCATATGCGGAGAAGGGAAAGGTAGTGGTTGAGTCCTCTGCATCCCAGGAGCAATCCCGAGTGTATAATCTTGTCCAACAGGAGGTCATAAAGCAAAGTAACGTCATCACAGGTACGAACTAAGATATTGATTTATTACTTTTCATACTTCATACCTTGTGTATAGCTTGTGTATGATGTGTTTGTCTTAGGCTTTGTCCTGATTCGCGACTGTCCGGTGAGAGCACTATTTGATACGGGTGCTTCACATTCATTTCTATCTGAGGACTTCGCAGCACAAATCGGAGTACCTAGTCGTATGACGGCAGATATTGTGAAAGTATTGTTGCCTAACGGATGCGTAATGTGCGCGGTTAGGGCTTGCTACGTGAAGGTGCGTATAGGAAGTCAGGATTTTGGGTTGGATGCATCCTTGTTGCCGATATCTGAGTTTTATGTGATCTTTGGTATGGACTGGATTTTGGAGCAGCGTGTCTATATTGATTGCAACTCAAAGGAAGTCATACTAGGTCAGAATACCGAGCTTGAGACTAAATTCGCTGGTATGCGAGGAGCGAGCAGGATCTTGATGTTTGTTCTCCAAGTCGTCAATGTTGTTCGGAAGGGTGCAGAGTTATTCTTCACGCTTATTTAGGTTGTTGAGCCAAAGGCCAATGTGAGTGACGTTCCGATAGTATCGGAGTTTACTGATGTGTTTCCTAAAGATCTTCCTAGGTTACCGCCCCAGCGGGAGATTGACTTCGCTATTGAGCTAATGTTAGGTGCGAAACCTGTGGCGCGCTCGCCATATCGTGTAGCGCCAAAGGAAATGGCGGAACTGAAAGTTCAACTACAAGAGTTGCTGGAACATGGTTATATACGCCTAAGTATGCCACCTTGGAGCACACCTGTTCTCTTTGTGAAAAAGAAGGACGGTAGTTTGCGATTGTGTATCGACTATCGTGAATTGAACAAGCTTACAGAGAAAAATAAGTATATGATTCCACGGATAGATGACTTGTTTGATCAGCTAGTTGGATCAACCGTCTATTCTAAACTAGACTTAAAATCTGGATACTACCAGTTGAAGATTCGGGAAGGTGACATTCCTAAGACAGCGTTTGGAACACGCTACGATCATTATGAGTTCACTGTAATGCCATTTGGGCTATGTAATGCACCATCGGTGTTCATGGATATAATGCACCGAATGTTTCGAGAGTACTTGGACTTGTTTGTGATCGTCTTTATTGACGACACATTTGTGTACTCCCAATCTGAAGAAGACCATGCGAACCATTTACGGATGGTGTTGCACACCCTGAGGTGAAACAAGCTCTATGCCAAGTTCTTAAAGTGTGAGTTTTGGCTGTCATCGGTGGCTTTTCTTGGCCATGTGGTGAGTGGAGAGGGCATTGCAGTGGATCCGTCAAAGATAAGAGCCATACGGGAGTGGCCGGTGTTATCTTCGGTGGCCAAAGTCAGGAGTTTCCTTGGACTGGCGGGCTACTACAGACGTTTTGTAGAAAACATCTTACGGATCATTTTTCCTCTTACCGCATTAACGAGGAAGGATCAGAAGTTCGTTTGGACGCCGAAGTGCGCGCGAGCTTTTGAAGAGCTAAAAAGTCGCTTGACCACGATGCCAATCTTAACGTCGCCATGTGTGTCAGACGGCTTTGAAATCTATAGTGATGCATCAGGGAGCGTCTTAGGCTGAATTCTTCTTTAGTTTGGAAAAGTGATAGCTTATGGCTCACGCCAGTTGAAAGTGCATGAGCATAACTATCCCGTCCACGACTTGGAGTTAGCGGCGGTGATTTTTGTACTTAAATTGTAGCGTCATTATTTATATGGCGTGAAAGTGGATATATTCACGGACCATAAGAGCCTAAAGTACCTATTGGATCAGAAAGATCTCAATATGCAACAACAAAGGTGGATGGAGTTCCTCGGGGACTACACTTTGATATTCATTACACTCCTAGGAAGGGAAACGTTGTCGTAGATGCCTTAAGTCGTAGGACTCCGACAAGGGAAAATTGGTTGTAGATGCATGATGAGCGTTTGATCCAGGAGTTGGAAGCGTTAGAGATTTCTTGTGTTGATAAGAATTCAACAGCAAATGCGTGCTTGAACTGGACAAAGGTACAATATGGCCTTGCGGACGGGGTCGAGCAACGGAACTTGATGCAAGTTTGTAACGCTATGCAGTGGATGGGTCAAATGGATAATACTACTAGGATGACGGCCTTTTGCGAAAGGATGGTCATTTGTGCATCCCGAATATAAGTAAGCTAAGAGATGAATTGATGTATGAAGCGCACTACATGAAATATTCAATTCACCCTGGGAGCACAAAATGTACAAAGACATGAAAAAACTATTTTGGTGGCCGGGTTTAAAGAAATACATCGCACACTATGTGGCTAAATGTCAGACATGTGCCTTAGTGAAAGTGGAATGTCAGAAGCCTGGAGGTTTCCTGAAGTCGCTACCTATTCCGGAATGGAAGTTTGATGATATTTCGATTGATTTCGTGCACGGTTTGTCGAGATCTCAACGCGGTAATGATTCGGTTTGGGTGATCATAGACCGATTGACTAAAGTGGCTCACTTCATTCTGAACAAGAGGGACGATTCAGTGGAAGTCTTGGCTAAGCTTTATGTTGAGCAAATCGTACGGTTGCACGGTGTTCCCCATAGCATCGTAAGTGATTGAGATGGGCGCTTCACTTCAAATGATTGGAGACTAATCCATCAGTTGTTGGGGACAAAATTAACATTCAGTACGACCATTTGAAGCTTTGTATGGTCGAAAATGTCGTACACCATTAGCATGGGCCTAAACAGGCGAATCTAAATTATATAAGTGTAAGGAAGTCGAAGAGGCTAATTTGACGATACGCTCTATCCAGGAGAGGCTACTGATAGCCCAAGATAGGCAAGCAAAGTACTATAATGCCAAGCACTGAAGCATAGAGTTTGCGGTTGGAGATTGGGTATATTTGAAAATCAAGCCATTCAAGGGCGTGTCCAGGATTCGGCGCTTGAAAAAGTTAAGTCTGAGGTATCTTAGTCCGTTCAAAGTTGTGGAACGAGTTGGGAAAGCTGCCTATCAGCTAGCTCTTTCGACAGAATTGAGGGGATTGCATGATGTGTTCCACATATCCATGCTTCGGAAAGTTGTGAAAGATCTAGCTCAAGTAATTTCAAATGATTATGTACCAGTCAAATTTGGGCTAATAACGAAGGTTAGGCCCATCCAGATTGAGGATATGGCAGTTAAGCAACTACGGAACAAGACAATCGGGACGGTCAAGGTCTGGTGGGACAATTATGGCCGTGAGGAGCTAACATAGGAGCGGGAGCAAACCATGCATGTTGAATTTCCCGAATTGTTTGTATAAAATGTTGTAACATTTCTTTGTTGAAGAAAATGTATGTTATAATATCTTTGTTATTGTATTCTGCTGATGTATGCAAATTTCAGGATGAAATTTTGTAGGGAGGGGAGGATTGTAACACCCCAAAAGTTACAGGAATTAGTCGACCTGGGCTCGACAAAGACCGTCGAGTGGAGATAGGAAGGAGGAAATCATTATTTCCTTTTCTCTTCTCTCTCTTTCCAGTTCTGGAGCAAAAAACGCTCAGTAGGAGCTAGGGCTTGCTGAGGTTGTTGGAGAAGATCTTGTGGCCGAAAACAAGATCTGAAGCTAGATTCGCAAAGGGGAAAGTGAGGTGCTCATTTCCATCCGCGTAGAAACACTTTGTCATGGCTCCAAAGAGAACATCAAGGGTAACGATCTTTCTCCTTAGACATGTGAAGTCCTTATTTTGGCATGTGCATGGATTTCCCCCCACCAAAAGGTGGAATGTTGAGGGATTCTCGTTGGGTTGATTCTTGAAATCCCCAAGAAGTCATGCATATAGATCCAGAAATGTATAGTACGGAATAGGCATGCTGTGTGAAGCCCATCTGGATGGGTTGGTTTGGAATGGTGATTCTTTATTTTTGCGCACCGGAGAAGACTCCGCATATACGAGTATTTTGTGGAGTTGATGGGTTGTGTCTGTGAAGTGGAGTAACAGGAAGTACTGGAATGGAGTTCCAGGAAAAATACCCTCGAAGTTTGTATGCTATATGCTGGCACTGCAGGATACTGCAGGGTTTGGGTTGAGTTTAAGCGCAGAAAGAGAGTTTCTGTTGACCCCGCCAAGTGATCGTGATGAACATTGGCATTGACTCTCTCTTTGATTATAAAGCCAATCCTTCAGGGACGTTGTGGCTATTGTGAGTTATGCGCTCTTAAAGTCCGGTGAGCCGAACGGACACGGGGAAGCCGACCTGTGTTAGTCTAGACATTGAACAGGTGATTTGAGCAACGGGAAAGGGCTGAACTATATCCGCGTTATGGTTGTCTAACTTGAGTGTCTAGGTTATTGGCTTCGTTAGGATCACATAATGAGAGTCTTGGGATGTTCGCCATCAAGACTAAAGTCTCTGATCGTGGGTCGTGGAGCTTGAATGCTCAATGTTTACAGTTGGGATTTGGACCCTTGAACGGTGGTGGGACCTTGGTTTTCCGGTACACTGATAATGTGCCCTAAGAGCATGGAGCGTCGAGCTGGGTGGTCAATGTTTGTGATATATTGATTGTACGAGAGAGCACATCTTGAGATATATCTTTGTGAAAAATGTTATGTCTGCAGGGAAGGAATACCACTGCCCCGGGAAAGGGGTAGGGTCATTATAAATTGGTAAGCTGAATGTTGATCGTTGCCTTGTTTGCCACCATTGCGGTGGATTGTCCTTGTGTAGGTGTTGGAGAGCCGAGCGGGAAATAGCGGGTTAAAGCCCTTGCTGCTGCTTCTGGCTCTCAAAGGGCGAATGAAGATTTTTACTGTTTTCATGAGTGGTCGACCTGCGTGCCGATGTTTGTAATCGACAATGATGAAATGTAACTGTAAGGCCTTGAGGTCATAACTTCTATATAAAGAGACATTCCTTTGTTATTATATATAAATGGTGTTTTATATATATTGTGGACATTCAAATGAGTTGAGTTCAAATAACATTAAAGCTTCTATTAGAATGCTCTGAGTTAGGATGCGTGTATGAGTTTTTGATATTAACCTGTAACTTCGTCGCCTATTTGTGGCATATAGTGTGGGGTCCCGACCGGACTTTCTATTATATTTCATTTAACGGATGGAGTCGTTACACAACTAGTTGTGGTGCTAACTCCTCTTGTGGAATTTCATTGACCACAACATTTTCAGCATACATTTCATGATTTTCTTCATCACTGACATCATCAACAACCTGTTGAGAAGGATGTAATGTATCCTCTTATGTTAGGATTAATTCATCCATTTTCTCACACAGATTTGGTACCTGAAATGAGTTTATGGTATATGTGTCCCTCTCCTTGTAAAACATGTTTGTTTCATCAAAAGATACATGTATTGACTCTTCTATCTTAAGGGTAGATTTATTAAAGACCCGATAAGCCTTACTGACTTGAGAATATCCAAGAAATATTCCCTCTGCAGCTTTGGCTTCAAATTTCCTTAAGTATTTATTGTCATTAATATGTATATAACATTTACAACAAAAAACATTAAAATAATTGACTTTAGGTTTCTTATTTTTAAGTAATTCATAGGGATTCTTATCCTTTAGTTTATGAATTAGACTTCTATTAAGAACATAATTTGTTGTGCTTGCTGCCTCTGCCTAAAAAGATAGGGGCAAGTGAGCATTTGCAAGTAATGTTCCAACAGATTCAATTAGGGTTCTATTTTTCCTTTCAGCCATCCCATTTTATTGAGGAGTTCTAGGAGCAGAAAAACAATGCCTGATACATTCCTTCTCACAGAATTCTTTCATCAGAAGAGATTCAAACTCAGTGTCATGATCACTTCTAATCAATGCAATCTGAGTAGAGTACTCAATCCTAATGTTCCTAAGAAAGTCTGTAAGAACTTTAAAGTTATCTGACTTATTCTAAGAAAGAACACCCAAGTGAATCTTGAGAAATTATCAACAACAACTAAGGTATATGACTTTTCTCCCAAACTTTGTACTGCAATAGGTCCAAAAAGGTCCATATGTAGCAAATACAAAATCCTGGGTGAATCACTTTTAGATATAGATTTAAAACTATTTTTAGTTTGTTTGCCTAATTGGCAAGCCCTGCAAAGTCCTTCCTTCTTGTAAGAACCATAAGGTAGTCCTCTAACAAGGTTGTCCTTAGATAGTTTAGTAATAGTCCTAAGGTTTATATAACCTAATCTTTTATGCCATAATTCATTTGTTTTACTTATTTGATTAAACAAAAAAATTTCAGATTTAGCAGAGTTGAAATTAGCTAGATATATATTA